>CM040406.1:71112943-72325155 GCA_022702515.1 Ilyophis sp. 1 JC-2022 | reverse complement strand
GTTCGATACGAAAACACCGCAGTTAAGATACCGTGCAGTTCGATATTAAAATTCTGTAATTTATTTCCCTTAGATCAAACATTTAGAAAATAATTGCATTCTGCAAAGCACGGTTCTTGAATTCACCACGGGTGTTATTATATATATATTTTTTACTCAACTCTATTCCGTTGTGTGCATTCATTTTCAAAGCCTCATCATTTCAGAATTCAGCTATCAAGATATTTCAGACCGGTTGCATATTGCTGAGTGTGATTTCCCCCCCACAACTTTTACCATATCTCCCCATCATCCTTAGTCGACTAATAATAATAATATTTTTTTTTACTAGTCTACGCAATAACTCAAAAACGGGATGACAAAGTGTTATTTCACAACCTCAAAACAATAGTTTTCGTTGTGAACTAAAGGTTAGTTGGGCCTGGAAGGTGATATTCAGAAGCTGCTCATAAATCAAAATACTTAAAGAAGACCATATGAGGACACTCACAACCCTTGGCTAATTTGTGAAACTTGAATTAAATTTTTAATAATTTCACAAATATTTATGAAGCAAAATGCATAATGACTTCAACCTGTACTACTTTTTGAAAAGATCACTGGATGCGGATTCTTTCACAGCCCTTGGTTGATTTGTGAAACCTTAACTGAATTGTTTTACAATTTCTCAAATATATTGTATATTCCATACCCCATTATGGGCCTGGAAGCTGCTATTCGGAGCCTTGCAGCTGATGTAACGATTTCATTCCAAGTGCAAATGAAAGAGGACCCACTGTCAACAATTTCACTTTGTGACACGTACATTTTTCATAACTTCTCAAATATACTGTAATAGTGGTGGCACGGTGGTGCAGTGGTGCAGTGGTTAGCACTGTTGCCTCACAGCAAGAAGGTACTGAGCTTGAATCCGGGTCGAGGGCCTTTCTGTGCAGTTTGCATGTTCTCCCCGTGTCCGCGTGGGTTTCCTCCGGGTACTCCGGTTTCCTGTCCAGAGACATGCAGGTTAGGCTAATTGGAGACTCTAAATTGCCGTTTTGATATGAGTGTCTGTGTGTGCCCTGTGATGGACTGGTGAGTTGCGACCTGTCCAGTGGGTATTCCAGTCTCTCGCCAAATGCATGCTGGGATAGGCTCCAGTCCCCCTGCGACCCTGACCAGGCATAAGCAGGTCAGATAATGGATGGATGGATATACTGTATATTCAATACCACATTGTAGGCCTACATAATGGCTTAACTCAAATGATTTCTGAAAGAAGCGCCTTCCAGGCCCATAATGTGTTAAGGGATTTATTTTATTTTATTATTAAAAATTTATTACAGGTTTCACAAATCAGCCAAGGGCTGTAAAAGTATCCCCATGCAGTATTCTTTCAGACTGGCGGGTACCAGTCGTCCTGAGGAGGCGGAACGCAGGAATCTGGCAGGTGTGTAGGGTCTGATGAGCTTTTGGAGGTATGGAGGGGCAGATCCTCGGACTGCCTGGAAGGCGAGCACCAATGTTTTGAATTTGATGCGAGCCATCACCGGGTAGCCAGTGGAGGTCAAATGTAAAATCCAGAGGTCAGAAAGTAAACGTCCTACTCTGTGTTTCTTCCACCCATGAACTCAACCAGCTGATTTCACTAATTAGTTCTACCTTCTGGCTGAAGAACTGTGCAAATAGCAAATCCAGGTGATTGGAACTAAATACTGGGGAGGCCTTTTTACTTTCTGAACCCGGATTTTACACCTCTGATTAAGTAGCTCTCAAGAGGTGACTGCGCGTTTATGCTTAAACTGTTTTGGGAAACGCCTGTTACAAATTAAAGAGCCATCATAGAATCGCTCGTTGAAATCGCACTTAACCCTAAGATTCATCTTTATCGGGAAACGCTTCGTCTTAGCTTTGTTAACAAGAAAGACAATATTAACGCGCATTTTAAAAGAAAATATTGTTCAACATCCTTACATACAATCTAAATATGATGTCTGGGCACTTTATGATGTGCAAGGGTCTGAGGTATCAAACAAGCCTCAAACCATCACTCTGTTGCCATATATGCAGTAGATATGGATGTATCACTTTCAGGGTTGTTTCTCCTGACAAATTTTCCTGTTGAACTCTATGGAAAAAATAAGTCAGGAGAAAAAACCCTTCAAGTTATCTATCCATATCTAGTGTATTTCTGGCAGCAGCGTGATGGTTTGAGGCTTGTTTGATACCCAAGACCCTTGATGATTTACAGCCATTTTACCAACCATGTATTCCATACTGTTCCAGCATAATTTACAGCTAAATCTCTTCCCACCTCCCAATTCCCATAGAGATCCATTCAAATGCAGAGATGTAATAGTATTGCTTGTAAGAGTACCAGAAAATAAGATACCAAGAGTATTTTGATGTTGTTGGGTCACAGACATCAGGAAGTCATGGCATGCAAAGGATATTCAACCAAATATTAGAAATGAATACTATATATAAATGCAGGGGTGCCAATAATTGTGGCACACGTGGTTTTATTAAAAATAATTATTTCTTGATGAGGGATTTTTTTTTCCTAATAATAAATTTACTTAAAGGTTGGATTTTTCACATTTTTTCAGTGTGACATTAAGCTAATTCCCCAAACGGTGAATTTTGAATAACCCTTTTTACTCATCTTTACCAGGGGTGCCAATAATAGTGGAGGGCACTGTACATGTATGAATCATAAGATAAGTAAATGTAGAGAGACAAGCACACACAATACATGCAAATACACATGCATCCTTGGTGAAAGAAAGACATAGGTGTGGATTATGTCCTTTATCATGAACATACAAATAAATGAAAGTGCAATATTATGGCATGTTAGCGAAGAGCGAAGTTACCGTGAAGTGTGTAGCCTATGCAAGACAAACCGCATGTAACGGCATAGTGATTTATTAGTTAAATGAGGCAACGCATTTAATTTAAATGCGGTTGAGAAATGTTACAGGCCCAGTGGCATAAACAGAAGGGCATTTGAGATAAAAAAAATCTATCTTGGCATTCAAAATTTTTATGTTACCCTACTAAGTTGGCTACATAATATTACTCCATTGTTATAATACAGAAAATTCTGTATAGGACTCCTTTTCGGATGGCATTAGTTTCATACGTGAAGTATGTAATAAAAACATTTACATGGCTACTGTGTAATTTCAAAAATGTGTCTTATATTTTACCTCTCTTCACCAAAATCACAGAAAAGGTGCATGGTTTGGAGCGGTGACTCGGAATGTAGTCTACTAAGCTGTATAGGCCTACAACATGCGTCTGCCTATACAGCTTAGTAGACTACATTCCGAGTCACCGCTCCAAACTGCAGAAAGTTTAACCGTACTTTTTACTTTTAACCAACTTTTGCTAAGAAGCATCTTCCAAAAAATCCTCATGTTGCTGCCTTGACACGTGCACTCTCGTCAAACAGTGAAAAGCTAATTTACAGTGGGAAATGTGTGGTCAATATCCCTACATAGCTAATTTACAGTGGGAAATGTGTGGTCAATATCCCTACATAGCTAATTTACAGTGGGAAATGTGTAGTCAATATCCCTACATAGCTAATTTACAGTGGGAAATGTGTAGTCAATATCCCTACATAGCTAATTTACAGTGGGAAATGTGTGGTCAATATCCCTACATAGCTAATTTACAGTGGGAAATGTGTGGTCAATATCCCTACATAGCTAATTTACAGTGGGAAATGTGTAGTCAATATCCCTACATAGCTAATTTAAATTACATTACATTCTATTACATTACAGGCATTTAGCAGACGCTCTTATCCAGAGCGACTTACACAGCATTTTGCATGTATACATAGTAACCATTGATACAGCTGGATATATACTGAAGCGATGCAGGTTAACGGCAGTGTCCTACCTGGGAATCGAACCTGCAACCTTTCGGTTACAAACCCAGTTCCTTAACCATTATACTACACTGCCGACCCCAACGACACCAAGAGGACGAAAAACGCATTACTTAATCCCCAAGATTGCTATAATGCAGGCATGATAAAAATGGAATGTATCTACATGCCATTTCTTATCCAGAGCAGGCTAAGCAGCAGAAAAGGCTTTCTCGGGGGGGGGGGGGGGGGGGGGGGAGTTCATTTTAACTGAACAGAGCTGAATTAAATACTAGGTGGTAAAGCTGTGGCTCAGGAGGTAGAGTGGGGGGGGAGGTAGAGCGGGGCGTCCGCTGATCGCGGGGTTGGTGGTTCGATCCCCAGCTCCTCCTGTCCACATGTCGAAGTGTCCTTGGGCAAGACACTGAACCCCAAATTGCTACCAATGAGCAGGCTAGCACCTTGCGTGGCAGCTGCCGCCATTGGTGTGTGAACGGGTGAGTGAGAGGCCATTGTAAGGCGCTTTGGATAAAGGCGCTATATAAGTGCAGTCCATTTAAAGCGGTACCGGACCCTGTCGGCTTACTGACCTGTTTAAGTATAATTTAAACCGTTAATATTAATTAGCCCTTGCAATAAAAAAACGTTCTTATATGTGAGAAGCATAACGTGCACATCGTTTTTGTGGAAAATAAAAGCAGAGAACAGGGGAGGCTCAAACCGCTGACCTCCAACATGGTAGTCCACTGCTGTAACCATGGCAACTTTCACAGTTGGAAGGGTAGGTTCATTCGAAGATTAGATGCTGATATCCGATGGGGAGAATTATTGATGGCAAATTTGTTGATGACGAATTCAGCAGGAAGAAGACGAAGAAGAAGAAATGCGTACGCAATGGGGCTTTATTGTGTGGATGTGTACCGTTGTACCCAAATTCTGTGTGGTTACATGAGGTCAGAACGTACAGAAGTTAATGTTTTTAAAGCGTAAGTGCGCCCACTGTCTCTGCCTACTACAAAATTTTGAAAAATAGACATTGCAAATCAAATATGAATCAAGATTCAGCAAATGCATGGCCTATTTCTTACCTCAAATATTTTCAGAAACATATTTTAGTGGACTGTTTAGGTGAAATAAGAGTTTATGAACAGGACGCCACGTTGTTCTGGTTTAAAAACGTGGAGCCGGAACCAAAGGACCGTAGTGTGTCTAACCAATCAGGTACCGGCTATTTCCGTTTTGGGCGGCAACAATGAGCCATATGACGTGGAGTTATCTCGAAAGAGGTACTCTGACATCATGATTGGGACGGGGGCAGAGTGGGGAGCAGAAAAATAATTAAACCGATAAAGGGCAGCACCAATACACTTTTCTGACAGGTTTTTTGTGAGATACAATATTATTTCAGAATTGTTGAAATGACAATGGATGAATAAGTTTCATTATAAGGTAGGCATACAAACATGTTTACAGATGTACTTTACATGTACTTTCTGGGGACCAATAATATTCTTCTACTCCAAATATTAGGCAAGCTATGGTCATTTAAATCTTGACTATCGCCAAACTGTGTTTTTGATAATTAAGGCCCCAATGTTTACAGTCAATTTTAATTTATTCAATTAAATTAGAACATTAATTCAGATTTAACTCAACATTAACACAATTTTTCCAGCTATGAATGATAATACACACACACACACACACTACATGTGCATGGATTCATACATAGGTGCACATGCAGAAGTGCGCACACATACATTTCCACACACACTAAGTGAACTAACTCAAAATTTCACGCAGGCTCACAAAGCTTATACACAGTAAGCATGTTCATAAAATCAGTGTACTGGGCATCCACTTGTATCCAACACACACACATGCGCACATTGACACGTCCACGCTGTTCTATACTGTAATTTACACATTCATACGTATGCAATAATAAATAATATAACAACATTAATACAATATAATATTGGCACGTAATATAATATAATAATTATATTGCATTCAAAATTTCTGACCGAAACTGGAACGTATGACAAAATCGTTTCAACGTTACTTCATATATATCGCCCAAGGAGTTTGATATAGATAACGTAATAATAGTTCTGTACGACTAAATCAAAATATTCTGACAAACCTTTTGACTGTGAATCAATTGCAGTTTTAATTATTAAAGGCAACAGTAGAGTTTTGCGCTTGAGCAACCGATACGAAAACAATGCGTCACATTGTATTGCGTGGGAGCCCGCAGACATTTGAGTGTCACGCACTGCTCCGCTTTCCTCGTTTGAAAATTAACCTGTGTTGGACCATACCATTCTCTATTTCATCGAAAGAGGGGAAACTGGGTGTATCCGTGTCAAATAAAATATCTAAAAATAGTTGAATATTAGAAAATAAAATCAGAATCAAATAATATAGCTATACACGTTACTGTGGTATAAGCAACATGCAAATTTAATTTCCTATGTGGTGAAAGGAACAAATTGTATATCATATATATATTATGTACTTCCCTATAACCTGTGGTTTCTATCAGATTATGTTACGACAACTCACCTGTCTTCTTTCATTCGCATACCAACGGAGAGAAAAACAAAATGGAGGAATTACCTGTTTGAGCCAAAAATGGAAATATATAATAATACTTAAACAAGCTAGATTCCTAAATGATTGTTTCGATTATACAGGTTGATTGCTTGCTATTTTGAGCCCATCATTTGTAGTAGAAAGCTACATTTGAATTGTATTTGTTTTCCAATTGTTCGAATTTAAGTTTCCAAAATGTCTGTGACTCTGTTGATATACGCCCTCATGTTCTTGGGTAAGTGAACTGTTTTATTTTTGTTTAGTAGAGTGAATATATATCAAATTGCAATTGTTATTTGTTTTTGTTTTTTTGTCGCAATATTAAGCCATACAAAATATATTTTAAGGAATCTAAATAAACTTTAGTTCTGTAACGGTAAAGTATTTTGGCGAGTTTGGTTATCACTGACGTGTGGACAGATGTTTTTAGGCCCATTAAATGCAAGTGTTCAAATATTAGCCTACTCATTTTCATGTTGGTAATTCGTCGTTAGTCTATACGTTGCTTATTTCTCCTAGCTGGAAAAAGTAGCCTAGCCTCTGCCTACTTCCCCCTTTCTTTCGTTTTTACGGTGGTCATTAAGTCATTTGACTTGGCAGACATTCTTTTCTCAGGTGTTTACAGTTACTTGTTGAAACAGGTGTGGTTTCTGAGCAGAATTTGTTTCTTACTCTTGAATGTTATGATGTAATTTTCACCTCTTGTATTATGTTGTATAATGCAGCTATTTGTTAACCCGTATTGTGAGGCGCTGCAGCCTACCTCCAGATTTTACAGCTCGCCAGAAAACTGCTGTAGGCGAATCGTGTTTTGATAGATTTAAGTAGCCTATGCTAATGATAACAATTATTTGCAACTTCCAAATGTCAATGCATCGGCCTACTTTGAGTAGGCTAAAGGCCTAGGTAAGTAACTGAGCTGACGTTGCCAATGAGTCCTGTTTGTTAGTTTACTGACCATATCTCCAACCTGCGAGGGACCTCATTTTGACCGTGGCATGTCTGGATTAGCTCCTCTGTGGTCATAAAGCAGCACATTAGACGCGCTGCCGCTCCTCGCAGTGGCAGCGGAACCTAGTTTTCAACGAAAACGGGCGACATTTTATTCTGCCTTTTTCGATTGTCTGTTTAAATAATCAAAAAGAAAGGGCCCGCTGCCTTGTCAGGCCGACACCGTTGTAGGCGACCTTTTTATCCTGACAAATCTGACCCTCGGTTCTGATTCAGCAAGTTTGTTAGGTCATAAGTATTTGGACAGTGACACGTTTTTTTGTTGTTTTAGCTGTGTACTCCAGCACATTGGATTTGAAATGGAACAGTGACTATGAGGTTAAAGTTCAGACTTTCAGCTTTAATTGAATGGTTTTTACATCCATATCAGGTGAACCGTGTAGCAATTGCAGCCCTTTTTATACATAGTCCCCCCAATTTAGGGGACCAAAAGTCATTGGACGATTGGCTGCTCCGCCTTTTCATGATTACTACATGAGAGCAAACAAAAGGTCTAGAGTTGAGTCAAGGTGTGACTTTTGCATTAATTTGGAGTCTGTTGTCTCAACATGAGGACCAAAGAAGTGTCAATGGCCAGTAAAGCAGGCCATCATGAGGCTGGAAAATCAGAATAACTAAATCAGACAATGTACCAAATCATTAATTTTGACACAACTAATGTTTTGATTGTGTCTGATTGATTTATTCTGATTTTTCAGCCTCACGATGGCCTGCTTTACTTGCATTGACACTTCTTCTTTGGTACTCATGTTGAGAGACAACAACAACAGTCTCCAAATGCAAATGTCACACCTAGAATCAACTCTAGACCTTTTGTTTTGCTTTTGAAAAGGGCTGCAATTGCTACACAGTTAACCCTATATGGATGTAAACACCCTCAAATTAAAGATGAAAGTCTGCACTTTAAAAACTCATAGCCACTGTTCCATTTCAACTCCAATATGCTGGAGTACTGAACCAAAACAACAAAAAACATGTTCCTGTCCAAATATATTTTGTGTCTCTACCTCAGAAGTAATTTCACAACATGACTAGCATTTCTATAAGAGTGCATTTCAGTGACTCACCCCACCCCCACCCCCAAGGTCTTCTGGGAGGCGTAGTACACCACTGGCACGAATATTATTGCACGCTATACGAGTGTAAAATGTGTGTGAGGTTGACCTGTAGGCTACTATAACAAGCAGTTTTACTCATATTTGTATTTGGTTAATTCATACTCATGACTAATAAGGACTAACTTTAATTTGGCATGAATTTGGCAACAGAACCATCGGACTGAAACGTAGCACTTTGTTGTTGCAAGCTTGCTATTACCCTATTACATGGTTAACATTATATTGCATTTTGTTCAGTTCTTGTCAAAGATATGGCACCTCTTTAATTCAAGACCCCCTGGGGTTATTTACTGTTCTCTGTGTCGTGTACTTCAGTGCTCATCAGGGTAATTCTGTTTTTTAAAATTGCTCTGGATAAGCATGTATCCTGAATGCCAGTAAAGATGTGATTTTTTAAAAGCCTTGCTCAAATTATTATTTATTTTCCGGCAGTATGCAAGTAATTGGTAAGGAGATTATGTACAGGAGAGTAAAGAGTTAAGTTCAAAAGAATGCCGCATACTCCGCCTACATACTGCTTGAAGGGCCTTTCTGAAGCATGACCGGAACTGAAGCTGACATCAGTTGATATGAACTTTAGTGATGATTACTCAGACATCCTCTGTCAGTTTTTAAATTTCACAAAGGTAGATAAATAGATTACACTATGCCAATGTTTATCTAAATGGGGCTTAACCTTTCTGGAGAAAATGGTGTAAGAAAGTATTTACTGGTCTAACAATGTACATTTTCGCAGCGAAAGTCACCCGCCCTGTATTTCACTATCCCTTCAGGACAATAGTATCTTTTATAAATGCCTGAACCTGGAACAAATGCCAAAATTATCTCTCTCTCTCAAATTCAAATGACCTTTATTGGCATGACCACACTTCAGCATAATTTAGCCAAAACAATGAACATAAAACAACAATGGCAGCAAAAACTATGTGAACAATAATAATTGAAACAATAGGGTGCTTGGACCTTCAGTAAGGGGTGGGCGGGGTCTTTTTTAACAAAGAAAATAATGGTAATAAACAGCAATAACAACAACAACAACAACAACAGAACGCCAATTACTATTAAGGGCTATTCAGGACAATTGTCCCCGTCTTAGGGACACTGTGGTGGTGGAGGTGCCTTTTCACTCTCTCGGGCTATGGCACGCTGTCACACACAGCCAGTGGTGCTGTGGGTCCCTCCCCCAGTATGACCAATAATCTCTCTCTCCCTCTCTCTCTCTCTCTCTCTCTCTCTCTCTCTCTCATCCCTCTCTCTTTTCCTTTTCTCGACCTCTCACTCTCTCTCCTGTCTCTTAGGCGGCACCCAGGCCATCTCGGTTAAGTGCCCCACCAAGAAGTATGTGGCCATACTATTCCAGCCGGTCATCCTCACCTGCAACTACCAAACATCCGCCACCCAGCCGCCCGTGGTGACCTGGAAGTACAAGTCGTACTGCCGCGACCCCATCCAGGCGGCCCTGAATCCCAGCAGTGTGGATAACGCCCTGGCCCAGGCCAACCCCAACTTCAACCCCAACATCGAGTGTGCGGACTCCCTGAGGACCATCCGCATTGTGGCCTCCAAGCAGGGGAGTGCCGTCACCCTGGGGAGTTTTTACCAGGGTCGAAAAATTAGCGTGATCAACGGTGAGCGCAAAAGTCTCCCGTTTCAGTCCCCGTGGGGCTACCAGAACACACTACGCCAGGGCTGTCCAATCTTATCCTAAAAAGGCCACTGTGGGTGCAGGTGTTTGTTCCAGCCAATCTCTTGATCGATTAAATGTATGGAAAACTTAATTTCCCCACAACTGGTTTAGTTTTAATGACCAAGTGCACTTTCAGAATTTAGGAGGACTTAGCTTATTTCAACCGTAGGTCCGTTAAGATGTCACCTCTTTCAAAATGAATCATTTGCCACAGGGCGTTACAGAAAGTGAAAGCGAGTGAATGTCTTTAATTGGCTGTGGATTATTAATTTTTTGTAACATGAATATCTGTTGTAGCACTGGGGGTAAGTCATCTCTCACTAGATATTCAACGTGCCTAATGCCTATTAAAAACAATTACACTGGTTTAACTTTAAGAGTTGTCTGATGAAGGGGACGGTAGCTCAATGTCACCTGTCACACTTCTAGAGCTGCCATTTTGGTTGGAACAAAAACCAACGCACACAGGGATTCTCAGGATCGAGGGTGGAACCCCTGTAATATCATACAATTTCACTTGTGATTGTGCTCATCCTTCTAGGGGTAATGTCACAGTTTGCTTGGTCTAGAATAACCCTTTGAATGACGTGTTTTCTCAGATGCCGACCTGAGCATAGGGCAGACGGCCTGGGGCGACAGCGGAGTGTACGTCTGCTCCGTCGTCTCCGCTCAGGACCTGACAGGAAACAGCGAGGACTACACCGAGCTCATCGTGTTGGGTGAGTCTCCCCAAAACCACACCGGCTTCACATCGGTAGCCCCCGCGATGAGGTTGAGGGCAACCCCTCTCTGTCCCAGTAAAGTGGGGAGGTGGCCTCAGTACAGTACATTATATTACATTACCTTACAGTACAGTACATTATATTACATTACCTTACAGCACAGTACATTATATTACATTACCTTACAGCACAGTACATTATATTACATTACCTTACAGCACAGTACAGCACATTATATTACATTACCTTACAGCACAGTACAGCACAGTACATTATATTACATTACCTTACAGCACAGCACATTATATTACATTACCTTACAGCACAGTACATTATATTACATTACCTTACCTTACAGCACAGCACATTATATTACATTACCTTACAGCACAGTACATTATATTACATTACCTTACAGCACAGTACATTATATTACATTACCTTACAGTACAGTACATTATATTACATTACCTTACAGTACAGTACATTATATTACATTACATTACCTTACAGCACATTATATTACATTACCATACAGTACATTATATTACATTACCTTACAGCACAGTACATTATATTACATTACCTTACAGCAGAGTACATTATATTACATTACCTTACAGCACATTACATTATATTACATTACATTACCTTACAGCACAGTACATTATATTACATTACCTTACAGCACAGTACATTATATTACATTACATTACCTTACAGTACATTATATTACATTACAGTACCTTACAGTACATTATATTACATTACAGCACAGTACATTACCTTACAGCACAGTACATTATATTACATTACATTACCTCACAGCACAGTACATTATATTACCTTACATTACCTTACAGCACAGTACATTATATTACATTACATTACAGCACATTATATTACATTACAGTACCTTACAGCACAGTACATTATATTACATTACAGTACATTACATTACCTTACAGTACCTTGCATTACATTACAGTACATTATATTCCATTACATTACAGCACAGTACATTATATTCCATTACATTTCATTACATTACAGCACAGTACATTATATTCCATTCCATTACCTTACAGTACATTGCATTACATTACAGCGCATTATATTCCATTACCTTACAGTACATTGCATTACATTACAGCACATTATATTCCATTACATTACAGTACATTGTATTCCATTCCATTACAGCACATTATATTCCATTACATTACAGTACATTGTATTCCATTCCATTACAGTACATTATATTGCATTATATTCCATTACATTATATTACCTTACAGTACATTGCATTACATTACATTACAGTACATTATATTACATTCCATTACATTACCTTACAGTACATTGCATTACATTACAGTGCATTATATTCCATTACAGTCCTTTTCAGTGCATTATATTCCGTTACATTTATATAGCAGACACTCTTAACCAGAGCGTCTTATAGTGCAATAGAACATACACTATGCATCCACCTGCCAGATCTGGCTGACAACTTTTCCAGACCAGCGACCCACCTGTGCAACATCACGCCGAATGCAAGTTAATTGTGCTAACCAAGAATCGTGCATACGCACAGATGTCGTCCATAACCAGCCAATAAAAAGCTTTTTTGACCTTGATGGTGGAGTGCTGTGATTGGTTGAAAGCAGTGTGTGCCAGGCATCCATCTGTTTGTAGGTGTGTTAATGGAGGCCTTGCTCTCCCCATAGCTAGCAGAGGCACAGTGCATCTCCAGGGCTGTAGAAAAGGCCCCAGCATGGCCTCTGTTAGTGCACAGGGCATCTCCAGGGCATCTCCAGGGCTGTAGAAAAGGCTTTAGCATGGCCTCTGTTAGAGCACAGTGCATCTCCAGGGCTGTAGAAAAGGCCCTAGCATAGCCTCTGTTAGAGCACAGTGCATCTCCAGGGCTGTAGAAAAGGCCCTAGCATAGCCTCTGTTAGTGCACAGTGCATCTCCAGGGCTGTAGAAAAGGCCCTAGCATGGCCTCTGTTAGAGCACAGTGCATCTCCAGGGCTGTAGAAAAGGCCCTAGCATAGCCTCTGTTAGAGCACAGTGCATCTCCAGGGCTGTAGAAAAGGCCCTAGCATGGCCTCTGTTAGTGCACAGTGCATCTCCAGGGCTGTAGAAAAGGCCCCAGGATGGCCTCTGTTAGAGCACAGTGCATCTCCAGGGCTGTAGAAAAGGCCCTAGCATAGCCTCTGTTAGAGCACAGTGCATCTCCAGGGCTGTAGAAAAGGCCCTAGCATAGCCTCTGTTAGAGCACAGTGCATCTCCAGGGCTGTAGAAAAGGCCCTAGCATAGCCTCTGTTAGAGCACAGTGCATCTCCAGAGCTGGTTCTTAAACCAGAATGGAACGTTTTTTTTTGCGCCAAATTGCCAGGGAAAGCATGTATTGTCAGTTCAATAAGTTTAAAAAATGTTTTATCCGAGTAGCAGTTGGTGCAATGTGGGTGGAGACGAGGGCATTAGTTGGTGCAATGTGGGTGGAGATGAGGGCATTAGTTGATGCAATGTGGGTGGAGATGAGGGCATTTATTGGTGCAATGTGGGTGGAGACGAGGGCATTTATTGGTGCAATGTTGGTGGAGACGAGGGCATTTATTGGTGCAATGTGGGTGGAGATGAGGGCATTATTTTGCAATAGCACAGTTCAGTTGACATTGCAAAAGTGTTCTGGAAGTCTAGTGTGTTGTTCGCCCTCTGACAAGCGCGTGGGAACCACACACAGTTGAACCACACACACTCGAAGGAACGTATTTTTCATAATGTTGTCATACGGAATGTAGACTTAAATTCCCGCCCCACAGTGCCAGGTGTAGCGCTCCCTGTTTGCAGCAGGCAGAGGTTAATCTGTACCAGATTGGACATACATAAGCCAAGCTGCTGTGTGAATCGTAGACACAGTCGGTCTCGGGCTGCCGGACGTAGCACAGTACAGGATATCCCATTTGGGATATTTAATTTCGAGAAGAAGAGGAAAGGGCGGCCGGTCCAGTAATTTTGGCTTTGTCTTTCTTTCGCAGAGAGAAAGTCTAATACTACAGACCTCCTGCCTGGCATTGACTTACTGGTCATGGAAGGTACTTTGAAATGGAAGCCCTCTCCTCCCGAAACTCCTTACAGTAGAGTAGTGCTGTGTGTGTTGTAGGCTGTGTGTGTTGTAGGCTGTGTGTGTTGTAGGCTGTGTGTGTTGTGAGCGTGTGTGTACGTGCGTCTACCCGCCGAGGCTTCTAGGTTTTTTTTTTTTTGCTTGAATGGTTTGATTCATTCGTAAGAGAAACATCCTGTGACTTTAGCAAGTGCAAGTGTGGTGTGCGTGGGCTCCACAACCACCAGAATCAAAGAATTGAAGTGCCTCGGAAGTGATTTGAGCTTCTGAAACCAGAGGACACGAGAGCAGACCGTTTAAAGAAACTGCTATGTGTGAGATTTAACCTTTTAAGGTGTAAGATCACAAACACGTGATTAGAATGTTCTTAACTGTACATTCCAATGCTGATAATCACAACTGGCAATTTAAAGCAATGGAGTTCTAGAACACTGACTTAGAATTTTGAGAAAAACATTCCAAAAAACCTACTCTTCAAAGGGTTAAGTGAGAAGCCCCTACATTTCCAGGGCCGGATGGAGAATTCAGTGGCGTGACAAAGCACGTCTCACTGCTGAATTTGGAAGAGAACAAGTGCTCTTACCAATACAGAAGCTTCTGCACATATTGATGCACTTGTATACCAGCAGAAAAATAATACATCATGCAGCTTAAAGAGAAGGACATAAGGAAGTAAATTAAAACAGATACTATTGTTATAAGAGGGGAATGTGGAAATGAGGAAATTTGTCCACTGCAATAGCACGTTGACTTGTGACCTGTTCCAACTTAAGTTTGCTCTCAAAACTGTAAGCGTTTTTCTTTAAGTTTGCCACTCAAAGTTCAGTTTGCACGTGTTTGGTTCAGTTTGGTTCGTTTGCTTCAAAAATACTCTGTCTAGCTTTTTATTTTTAAATTTGTGCTTTTTTACTTAAAAAGATGTTATATTTGCTATATTGGCCATTTCTACATTGCTCAAAAAATGAAGGGAACACTTAATCATCACAGTATAACACAAAGTCAATTAAACCAAACCGGTCATGCTGGATGATGTTGCAGGCAGCGTAACATTCGCCACGGCGTCTCCAGACTCTTTCACGTCTGTCACGTGCTCAGTGTGAACCTGCTCTCGTCTGTGAAGAGAACGGGGCGCCAATGGCGAACCTGCCAATTCTGGTGTTCTCTGGCAAATGCCAATCGAGCTGCACGGTGCTGGGCTGTGAGCACAGGTCCCACTACAGGACGTCGGGCCCTCATGCCACCCTCATGGAGTCTGTTTCTGACAGTTTGGTCAGAAACATGCACACGAGTAGCCCGCTGGAGGTCATTTTGTAGGGCTCTGGCAGTGCTCCTCCTGTTCCTCCTCGCACAAAGGAGCAGATACCAGTCCTGCCGCTGGGTTGTTGCCGTTCTACGGCCCTGTCCAGCTCTCCTCATGTAATGGCCCGTCTCCCGGTATCTCCTCCACGCTCTTGAGACTGTGCTGGGAGACACAGCAAACCTTCTTGCGACGGCACGTATGGATGTACCATCCTGGAGGAGCTGGACTACCTGTGCAACCTAAATGGGCTGCAGGTACCGCCTCATGCTACCAGTAGTGACAAGGGCACTAGCAAAATGCAAAACTAGAAAGAAATCAGTCAGGAAGGATAAGGAGAGAGAAATGGTCTGTGGCCACCACCTGCAAAACCATTTACTTTTTGGGGGTTGTCTTGCTGTTGCCTCTCTTGTCCATCTGTTGTCACTTTAATTTGCACCAAAGCAGGTGAAATTGATTCACAATCGTTTATGCTTTCTAACTGGACAGATCGATATCCAAGAAGTTAAATTGACTTTGTGTTATACTGTGTTGATTAAGTGTTCCCTTCATTTTTTGAGCAATGTAGAAATGGCCAATATAGCAAATATAACATATTTTTAAGTAAAAAAGCATTTTTATATAAAAAGAAATTTCTTTGAGCAGTGTATTTGTCATACCACTGAAATACACAGGAATACACAGATCAGTGTTAATCCAGCTGAATTATTTGCACAGCTGAAGTTACAGAGAGTACATCTTATAGCTGACGTTACAGAGAGTGCATCTTATAGCTGAAGTTACAGAGAGTGCATCTTATAGCTGACGTTACAGAGAGTGCATCTTATAGCTGAAGTTACAGAGAGTGCATCTTATAGCTGCCGTTACAGAGAGTACATCTTATAGCTGACGTTACAGAGAGTGCATCTTATAGCTGAAGTTACAGAGAGTGCATCTTATAGCTGAAGTTACAGAGAGTGCATCTTATAGCTGACGTTACAGAGAGTGCATCTTATAGCTGACGTTACAGAGAGTGCATCTTATAGCTGAAGTTACAGAGAGTGCATCTTATAGCTGACGTTACAGAGAGTGCATCTTATAGCTGAAGTTACAGAGAGTGCATCTTATAGCTGACGTTACAGAGAGTGCATCTTATAGCTGAAGTTACAGAGTGCATCTTATAGCTGAAGTTACAGAGAGTGCATCTTATAGCTGACGTTACAGAGTGCATCTTATAGCTGAAGTTACAGAGTGCATCTTATAGCTGACGTTACAGAGAGTGCATCTTATAGCTGACGTTACAGAGAGTGCATCTTATAGCTGACGTTACAGAGAGTGCATCTTATAGCTGAAGTTACAGAGTGCATCTTATAGCTGACGTTACAGAGTGCATCTTATAGCTGAAGTTACAGAGAGTGCATCTTATAGCTGACGTTACAGAGTGCATCTTATAGCTGACGTTACAGAGAGTGCATCTTATAGCTGAAGTTACAGAGAGTGCATCTTATAGCTGAAGTTACAGAGAGTGCATCTTATAGCTGAAGTTACAGAGAGTGCATCTTATAGCTGAAGTTACAGAGAGTGCACCTTATAGCTGACGTTACAGAGAGTGCATCTTATAGCTGACGTTACAGAGTGCATCTTATAGCTGACGTTACAGAGAGTGCATCTTATAGCTGAAGTTACAGAGAGTGCATCTTATAGCTGACGTTACAGAGAGTGCATCTTATAGCTGACTTTACAGAGAGTGCATCTTATAGCTGACTTTACAGAGAGTGCATCTTATAGCTGAAGTTATAGAGAGTGCATCTTATAGCTGAAGTTACAGAGAGTGCACCTTATAGCTGAAGTTACAGAGAGTGCATCTTATAGCTGACGTTACAGAGAGTGCATCTTATAGCTGACGTTACAGAGAGTGCATCTTATAGCTGACGTTACAGAGAGTGCATCTTATAGCTGAAGTTATAGAGAGTGCATCTTATAGCTGAAGTTACAGAGAGTGCACCTTATAGCTGAAGTTACAGAGAGTGCATCTTATAGCTGACGTTACAGAGAGTGCATCTTACAGCTGACGTTACAGAGAGTGCATCTTATAGCTGAAGTTATAGAGAGTGCATCTTATAGCTGAAGTTACAGAGAGTGCACCTTATAGCTGAAGTTACAGAGAGTGCATCTTATAGCTGAAGTTACAGAGTGCATCTTATAGCTGACGTTACAGAGAGTGCATCTTATAGCTGAAGTTACAGAGTGCATCTTATAGCTGACGTTACAGAGAGTGCATCTTATAGCTGAAGTTATAGAGAGTGCATCTTATAGCTGACTTTACAGAGAGTGCATCTTATAGCTGACGTTACAGAGAGTGCATCTTATAGCTGACGTTACAGAGAGTGCATCTTATAGCTGACTTTACAGAGAGTGCATCTTATAGCTGAAGTTACAGAGAGTGCATCTTATAGCTGACGTTACAGAGAGTGCATCTTATAGCTGACTTTACAGAGAGTGCATCTTATAGCTGAAGTTATAGAGAGTGCATCTTATAGCTGAAGTTACAGAGAGTGCACCTTATAGCTGAAGTTACAGAGAGTGCATCTTATAGCTGAAGTTACAGAGAGTGCATCTTATAGCTGACGTTACAGAGTGCATCTTATAGCTGACGTTACAGAGAGTGCATCTTATAGCTGACGTTACAGAGAGTGCATCTTATAGCTGAAGTTACAGAGAGTGCATCTTATAGCTGACGTTACAGAGAGTGCATCTTATAGCTGACTTTACAGAGAGTGCATCTTATAGCTGAAGTTATAGAGAGTGCATCTTATAGCTGAAGTTACAGAGAGTGCACCTTATAGCTGAAGTTACAGAGAGTGCATCTTATAGCTGACGTTACAGAGAGTGCATCTTATAGCTGACGTTACAGAGAGTGCATCTTATAGCTGACGTTACAGAGAGTGCATCTTATAGCTGAAGTTATAGAGAGTGCATCTTATAGCTGAAGTTACAGAGAGTGCATCTTATAGCTGACGTTACAGAGAGTGCATCTTATAGCTGACGTTACAGAGAGTGCATCTTATAGCTGACGTTACAGAGTGCATCTTATAGCTGACGTTACAGAGAGTGCATCTTATAGCTGAAGTTACAGAGAGTGCATCTTATAGCTGACTTTACAGAGAGTGCATCTTATAGCTGAAGTTATAGAGAGTGCATCTTATAGCTGAAGTTACAGAGAGTGCACCTTATAGCTGAAGTTACAGAGAGTGCATCTTATAGCTGACGTTACAGAGAGTGCATCTTATAGCTGACGTTACAGAGAGTGCATCTTATAGCTGACGTTACAGAGAGTGCATCTTATAGCTGAAGTTACAGAGAGTGCATCTTATAGCTGAAGTTACAGAGAGTGCATCTTATAGCTGAAGTTACAGAGAGTGCATCTTATAGCTGACGTTACAGAGAGTGCATCTTATAGCTGACGTTACAGAGTGCATCTTATAGCTGACGTTACAGAGAGTGCATCTTATAGCTGAAGTTACAGAGAGTGCATCTTATAGCTGAAGTTACAGAGAGTGCATCTTATAGCTGACTTTACAGAGAGTGCATCTTATAGCTGAAGTTATAGAGAGTGCATCTTATAGCTGAAGTTACAGAGAGTGCACCTTATAGCTGAAGTTACAGAGAGTGCATCTTATAGCTGACGTTACAGAGAGTGCATCTTATAGCTGACGTTACAGAGAGTGCATCTTATAGCTGACGTTACAGAGAGTGCATCTTATAGCTGAAGTTATAGAGAGTGCATCTTATAGCTGACGTTACAGAGAGTGCATCTTATAGCTGAAGTTACAGAGAGTGCATCTTATAGCTGAAGTTACAGAGAGTGCATCTTATAGCTGAAGTTACAGAGAGTGCATCTTATAGCTGACGTTACAGAGAGTGCATCTTATAGCTGACGTTACAGAGTGCATCTTATAGCTGACGTTACAGAGAGTGCATCTTATAGCTGAAGTTACAGAGTGCATCTTATAGCTGACGTTAGAGAGTGCATCTTATAGCTGAAGTTACAGAGAGTGCATCTTATAGCTGACGTTACAGAGAGTGCATCTTATAGCTGACGTTACAGAGTGCATCTTATAGCTGACGTTACAGAGAGTGCATCTTATAGCTGAAGTTACAGAGTGCATCTTATAGCTGACGTTAGAGAGTGCATCTTATAGCTGAAGTTACAGAGAGTGCATCTTATAGCTGAAGTTACAGAGAGTGCATCTTATAGCTGAAGTTACAGAGAGTGCATCTTATAGCTGAAGTTACAGAGAGTGCATCTTATAGCTGACGTTACAGAGAGTGCATCTTATAGCTGCCGTTACAGAGAGTGCATCTTATAGCTGCCGTTACAGAGAGTGCATCTTATAGCTGAAGTTACAGAGAGTGCATCTTATAGCTGACGTTACAGAGAGTGCATCTTATAGCTGAAGTTACAGAAAGTGCATCTTATAGCTGAAGTTACAGAGAGTGCATCTTATAGCTGACGTTACAGAGAGTGCATCTTATAGCTGACGTTACAGAGAGTGCATCTTATAGCTGAAGTTACAGAGAGTGCATCTTATAGCTAACGTTACAGAGAGTGCATCTTACAGCTGAAGTTACAGAGAGTGCATCTTATAGCTGACGTTACAGAGAGTGCATCTTATAGCTGACTTTACAGAGAGTGCATCTTATAGCTGACGTTACAGAGAGTGCATCTTATAGCTGAAGTTACAGAGAGTGCATCTTATAGCTGAAGTTACAGAGAGTGCATCTTATAGCTGAAGTTACAGAGAGTGCATCTTATAACTGAAGTTACTCGGGGTCCATTTTGTGTCTGCTATGATGTCATTTAGGTCCACGCAGACCAGGCGGACATCTGTACGCATACTTTTATTGGCGACAAATTTAACAGTGGTGCTTTACCTTTTGAGAGAGAATTTAAGTTGCAATAGTTTCTATTCTATGGAATACAAATTTAAAGTGGAAATTTAATCATTGATCATCTTTCATTTGAAATTCAAATGTATTTATGTACTCTGTCTTGTCTTGGCACATTTTGTTAACTAAATGGGGCTGTCCTGAAAAAAAACACTGTAAATTTTGAATGGTTTGAGCTATTCACACCAAATGTTTAGCACAGGTAGTCAGCATAGGGAATCACATAGTGGACTTATTTTCTGTATAGGTTTTGGAGCTCACCAGGGAACAATACTAAAACCTGAATGTTGGTATACATTTTATAATTTTTTTTACTTTTTTGCATTGGCTGTACATAAATACTTGTTTTTGAAAATCCCTTGAGCCATGTATAGTTTTTGAGATAAAGAGCTTTGTTTGGCACTGGTGAAAACTTTGAATTGCCTTATTTATAGGTTAATAACTCAATAATGGCCTAGCTCAACAGGTAAAGCATGGCACCAACAGCGACTCCATTTTCACAAGGGTGGGGGGTGATGAATCCCAGGCGTCATGGTGGGTTTGCTTCACCAGAAATTTTGGTCAGCAGCTGACACTGGCATAAATAGTGAATGCTGCTGTATTTCTCCCGCAACAGCTAATTCGAAAGTCTAATTTATATGTCGAATGACGAAAATGACGCATTTCCGACTGAAAAAACTGTCGCTCTACACTTTTTCTCAGTGTCGCGCACCTCTAGAATGTTATGTCGCAGACAACGGAATACTTTGTCGCACAGTCTGATTGGACAGCCAGATGGAACGTCAAAATGAATTGTCATTGATTCAAGTTCTTCCACCTCCGCAATTTCAATAATTTCAACGAGTGCTGCCAAGTAGCCTATTAGAAATGTAAACAAACGGTCAGAGGTTGTCGTCTCGTTACCATAGAGACAATCAAACCCTCTTGGCAGACGGTCGCCCGAAGTATAAACAGCAAACGTCGTGCGACGTCTTCATTTTCTTGTTGTCAGGGCGTAAGACTAAGTATAAATTAGGCTTAAGGTTGCAACCAATTAAGCATTTCTAAATAAAAGTGTACTCCAGCTTTAAGGCTACTCGTAATTGAAAGCAATGGAGTTCTAGATCACTGACTTTGAAAAAATATTCCAAAAAACCTGCTTTTCAAAGGGTTAACTTTGTCCTGCAAATAAATGTAAATAAATTATCTTGCGTGTGTGTGCGCGCGCGTGTACTGTGTGCGCGTTTGTGTACGCGTGTACTGTGTGCGCGTGCGATCATGTAGCAGCATTATAACTGGGGTCATCAGTTTAAGGAGTTAATTGAACAAGGGATGAAACTATAGTTGCATCTTTTATCTTTTTAAGATTCAAATGGTGTGCCATGTAGCAGAGTACATCCCTGTCTTCTCTGTGTAAAATGGCCACGTGGTTGTCACAAACAGAATTTTTCTCTGGCCAGAAACTCTTTCCTGAGTGTGGATTTTTTAGATAAATTCAGACCGAACAGTTTTGAGCCAGTAGTTTTTAAAACATAAATAAAAACTTTCTCCCCCCCCCCCCCAATTGAGAGTCCTGATTTTCTGCACATTATTTCTCATGCTTTCAAAGAGCATAATAATATATATTTATAATTTTATTACGCACAGGAACGAACCGTGACTCACAAAGTGAACTTTGTGAACTGTTGCACCCGGAGTGGGTGGGGGGGGGGGGAAGTAATGGTACTTTGTAGCAGAGGAGAGAGGGAGTACAAGCTGTGAATTTGCCGTGTACTCTACTTTATAATCTGTTATTACTTCACATAAGGACACTTTCAGTGATCTCTTGTTTTTACAGAAATTGTTTTAGAGAAATTTTCCGTGGGAAAATTCAATGGGGAGAGATACTTCCTAGTACCGACTTCCAGCGTCAGACACACCCCACTTCTGCGGTCTCATCCTCGGTCCCGGGCTGTGCCGCGTTGTCACGGCAATGCCCTGCTCTGTACGTTCCAGTGTAATCTCAGTTTGATCACTGGATGCCTGCTGCCTTCTCCAGGGCAAGGGTTGTTTGCAATGGGTGTGGCTAAAAGAGAAGGCACGCACACACACGGGTCTACTGTACTGCACAGCGGGAATGGGCCTTTCAGGGTGTGAAATTAACACCAGCCAAATGCCGGTGAAACTTTGATTGTGGCTGGTAAGATTTTTACTCAAGCAGCCACTTGGGACGGTAACCAACCAGGTTGCGTTATATTGTAAAAGGTAATGTGGCTGGTAAAATGTTGAAAATGGCAGACTATTTTTAGAATCAACGAGACGCTCTAGCCAGTGGGTGAAAAGGTTAATTTCATGCCTTGGAGCTGTGAGATCAGACCCAACGTCACAGACAGAAATACTACTATTCTAGTACCACTACTACGAATAGTAATTTTACTAGTCTTAATTTTGATTGCACATAAACTCAGTGGCCATTGTATTAGGTGCAACTATCTAGTAGGCCTGCTGGGTAGGACCCACGTTTGTGGTATTTGTAGCTTTTAATCGGATGTTCTCAAGGTGGTTCCCAGTGAATGTGGTGAGCTCATGAGCGCACTGTAGCCAGCTATTCTACAACCCCAGTGTTGATTCAGGTGTGGAAGCATGTGCGGTGGAGGCAGCGTTGTTTCTGCAAGCCAGTGAATCTCTAGGTCTCATGTTCAGAGCAGAAAGAGGCTTGTTTTAAAATATCTGCATATCCTTTTTTGCAATTAAGTTTGCTTGGCATTTTTGCACGATTCATTGACTCGCCTCATTGGCTGTAATCCCGTCAAGATACGAGAGAGAGAAAAGAGTTACACACACACACACACACACACACCATCGGTGTCATATTTCATCTATTCTCTCAACCCACCTATCGTGTTTTTCTTCCTCTGCTCAGGCCATATCTCTTATTTGCGTATCATTCAGTCAGATCTGTAGGTGCTGATCCTCTTGCTGTTCCGTGGAGGGGGGTGTGGGGGGGGTTTGTTGTGGCAGAATGCTCTGCTCCGGCAGATCTGTGAGGCACAGTTCATTGTGAACTGTAAATATTAACTAAAAGCATCATTTTTAATGATTGCTTGTAAACTACTTTGTATTTTTACATGATTTTAAGACTTTATGTCCCTGTGATGGGTTATTATTTTTATGTTTTTAAACTATACTTTATTTTTTTTTTTCTCCCTCTCTTTCCCATCCCCCTCTCTCAGACTGGTTGCTGGTGTTGTTGGTGGTGCTGGGGTTCCTCCTGTTGCTACTCCTGATTGGGATCTGCTGGTGTCAGTGCTGCCCCCACACCTGCTGCTGCTACATCAGCTGCCCCTGCTGTCCAGAGCGCTGCTGCTGCCCGCGAGCATGTGAGTACTACTGACCGTGTGCGACTGTAACCTCATAACTACTGACCCCGTGTGTGACCGTAACCCCATAACCACTGACCATGTGTGACTGTAACCCCATAAACACTGACCGTGTGTGACCGTAACCCCATAACCACTGACCGTGTGTGACTGTAACCCCATAGCCACTGACCGTGTGTGACCGTAACCCCATAACCACTGACCATGTGTGACTGTAACCCCATAACCACTGACCGTGTGTGACCGTAACCCCATAACCACTGACCGTGTGTGACCGTAACCCCATAACCACTGACCGTGTGTGACCGTAACCCCATAACCACTGACCGTGTGTGACTGTAACCCCATAACCACTGACCGCGTGTGACCGTAACCCCATAACCACTGACCGTGTGTGACTGTAACCCCATAACCACTGACCGTGTGTGACTGTAACCCCATAACCGCTGACCGTGTGTGACCGTAACCCCATAACCACTGACCGTGTGTGACTGTAACCCCATAACCACTGACCGTGTGTGACCGTAACCCCATAACCACTGACCGTGTGTGACCGTAACCCCATAACCACTGACCGTGTGTGACTGTAACCCCATAACCACTGACCGTGTGTGACTGTAACCCCATAACCACTGACCGTGTGTGACTGTAACCCCATAACCACTGACCGTGTGCGACTGTAACCCCATAACCACTGACCGTGTGTGACTGTAACCCCATAACCACTGACCGTGTGCGACAAAGTCTTGTTCTGCTTGGATTTCTTGTGCTGGCCTGTACTTGCAAGTGACCCTGCTTCTCACCGACAGTGTACGAGGCAGGCAAGGCGGTGAAATCTGGTGGGGTCCTCAGTCAGTACGCCCCCACCATGTACGCACCGAGCATGTATGCCCAGCCGCCGTACGTAGGGGGGATGAATCCGGCCATGCCTCTACTGCCTCTACCCAACACTGTCACTGGCCAGCCCTTGCCCCCATCCAACGGCTACAACCGTGACTACGATGGAGCCAGCTCAGGTCAGTCAGTCACCTGGAGGCTTTTCAATCTTTCTATTTCCAGGATAATAGGATTTTCTATTTCCGGACTATTCTGTTATATTCATTTTCTATTATATTCTAGTTAGTTAGTCTACAGTTCTACTCTAGTTGGCCCTAAATACAGCCTAAGTAACAACAACAAAAACAATAAATATAAAGATTAAAATATAACAGACATAAATTGTATACTACTAATATTAGTATTAACAATTTAGTAATACTATTAAAATGAACATAATGCACTTACATATACATACACACATGCATGTACATGCACGTGTATACATATACACATATACACACACACACATATACACACACACACACACACACCGATACGTATACATACACACACACACACACACACACCGATACGTATACATACACACACACACACACACACACACACCGATACGTAAATATACACATACGCATGTACATTTATTGGTGGGTTTAGGGGTGTCTGCTCCTCTGCCTATGGCAGCCAGCCACATATTGTGCTACCAAATTTGCACAGCATATTTACTCTCCAAGAAGGATTTGTAATAGTTGGGTTTCAGGTAAGTTTGGGAAGTTTGGTTGTGTGGTTATAAATTTTATAAAAATTTGAATTGGGTCAGGAAGTGCAGCTCTGTTTCTATTTCCTGTTGGCAGCAGTAATTATTATTATTTTTCAAAAAAAAATTCTCTGTGTGTCTCTCTCTCTCAGTTGGTCAGGGTTCCCAGGTGCCTTTGCTGCCAGAGAGTGGGGGGGGAAACCCAAGTGAGTATTAAAATGAGTGCTGTATGAGACACCATTTATTCATTCACTGTCTTCCACCAGTCCAGCACTGCTGGGTCATTTCCGGTGTGGGTGCAGGCTTTTGTTTCAGCTAAGCAGTAACACACCTGATTATACAAATCAGTCTTTAGTGGTTGATTCGTAGAAAGAGGTGTGCTACTGCTTGGTTGAAACGAAAGCCTGCACTAACACCGTGTAAGGCCGTGTAGGCCTACAATGTGTAGGCGTGTAGTATGTGTATGATGGTGCAAGGCTGAGTGATCGCAAGGTGATGTGTAAATATGGCCGCTGCCTTCTCTGCACAGCTCGCAGTGGCTACCGCATCCAGGCTACTCCCGATGGCAACCCCACCAGAGTTCTGTACTACATGGAGAGGGAGCTGGCCAACCTGGATCCCGCACGGCCTGGAGACTCCTCAGGGAACTACAAACGCAGTGAGTCTTTGTGCAGACCGCCCCCTGCTGGTCCACTGCCAGTTTTACACTTCCACTGCCCGGGTGCAGCTTTCATTTCCTGGGGATGTCATATACTCTCTTTCCCATTTTTCATTGTCTCACTGTGAATTTTATTTTACAATAAAAAAAATAAAAAAAATGTGTCGACTAAAAATGTTTTTTTTTCATTTTTCCTGCCTGACTCACTGTTTCCCCCCCCTCTCTCTCTCCCTCTCGGTCCCCTCTCTCTCTCTCTCTCTCTCTCTCTGTCCCCCCCTCCCCCCTCTCTCCCTCTCTCCCTCCCTCCCTCCCTCTCTCTCTCCCTCCCTCCCTCCCCTCTCTCTCTCCCTCCCTCCCCTCTCTCTCTCTCCCTCCCTCCCCTCTCTCTCCCTCCCTCCCTCCCTCCCCTCTCTCTCTCCCTCCCTCCCTCCCCTCTCTCTCTCCCTCCCCTCTCTCTCTCTCCCTCCCTCCCTCCCCTCTCCCCTCTCCCCCCTCCCTCCCTCCCCTCTCTCTCTCTCTCTCTCAGTGGATGTAATGAGTCAGGTGAGCTCCCTGCATGATGATCTGGACCCCAGAAGCAGGGGCAGATCGCAGGCGCCCCCACTCCCCACCCTCTTCGACCACGACGACAACATGAGCACCATCAGCAGCGTGTCTCAGCAGGGTCGCCGCGACGACTACGCCAGAGGCCCCCCCCGGGGCCGCGCCCGATCCATGGACAACCTCGATGACATCGGCCGCGGTTACCGTGACGATTACCCTCCCCACCGGCGTGAGGGCGGTGCTAGAGGCGGCAGGAGAGGGTGCGTGTGCAGCGTTATTATAACAGGATTTCGAGGGGAAATTGTTGCCCAGGTCTCATGTCTCTCTGTGTGGCAGCAGCTCAAAGCTCTTTTGGGTAGAGGAAATTGGGGGTTCCTGAAATGGAGACTCTGGTGAGCACATCTGGTGGGTGAAGGGTGGGAATGGTCTGCATTAGGGTGGCCTATGATGGAAAGCTTCAGTACAGCAGGGATATTCAACCATGGCCCTTTGATAATTGATGGAGAGAAAAGCAGTTTTGACATAGGAAAGTGACTCACAGGAATAGTGTTCACAGTCGGAAAGTGGCTCACAGTAATAGTGTTCACAGTTGGAAAGTGGCTCACAGTAATAGTGTTTACAGTTAGAAAGTGGCTCACAGTAATAGTGTTTACAGTCGGAAAGTGGCTCACAGTAATAGTGTTTACAGTTGTAAAGTGACTCACAGTAATAGTGTTTACAGTCAGAAAGTGGCTCACAGTAATGGTGTTTACAGTTGGAAAGTGGCTCACAGGAATAGTGTTCACAGTTGGAAAGTGGCTCACAGTAATAGTGTTTACAGTTGTAAAGTGGCTCACAGTAATAGTGTTTACAGTGGGAAAGTGGCTCACAGTAATGGTGTTTACAGTCGGAAAGTGGCTCACAGGAATAGTGTTCACAGTTGGAAAGTGGCTCACAGTAATAGTGTTTACAGTGGGAAAGTGGCTCACAGTAATGGTGTTTACAGTGGGAAAGTGGCTCACAGTAATGGTGTTTACAGTCGGAAAGTGGCTCACATGAATAGTGTTCACAGTTGGAAAGTGGCTCACAGTAATAGTGTTTACAGTCGGAAAGTGGCTCACAGGAATAGTGTTCACAGTTGGAAAGTGGCTCACAGTAATAGTGTTTACAGTGGGAAAGTGGCTCACAGGAATAGTGTTCACAGTTGGAAAGTGGCTCACAGGAATAGTGTTTACAGTGGGAAAGTGGCTCACAGTAATGGTGTTTACAGTCGGAAAGTGGCTCACAGTAATGGTGTTTACAGTCGGAAAGTGGCTCACAGGAATAGTGTTTACAGTGGGAAAGTGGCTCACAGGAATAGTGTTCACAGTTGGAAAGTGGCTCACAGTAATAGTGTTTACAGTCGGAAAGTGGCTCACAGTAATAGTGTTTACAGTCGGAAAGTGGCTCACAGTAATAGTGTTCACAGTCGGAAAGTGGCTCAGTAATAGTGTTCACAGTCGGAAAGTGGCTCACAGTAATAGTGTTTACAGTTGGAAAGTGGCTCACAGTAATGGTGTTTACAGTTGTAAAGTGGCTCACAGTGATGGTGTTTACAGTTGGAAAGTGGCTCACAGTAATGGTGTTTACAGTCGGAAAGTGGCTCACAGTAATAGTGTTCACAGTCGGAAAGTGGCTCACAGTAATAGTGTTTACAGTTGTAAAGTGGCTCACAGTAATGGTGTTTACAGTTGTAAAGTGGCTCACAGTGATGGTGTTTACAGTTGGAAAGTGACTCACAGTGATGGTGTTTGCAGTTGGAAAGTGGCTCACAGTAATGGTGTTTACAGTCGGAAAGTGGCTCACAGGAATAGTGTTTACAGTGGGAAAGTGGCTCACAGTAATGGTGTTTACAGTGGGAAAGTGGCTCACAGTAATGGTGTTTACAGTCGGAAAGTGGCTCACATGAATAGTGTTCACAGTTGGAAAGTGGCTCACAGTAATAGTGTTTACAGTCGGAAAGTGGCTCACAGGAATAGTGTTCACAGTTGGAAAGTGGCTCACAGTAATAGTGTTTAAAGTGGGAAAGTGGCTCACAGGAATAGTGTTCACAGTCGGAAAGTGGCTCACAGGAATAGTGTTTACAGTGGGAAAGTGGCTCACAGTAATGGTGTTTACAGTCGGAAAGTGGCTCACAGTAATGGTGTTTACAGTCGGAAAGTGGCTCACAGGAATAGTGTTTACAGTGGGAAAGTGGCTCACAGGAATAGTGTTCACAGTTGGAAAGTGGCTCACAGTAATAGTGTTTACAGTCGGAAAGTGGCTCACAGTAATAGTGTTTACAGTCGGAAAGTGGCTCACAGTAATAGTGTTCACAGTCGGAAAGTGGCTCACAGTAATAGTGTTTACAGTTGGAAAGTGGCTCACAGTAATGGTGTTTACAGTTGTAAAGTGGCTCACAGTGATGGTGTTTACAGTTGGAAAGTGGCTCACAGTAATGGTGTTTACAGTCGGAAAGTGGCTCACAGTAATAGTGTTCACAGTCGGAAAGTGGCTCACAGTAATAGTGTTTACAGTTGGAAAGTGGCTCACAGTAATGGTGTTTACAGTTGTAAAGTGGCTCACAGTGATGGTGTTTACAGTTGGAAAGTGACTCACAGTAATGGTGTTTGCTTTTTTAAATGAGTCAGGGTCTTGAGGCATGAACTGCTTTTGGCGATTAATTCTGAACCAAGCTGCATGGAAACTACCTGCTTTCTTCCTGTCAAATCCATCCTGTGGACTACATTTCTGTAATAATCCAGCTAAGTGGCAGGTTGTGTTATATGACCACATGAACAGAAGTGTACCTGTGGTACTGCCCCCTTGTGGTGGAAAAAACTTCACATCGTGGCCTGGAAGCGTCATTTCTTTTCCCAACGCAGTTCTGCCATACTTCAGCCATAACCACGCCCCCACAAGTTTTCATTGGATGATAGAAACAGGTACCCCACGCGCTAGTCTCGACTGCTAACTTCACCTCACTGAAGGTTTCACCGCCAAATTTCCGCCGAAATGGATGAGGAAAATGCAGCACGGTACGATCAGTTGTTTTATTCATGTTTTATAACATTATTATTATTATTATTATTTAGAACAGAAAAAAACACAGAAAGGGGTTTCTAAAGGCTATCTTCGGCTAACGTCTAACATTAGCTATATCATATCTTTGGGCTTCTAAAGGCCGCCTTCAGTAACTTACGTGTTGGCGTCCGGCGTGCGTCTCTTCTGCGCGGTTTCTATGGGAACGCAGCTGTGGACACGTTTCCGGCGAGGCACGCGTCATACGTGTTTCTATCATCCAATGAAAACTCGTGGGGGCGTGGTTATGGCTGAAGTATGGCAGAACTGCGTTGGGAAAAGAAATGACGCGGCCTGGACAGGACAGGATAGGATGGAATTTCTGTGAAAACTTTCCTGCGACAACCATTTTTTATAATGTTTTTCCATGCAGCTCGGACGATGGGTGGACCAGCAGCGGTGGAGGGCGGGGCGGCTACGACCGCGACCGTGACAACCCCAGGAGGCGCGACCCGTCCCCCAATGACCGGCGCCAGGGCGGCTACCAGGGCAAGCGCAGCCGTAGCCGCGACGACCTGATGGACCTGGAGCGGGGGAGAGGCGGGCGCGACGCGTACGATGACAGCTTTCTTCGGGAGGCCATGGAGAGGAAGAAGCTGGGCGAGCAGCAGAGGGCCCGGAGCCGCGACCGCTTGGACAGCGACGGCGAGCGCTCGGAGCGCGGAAGGGGCCCCCGGGGGCCCCCGCCACTCCCCCAGGTTGCGCCGTCCTCCAAGCCCGACCGCCGGCGCTACAGCGGTGATGGCTTCCTGCCGCCCCCGCCCTATAGCGACGACGGGAGCGTGTCGTCTTCCAAGAAGAGCAACTTGCGCAAGGTGAGGAGCCGGGTCATTACTGTCACAGCATGAGAGGCACTTTAGTGTGTGTGTGTGTGTGTGTGTGTGTGTGTGTCTGTGTCTGTCTGTCTGTCTGTTTCACAGCATGAGAGGCACTTTAGTGTGTGTGTCTGTCTGTCTGTGTGGGTCTTTGTCTGTGTGTGTCTGTCTGTGAGTGTGTGTCTCTGTCTGTCTGTGCGTGTGTGTCTCTGTCTGTCTGTGCGTGTGTCTGTCTGTCTGTGCGTGTGTGTCTGTCTGTCTGTGCGTGTGTGTCTGTCTGTCTGTGCGTGTGTGTCTCTGTCTGTGTCTGTGTCTCTGTCTGTCTGTCTGTCTGTGCGTGTGTGTGTGTCTCTGTCTGTGTGTGTTAATATGGCCATAACTAGGTGTGTATTTTGTGTTAATGTGGCTAAAAATGTCTGTGTGAGGTGCCTCTGCACTATAATGTTAATTTGGGCGTAAATGTGTATCTTTGTATCGGAACAAAGCATGTGGTAGAGAATAAGTTTATCCGGCTTTCATGGGTGCCATTCAATTGGAAATATCTGGCTCTAGATATTTACTAGTAGATATCTACTAGCTGCATTAACTCTGCTGGTTGGAATAAATGTACCCTTTTATGGATTATATTTAAACAAAACAACTGAGCGATCTGTTCCTATGCCTTTCAGAACGGGGCAGTGAGTCGGGAGAGTTTGGTAGTGTGAGGCCTTCACCATGGATCTACGGACCTTTTTTAATATCAACTTTATTTGTGTCTGTGTCAGTCTGTGTAAATGGCCATTATTGACAATGCATTGTTTTTGCATTGAATTTTCTATTCACGTCCCAATTTAATGTGCTGAAGCTCAGTCTATTTCAATTTTTATTTCAATCTGTTTTTGTTAGGGAGTACAATGGGGGAAATGAGGTTTTAAGTGCCTTTATTGTATTTTTAAACTGTATTTTTTACTTTAAACCATTTTATGTGTATTGAGATTGTTTTTAAATGGCAAACTGCAATTTTTTTTATTGTTTGAACAATGAACATGTTGAACGATGAACAATACCCTTTATCTTGTGAAATGAAGAGATTTGTTTAGATTATGCTACAGATTGGTCATTCTGGCAGACTGGCTTGTTCAGTGACACTGCTTGAGAGTGCAGTTTTATTGTGCGTCAGGATGCCATCGCCATATAATACCGTTTCACTAACAAAAGCTTTTGATTGAAATATTTGAATCTTTAGCCTCATTGTAAATTAAAGTCTTAAGTGTGCATTTTTTAAAACTTATACTATACAGTCAAGACAGATTCTTGCAGTCTCGTTTTAAACTAGTCTTATTCCTCTTTTTGTATAGGTGGGTGCTGTTCTTTATTGTAATATCCCTTATTGTTACTAACACATTTAAGTAATAATAAGCAGGATTATTGTTCAGTCAAAAGGGGGAAAAAAAAGTTTTTTTTTAATTGGTTCAAGTGTGGATGTATATTTGTACAGTTTTATAATCAAACAAACATACAATAGACAAATGTGTCCACTGCTGTACAACAACCTTCACTTTGCAATAAAGCATTTCTAAACGGCTATGTCATTTTCCACCCTGTTTTAGTAGTGCTTCGTGAACAGTAACGTGCTTGCCGAGCATTTGTGAGCTCTGTGCTTACATGCTGAGCAATCTTAGTATAGGAATTCTCTTCAGTTTATAAAGTATTCCAGATGGGTTACAGTAGATCGCTGCTTTAATGTATTTAAACATGTCAGTGTCACTGACACAGTGTCACAAATGAAAACGTTTGTATTCCGGTCTTCCATTTTGAGGTCTATGGCTTGAACTGAACTGAACTGAACTGAACTGAATTGACTTGAAAACAAAGGTGCGGTTGCACCATGTTACCACCGGGGGCCGCTGCTTCCTTGCTCTGAAGGAGGCTGTGGAATGTGCATAATTCCTCCACTGGAACGTCTGGCATGCCCACACACAAAGGGACGACTCAGACCACTCGCAGCCTGGCTTATCTACCCTCAAGGCCTGCTCAATTCAGCATCCACCCCAAAACAGTGTTATATGGTGCTTAGACTGGCCTATAATTCCTGGCCGTAAAATAAGGTTGCAGGTTAAAATCCCTAGTGAGGAAGAGCCAACACTTTAGCAAGGTACACATTCTAATTACTTCAGTGAATTATGTTGAGTTAATAAGTGATGATGATGATAAATCCATCCTGCTACCCACTCTATATAAGCGGGAGTATTTCACAAAGCAGAATTACTGAGCTGGATAACTGCACTGAGTAAAACCCGGAACAACTGGTTTTACTGCAGTCCATGTTCCAGATTTGGGAGGCTTCTGGGTTTAATCAGTGCAGTTATCCAGCTAACTCCATAATCCTGCTTTGTGAAATACCCCCCTGTTCTGCACTTCTGTTTCACCTTGTAGCATTCCCTAGAATTTTCCAAATCCCAGGTTTTCTACAGAATATAATCTACCCAATCTACCCATTTGTTTTCAGTAATCCTTTTTTCATATATCTCTCGCTTTTGTTTTGTTCTCAAGTACAATTCTTTAGTGTTCCCTCCTTCGTTGGTTTCCTCTCCTTTGTACTCTTCCTTCGTTGGTTTCCTCTCCTTTGTACTCTTTTTTCCGTTGGTTTCCTCTCCTTTGTACTCTTCCTTCGTTGGTTTCCTCTCCTTTGTACTCTTCCTTCGTTGGTTTCCTCTCCTTTGTACTCTTTTTTTCGTTGGTTTCCTCTCCTTTGTACTCTTCCTTCCTTGGTTTCCTCTCCTTTGTACTCTTCCTTCGTTGGTTTCCTCTCCTCTGTACTCTTCCTTCCTTGGTTTCCTCTCCTTTGTACTCTTTCTTCGTTGGTTTCCTCTCCTCTGTACTCTTCCTTCGTTGGTTTCCTCTCCTTTGTACTCTTCCTTCCTTGGTTTCCTCTCCTTTGTATTCTTTCTTCGTTGGTTTCCTCTCCTCTGTACTCTTCCTTCGTTGGTTTCCTCTCCTTTGTACTCTTCCTTCGTTGGTTTCCTCTCCTTTGTACACTTCCTTCCTTGGTTTCCTCTCCTTTGTACTCTTTCTTCGTTGGTTTCCTCTCCTCTGTACTCTTCCTTCGTTGGTTTCCTCTCCTTTGTACTCTTCCTTCCTTGGTTTCCTCTCCTTTGTACTCTTTCTTCGTTGGTTTCCTCTCCTCTGTACTCTTCCTTCGTTGGTTTCCTCTCCTTTGTACTCTTCCTTCCTTGGTTTCCTCTCCTCTGTACTCTTCCTTCGTTGGTTTCCTCTCTTTTGTACTCTTCCTTCATCCTCCACAATCACTTTAAATTTAAGGCGCCGTGCAACAATTTTTCATCATTGACAAAATGTCCCCAAAAATGTGTTTCTGCGAGTTTCACCACAGATATTGCGGCACCAACGAAACGCCCTGACATGAGCCCACACGCCGCTCTCCCCCAATTTGTGCTGAACATTCAGCTACTGCTCATAGGATCCTGTCATAGGTCACAGCGTTTGGCAGTGCAGCGACCTTTAACACAGCAGTTGTGCCTACTTACTGTATGACTCAGATCTCTGAACTTTCGTTTTAACCGATTTTACTGTTTATTTTTTTATTTTTTTCACTCTTTCCAAACATTGGGCCAATCTCAATGTCCGCCCACACAGACTTTGAGGGCTCAAGGCTGTCGCACTGTAAAATCTAAAAGTGCACGAGGGCTCTGTGGCGGACTTTTTGACCCCTTTATGCTGACCTTCCACAAGTCTGCAGTCTGAGGGAATTGCCCACAGTTCATAGCGTTTGTGCCTTTAATAATGGAAACGCAGCCGGACGTGTCTCAAAGATTTTAAAGAAACGACTCGCATGGCGGGCAGAGCTCTTCCAGCGGGTACAAACTTAAAATGAAAAGTTCTAAAGCGGGGATAGTCATACACATCTTGCATGTGAGACCGGCGTCGTCAAGGCAACGTGGGCTGGATAACTCACTCCCTTATGGCCCCCGACCCTCGCTAACTACCAACATATTTATTATATCCTCCATGTAATATGAAAGTTGGAACATTTTAAATTAACTGCTTTATGAAACCAAAAGCATGGGTAATGTATGGTCATTTAGGTGTTTATATACTTATTTTAATTAAAATGTCTTGGTGTGACCTGCACAGTCGAATTTCATGGTGCAAAAATAATTTTCTGATGGACAATTTTGGTAATAATATACATATCCCTCAACTTCTCTAGTATAGCTGTACAGCTTCTTTTCTCTGAAAGGATATTAATAATCTATACAAAGATTGTAATGCAGGCCATGTTGACTTAAAATATCACTCTTTTTTATTTTAACATACTTCACTCGCTCAAAAGGTTTTGCTTGTTTGAATCTTTTTCATTCCAAATCAGTTCCCATTATAACACATGGACTTCCTTGTAAGTGTCCACTCTGTTGGTCACTAAATAATGGCCAGGAGTGCATCGCTGCCCCACCACCCCTCATAGTTATGAGCAGTCTGTCTTCCTATTTCCATCATAACGTTTGGTTGTATTCACTTTAATTAACTTAATTAGTTTGATTAATGCAATGATTCTATTGAATGTCCCCACTGTCTGTCTTTTGTTGTTGTTGCTGATACAACTGAAGTTTCCTAACGGGAAAATAATTCTATTCTATTCCTCGAGGGAGTTTTTTTTCTAGCCACTGTTGTCTTTAGGTTGGTCACAGGGGCCTGGACTTAGGCCTGAAATGACTGTAATGTTCTTCGATGTGCTTTCGACAAGTGTCGCTCCACAAAAATGAAGCGTTTACCGTTCCCACGGAGACGACGGAACCCTCCCGCAGGCCTTCGGCACAGTGTAAACGCCACCATCTGTGTTGAGTGGCACTTGTCGAAAGTATAAATTAGGATAGGGTGAAAAGCGCTATACAAATAAAACTGAATTGAACAGAATTGAAGCTTAAAGCTTTGCTCCTCTATAAATTGGCCCGTAGCACTTTGTATACATTAATTAATTGGTCTTTATTCTCCCATGTTATAGTAGTGTTCTCTCACTAGACTGAGAGCAAGATCTACACTGGGTGTACATGTTGAGCATGAATGTGTTTATCAGAAGAACATAAGTGAAAATGTTTAAATTCTGTTCCATCACACTGCTAAAGAGTATTTTTAACCATTGCACTTGGTTCTCCATTATGTATGTAGTTGGCAATTACCTTTTAAGTTTTCCAGCAATGATTTTCCTGCCCTAAACAGAATCGCGGTGCAGAGCCGAGTGGCAACATTGCATTTGGTTGGTTTTCATTTTATAATGGGGAACTACTACTGGTGGGGGTCATGTAACTTGCGGTATTTCACAAAAGCTGTTGTGGACCCCACAAGACCACAGGCAATACATCCAAGCAGCCGTTATCAAAACGATTGGTGAACAGAGGAAGCACGTTGTTGGCAAGTAGCTTTGCTACAACCACAAACAACTCTTCCTGGACTAGAATCTCTTCCGACAGGCCATTTCCTTATTCTTTCAAAACCCTTGTAAATTTTATTTTTAGTTGATTCCTCTAGCACGAAGATATAAAAGAAAGAACATTTATAGCTTAAAATGTATATATGAAAAAAACATTTTCAACTCGGGTTCACTGTCACTGTGTGGACAGAAACAGACTATTTTTACAGGGTGATATTTCTGAATTATCAGTAATGTTTTGGAGTGGAGGATGCTTCAGGTCACCGTCTGAGGACAGGCGTAGGACGCTTCGGTGCAGCAATGCAGAAGTGGGGCCTCGTGGACAGTGCCCACTGCGAATGCGGGGACCAATTACAAACTGTGGAACACATAATAAGCAGCTGCCCCAAACACCGGCCACCGAATGGCGATCGTGGTCTAATCTAATTGACCTGGATGATGACACGCTGGACTGGCTTGCCTCAACGGAGCTGAAGGTCTAAGGACATACGCCAGAAGAAGAAGGTCACTGTCAGAGAGCTGGATTATTTGCTCTGCCCCCCCCCAAAGTGTTTTCTGTTTTATGTGAAGGAAATTAAACGAATGCCTGCATCAAAAATATTTCACCTTAATTGAGTCCCTGCCGTCTCTTTCTCCTGCCTGTTGACCACGGCCATAAAACATGCTCTAAATGTAATATAATGAGCTCGTAACATGCAATGGCACTGGGGGGCTTCAAACAACAACTTGGTTAAAAATAAGAAGAATTAAGTGGCTTTGTGTGCGTGCGTCCCCTCCTTACCCATCCTCCTGGCTCTGTCAGATTGATGGACGGAGAGAAAAGTGGGAGTAATGAGAGAGGGATGGGCAGGGAGAGAGGGAGGGATGGAGGGAGGGAGAGAGGGAGGGTAGGCAGATGCCAGGAGAGGAAGACAGCCTGAATTCTGTCCGGTGGGCAGAACGGCTCAGTCACTCCTTCAGCACGGACGCACTAAGGTAAGAGCTACTCCGTGTGTGTGTGTGTGTCTGTGGTTTGCTTAGGGCCAGAGAGAAACGGAACACCATTCACAATTAATTCCACTAACCAGGACTGCTCACACTATCACTATTAATCCATTAAGATCACAGATATGTGATTAGAATGTTCTAATGTAACCGGACATTCTCATGCTGATGTAACAATCACTACTGGTAATCGAAAGCAATGGAGTTCTAGAACAGAGACTGAATTTTAAAAAACATTCCAAAAAAACCTCTTCAAAAGGGTTAAATTCCATGGCTTTTGTATGTGAAGTACTCAGGTGTTGTACATTTTATCACCAATCATCTATTCTGGTTTCTTCCAACTGTCTTATAGCAGCAGTAATTTTTTTGTGTGTGTTATTTTCATTTATTAATTTTTTTATTTAATCTTGGCACTTTCCATGATATTTGTGTGCACCGCCATCTCCCTTTGCATGACTGACAGGTTTGATTATTAATATCCAGTATCCACCTGTGTTGTTCAGACAGTTTGTGCTGTCAACATTAAAGTTACCACACTTCTCATCACGTCTTTATTTTGTCATAAAACAAACCGAACTTCCATTGGCGAAGATTCTGGTGAAAACCACAGTGTTTAACCACAGTGTCATGTATCAGAACATGTTCTCTTCTCTTATAACTGAACTAGTAGGGCAGGAGGTCCAGGGTGGTGATCAGTAAGGAAGGGCTTGGCACTGTGCTGGGATAGCACCTTGTTTTTATTGCACACAGAGTCCTGTGTGGCATAGCTGAGCGGTGCCATAGCTCTTCAGGCAACGTCCGAGCTATTTGGCCTCACACCGCTCTCGGACTGAAGCTCTTACGTTTGATATTGTAAATCAAGTCATGTGACAGAGGTTGATTCATTCAGCATTACTGTTTTTATTCTTTTATTTTTATTTTATTTTATAGGAAGATGGGATACATTTTCCCCAATCAGACCCTTCTCTTTCTCATTCTCCCTCTCTCTCTGTCTTACACGCCATTCCATCTATAACTGCCTATTTCTATCTCTCTCTCTTCCTCCCTCTCTCTCTCTGTCTCACACTCACTCCACTCCACCCATAACTGCCTAATATTACATGAAATATAACTGGACCCAGGGCACCTCCAAAACTGATTATAATTTGGATTGGTGGTCTTTGCATTGATAAATATATCAATAGAATTGTTAACTGTTGGTTGTTTTAGATCAGTTTTGGTGTGCTGGGTTTGTCTCTTAATCATGTGACCACCAAATGGCTGGTACAGTGTCGCTGCAGACCAATCACAATTTGAGGTCATGAGCACCGTGTTGATGACATACAGAGATGTACCAACGTGACCAAAAATAAAATCTTAACAGTTCCTGTTGGACTTAGTTGTGAGCTTAGTGTGCCTTTGACTGTCTGAGGAGTGATAACTAAGGTGTATGATCCATAGTCTTGTTTTAATCAAAAGATATTAATGTCATAAAATGCTTTTTTTAAAGACCTGATTTGGAGTACTGGGCCCAATTATGGTAAAACATTTTTAAAAGGGATTATGGTAGTGGATAACAGAACGTTTTTCAGGTTCAGCTCAGTCTCCAGATATGGAATGGCAATTTCATGGTACCAGGAAGTATTGGTTATTATTATTATAATAGTACACGGAGAGCGGATAATGCCTGGAACAGTTTGCTGTAGTTATGTAGTGTAGTAGAGGGTGTTTAAGACCAGACTTAATGCAGCACCAGATACTCGTTAGGCCATTGAATCATTGAAAATAAATAGCGTAGATGGACCGAATGTCCTTTTTATCTTAAGTATCTTATGTTCTTAAGTGTGCAGGTCAAGGGAAGGCCTGCATGGTCCATATCGTCAACATGCGCTTTTCACCGGATTTCAGATACAACTCCTCAAAGGCTGAAAAGCCTTCATTTCATCACTGGTTTAGCCACAAAGGGCTGTTCTGAGTTATCTTAAGCCAATCAGATGCCCTTTAGTTTCTGACAGGATAAACGCATCGGATAATACAAAAACAACGCCATAAAATAAAGCAGGTGACAGTAACGGTCCAGCAGTCAGAATCATTTATTTATTATTTAGTTTACTCTTTTAACGGTGGAAAAGGAAACTTGATTTTAACATAGTGGCCTGATGGAAGAAACAAATTCATTTGACAGCTAAATGCTTTTTTCGAATCCAATTCCAGCTAAATGATTTTAGCTGAAAAACCCAAAACAATTAGTGAATCTTAACAAGTATTTTAATCTTATAATTAGACTTAAACTCTTATTTCTATTACTTTTGTTTGCTAAATAAGACAAAAACATGCCAATGAGGTGAGACAGTTTGACTCATTTCAAGACTTGCCAGTTGGGTAAGACAATTTCACTGTCAAGCAAACGGTAACTTAAAACAAGTTAATATTTCTACTTGAGAGAGAGATAATTTTTTATTTAAGTCTTATTACAAGACTAAAACACATGTTAAGACGATAGCTAATGCCATTAGCATGACCCCACAACATGGCAGCTCTGGTTGTTGAGACGATGTGTCCTGTGTGAACAATTCAAGTGGGCAAGGTTAAACCAGTCCATATTTCACAGTGAAAAGGTATTTTGAGGACTTTAAGGATGAAAACATCCTTCAAGATCCACATGATCAAGTCAGTCGGCATCGGTGATGTTAAAACTTGTTGGGTACCAAACCTGTGTGGGCCTCAAGCTGATCCAGAGTCGGGGGTTCTCAAGGTCTGATAAAGGTTGCTCCATATTTACGCCACTACACAAATTTGTACTACAGTCGACACATATGCAATAGCACTTTCAACAGCAAAGTGGCTCTGTGTGTAAGTGTATGGAAGTGAAATAACCATATTTCGCAGAGCTGAATCTAAATATGTTGGGGGTGCAGGCCGCAGTCGAGCCTAGGAGGTGAACACGCGTGCGGCGGCGATGTACGGAAGCCTTGCTTTCGGGGGTCATGACCCTTGCATTTCAGAGCAGCGCAATCACCCCACAGAACAATGGGGCCTCAGAATCTCCGTCCAGCAGGTGCCTCCGGAACATTCCGCACCAACGAGACAAAATACTGCTCAGCTCTCTCCCCCTCTTTCTGTCTCTCTCTCTCGCTCTCTCTCTCTCTTTCTGTCCAACGTTTAAAAAATCTGGCCGCGGGGTGTCTGCCGATCTGCCGTGCGTGCTTAACTATACCTATCCATGGCTTTATGAATCGTCTCTATTGATTGTGTCCCGGAGCCTGTTGGTCTTCACCCTGGCCCTACCACCAACAGCACAACAATGAAGCCACTCTTCTTCTTCTTTGTGTTCTGCTTGCTCTTCTTCTCCTCTCTTTGTCCTGCTCTCTGGAGCACACACACGCTTCAACCACAGACACCCTTACATCATGCACTGTACAGAGACCTCTACTCTCTCATGAATTACAGGACAATTGGTGGTGCTGGTGGTGGAGGGGGGGGGAACCTAAAACTGGATTCATTGGAACGCCTGGGACCGTACAATGGCAGGGTAGGAAAGCTGGACTGGGGTTATAGAGGGGGGTGTCAGGGGCACCCCCCAAGAATTAGCTAATCCTCCACAAGCGGGGCCATTGCCCTGAAGGAGAGAGGAAAGAGAGATGAGAAAAGAAAGGGAGTGTGAGAGAACACGGGCAGAGAGAAAGAGAGCGAGAGAGAGAGAGAGAGAGAAAGCGAGAGAGAGAGAGAGAGAGAGAGAAAGCGAGAGGGAGAGGGAGAGAAAAGGGGATTGTTGTGTTTAAAAGACAATTATCTGTGCGCCATCAACTTCCCAGTATCGGCCGGTGTCAGGCTCAGACCCCCCCTGTTCCTCGCCCCGTCCAGAACCCAGGGACAATGCTGCCCCTGTGAGCAGTCCGGGGGGGGCGGGGGGTGGGAGCGGGTGGATGTGCGGGAGCGGGTCCCACGTTATCTTTGGGGGGTGGGGTTGTGTATGTGCGGTCAGACCCATTGTTTCTCATCTCGCTCTGAGATTTCGCCTGTAGTCGAAGGCTAAGGCAGGGTTTTTTGATGTCAGAGGAGGAGAGTGAAACAAAAATGGTTGTGTTTTGTGGTAATTTTTTATTTCCTCACTCCCACTGCCTTCTTCCACTGTTCTCTCACACAGACGAAGGGTTCTGTTGGGTCCGTTTTGGGTCGCTCGCCAGATGTGTGTTGCTTGCCGTTCACGTGTGGGGGATTCGCGGGCAGGGCGCAGTCTGGCGGTACCCGTCGGAGGCTCGAGCGCGGTGCAGTACCACCGATGGCCTCCTCAGCAGTGTTAGCTGGACTGAAGAGTTTCGCGCTAGTTTTGCTCGCTCATTTTGCTAATTCACTTGTGGTGACTATAAGCAGGTCAAATGGGAGGCCACATCCGCAACATCCGTCACATCCGCCACATCCGTCACATCCGTCACATCCGTCACATCCGCCACATCCTATGCAGCATACGAAGGTTTTCTCATTGTCACACTCTGATTGTGCCATCTCATATTTAATATAAACCTTCTCAGGTCAAGGGTCACTTTCTATGCAACAGCAAATATTGTGGAGGGTTTCTGTCCATGTGAACTACATTGTTGAGGAGGTAATATTCGGAATACTTCAATGTGAATCAAAATTGTAAAACGTTTCATAAGTGAACTACTTTACTCACAACCTATGTTGACTGTTGAGTTATATTTTTTGGAATGTTTGATTAACTGCGCCCAGGCAGTCAAAAAAATACTCGAATGAAAATCCATGCAGTCGGCTTCCAGCTCAGAGGTTTAGTATCCAACGCAGATTTTGGTTCCACCAAACAAGAGTCAACATCGCCATTGCCGTCTTTGGCTTGAACCGGTGAGGATGTTTTTCTGTGATATACGGGTTGGTTTAACCTTGCCCACTCGACCCGTTCACACTTGCTCTCTACACCATGGCTGACATTTTCTTTTTTTGGTCACGCTAACGGCTTTAGCTGCTTGTGTCATTATGCTTGTGGAAAGAATGAGTCGACTCGTCATAAGCAGCATTGTGTATTACTCCTCAAGAATGAAAAGATGTGACTTCGCTATTTCATCCAAACATTTCTTCACACCTTTCCAGGCGTTTAGCAGACGCTCTTATCCAGAGCAACTTACACATTTTTTAGCATTTAGGATTTAATTCAGGTTAAGTACCTTGCTCAAGGGTACAACGGCAGTGTCCTACCTGGGAATCGAACCTGCAACCTTCCAGTTACAAGGCCAGTTCCTTAACCATTATTCTACACTGCTGCCCCACATCAATGCTGCGCCCCACACCAATGCCTCCACAGTCCACACCCACACAGTCTTTCCACTCCTCAGGGACACAGATTGCAACAGGGGCAAAAGAGCTCCCCCCCCCCTCAAAAAAAGGCTTCAATTGGCCCAAACCCCCCCATTTCTCCCTCTATCTCTCCCCTCCCCTTCCAGCCCTGCCCATCCCAGAGGAAGTCCAAAAAAAAAGGGAGGCACACACTCCATCAATTAAAAATAAATAAAAGCTCTGGTTTCTGTCCGCTAAAATAAATGAATATCTTTCTCTGGGATGATAAGGCCTGGAGCACAGAGCCTCAGGGTCATGGTTGTTGGGTGACAGGAACAGAGACGGCCTTTGTGGAGCTGACAGTGTGTGGTGAGGATTTATGAATGGCAGGGCCTGGATATAGAACAATGCTGGTATACTGTAGGGCTGATTTCCATATGGGGGGGGGGGATATTCCCCCCCCAATGGGGCATGGTACAGAAGTAAGCGAGAAGCGAGCTGCATCTTCATAGAACCTCTGTACCGCTGGTGTGCACCGAGTGTGTATGCGCGTGTGTATACGTGGGTGTGCGCGCGCGTGTGTGTGTGCAGGGTGTTTGCCCCAGTATCTGGAGGAGAGAGGCCTATGTGCGTATGTGTTTGGTGAGTCACGGCTACATTCATTTTTTAAAATAGGCGCTCTTGTATTGATGTAATGATTTATTGCATTTTTGCTTGGTCAGAAATTGTGCTGGTGGTTGTTTTTTGATGGATTAATTGTATAATTGTGATAGGTGTGGACTGTGGAGTCAGCAGAGACTAAATATCTCTAAATATCTATATTTTATATTTGTCTGCATTGGCATTAATGGCAGTGTGTGAATTTTACATTTTGAGAAGATTTGTAGATCATTTGTCAGTACGTTCTACAGCCTTGTCATTTTCAGCACGTGCTGAATGAAATGGCATCGCCATTAAGGTTTTAATACTGCACTCTGCAGCCTGACGTTTCTCTGAACCTGCAATAACGGCGATGGCAGACCTCCACATCTCTCTGACAATACCTGCTGCTTTTTAAGTTTTTCAAAGTTGAAATGTGTTCAAATATTTTGTACAGTTGATTTTTTAAGCACATTCCAGAATATGGATGCTGGGTGTTGCCAAATCCATGAGGGATATTAAATTCTGTCCCCTATAGGGTTTAAAGAGAAGTTTATGCTTGTACTTAATTGGATTATGTCAGTTTTGATAAATTTGCAAAGCAAGTTGAAATTCGATAAGCATACAAAGCTACAATCCAGGGTAGCCTACCACTCATTGGATTTACCCATATTTACTACCCACTACCCAAAGAATCTGTAGCCACATACTCTGTGAGTAACTTTTTGAAGTGTATATTTGAAAAACACACTGATTCAAAACCCTAAAACATTTATATGTTCTTTTTATAGTAGCCTAAAAATAACCAAGTAATTTGGTTTATCTGGGTGTTTTGTCTGTGAAATGGTGGCAGTGTGCTTGATGGTGGTTGAGAATCCAGTATGCTGGCGGTGGAGTTGTGTTAAGATAAAGGTTTTCGGTCTAGTGGTACTTTCTTTTATTTATAATACAAATTGTTGTTTGTCTCTGATATCGTAGTTTTATATTCCTGAAAGTAACATGATGTTCTCCACTTCTATGTAAAAGTGCCCGTTAAGTGATTGAAATGTAATGAAATGCAACAAAGTGAGTCTTCCGGCTCGTCCTGCACGGGCGTTTCCGCCGCATAACCTACGTTTCACGGACATTCGGGCAGGTGTCGGAGCCGGCGTTATCGGCTGGTGGTGATGCAGGGGCGGGGAAGACAAGCTGCTCAGAAACAGTGGGGGATTTGGGAAAGAGTCCGAGCAGGCAGGGATATACAGTAGGGGAACTCAATGCGCATTCATGCGTTAATTACCAGACAGATTTGTCCCCCTTACCCACGCCTAGCTTCTGTTGCGGTCAGGTAGGCCTCATTTCTTTTTGCGAAGCTTGTGCACAGGAAGTAGGGGACGTTCTGACTGCATCGACTGTATCTCCAAAGAGGAACAACGTTCTGACAACGTGATAGAGTGGGGAAAAATCGACATTAGGGAAGAAAAAAAATTATGACTTTTAGATTTTGAATAATATGTTTTGGAAAAGAATCATTTTCTGTGAAGGTTTCATGGAATACACTAATTTATTTTGGAAAAACTGCCTTTAGTACACGTATGTGACATGTTTTTGATTCATCTCAGTATTATTGTCATGGAAACCTCTGTCTCTGCATCCTTGTAGCTGTTTGCATGCATGCATGTACGCATGAGTATGTTTATGTGTCGATTCCTCTGCCTGTGTACGTGTGATTTGTGAGAATGTGAGTGTCCTTTGCGGTGGCTGGCTGCCTGGCTGAGCAGTGTAATTCCCCGCTCTTATCGCCCCCTGCTGGGAGGAGGAAGAAAGTGCGCTATAATGAGAGAGGCCCTGCGGTTTTACCATCTGCCTGCAGAGCCCGGAATTAACTTCACTGGGCTGAGCCACAAGCACTGGGGCCCGGACAGGACTGCCAGGGAGAGAATTAACACACGCGTGCATGAGTGCACACACACACACACACACACACACACACACACACACACACACACACACACACACACACACACACACACACACACACACACACACTCATATACACACTCGCATACATGCACACACACACACACACACACACACACACTCATACACACACACACACACACACTCATATACACACTCGCATACATTCACACACACACACACACACACACACACTTACTTGCACATATGCATACACACGCACACACACACACACACACACACGCACATCCGTGTACACTCACATCCCTGCACAAACACACAAGCACTCATTTGCACATCTGTGTACATGCAGACACACACATACACACACTTCTGTGTACACTCACATCCCTGCACAGACACACACGTACACGCACCTGTGCAGTGACTTGGACTCATGACTCATCTCCTGCAACCTCATCCTCTCGTGTTCTACATCCTGTGTGTCAGTCTGACGCTGGTTCTCGTCCTGTGTTCCCCTGCACCGCGCCCCCCCCCCCCCCCCCTCCTAACCCAGTCCCTTGTTGTGTCACAGGATTCACAAGCTTTTCATCTGTGAGTCTCATGTAAATTATTATCTGATTTTATGAATGGTTTTGAGACCATCATTTCTGGGCTCTTCACTGAATTTTATCTCACTGCTTTTTCTATTTTTTTGGCCTGTGATTGGCTGCTTGAAGCTGTCGGTCTGGCTTCTGAGTGTATTGTGATTGGCTGGATGGTGTAGTCAGGCACCCTGCTTTGTTTCACACACAGACCTAAGGGGCGTGGTGTTGGTTTCAGATTTCTATTGCAGACAGGGGAAGACTTGTAGTCGTGAAATGGAGGGTGCTCCACCCATGGCTGGCATGCTGAAGCGAGATTCCCAGGGTGAATCCATATGTTCTTGCAACACTAGTGACCTGCAATTGGAATGTGTGATTGGTCTGACTCAGCTCCGCCCTGTTGAATACACAAACATCTGACAGCTGCCCAATGTGAATAAATGGTCCTGATTAGTCGGTTCCTTACATCACCCACCCAATACCGTGGCAATGTATTCTCGTTGTTGGGCTGCATGGTAGCCAGCAAACGTAAAGCGTCCACTAGCCGCACACTGCTTGGTCTGCTAGTGCATGGATCCTCAAATCAGGCCCTGGTTTTCTTTTCTCCCAGGTAATTAACTGACAATAGTTATGCTACTGGATGCAGACTTCTTCACACACCCCCCCCCCCCAGGGGGGGGGAGGAAACCAAGCCCCATCTTGAGGACCGTAATAGCGAACAGCCGAGGCAAACCAGTCGAGATGGACTGTTGAAAGCATACAAAATAGTTGGCGGATGGTTCTGCTGCTCGTGTTAATTCCCCCGTGATGGCAGTGTGATGGCGGTAGTGATGGCGGTGTGATGGCGGTAGTGATGGCGGTAGTGATGGCGGTGTGATGGCAGTAGTGATGGCGGTAGTGATGGCGGTAGTGATGGCGGTAGTGATGGCGGTGTGATGGCGGTGTGATGGCAGTGTGATGGCGGTAGTGATGGCGGTAGTGATGGCGGTAGTGATGGCGGTGTGATGGTGGTGTGATGGCGGTGTGATGGCAGTGTGATGGCGGTAGTGATGGCGGTGTGTTGGCGGTAGTGATGGCTGTAGTGATGGCGGTGTGTTGGTGGTAGTAATGGCGGTAGTGATGGCGGTGTGATGGCGGAAGTGATGGCGGTGTGATGGCGGTAGTGTTGGCGGTAGTGATGGTGGTAGTGATGGCGGTAGTGATGGCGGTAGTGATGGTGGTAGTGATGGCGGTTGTGATGGCGGTGTGATGGCGGTAGTGATGGCGGTAGTGATGGCGGTGTGATGGCGGTAGTGATGGCGGTAGTGATGGCCGTAGTGTTGGCGGCAGTGATGGCGGAGTGTTGGCGGTAGTGATGGCGGTAGTGATGGTGGTAGTGATGGCGGTGTGTTGGCGGTAGTGATGGCCGTAGTGATGGCGGTAGTGATGGCGGTGTGTTGGCGGTAGTGATGGCCGTAGTGATGGCGGTGTGATGGTGGTAGTGATGGCGGTGTGATGGCGGTGTGATGGCGGTAGTGATGGTGGTAGTGATGGCGGTAGTGATGGCGGTGTGATGGCGGTGTGATGGCGGTGTGATGGCTGTAGTGATGGCGGTAGTGATGGCGGTGTGTTGGCGGTAGTGATGGCGGTAGTGATGGCGGTGTGATGGCGGTGTGATGGCGGTGTGATGGCTGTAGTGATGGCGGTAGTGATGGCGGTGTGATAGCGGTAGTGATGGTGGTAGTGATGGCCGTAGTGATGGCGGTATTGATAGCGGTGTGATGGCGGTTGTGATGGCGGTAGTGATGGTGGTAGTGATGGCGGTAGTGATGGTGGTAGTGATGGCGGTAGTGATGGTGGTAGTGATGGCGGTGTGATGGCGGTGTGATGGCTGTAGTGATGGCGGTAGTGATGGCAGTGTGATGGCGGTGTGATGGTGGTAGTGATGGCCGTAGTGATGGCGGTATTGATAGCGGTGTGATGGCGGTAGTGATGGCGGTAGTGATGGTGGTAGTGATGGCGGTAGTGATGGTGGTAGTGATGGCGGTAGTGATGGCGGTAGTGATGGCGGTAGTGATGGCGGTAGTGATGGCGGTGTGATGGCGGTAGTGATGGCGGTGTGATGGCGGTAGTGATGGCGGTGTGATGGCGGTAGTGATGGCGGTAGTGATGGCGGTAGTGATGGCGGTAGTGATGGCGGTAGTGATGGCGGTAGTGATGGCGGTAGTGATGGCGGTAGTGATGGCGGTAGTGATGGTGGTAGTGATGGTGGTAGTGATGGTGGTAGTGATGGCGGTAGTGATGGCGGTAGTGATGGCGGTAGTGATGGCGGTAGTGATGGCGGTGTGATGGCGGTGTGATGGCGGTAGTGATGGCGGTAGTGATGGCGGTAGTGATGGCGGTAGTGATGGCGGTAGTGATGGCGGTAGTGATGGCGGTAGTGATGGCGGTAGTGATGGTGGTAGTGATGGCGGTAGTGATGGCGGTAGTGATGGCGGTAGTGATGGTGGTAGTGATGGCGGTAGTGATGGCGGTAGTGATGGCGGTAGTGATGGCGGTAGTGATGGCGGTAGTGATGGTGGATCGTATTGAGGCTCCGCAGGCTTTGCTGACCCAAGGCTATGTGCACTGCTGCCATTTGTGTTTGGATTTATTCTGCGACGGGCTATACGGTTCTGGACCGGTTTGCGGTCTTCTGCGGGATGTGATGGGGGTTTCCGTGTTTCTAGACCATCTGTTGCCCTGGTAATTTTAGCGATGACTGAGCTGGTGGATAGACGAGTGTTGAGCAAGCTGTTTCTGGGCCTGTCACAGAAAAAATCTTACCGATCACTGACTGTTCTGTGTTCGGGCCAATTTCATTTCCTTCACTTGAGAGAATATTTTGGTGCTCAACTACATTGAAACTATTTTTAGGTGTTTCAGGGAGCAGTTCTTTTTAACAAATTAAAATGTTTAGATGTTTACAAGGATGAACATTTTGTGAGCGCTGGTCCACCTTTATTTCCCTTGACCTCAGGCCTGATTGCCTGATTGCGGTTTATAGCCTATCGTCAGGTGGTTTTTATTTTTCCGTCTTTCTTTTCGGACTCTCCTACTTTTTCCATGCAGTGTAGCTGCTTGCCAGTTAATTGCAAATACAGCTATTTTCAGAGTATTTGTTTCTGTTGTGCGCACAGGCCTGGAAAGACCTTTGCAGTGGCTCCGTTGCGCTGAGCGGTTAAACGCATACCGCTGTTGTATAGGCTATCCCGCCACTCCCATAATGCTGCGCTTCTGCTCTCCGAAGATCCTTTTTCTTCCGCAGTGGAGCGGCCCAACGTACTGTTCTTTTCTCCATCACTACTGGAACGAGGCTGCAGCCTCCAAGGCGCCTGGTATTGTGCTTGTAGTTCGCTAATGCTTATAAGGATTGTATATTTTCCCATATGACTTTCATGCATTTGGAGGTGGCGGCTGCTTTCTGGTTGCCACTGAGGGAAGGAAAGTACCTTGAGCCAATGGAGGGTTCGAACACAAGCTCCACAGTCAAAAGACAGGCCTGAGAAAAAGCTTCAGGCTGTGGCAGACGTACCTCCGTGATAACTCCATGGAAGTAATCCGCTGAAATATTTGTGTGAATATGATTATTCGGGGAAGGCAGTGTAATTACATTATTTGCTGAGCAGTAGTTGAATCCCGAGGATATTATGCACACGGATATTTTATAGACACAAGCTACATTATCATATTTGTGTTTTCAGTCATATATTTCCATATCCAAATGATATTAATGGTTATATGAATCTGTATAAAATGTGTGCACACATTAATATTCTTGGAGAAAAGCATTATATGCATGAACAACACTCTTATTCACTCAGACGGCAAGTTAAAATGTTTTTTTTTAGATGATAAAGCCATTAAAAGGCCTGTCTGTTAGCTTGTCCTGCTAAAGCAGTATCTCTCATTAGCCAGGTAGCCTGCTCTGGTATGAAACCCACTGGAGTCATCGCCCAGGGAGAGAGGAACACAGTCGGCATGGTTACTCCCCCATGACATCACAAAGGACTTGCTCTGCTTGATCAGAGTCCAGCGTCCAGCGCCAGCTGCGCAGGAAGTGTGCCCCCCGGTGGATGGCCTGTGCAGCCCAGCGGGCGGGCTGCATGGTGAAGCAAAGCCCTGGCTGCAGGATGAGAGACCTGCTCGTCTGTGCTCTCCAAAAACCGAGGAAGGACGTTCAGTGCAGGACGCTTGTGAATGAAACCGGTCTTTCCAAAGGAAAATATACCAAAATAATTTTTTCAAAATATGACCAAAAAAAAAGGTCACACTTTCAACAAAGTCTCTATACAAAGCCTTCATAAATGTGACATAATGGCTTCATAAATCATACATAAGCAAATGTCATGCTTCATAAAGGGTGACATAACACAGTGTGTCACAGTTAACCTTGCATCCTACATAAGCATGTTTAATTTCCTGTGTAATGTTTAGCCATTAGCCATTGCAACATAAAACACTGTTAAAAAAAAAACATTCAGGTCAATATATTTATAATATTATTGAAGCATGAAGATACAATGACTGGAGGACTGAACCTACAAGCTCTTGGATTACAGGCCCATCTCCTTAAACTCAACACCCTCGCTGCCACCATTTTAGGATGCGTACCCGCGCTGTGTTGAGCACGGAGCGGCAATGTGGACACACTACCCGGGGAGAGCTGGGGGGGGGCCTGGAACGCTTTGTCACACAGCGGCTTTGTTGCCACAAGGGATGCGTCATGGCGCATGTGCGGTGCATGTGTGGGTGGGTATGGCATGTGGTGTGTTCGTTTGTACAACTGCAGCTAATGAATGCTGCATTCACAGTGCCCCAACTCCCTTGCCCTTAACATTTATTTATTTATTTATTTATTTATTTATGGGATTCCCTTTAAATCTTCAACTTTCAGCCATCCATTCCTCTCCCCCACCCCCTTCATGTCATTTGGACCAATCACAGGTCTTTCTTCTAATGGCTGTGTAATCCGCCAGCCAATGGGATGCACGGGCAAATAGTCGGACCAGCCTTGCTGGTTTCATTGACTGCTTGTCACTGAACTATGTAACGTTCAGTAATACCGGTTTATCGTGACTATTCGTGATGTTTGTGAGAGGGGTTGCCAGGTTGCACAATGCAATACAGTCGGATTCTGCCATGATGTTTGGCCAGTCAGGTCAAACAACAACAAGCCACCCATCTATCTACATACTTACGTACCTATCTATCTATCTATCTATCTATCTATCTATCTATCATCTATCTATCTATCATCTATATATCATCTATCCATCTATCCCTCTATCCATCTATCTATCAATCTATCTAATCTAATCTCATACCAATATAGGGGCGCTTTTGTAATGACTATCCATATTGGATGTTTTGATTTATGCGGGCTCCATTTTAAGCTTCCTAAGCTCGTCCATGTGGCTGGGTAAATACAGCTTGTGGTCTCTGAGCGGTCTGCCGGTGGATGCAGTCAGAACCCAGTTGGAAAGATGCTCATGGTGAACTTTGACCTTGTGAAATGTGTGATTGGTGTGTTGTTATCAAACGCTGCTGTTGGCACAGGGGGAATTGAGAGAGTGAGACAGAGAGAGGGAGAAACGGAGGGAGAGAGAGGGAGAAACCGAGGGAGAGAGAGAGAGAGAGAGAGAGGAGGAATGCTGGGTGTGGGACTCAGAATGCATATTCAAAACTGCCCACGACACGCTCTCCGACAGACTGCAGCTAACACAATCTTTTTTCCCCTCTCCATCTCCCTCTCTCTCTCTCCCCCTCTCCCTTTCTCTCTCGCTCCGTCTGTCTTTATCTCTCTCCTTCTCTCCCATCCAGAGCCCAGCTGTGAAGACCTTTCTCTGTGAAAAACAGGACTCTTTATCCAGAGACAGAATACTGAGAACTGAAGCTGGTATGAGGCAAGTTGTTGGGTCACGATCTGTCTTGTTTGGCTGGATTGTATGTGTCTGTGTGTGTGTTAGTGCACGTGTGTCTGTGTGTGTGTGTGTGTGTGTGTATGCATGTGTGTGTTTTCACATGAGTGCCTTAATTGTTAGAATGTTTTGCCTTCGAGCGATTACTGTTGGATTGTCAAGTGCCCCTGCAATACAATAGCTCCATAGTCTGCTGTCGTACAATTGCTGATTTGATGATCGACTCATATTTATTTGATCTTTGTGTAGCCTTTCCAAAAGTGATCTGTGCCTGGGATTTTTCACTGTCCTATCATTTTGGGCCTAAGAGTACATCATTTTACTAACAATAGCGAGTATGTGCATAACCTTGCAGGTATTCATTGTGTATATACTGTATATGCATATTATGGACCAGATCAAATTAATGGTCGACAAATTATATGCTGTTGCTTCTACAAACAAAACGGAAGGGAAAATAATAGCAATGATATGAATTGCTGTTAGTTGTTGTGGAGACCTTTGATTGCCTGCTTATCTCCCTCAGCTCTGGATAAGCACACAATCTGCCTGTAGATTCGCACCCTGTTAAACCAAAAAAATTAAATAATTATTTGTTTCATGTTGTTTGGCGACAGAGAGTGTGAGTGCGACAGGAAGCCTTTTAGACTTTTTTTAAAGACGTTGAAGCCGTTTGGCCGCCCGCAGCAGATTGTGGAGTATTTTCTCCCAGCAGCACAATCGCGTGTGCTGCCGCGCGCCAGCGAAACTCTCCCTATTCCACGCAAACAGGAGGAGATTACCGGCGCTATCCGCCCAAGGGGACTCTCCCGTTCCTTAAGCGCCCGGGCTTTCGTCACCAAATCCGTCGTCAGGCGCGCCATCTGCACTATTTTAAAGCTGGTCTCTGGCTTCTGCGATCGTGACAGAAAGTTAAATAAATAAGTACATAAATAAATAAAAAAGGACGGGATAATTGGCTTGTTGTTCGTGGCCTCGGGGCTGATGGAACAGAGGTGTATTAAGAGGCATTAAGAGAGCAAGCGGTGATGATTCACGCAGTCCGCGCCTCAGGTCGCGTCCGTCACTAGGAGGAGCACAGTATGGCCCATTCAGTGAGACGGGACGGGGGTTTGCTCATGAGCCTGTCATAATGACTGATTATGGTCACCCCCTCACACTGCCATCCTGTCCGAGTGAGCGCAGCGCACAAGCAGGTGCTGTACTCGTGCGTTCGGCCACCGCGCCTCTCTGCCAGCCCAGGGCTTGTGTCATCGTGAGGGCTGATGTCATCGCCTGGCGCTGATGTCACTTGTTTTTTTTTGTTACAGAGAGGAACAGGGCTGTCAGGCTGAGTGTCTTTAAGTGGGTGGCCTCCCCTGGTGTGTGTCAGAGGAACTGCAACTGAGAAATACAGATACTGTGGGAAAAAAGAAGTCTGGCCCGTTGCACAGACTGCAAACGGCAATTACACTGGTAACCGGAAAATTACAATAAATATTGTATAATGTTGTGTACATCCTCTGGATATGTTATGTGTGTGTGTTTGCTGTGTCATTGAATTTGTGTATAGCCTATTTGTTTTCACTGAATGATTCAGTGAAAACAAATAGGTCTGAATCTCTGAAGCCAGGCTGTTTACGTAAAAGAGAATGTGTGTTCAATAAAATCACCCATGGTTAAATAAAGAATACAACTAAATAATAATTAAAGCATAGTCTTGTTTTATCTGTGCCAGATGCTTTTGTTTTGGATCAATGTGGGGGGGGGGGGGTTCTGAAGGGGGGGGGGATGGGTTCTGAAGGATTGTTTAGAAATATCTGATTTGTGGTATTTATTCATGTTTTAATCCTCGTATTATGTTGACATTTTATGGTTTGTTTTATGTTTGGGGTCAACTTAACCACAAAATTATTGTAATAGGAAAACTTCGACTCTTTGTGTGTCTTCTTCTTAATGTCTCCCAATTGGTTAACCTTTTATCCCTAAATATTAAAAATCTTCCCATTTTAGTGCCAGAGGTAAATGAAAGTTTGTCAAGTTTAAAATCTATATGGGAGAGTCATGTCTGTGTTGTGTGGAATCACCAAAAATGACCCCACACAACGCCTTTGTGTACAAAGCTGGTACAGGACTTTAGACAACAGCATTATGTTTATGGAATATTTCCTATTTAATCCCACCAAATTATGAAAGGTCATACAAGAGGGAAAAAAGAAGCTTATCCGAGTACTCAAGTGACTACATCACACTGGTTTCGGAAGTAACTTCCCCACTAATTTAGACCATAGACATGAACTAAAACTTAATTTTAAACAATTTCTAGTGATCATGCCTTACCATCAATTTCCTGGATTGTTCAATATAACGCCCATTCGCAAAATACGTTGTTTTTCTGGATCAGCTTCAAGTATATTTTACGTTTTAGTATTTCTTTGTGTGAATATACCAGCGCTGGCACTGTTTAAAAACTCGACGTCCCATAATTCCTTCCGGACATGCAACCGTTGCGTTTTCTCCAAACGTTGTCATATAACGTTAGTCAGCAGTAGCACACAGCTCCGTTTTGAAACACTTTTTTCTAACGTTCGCTAGCTAGCTCGAAGGACTAAAATCTAGAATTGCATAGCATTGTTTCTGACCTTGTCGGGCGGGCTTCTCAACTTAGCAAGCTAACGTTAGCGTGTCTTCACAGCAGCACTGCCAAAAATGTCCAGACGAGATGATGATATCTAATTGGTCGAGAACCACCCGTGTGTTGCAGTAATGAATATGTAGTCCGTTAAAGTGGACTACAAGCCAAACTACAATCATTAATCCATTACTTAAAAGGGCGGCAGTGTAGTATAATGGTTAAGAAACTGGACTTGTAACTGAAAGGTAGCAGGTTTGATTCCCAGGTAGGACACTGCCGTTGTACCCTTGAGCAAGGTACTTAACCTGACTTGCTTCAGTACATTCAGCTGTATGAATGGATAAATGTAATACGGAGTTGTGTAAGTTGCTCTGGATAAGAGCGTCTGCTAAATGCCTGTAATGGTCTATAACCTTATACCACACAGGCTAATCCAGGAACGTTTCGGCTCATTCTATAAATCTAATTTCAAGAAATCGATAGTTTCCAAAACCCGTTCTATCTGTTATAGGGAATTTACTTCCGAAACCAGATGCCGCCCACGTCTGACGTACTCACTTGTGTACCCTATTGGTTTTTAACACGGAATGGGGTCTTAAACATAATAGGAGTGTTAACCCTGTTGATAACCCAGTCATAGGAGCTGATGACGATGATGCAGTGTTGATGATGCATTTTCTGTTTCAGAAGTTTATGGTCCAGTGACCCCTCCCCAGACAATATGTGGTGCTTCGAGCTGCTATTACCCCTTATGATGGTCATTAAAGGTGAGAAAAGAGCCCCCTTAAAGGTTTAAGAGCTCCTTTAATGTTTAAGGCATGGCAGAGTTTGGCTCAGTTCCAATTCAATTAGGTCAGTCCTGGGTGGGAATGGGATGCAATTCATTACTCATTACTTGAAAAATCCTCATTGAGCATCACAGGCCTTCTTCCAATGAATAGAATTTCAGTTCATTTCCTGAATTGACTGGTTTGAAATTGAACTGACGCCAACCCACGATGCGCTGTTATATACTGGCTCAGGTGCTCGCCCTACCTGGGGGTGGCGGTCTAAATATAACTAATTGTGCTGCTTTCTCATTCTGTCACCTGCACAGTGGATAACAATTTTTTTTAGTCACAAAACACTGGTAATGTATCAATGCTAGAGGGTCCCCTTGGAATGTTCTGCAAATAATAAGTATATATATAAATATATAAAATAAGTATTGTAAACATATGGAGTCTATTGGCAACTGTATTTTTATATTTAAAACAATTTGATTGAGTAATAAATCAAATAAATTGTTGTTAAACAAATTAAAAACATCAGCCTTCTCTCTTTCGCCCTCCTTCTGTTTCCCTCTCATTTATCAGAAATATTTAATTTCAATTTGCTTTATTTACATTTCAAAGTTGTGCTGCTGAAATATCAATATCATTATGGGTCAAGCATCAAGTCCCTCTCTATCAGTTAAACATATTGCTGTCACTGTCTTTATCTCTGTCTCTCTCTCCCTCGTTTCCTTTCTCTGATTTCCACTTTCACTTTATCTCTTCTTGTTGTTGTTGTTCTTCTTCTCTCTCTATCTCTTTCTCTTTTTCTTTCTCTCTCTCCCTCTCTATTTATTTCGCTCTCAGACGTCAGTGCCCAGTGGAACGTATGGATGCCCCGGGATATCTCCACCATGACCAACTCGTGCGTGGTCATCCCCTGCACCTTCATGTACCCGGCGGGAGTGCGGCCCTACCGGGGCATCCACGGGATCTGGTACTTCGGCCAGCCCTACCCTCAGTTCTTCCCCCCGGTGGTGTTCAAGTCACGCACGGACATCGTGCACGAGAGCTACAAGGGCCGCACCAAGCTGCTGGGGGAACTGCAGCAGCGAAACTGCACCCTGCGCATCAGCAACGTGGGCACGGAGCACTCCGGCCGCTACTACTTCCGCGCTGACCTAGGCGGGGCCAACATCTTCACCTATCCGGACTTCTCTGATCTCAAGGTGCTGGGTAAGTCGCCTTTTCTTACCGGGATGAGATTTTTCAGATCCTAAATGTCTCAACTACAGACCGAAGGCCTTGGGTATCGCACAAGCTCACACACACTTTTCCTTGTGCACCTGATCATAGGAGAAAATGTTCAGTGATAAAACCCCATCGCAGTGGCCCCCAGAAATGGGTAGAGTCTTAAAATAGTCACATCCCTATTTTTTCGAACAGAAGCCACTGTGTTCGGCAAATAAAAGGGTTTTGGTAGATGGGTTGAGCTCCTTTTTTCAGTTTTTTCCCCCCTTCTTTTTTTTCTGCCTCTGTAACGGTTATATAACCTGCCTGCAAACATGGCACACGTGTGGTTTTTTTTGGGTAAAATGTCCTATTTGTGTTAGAACTCACTCTCCGATAGAGGCTGGAAGCTAGGTGGTGTGAGTGGGCTTTCAATTTGTGGCCGATTGGCTGGGAGACCATAAGGACCAGGTTTTCGAGCTGGAAGTGGCTCAGAGATGCGTGTGTGTGTGTCAGTCCCGCCCACGGAAACTTCCAGATACACTCTTACTCATCACTCTGCATTCAGCCAGCCCTGCCGAGGCCCAGGGACTCACTCCCCCCCCCCTCCCTCTCTAATTCTCTCTTTCTGCCTCTTTCTCTCTCTTTATCATGCTCTCTTTCTTTCTCTCCCCATCTCAATATGCTTCTTGTTCAATCTCCATTCCTGTCCGCCTCTCTCACTTCCTCTCTCTCTGCCACCCTCTCTCTTGCACAATCACTTTCTCTCTCTCTCTCTCTCTTGCACTCCCCCTCTCTCACTCTGTCGATTCTTTTTTTCTCCATCTTTCGCAGACCAGCCCAACATCGACGTCCCCGAAGAAATCGTGAGCAACGAGAACCTGGATCTGACGTGCTACGCCCCGGACAACTGCCCGGACGTGAGCCCCGAAATCACCTGGATGTACGCCGAGTACCTGCCCGACCCGCAGTTCAACACCGATTACGTGGAAGAGAGCAACACGGCGGTGCTGTCCAATACGCTCACCTTCGTTCCCCGGCCCATGCACAACGGCATGATTCTGGGATGCCGAGTGCATTTCCCCAACACCAGCTTCTCCTACGAGAGGCTCATCACCCTCGACGTCAAGTGTGAGTGTCCCGCCCCCAGAAACCAACTCCACCAATCACAGAGTATGTTTTGTAATAAGGAACTGAACAATGTCCACCGTGATTGGTTGATACTTTCTGTCTGCACAATTTGTTGTGACCAACATATTTGTTGTTACTGCTCTCCGGCGTCCATGTGATGTAAATCAATATCACACATGCACCACATGCAATCAAAATCAACATTTTTTAATAGTTTTATTCATCTGATATATTTTTTTAATCAGTTTTTTTTTATCCTGAAAAGTAACAGTTTAACAGTTTAAGTTCTTAAACTGCCCACTACAGGAAAGTTTGGAATTGGTTTTTGTAGACCATGTTTCTTAGGCGGGCAATATGCCGATTTACATTTCCACCAATCAAGGGCACATCTGTTTAGTGGGCTGCCAATCAGAACAGATTCTGAAGTGAGTGTCCATTACAGAATAGACACAACATGTCAAACCTCCAGCTTCTGTGTTTAGAAATGACATCTTTACATGGTTTCCATCAAAAGAAAGTGATATTCATTTCATATTTATACATTTGGAAAGTGAGTGTACATATTTATCTCGTGGCTTAACAAATAATTTAAATATAAGGAAAAAAAAGTGATTGCACGGGGTCTTAAAGACACTTTTCCAGTGTGTGGGTGGACCCAACAGTCTGGAATGCCGTCCGGACTGTGCCAATGCCGACGGTGGCCAACAGCGCTCAAGCTCTATAGGGTGATGCATGGTTGGCTATGGCTCTCTCCAATAAAGGAGGGATTTCAGATGGTAGGACATCTTTGGGTGCAATAATCTTCACTCCTCACCTCCTCTCCTCCACCCAGGAAGTATGCAAAACTGCCTGTACAATTAGTTGTATGTACAGTATACAATGTACCTGACATTGCGTTTCGCGTCAAGACATTAATGAATATCCGCAACATTAGCTCAGGACACAAGGATCCGTTTCCGGGGCACAGAGGAGAGGAGGTGGCGGTGGAGGAAAGGAGGGGGAATTTTTTCGAGTATTGGGACGCACCCATGAAGTTCCCGGCCAAATCAAGCTTTATTGACAGACTTTGGGGCGAAAACAAGCTGCAGCTGACATCGCGTGTTTTCGGGGGAGAACGTTATCCCTAAATGAGAGGAGAAGGGCTCAGCAATGAGCGCAATACAGTTAAACATTCCAATCTAGGATTAAATAGAGATAGACGAATAAAATATCCGTAAAATATTGTGACATCTTAACATCAATAATCAGTTCAGTCTTAAGGTTGAAGACAAATTCTCGTCAACATTTAGGTTTATTTAAAAGTAGAGCGTTGACCACGGACTTACCGCGATTGCCATGTACTCATGAATAGCCAAAAACAACAGATATCCATATAGGCTGTTTTTTGTGTGACAGCAAAGACCGCCCGCTTCTCATGAGTGGCAGCATGGCGGAAAGCTCAACGGCTTTTTTGATGAATGGTCTGCGTTGCGTGAAACCGCTCTTCAGCAGGCGCCAGTTCAATTTAAAATATATGTATTTTTATCCCATTTGAAATGATATTGTCGTACTTCACTGAGTTTATACGGATTTTCGTGGATGAATTCTTGCCACTGACCTTTCTTTTTAAAAATTTATTTAAGAGTGAAAATCTCCCTAAGTGCCTCAGATGCACTCAGATGTTGAGCCTTTTATTGTTTTTTATCCGTTTCAAACTGACTGCTAAGATTGGCTGAAAAGCCGAATGAAACACCTGGGATTGGCTGGCTGGCCTGGCTGTTGATAACGTTCGCTGGAACGTTTGGATCACTCGACCCATTCCTTTGGGTAAACTGGTACTGGTGTTATCGGGTTCTTACCAGGACTGTGGCTAAATTAATAACTAAAATGCTGAGACTAGATTCTTAAAAGTACATAAGTGCATTTCTGCAGTTTAGCAGGTGTGTATTTACATGCATTATAATCTGTTATCTTTTAATTGCAGCACAGAATTCCTACATTTGAACCCTCATATTTTTTTCTCAATTGCTGAGACACCATAGATGCCTTAGAATTCTGGGATATGGGCTGGAGTCTATTTTTGGAAAAGGAAATCTTATATTCTGACATTATGCATTTTGTGAAGGGACTGCAGTCAGTTGTCTTCTCAGTATGAGAGAGACATGCTGTGCTATGACCACCAGGGGGCACTAAAGTGTCAAGCATCTTATCTTTCGCTATCCAGCGTACGTACTGACACGAGGTCAACTAATCATAGACGCGTTACAGAGAGGAGCATTTATTTTAAGGAATTGTATATAAATATGTATAAATAATATATATAAATATATGTTTCAACAAAACAACCCAAATTGTAAACGATTTGCTCTTTCATATTTGATTGAACTTTTTTTAAATTTTACTCCACCCTCCAGACCCCCCTCGTTCGGTGTGGGTGAACGTGACCCAGGAAGTTATGGAGGACAGCACAGTGACCTTGTTCTGTGACGTGGACAGCAACCCCATCCCCCAGATCAGCTGGTTTTTCGGGGAAGAGGAGCTGCTGTCCGAGACGGCGCTCAATGCCACGCTGGTGCTGGACGGCGTGGGGCCGCCACAGGAAGGCTTGTACACCTGCGTGGGAGACAACGGATACGGAACCATGAACAGCTCCATGTACCTGGCTGTGAAGTGTAAGTCACTGGCCCAACCTTCCGGAAACTTCTTTGTCTCTCTCTGGCCTCTAATCATTTACACTTTGCTGTTATACACGCCAGCAGCCTTTCTCTTAAAGGGCTGGGTAGCATCTTGTTTCCAAGCTCAATCCAAGCAAATAAAGCTTTACTCCTGTGGTTTTGTTAATATTGCTGATAAATTATACTTTAAAAAAAATTCATATTATTAAGAGTTTATTCATGCTCCGTAATGCAGTCTAGAATAGGGACGCCATTTTATTTTCTCTGGGGTCCATTCCAGTCCATTCAAAAGTCAAATGGGTAGTATTTATTGGGGCATTATGGGCATTAATGGGCATTAAACAAGTCTCCGGTATATACATAATCACATTATATACACGATGAACTGTTTACATTGACATTCACAATATGTTCTTGTGCAGTGCTAGGTTTTTTTTGTACAATAGCAATAATTTTCTGCACAGTGCAAAAGAACCAAGGCTATCCCATTATTTTTCACAAAAAGGCTTCCCCTGCTACATCCAAATCAAAAGAGAAAGAGAGAGAGAGAGAGGGGGGGAGAGAGAGAGAGAGAGAGAGGGAGACAGAGAGAGAGAGAGCGAGAAAGAGAGAGAGAAAGAAAGGGAGAGAGATGCAATGGCAGAGGGAGGAAGTGAGAGAGAGGAGTTCAGTAGAAGTTCAAACCGACTCAGTGTCAAACTGAAAACCTATTTTGAGCATTGGTTTAAAAGGATTTAAAATGAGGACTCGAATGAACGGCAAAGAAGCTTCTCTCATAATTCAGTAGCTACTGACCCTCAGCCATTTCATTTTTACAAAATTTGTTTCTTTAACACCAACTGAGATTCACTCCAGTATATTAAAAGAAAAGTATATGCACAAGAACACAGTGGAAGGTCTCAATATCAAATGGATGTAAAGGAAAATGTATATAACAAGCCTTGCTTAAAAATAAAAACAGTTTAAATAACGATTGATTGCAGGTCTAAGAGTAATGTTTAAAAAATATCACACCAGTGGCAATGGTGATACTATGACTAAGTACACAAAGGCATGCATTAATCTCATGTTGTCTCTCACAAAGAAACTTCAACCGGAGGTCCTTGCTGTAAATATTTTCTCACAGGCAATGGTCTCTCTCACCCACTCTCTTTCTTTTTTTGCTCTGTTCTTTTCTGAGCGCCGGACGTGTGACTGTATGTAGTTACTGCAGCTGACCTCACACTTGGCAGTGTGACCTCAGTGTAGATAATATATTTATATTAACTTCCTTCATTCCCCACCATCTCTTTCTGTATTCTTCTTTCTCTCTGTCCCTTCTCTATCCGGCTCTCTCTCCTCACCCCACCTCCATGGATATCTCATTTTCCCCTCTCTTCCCATTCGCTTTCTCTCTCTGTCTCTCTTGAACTCTCTCCCCATATCTCTCTTCTCCCTCTCTCTTATCTCCTGTCTTTCCCCATCCCCCCCCTCTCTCTCCCTCTCTCTCTCTCTCTTTCTCTCTCTCAGACCCTCCTCGGGAGCCCTGGGTGAACATCTCCCAGACAGCCCTGGAGGGCTCGTCCCTGTCGCTGCACTGCATGACCCAGGGAAACCCCCCTCCCACGCTGACCTGGCTGAAGGATGGGGTGCTGGTGGGCACTATCACGGCGGAGGAGGTGTCCGTGCTGGAGCTGGAGGAGCTCACCCCCCAGAGCGATGGGCTGTACCGCTGTCTGGCGGAGAACGAGCACGGCCGGTCCAGCAGCTCGCTCAACGTCACCGTCGAGTGTGAGCCCCCTCCCCCACCCCAAACCCCCCCAAATCCCAAACCCCAAACCCCAAACTCCACATACCCACGCCCCCTGGGCGCATTTCACAATAACTACTGATGCCACCGGCGCATTTCACAATAACTACTGACGCCACCGGCGCATTTCACAATAACTACTGACGCCGCCGGCGCATTTCACAATAACTACTGACGCCACTGGCGCATTTCACAATAACTACTGATGCCACCGGCGCATTTCACAATAACTACTGACGCCACCGGCGCATTTCACAATAACTACTGACGCCACCGGCGCATTTCACAATAACTACTGACGCCACCGGCGCATTTCACAATAACTACTGACGCCACCGGCGCATTTCACAATAACTACTGACACCACCGGCGCATTTCACAATAACTACTGACGCCACCGGCGCATTTCCCAATAACTACTGACGCCACATGGGTGTTTCACAATAACTACTGACGCCACCCGTGGGTTTCACAATAACTACTGACACCACCGACGCATTTCACAATAACTACTGAAGCCACCGGGGTGTTTCACAACAACTACTGACGCCACCCGGGTGTGTCTCTACTGACAGCATTGTTTTTTATTAGCTTTCTCTGAGTCCTGTAAACTTTCTACTGTGATACAATTAAATATTTAACCAGAGTCTATACACCCTGTAGGTGTGGGATACTCAAATAGTATTTGTGTCCCTGAACTAAACCAGTCCCTGATTGGATGGGAAGAATAAAAACCTTTTTGAGTGTCCCTGGAATAGGTAGATCACCAATTTTTTGTTGTTGTAAAACCCTATAGATTCTGTTACCTGTAGTGTCGTCTGTAGTGCTCAGGTATGTCAGTGACCCCCCTCCTCCTTCCCCCACCCACAGTTGCCCCAGTCTTCCTGGAGGAGTCCAAGTGCACAGTGGTGAGAGAGGGGGTCCAGTGCGTTTGCATGGCCTCGGGTAACCCAGAGCCCACCGTCGAGTTCTACCTCCCCGACCTTAACATCACCATCAACGACACAGAGAACCGCTTCAACTACTACACGCACACGGATGGCTACACGACCACCGGCATGATCAAACTGCGCGAGAAGGGCGACCAGGGCAGCAACGGAGGGGGCGGAGTCAACGTGCACTGCAGCGTCAGCAACATGTACGGCTCCGAGACCGTGCATCTGGAGCTTCAGCAGGAGAGTGAGTGCTTTTTCCTACCCTCCCATTGGCTGTCAGAGGCATGAGTGCTTTTCCCTACCATTCCATTGGCTGTCAGAGGCGCGAGGGCTTTTTTTCTGCCCTCCCATTGGCTGTCAGAGGCGTGACTGCTTTTCCCTGCCCTCCCATTGGCTGTCAGAGGCGTGGGGGCTTTTCCCTAGCCTCCCATTGGCTGTCAGAGGCGTGAGGGCTTTTCTCTACCCTCCCATTGACTGTCAGAGGCAGAAACCATGTTCCTGCTTAGTGTATTGAAGGCAGTATTCACATTGCATCTCTGGTTTATTAAATGCAGAAAATATATCCTCTCCAGGTCTATTAAATATGATAAATGCATCCACTATAGGTCTATTAAAGACAGGAAATGCATCCACTATAGGTCTATTAAAAACAAAAAATACATCCACTATAGGTCTATTAAACACATGAAATGCATCCACTATAGGTCAATAAAAAAATACCTCCACTATGGATGTATTAAAAGCAGGAAAGCTCATATCATCATTTGTTATTTTGGGAGTAGGCTACCCTCTATACTGAGAAAAGTCCTGCAGGCATCGTAGGTATCACTGGTAGGCCTATCGTCTTTTAGCTCACTAAGCTACTGTAAGCATGTTAGCTGAGTTAGTTTGGAAAATTCATAAAACCACGTCCCTGTTAGCACAATAATGTATTTTCACGACCCAAATATCTTTGAAGACTTTTACATTCATTTTACTTTTATTTTTGTTCTGAGCTATTCAAAGAAGCCAGCTCTATTTAGAGACTCTGTCAAATCAAAAAATTAACAACAGGCCCTCTAGTATAAGCTAAGGCCACAGCAGAGTGTTATCGGGGGATCGCGTCTTTGTGTCCTGAATCCCTTGCGATTTGTCTCCCGCGTTTAGAGAAGTACATGATGGCGGTGATCGTGGGCACCATTGGCGGAGTGGCGGTGATCGCTTTCATCATCGCTGCCGTGAGATACGTGGGCCGCAACAACAAGAAGTGAGTATAGGAGCTCTCTGGGCAGCCGGCACGGTGTTTCACAGGCAGATGGTCACTGAGAAGGGCCAATATTACAAACTTCCCCGTCTGCATATATAGACTGCATATCAGAGGTGGAAAGTCCAGGGGTCAGAAAGTAAAAGTCCTGCCATGTTTTGCTTCCACCCATGAACTCATCAGCCAGCTGATTCCACTAATTAGTTCTACCTCCTGGCTGAGGAATGGTGCAAATTAGCAAATCCAGGTGATTGGAACAAAATCCTGGGGAGGACTTTTACATTCTGAACCTGGATGTTCCACCTCTGCTGCATATACAGAGTTAGTCAGTTAGTTAGTTAGTTAGTTAGTTAGTTACCGGTTAGTTATACTTATCAAAATACATATATGATTGTTTACACTTATAATAACAAGGAAGTGATGAAGCGATGATTCATAAACAAACACGGCTCGTTTTTACAGGATTAGTCATTGCGGACGTGTGTACATATTGGCTCCCACGGTGCAGTTGCCTGCTTGCACTTGTATCACAAACCTGGGTGATTCATAATGGCTGCTGGCAACCCTTCCATTTGGGCTTCTATGGTAAAAAAGGATAAAAGCGGTCAGATCAGGAAGGAGTTTCAGAGAAAAACAACAATCTGTACCAGAAATATTTTAAAGGGCCAAGGTGGTAGGAAACTCATCCAAGTCGTTTGAGATGTATATAGGCTAAACATAGTATTTGTATGTCCTGTATTTATACATCTCATGTTTTAAGCAGACACTTTTTAACAGCAACTTAATTGCTAATCCCAACATGAATGTGAAATATCACCCAAAAAAATAAAAAATAAAATAAAACTAAATCTCAAATGTGACTCATAATAACAGTGCTGTATATTAAATGCATTTAAATCCACAAGTGCAAAAACTAGGCATTTTCGTATTTATCCGCAATAGAGCCGAATTACCCTGTCTGCCTTTTGCGTCAGATTGGCCTATGTTTATTTTTCTGTTTTCATTATTTGAATCACCCTAGCAACATGGGACAGTGACCGGTTTTTACAAATGAGAAAAGGCTCTATTTCAGCCCCTAACACCATGGAAACACTGATGGGATCATTATAAATAATCTTTGAAGTCTGCAGTTTCTTCACTTCCTGGTTTATAAGTGTAGTTAAAGAGGAACTGCCCTTTTTTGGTATGTAGATGATCAGCCTGAAGGGACATACCCTTGTGGTGTTAGTACAGATTATTTAGACCAACCAGATGGACGGCTCCTGCATCCTGTCCATCCTCTCTACCTCTATTTGAAGTTCCAACTGGTCAGGTTCCGGCTCTGTATTACAGTTTATGAATATCCACAGAAAAAAAAAGAAAAAGAGCCTCAGCCCAATGGTAGAACTTCACTTGGCACAATCACTGGCCACACCCCCTCACCCACTCCCCTTATGAATATTCATAAGATTAATCAGAATGGAATGTGTCGGCTTCAACAGTAGGGACAGAGAATGGTCAGTGTTGAGAAGGCGGAGCTTGGAATCTGGTCGCTCTGTACAATCTGTGGTCGGTAGTGGCCGGAGAGGGGGGAGGCTGATCATGTGACTCCGTACCCCCCCCCCCCAGGGAGAATGGGAACCCTGGACACGACCTGGTTTCTAAACTGGAGAATCCGTCCTTGTTCTACAGCGCAGTCAAGAAGGACAAACAGAGTCTGAGGAAGAAAGTGGTGAGAAATAATAATGACCAAAACAAACAAACAAAAAAAATATGAATAAAAATTCATTTAACAGCCCATGATCTGAAATGAAAGCCATCTGCTATGATAAAATTTATTCATATATACATTTTTTTCTTTCTTCTATTTTCTTTTATTTTATGATTGTGTCTGGCCTGGATTCATTTCAAGCATTTGTCCATGATTGGACATGCAAATAAAAGCCAGATGGATGTCTTTTTATCTGATTAACCCAACAAGCTGTTTTTGTAAAGAAGAAAATAACACCTGCAGTCTAACCTGTAAATTTGACGAATGTTGATATAATCCAGACCAATGTATCTTCTAGAATAAATAAATAGCTATATATCTATATTGCAAATGTTCCACATCGAAATTCAATACCCCCCCCCTCAATTTTATTCCCCTCTATCGCCTCCTCTGTTAGCATAGCACCCTAACCCTTTCCCGTGCTGTTTTTGTTCTCCAGTGTTTTCTCCTATGTCATCGCTCCTGTGCGCTCTGTCTCTGTGTTTTTCTCCCCCCTAAATTCTGCACAGCTAAAGACTGAGCTTTTGGGATCAAAATTTAACTCGATCCTAGAGGAGAGCTCCACGGTAAGCGTCCTGTTACGAGAGCGTCCGTGTTGTGCCGACGCCCCGATTCGCCCTCCAGATTCATGACCGCAACACACCTTGGGGCTTTCAAACACCAGACATCTGCTTCTTTTACCATTGTGTGTATTTGTGTTATTGCATTGTCGACTGAAGCAACGTTCTTTTACCATTGTGCGTATTTGTGTTCTTTTACCATTGTGTGTATTTGTGTTCTTTTACCATTGTGTGTATTTGTGTTCTTTTACCATTGTGTGTATTTGTGTTCTTTTACCATTGTGTGTGTATTTGTGTTATTGCATTGTCGACTGAAGCAACGTTCTTTTACCATTGTGTGTATTTGTGTTCTTTTACCATTGTGTGTATTTGTGTTCTTTTACCATTGTGTGTATTTGTGTTCTTTTACCATTGTGTGTATTTGTGTTCTTTTACCATTGTGTGTATTTGTGTTATTGCATTGTCGACTGAAGCAACGTTCTTTTACCATTGTGTGTATTTGTGTTATTGCATTGTCGACTGAAGCAATGTTCTTTTATTTTTTTTCTCGCGCTGCTACTAATAAACAATTCTGTTCCTATTGGCTGCACCATTTCACCACTCGCCAATAAGTTAATTTGAAGCTCGATATCCTCCGGTGATTCCCAGAGCTTAAGACCCACTAAATGAGAAAATGTATTTGCTGTGACCCCACCCCTTAGAAAAATCAAGCTTGATATATGTTGAATTATGGATTGACATTACATTACATTACATTATAGGCATTTAGCAGACGCTCTTATCCAGAGCGACTTACATACTTCTTATTACATTTATCCATCCATACAGCTGGATATATACTGAAGCAATGCAGGTTACGTACCTTGCTCAAGGGTACAACGGCAGTGTCCTACCTGGGAATCGAACCTGCAACCTTTCAGTTACAAGTCCAGTTCCTTAACCATTATACTACAAAAAAAATGTTTTTACAAATATCAAAAAAACACTTCTGTCACAGGAAAAAGGAACGTTTGATGATGCGAGCAGGCCGTCCAGCATAGGCTTGTAATTTATCTACAGTCAAGAGAGTATCTAGCCTGGAGGGTCTCAGACTCTCTTACATCTCTCAGGATCTCAAGGGGTTTTATGACCTGGCAAGCTGTCCCACTGTGTAAACATGTATTGTACACTGTGACTGTACACCTTTCACACTGTATACTGTAAAAATACACGACAGCTAGTGCAGTGCTTGCCACAAACGCAGTGTTTAGGTTGATTTATATGTGAGTAAAAGCGCATAATTTACAGTTTACTTTTCATGTGTGATGTCATAACCTGCTTCCCCTCTCCTCTCAGTGTCCTGCATGTGGGTCTTCTTGACGGCCTGATTTCTGTCCGTTACCCCAGGGAGACGACGGCGACTACCAGCCAGTGAGCGCCATGGCAGCGCTGGAGAGGCAGGAGCTCAACTACGCCGCCCTGGAGTTCATGGGGGTACGGCCGCGGGACGGGGCGTCGGCACAGGGGGACGACGGCAGCGACTACACCGAGATCAAGGCCAAATGAATCCCACTGCTTCCCTGACGCCCCGGACCCGCCCACTACACAGGAGGCCCCACCTCCTACCTCCTTCTCTCGCCCCCCCTTTATTCCGCCTCCTCCTCCCCCCCAATACCTAGCCCGCCCCCAAACCCTACCCAATATGTCCAATTTGCAACGTTGCGCCCTTCCTCCAATTCTCCTTTTTGCTGCAGTGGCCACAGTTGTCCACCAGGGGAGCAGTGTTCCATCGGACAGTCTTAAAAAGCCTCGGATCCTGGTCCTCCTGGTTTACCTGCCAGTATTTTTTTTTTGGGCTTTGTAAAGATCTGTTGATCTCGGTTGGGGCGGTCATGTTCTTATCGGCCAGGACTGTGGCGCGCTGATTGATCAGGGTGAAAGAGACTGCTCAGCTTCAAACGGCCTGCTCCATTTTAACTTCTTCACTTCCATGGGCAGACATTTCTATGATTGTTGTTATTGCTCGTATCAACTTTTACACACATGATAATTTGTCTGCACCCCTTATTGAACTCCCAGCTCCTGCTCTCAGTTTTTCAAATCTCTCTCTCACTCTCTCTCTCCCTCTTTCTTTCTCTCTCTCTCACTCACTCCCTCTCTCTCTCTCACTCTCAAAAACATTTTTTTTTATTTTAATGAATTGTTTTTAGTATTTTCTTTCCACAAGGTACAAGTTTTCCTGGATGCTAAATATTACATTTTTTTTGTTTGTTTCAGGTTCTTCAAATTCAGGCAAAATGGTGATTCATAGTTTCACCTGGAACCCTTCCTTTGTGTAGTTCTGATTAGAAACAAAGCAAAGTGTATTTCATCCAGACAATGTGTGCACTTAAAAATATCTGATTCTCCCACGATATGAGCATTCTCAAATACTCTAGCTGGTAGGCAAAAGTGTGAAGTACATGTCAGGGTATCACTTTATCCAAAGGTGCGTCTCATAAATAGGCTTAGGACTGAATTTAAAAACGTAACAGTTGCTTATTAACTGCTGCCAGAAGGTCAATAAGATTACATGAGATGTTTTAACAATATGTAAAATATATTTAGGTTACACAAATCTTCAGAGGGAATAATTCAGCCATATCTGTGATATTGAAAAAAAAAATGTTTTATTGCACTATTTTATTGCACTAATAGACTAATATTTGTACCAACTCTAAAGCATTAGTAAGCAGTACATTGAGTGGGTAAAGAGATACCAGTACATGTAAATACCTTGCACAATGTTATCAGTGTTACAAATGCCTATTCCAATGCACTCCCCTCCTTTTACCTCTGGGTGGCACTTACCCCTATATCGGAACATGAACCATGGAAATATAAATATACAGAACATACAGTTTGTAAAAAAAATTTTTCCTACTTATGACAAAAAAAAAATACATAGAATGTTTCTCTGCGTTTTATTTATTTATAGACTGGAAAACAAAACACAGAGATGCATTTTTGTCAATTCTAATTTTTGTCCCATGTGGTGTGCTGTAAAGCTGAGATGTATGGACGTGACGATGTGGCGATCATAATTCTTATAAATGTGTCATTTTTGCTGTTCATTGACAAAGTAATAAGACCGGAAATCTGCAAACTAGCGTCGTTTTGCCTAAAGTCTGGATGCTGTATGTATTTCTGCTTTTACCGAGTTTGATTTCACATTTTGTTCTGGGCACAAGAAAAAAATAAATAAAGCTTCATTCGAAAAAAATACTCTAAAATATTCAAAGCAAAACAAATAAGTGAAATACTAGGGAACTTGCGGCCTCTGCTTTCCTTTTAACACGATGGAATCTTTGATGTCAGACAAACCACAGCTCTGATATTGGTGTGCTTTGTGTGTAAATCGCTGTGCCTGTAGGCCGACCTGTACATACGATTCCTGTAATGTATTAATATGACAGTATCCATGAGTTTCTGTATTGGTAAATAACACACTTTCTTTTCCAAAAATCCACTGGCCCCTTGTGATTTTTTTTGTCTTTTTACTTTACTTTAAACTCACACCAAATCATGTACATAGAGGTCCATGCATTTATTCTGAAACTGAAGAAACATCTGGTTACTGGAAACCCATGTACATAACATTTTAACTAAATAGGTTTCCATCAGCACACCCACTTAAACAGGTGTTCCAAAGTTGTTATTCAGGTAAGTATCGGGTTAACTCCACATTCTGTGGTTAGCATCACAATTTACCTGTACTTTTTTGTGAAAGCACAAGTAGTCTTTACGCAAAACTATACATACTTAAAAGTATATACAATTCACCATTTACCGCTAACAAACAGAGAGTATCTACCACTCAATATTTACCCCTACCGACTAGAGTATCTACCATTCACCATTTACCCCTAACAACCAGAGAGTATCTACCATTCACCATTTGCCACAAACAACCAGAGAGTATCTACCACTCACAATTTACCCCAAAACAACCAGAGAGTATCTACCATTCACCACAAACAACCAGAGTATCTACCATTCACAATTTACCCCAAACAACGAGAATATCTACCATTCACCATTCACCACAAACAACCAGAGTATCTACCACTAACAATTTACCCCTAACAACCAGAGAGTATCTACCATTCACCATTTACCCCTAACCACCAGAGACGATCTACCAGTCACCATTTACCCCAAACAACCAGATAGTATATTCCATTCACCATTTACCCCTAACAACCAAAGAGTATCTACCATTTACCCCTAACAACCAGAGAGTATCTACCATTCACCATTTACCCCAAACAACCAGAGTATCTACCACTCACCATTCACCACAAACAACCAGAGTATCTACCAGTCACCATTTACCCCTAACCACCAGAGACGATCTACCATTCACCATTTACCCCAAACAACCAGATAGTCTCTACCAGTCACCATTTACCCCTAACAACCAGAGAGTATCTACCATTCACCACAAACAACCAGAGAGTATCTACCATTCACCATTTACCCCTAACAACCAGAGAGTATCTACCACTCACCATTTACCCCTAACAACCAGACAGTATGTTGTCATGTTGGACTTATGACACTGGATATCTCGGGACAGCGGGGGTTTCTAATCATGGCTATTCCACTTTAAGTCACTTGATTAATGCAATGATTCTATTGTAGGCTATGTCTTTATTTGATATGTTTGTTTGTGTGTTGTGGGTCTGCCCCACTGTCTATGTCTTTTTTGTTGTTGCTGGGACTACAACTGAAGTTCCAAAAAGGGAAATAAAAGTTATTCTATTCTATTCTATATATGTGATGGTTTCCAGTGGTGGAGAATCAAACGCACCGGGAAATGGGGATCAGAACAAGTCACTCACAAACGGTGAGGACCACAAATAGATTAAACCCCAAAAGGGTGGAAAAAAAAGAATAATCCAAGAAGCTAAAACAGCCAAATAATAATCAGCCCAGGAAAACAGGGCAAACTCGAAACACGAGGAAAAACACAAAACTAAGTCTCCCAAGCTCAATACTAGAGCTAAAACGGGAAACTGAAAAAAAAACACCTTTGGCATGTAAACCTAACACAGCCAGTAGAAGGTGAAACAAAAGTGAAACCACCAAAAAAAAAACTGTCTCAGTGAGAACAGCACAGACAAAATAGCACAGCGAAGCTTACAGGAATAGATAAACCTATACCTGAAATTATAAAGCTATGAAGCAAGTCTCTTGTGAACATAAAACAAGTTCAATATCACGAGGTCTCTTGTACCTGGCTCAATGTAATATAAAATGACAAAGAAGCACCGGGGAAGCGGTAGTGAGGAACTTAAATACCCCGCAGGTAGCAGCACAGGTGAAAAGAATAATCAGCGAGGTGAAGCAAAACCCCGGAACGAAACGTGGAAAAAATCTGATGGATTCTCAATAGGAGAGAAATTATGAAAACTGCAGCAGAACTGGAAACAATAACCCACGAACCATGACACATATATATATATATATATATATATATATATATATATATATATATTACTGAAAGAAAATACAGATTCCCACAACATCACTAAACTGAACTATTATATAGAAAGCCTAAAACACACTAAAAAACACTCATAGTGATAATATAATGTGAGTGGGATCATATGTCAAAACTCTCCAGATCAGTTTGCCGTCGCCCTCCTTATGATGTCATAATCAGGGGACATCGTTGTGTTGTCCAGTGTGGTGTAGGTATCGTTCAATTCCGTTTCCTGTTGCTTCTTTCCTGTTAGCCTGAAGGATTAAACAGCCACACTTTTACATTTACATTTAAATAGCAGAATAATTGAACAAACAGGAAACCTCTTTGTGCACCACACATTTTGCTGTTCATATACATTTATGATCCATGTACATATTACTCAATAATGTAATAGAATAATGTACAAAAGGAAGGAAGAAAAAAATAAAATAAATAATTTCAAAGAGAAACCATTATCTGTACCAAAAACAGGTTACCTTTTTTGAGGCTGTTTTGTACGTCATAGACAGACAAATTTCCCGTTAAATTTATATGAGACACAATGTACTCTGTGAGAGAATTTTTTTTGACTCTGAACATTTTGCTGTGCATGCAGAATGAGAGACTTAACGACTGCCTACCTTTTATGTATCGCGTAGATGCAAAAGAGGACGAAGATGATGGGGACGTTGAGGAAGAATCCCACGATGACCCACAGATGGCATATTCCGGATGTTTCTGCAAACACAAACCCAATCAGCATATAACCCCTCTGCAGAGATACAGGGGTGAGCAGACGGATTGTCACGGATGTACCGTAGATAAGGCTGGTGTGGGAATGTTGTTAGCCAGGTCAGGTGTGACGCTGTTACTCATTTTAATCACCTTTGTTCCTCACATTGCAAGTCACTAGAGCACAGGTTCCAAACCTTTTACAACTCGCGGCCCACACGACCGACCACAAAAGCTTCCGCTACCCACAACAGGACCTCAGCGTTTCACAAATGCAATTACACATGTAATAATCGACAATGAAAATCACGGACAGACCTACACAACGTAACACGGCTTCACGCATTGATAATTGTGATTGGGGGAGCTACGGGGGGCTGGGCTAATGAATTGTGAGGCAACAAACAATAAAAAATAATAATTAATGTTACAGGAAAATTTTAATTGATCATTAAATGATCCTGGGCTAATAGGGCACTACTACATAATTGAAATGCACGTTACTAAATGTTTAACCAGTAGCAACGCAATCACTGCTGTTAATTGAGAAGTTAATTCACGAGCCAAATCAAATGCATACAAAACCAATGCTGATGTTATGTGCGATGAATCAAATGTGTCGTTACATCTAATTGACAAATTCAACCTTTAGTTATAGAAACGATAGTGTGTGATAGGCGGACAGAAACATGAGTGACGTTTTTTAAGTTAATTTGATTGAAAATGACTAGACTCGGTAGGGCCAGGCTAATGTTAGCTACTCAGAATGTTTTCATAAGCAGTTGTAAAACATAGCTCCCAGAGCCATAATTTACAATTACATAAAAAGTTCAGAACGGCTAGTTGTAAAGGGATGTATTTTGTGCATTCTGGCTAGCTATCGTTATTAAAAGCCAAGCTAGGTTTTGCGAGTAACGTTAAATGCATTCACGTTTAAATGGTACAAACTTATGGGGGGCCAACAATGTTAAAATTCTGTCGTCTGCGAGTGCGACTGCAATTGCCTTATAGCCTACTGTGCGCTTTAATTGGTCACAACATCTCACTCGCCGGTTTACTCGTGTTACTCGTCCGCACCAGCACTATAGCAGCTAGGCTATCTGATCAGCTAAATTAGGCTAAATATATAAATTTTTATTAAAAGACGAAGATTTTGTTTTCTTAGAAAGTATTATGGATTTCCTTGTAGTGTGCCAACAATGACACATGACAGTGACACATTTTTTGTTATTTTGGATCTGTAGCTACTCTAGCACTTTGAGTTTGAAAGGATACAATGACAATGAGATTGAAGTGCAGACTGTCATCTTTAATTTGAGGGTATTTTCATCCATATCGGATGAACTGTTTAGAAATTATAGAACCTTTTGTAGGCCTATATAGTCTCCCCCCCACCCCATTTTCGGGCTTCAAAAATATTGGACAGTTTAACATAATGTAGAATAAAGTAATCATTTTTAATATTTGGTTGCATATCCTTTGTATGCCATGACTTCCTGATGTCTGACCCAACAATATCAAAAGACTCTTGATATCTTACTTTCTGGTACTCCTACAAGCGATACTAGGCTATAACCTCTCTGCATTTGAATGGATCTCTCTGGGAATTTGGGGGTGGGACTAGATTTAGCTGTAGCCTAAATTACACTGGAACAGTATGGTTGTCTAAATGGCTTCAAGGTGTTGGGAATTATTGTTGGGAATTCCATTAAATCCATTGGTCACCTGTGACAATATGTATTGATTATATTTGAATATGTATCACCAGTAAACTATATTACCTGTGACAATATGTATTGATTATATTTGAATGTGTATCTGTGAATGTATTAAGAGCAATATACAGAATGTATAAATGTATTAAGAGCACAGAGCACAGAAACACATTCTCTGTCTCTCTGACTAGAAAGAGCTGAAAGCTACAGTTGTTGTGATAAGTCTGATAAGACGTTCCAAAACAATGGTTATCTTGGGCGCCTTCCAAGGCATTCCTAGGCAACAGTTACAAAGTCAATTGGATGAGAAGTTGGTGCTCCAGGCACCCGGTATCTGACCACTATGGTGTCAGACCCTGGTTTAGTTGAAGTACAAATTGAGCACAGAAGCACATAGTGATATATTAATTAAAATAGAGTTTATAAAAGTTCTTATTTTTTGTGCCTTTCAAAAGGTCTGATAAGAAGTTGGGTATTTTTTAAACAACCACAATTATATTGTGATGCCCTAGTTAGATATCGTCCGAAAAAACCAGGTGTCTGATAAAAAATAATTACTCAGGCCTCAATACAAGATGATGCCATGGGAAGGGGCCTACGGGGCGGAGCTGGAGATGGGTGACTGGGAGTCTGCGGGGGGAGTTTGAGAACTCTTGGGAAACCAAGGTAGCTTGGAAACCATCCAATAGAAGGAGCCTACAGATGAAAAACTTGAGAAGATCTCAGCCCGAGATGAGATAACACCATCGATAAGACCAGGTGGAGATGGAGATGGCCTGTGTCTGTAGGGTCAATAGGGTCTGAGAAAACACCAGATGGGCGGAGAATGGGATGGACTTTGTGATAAGAAAACTGTATAAAAGTGAAACTAAAACTGATCATTTTAGGAGTGTCTCTGCGGAGGGGTTGGACTTTGATTGAGCGGTGTATGGAATAAAGTCTAGCATTTTTTGATAATCCCTGCAGGGGCACTACGCTAGACTTTTATTGTTATTGTGCGTTGTATGGAATAAAAGTCTGGCATTCTCTGAGATTCTGCCTCATCCTTTTTATTTGAAAACTTATAAAGAGATTGGGTCCAAAAGTTGAAAACTTTGAAATTATTGTTATTTGTAACCACAACAAATGGTCTGACGTGTCAAACAAGCCTCAAACCATCTGCTGCCAGATATGCAGTAGTTATGGATGGATAACTTGAAGGGTTGTTTCTCCGGACAAATTTTTCTATTGAACTCTATGGAAAAATAAGTCAGGAGAAGAAACCCCTCAATCACTGCGGTGACACATCTGGACCTCTACTGTACACCCTCAAAAGCATTTCTTCTGTATACTGACAAAGCATATCTGACAGTTACAGGGGGGTCAGATTGAATCCGAATCTATATATCCTTAAAATATGAATGTATTATTAGTATCTACATATATGGACACATATACTCATAATTCAAAGAAGATTTGGGGATACAAGTTAAAATCCCATATGTTATACTACCTCAGTGAAAAATAAATTCAGTATCTGTGCCAAATGAAACTCTATTGGTACCTAATGAAACGCCTAAAGTAGGCTACATAAGCAATAAAGTATGCATAATGCTGTCCTGCAGCTGTCAAACTGCGATTGTTTTATGTTTCACTAGCCTACGTTAATGCCGTTTTAAAGCCTATTTTACATGCATTGTATCTGCTTTAAACGTAAGGCCTAGGATACTGATTCTTGCAAATTATGCTGTTTAAAGTATGCTGAAAAGCCACGAAAATCAAGCATTTCAAATGAGAAAAATAGTAGGCTATCTATACGGACAGTGACACAAAATGGTCCAATCATCCACCGAAATAACGAAGATATTAGTCGGAAATCGCGAAAGGAGAAGAAGTAGAGTCACAAAGAAAGTAGCTAATAATGCTGAGTTGGGGCGTGCACGCAGGGGGTTGTCAAATTCTGACAGGCAGTCAGATTTCGGGGAGCCTAACCCATCAACAGAATGCTTGACTTCCAGTAATGGTGAACTCGTGCAAGCTTTTCATAGACCTCTTCGAATGTGACATTACTACAAAGAAATCCATAACCTGACAGTAAAACAAATAAATACAATAATCGTCTTCTGGCAAATGCGGACGAGCGAATTGGATCAGTTCCCTTACAAATGTTCTCATCTGCTCCAAAATATCTGGGACCTGTGGACTTAACTCAAATTGCATATTAATTAACTTAATAGGCCATATTTATCTAAGCAACAGAAATAGGCTAATCATTTTGGGCTGATCACTAGAAATGCTAGTGCCCGAGCTGATCAAAGATCACACGAACTTGCAAACTATTTAGCTGAGGTTAGTGAACTGATTCAGTAGCCTAGCCAACATATAGGCTACTGTATTTTATTCAGCAAAGTAGCCTATACTGATCTTCTTAACGTGACCTAACCGTCTGGGATGCTAGCTATCAGCAAGCTAACAATTAATAGGCTACTAACTACACTCAGAAAATGTAAGTGCGAATGGGACTGCGAGTGCCAGTGCGGATGAGTGGCACGAGTAAACCTGCGAGTGAGATGTTGTGACCAATTAAAGCGCACGGTAACACTCGCAGACGACAGAATTTTGGCACTGTTGGCCCCCCGTACAAACTACCCTGGCGACTCGACAATGACACTTACACTTCCATGCCGCATTTTTTTATTCAAGTCGTTATAAGTCTTCGACACGTCGTACATTGCACACAGCTAAAATGGTGGTCACGTCGATAAAACAATTCTCCAGCCGCCGTAAAGACCAATCAGAGTTCTCCCTAAATCTGATGTCTTATCTGATGTCTTATTTTTTGGAGAAATTATTAAAATACGCTATTTTTAAATTGTTATTTAATTTGGGGTAATAACCTTTTTTTTCAGTTAAAAAACCTCTGCTCTAGAGTATCTGCTCATGTAATTTAAACTAGGGAGTCTTGAGCAGTGGTTCCCAACCTTGGTCCTGGATGAACCCTGTGTATGCTGTTTTTTTGTTCCAACCACAAAAGTCCCATGTTCACATTGTGTTTATTGTGCTGCATTGCAAGAAATTACATAAAAAACAGGTAACGTCTTTAATTCCATCACTTAAAAAAAATAATTTTTTGTTTGCAGGCAGTCTGCTCTTACCAATGAGGGTCTCCCCGCTGCCCACCAGCAGTAGCCTGCTGTCTTCGCCGATGCGGTTCCGGCTCACGCAGGTCACCGCCGGGCCGCTGTAGTTCCGTAGGGCCACGGTGCTTTTGGCCGCGTCGTCCCAGGCAGAGTTGATCACGTCTAGGAGGTCACTGTCCACCCTCAGGCCCTGCCACTCGATAGTGGGCGGAGGAACCCCCCGGCTGTGGCAGTCGCAGATCAGCAACCCGTTTCTTTCTGTGCAGCCCGTCCCGTTAGTGATCTCTGGGCCATCTGAGTGATGGGGTACATGTGACCAAACAAGTTTTACATCTGCGGTTATTCATTTAGCAGGAGCTTTTTCAGCACCAACATACAAGCGAGGATGGGAAAATACACACGATAGTGCATTATACGATACAAAATATCTCCCAGATACATGCTTCTAGGTGCTTAATCCAAAGTGAAACGTAAATGCATACATTTGCCAGTGTATATAGACTCCAGGGATCAAACCCACAACCTTTGCGTTGTTATCACAATGCTCTACCAACGGAGCCATAGGACTACTAAGTGTATTGATATACTACAATCAAAATGGTGGTATAAACCATACAAAATGAGAGAGGAGGAACCTGTATTACATAATAAATTCATATAGATCTCTACGTATAATACATTTTTCAAATACAAACCTATTCCAAAAAAGTTGGGACAGTATGTAAAATTCATATAAAAGCAAAAAGCAGTGCGTTTAATTGAAAACAGTACAAAGAAAAGATATTTCATGTTTCACCTTATCAACGTTATTGATTTTTGTAAATATATGCTAATTCCAAATTTGATGCCTGCAACACGTTCCAAAAAAGTTTGGACACGGGCAAAAAAAGGACTGGGAAGTTTGGAACATTCCACAGGTAGACAGGTGATGCTATCATGACTGGGTATAAAAGGATAGCAAAAGACTCTTTATATCTTATTTGCAGGTACTCTTACAAGCAATACTATAACCTCTCTGCATTTGAATGGATCTCTATGGGAATTGGGGGGTGGGACGAGATTAAGCTATAAATTACACGTGAATAGTATGGAACACATGGTTGGCTAAATGGCTGTAAGTCATCAAGGGTCTTTGGTATCAAACGAGCCTCAAACCATCACTCTGCTGCCAGATATGCAGTAGATATGGATGGATCACTTGAAGGGTTGTTTCTCCTGACTTATCTTTCCATAGAGTTCAATAGGAAAATGAGTCAGGAGAAACAACCCTTAAAGTGTTTACTGACAACAGTTTTCCAAAGTATTCCTGAGCCCATGTGGTTATATACAGAAGCATGTCGGTTTTTAATGTAGTGCCATCTGAGGGGTCGAAGGTCACGGGCATTCAATATTGGTTTTCTACCTTGCCCTTTACGCACAGAGATTTCTCCAGATAAATCTGATAAGGTAAAACATGAAATATTTTTTCCTTGTTCTGTTTTCAATTAAATAGATTTTTTTTTTACAAATGAGCTTTCTGCTTTTATTTGCATTTTACATACTGTCCCAATTCTTTTGGAATTGGGGTTTGTACTTCAGTCCGTGTTCCAGAATTGGGAGAGTTCTGGGTTTTACTCAGTGCAGTTATCCAACTAACTATGTAATCCTGCTTCGTAGTATATCTCCCTGGTAATGTTTTTTGAATACCAAATATAGAGGACTAAAGGAAATAACATACAATGCCCTCCACAATTATTGGCACCCCTGGTAAAGATGAGTAAAAAGGGTTATACCAATTTCACTGTTTGGTGAATTAGCTTAATCTCACACTGAAAACTGAAAACTGAAAACTGATAAGTCCAACCTTTAATTAAAGTACATTTATTATAAGAAAAAAAAATCCCTCATCAAGAAATAATTATTTTTAACAAAACCACGTGTGCCACAATTATTGGCACCCCTGCATTTAATACTTTGTACAACCTCCCTTTGCTAATAAAACAGCACGGAGTCTTCTCCCGTAACATCTAATAAGGTTGGAGAATACAGAGCAAGGAATCTGAGACCATTCCTCTTTACAGAATCTCTCCAGATCATCCAGAGTCCTAGGTCCTCTCTTGTGCACTCTCCTCTTCAGCTCAGCCCACAGGTTTTCAATGGGGTTTAGGTCAAGTGACTAAGATGGCCATGGCAGAAGCTTGATTTTGTGTTGATTTGAACGTATGTTTTGTATCATTGTCCTGCTGGAAGATCCAACGACAACCCAGTTTTAGTTTCCTGGCAGAGGCAGCCATATTCAAATTAAAAATTTCCTGGTATTTCATGGAGATCATGATGCCATGTACCCTAACAAGGTTCCCAGGGCCTTTGGAGGAACAACAGCCCCACAACATCACGGAATCTCCACCATACTTAACAGTGGGGATCAGGTTATTTTCAGTATAGCCATCCTTCTTTTTACGCCAAACCCACCTTGAGTGTTGGTTGCCGAAAAGCCGTTTGTTTCATCTGACCATAGAACACGGTTCCAGTCAAAGTTCCAGTAGCGTTCAGCAAACCCAGGCGCTTACGTTTGTGTTGAAATGACAGGAAAGACTTTTTTTTAGCATGCCTTCCAAATAATTTGTTGGCATGGAGGTGACGTCTAATGGTAGTTTTGGAGACTTGATGACCCCAAGATGCTACTTTTCTCTGTAATTCTCCAACAGTGATCCTTGGGGATTTTTTTGCCTCTCTTACCATCCTCCTCACTGTGCATGGGGGGCAAAATAAACTTGAGTCCTCTTCCAGGCAAGTTTGTAACAGTTCCAGTTGCTTTGAACTTTTTAAGTATTGCCCTAACGGTAGATATGGGCATTTTCAGGTGAGTATTTTTTTTTTTATAGCCATTCCCTAACTTATGACGCTCAACACACTTTTCACTCATTTGATTTGTGTGTTCTCTTATCTTTCCTAAGTTGATGTATGAATAAGGGTATATGGCCTCTGTGTCACCTCATAGTTATACCCCAGTGAAACAGGAAGTCATAAATTACTGCTTGAAAGTTCCTAAACACTCTGATCAACATTAAAAAGTAAAATATAAATGGAAAAAATGCTTCAGTTACATTTTGTTCAGAAGAATTTCTAGGGGTGCCAATAATTGTGGCACACGTGGGTTTGTTAAAAATAATTATTTCTTGATGAGGGATTATTTTTTTCTCAGAATATATGTACTTCAATTAAAAGTTGGATGTTTCTCATTTTTTCAGTGTAAGATTAAACTAATTCACCAAAAGGTGAATTTTTATAACCCTTTTTACTCATCTTTACCAGGGGTGCCAATAATTGTGAAGGGCACTGTACATAAATACAATAAATAATAACTCACTAGGCGGGCCCAATAGAAAAGGCCAGGACTTACACATGACCAGGACCTGAACAGATGATTGATCTGTTGCCTGTCCTTGCTGGGACAAACAGCTGTACTCCCCAGAATCCTTTCTGCTCACGCTGGGCAGGGTGAGGCTCAGCTGGGTAGCGATGCTCTGTTTTAGTGGCTGGGTCTCTCCTAGCCTGTGGAGAGAAATGTTCCCAGGGCGGCGGCTGTCCAGAACGCAGCTCAGCGTGAGAGCGTCGCCCTCCTGGACGCTATCTGGGGTCAGGGAGATCACTGGCCTCGGCAGAACTGTAAAGCAAAAAACAGTCAGTGTAGTAAAGAGGGTGGTCTCTGCAGACTCCGAACAATACCTCACATTCCAAACAGACTACAAGCTGAAAACAGGGGGTATTTCATAAAGCCGGGGGGTATACTACCAAGCTGGATAACGGCACTCAGTAAAACCTGGGACACCTCTTTTTACTTCAGTCTATGTTCCACATTTGGGAAGGTTCTGGGTTTTACTCAAAGCACTTATCCAGCTAAATCAGAAATCTTGCTTTGTAGTATACCTCTCTGGTGTTAACTATACTACGCAGGAAGTTTAACATATCCAGGGCTTCTTTGCGTTAGCTGGCTTCACTAAACCTAACTCAGAAATCCCCCCCCGGTGGTATACTACGAAGCAGGATTGCTTAGTTAGCTGGATAACTGCACTGACTAAAACCGGGCACAGCTCTTTTTACTTCAGTCCATGTAATTCAGGATGGTTCCAGGTTTTACTTGGGTTCAGTTATCCAGCTAAGGGGAGTATGCTACAAAGCAGAGTTAGATGGGTAACTGCACAAAACCCGGAACCTTCACAATTCTGGAACATGGACTGAAGTAAAAAGAGCTGTTCCGGGTTTTACTTTGTGCAGTTATCTAGCGAACTCAGTAATCCTGCTTCATAGTATACCCCCAAGACTATTAACCGTTGATGTTCAGTTTTAAGTGAGAGAGCTGAAGCAACGTTTATCTCAGAGGGACCAGAATAAGACCCCTGTTCCCTGTCCATTGTCCCCTGTCCACTCAGACCCCTGTTCCCTATGTGCCCTGTCCCCTCACTTTGCAAGCACTGTGCGAAAGAAATCCCGCAAAACTCTTTCCAAACTAGAGAGGAAGTAGTTCGTATATTTTTATTTATTAATTTATTTTTATTGAGAATATCAATCAGTTAACATATGACGATTGTTACAAAGCGTAGATTATGAATGAAGGTAGAATTAACAAAAATAAAAAAAGAGTATTTTGTAATATGAACCTCTTATACCATAAATATACATATACGCTCTGTGTGTTTTACGTTTTTACTTCCGGGTTACTTACTGAAATTGTCAGATGAGTGCAGATGAATTCCCTCAACAAAATCCCGGAAATTAGGGGTTCATCCTGGTATTTTAAGTGCCCACATTTGTGAGAAAAAGTCGCCCACTCAAATGCTTTTTGACGAAGTGGACTCAAATATGCGCCCCCAAAAGGGTGTAGGGGTCATATCCGGACACGGCCCAGAAGAGGTTAGTTGCCTAAACCCTGCACTCGAGCCTAGCCAACAGAAGCCCATCCAAAGCAGGACCAGGTAACATTGAAAAGCAGCATTCCCTCAGAAAGCCCAAGACCAGCACTGGAGTAGCGTGTTGTTTTTGTGTGTGGTGATTTTCCTTACATTGTACAGTCAGGTTAATGGTCCGAGAAGTTACGATCCCCACCGAATACTTCACCGTGCACGTGACCTGTCGCCCGTCGTCTCGGCGTGTGGGCATGAATTTTATCTTGGAATAAAAACCTTTATCGGTCTTCGTTCCGGACAGCCCTTCCCATGTTATAGAGGGATGTTTATTTGGGCAATCCCGGTTTTCTGCATAGCAGCGGAGTGTGGCGAGTTTATTCTCTGTCACCTTCCGTGAAAACACTGTTGGTTGATTCAGACCTGTAATGCAATACAACAAAGTCATTATGATCTTTTTGCGTTAAAGAGTAACAAAGCACTAAAACCATTTATTTCAGATGAGAACTGATACATTTGGTTTTACAGATTGATTGTGGTCCAAATCTTGACACTTTACTGCAGTCAGCGCAACCCAAAGGATCTTTCTCAAAAGTGTCTCTAGTGGTAAAATGTACTGTACGCTCAGTCTGTCATCGGCCAGAAAGGTCTTCCAGCTGACGTATGACTCCCGGTGATGAAATTGAAACCTGTACAGCTACGCCCTGAAGTTTTGGAGCGAGGGCGGGCTACGCCCCAGCTACAAAAGTGAACTGCCCGCGGTCGCCTACCACTCCAAAACATTGCCCATCCTCTTTCTCCACCCTCGGCAACTTGGGGCTCGAAGGCAGCTGGAGCTAGCGTGTTTGTGAGAGAGTGAGAGAGAGAGAGAGAGAGAGAGAGAGAGAGAGAGAGAGAGACGAAGCAGCCGCTCTGAGTGCTGTCCAGAGTAGAATTAGCTTTTGACTACTTCTGAAAAAAAAATCGCTGGGGCGTGGTTTGATACCTGGAGCTCAGCCCCTATATTATTAACTTATGCCCAGATTTTGGCATTTATCGAATTTCAAAAGGTGCGGGGTCTAGCTAAACCAGCGTGTTTTGTTACCCTTTAAGTTCTCATTACAGTTCCCATGACATATATGGAAAACTCTCCAATAGTGGAACGACCTTCCCACTTCAGTCAGGACAACAGAGTCCCTCCCCTCCTTCCGGCACAACCTGAAGACTCATCTGTTTTAGAAAATACCCCAACCCCCCCTTATCCACCCTGATTCCCATTCACCTGTTCCACATCTTCTATCTATCCTATATTTACCTACGAATCTAGGGCTGTGTCCGACTCAGAGCCCTATCTACTACGCCCTGTCTCCTGCATACACTATAAAAAAAATGGCCTCCCCTAACTTATAAATAATTTACTCTGAGTTAAATTAACTTAAAGATGTAAGTTTGTAAAACTGGCATTGTTAAAACCAAGTTTGTGCAACTTATTATTATGATTTTAGCCAACATGTACTTGTTTTGTTAATTCAAAATTGTTATTGTATTCAAGATGTTGCCCAAAATTTGAGCTTACTCAAAAACGCTGTGGAAAACAGCCTAATTTTTTACCTAATTTTTTAAAGTTAGGGGAGCCAATTTTTTTTACAGTGTACAGTGCGCTGACAGAAGTGTGCTGTTTAATGTGCATTGTTTAGGAGTCCGAGAAAAATATCCCCCATACTATTTTCCAACTGTACTGTGGAAGTGTCGTAAGCACGTCCCACCAGTGTTGCAATGTCCGCGGTTTTACAGCTAAATTGGGGTACTTTCAAAGTGCAGTCACGGGTAAAAATGAAAAGTCGCAAAGCACGCACTTATTTTAAAAAGTAAAAATATGATGATTTCTATTTAAATACGTTGGTTTCGGTTAATAATATATTTTGTGGTAATTTTGAGTCGCCATTTGGCTGGAAAGTCTAGGCAAAATCTGGCAACCCTGAGCCCCACCATTGAGCTGCCATGTCACGTGTTGTTTTTGTTGTATTTGAAAAAAAACGTCAGCAAAGCGGCGCCTCATTTAAAAAAAACTATGCTTCACATCATATTTATGTGACCAAAATGTTCCTGTACTTCTTGAAGTGTGCTCCCGAATGTACTCAGCGAAACCCCAGAAGTAAGTGTGTCATCCGGGTGTTTCAAGTATACTGCAATTAAAAATGTTTTCGCCTACTCAACGACTTTCTCGTCCTATCTACTCACCAAGGCTACTCAATAGTGTGGAAGAGTGCTGATTCGGACACGGCCTAGGCCTTTTCTTCATGCACTCATTGTATGTCACTCTGGATAAGAGCGTCACCTAAATTCATACAATGTAAATTAAATCAGATTTGATGGATAAACCCCCCAACCCAGGTCCACACATTACTGTGTAGCGCCCCCTAGTGTCTCTACAATGGTCATTACACCCCCCATTTGGCAACGGTTTTCTTGTGTGCCATTTCATAGTTGAATCTAGGCTTTTACAAATATTTTATTCACCCATGGCGGTCCCAATGAGATATACGTAGAATCTATTTCACCTAGTGAGAGCTGGCCAAGAAGGCAGATATTATACTATATTAGTATTATAAGAATATAATATTATTATATTATATTGATAAATTAAGGGTGTGTGATGATCATGGTTCTGGATATCAGACACCTTCTTACCGGTCATTTTGACGTTAACCGACGCTGTAAGTGGTGTCCATGCACGGCTAGGTCTGTTCTCCCGCACGGTGATGGTGTACTCCCCAGCGTCTGTGATTTTAGGGGCCGGGATCACTAAAGAACACTGTCCCGTGGTGAAACCTGTCCACATCACGCGCTCCACATCACGGGCATCAGAGGGCGGATGAGATGAGACGACATGTCCGTCTTTCTCCCATGTCCCACTTAAGCTTTGGAAGTCTGTCCCCTGAGGGGGAGTGAATGTACAGGGGATGTGCAGGCAGACCCCTCCATATACGGTGACGTTGGATGGCACGGATATTTCCCAACCTACAGACAGCACACCCACTGACCCTGTGGAGGAAAATAAACAAAGAAGAAGAGTCCAGTTTTACATTGGATCAGAACTCCGCATGCACGCACACGCACACACACACACACGCACACACACATCCCACCAAAAAATGTCCAGTGTTAATTCAACTCTAACAGAGGGCACATGAATCCAAACGGGACGAATAGGGATCTGTAAGAGTTGATTTAACACATTTTATTGACATTTTACTGTGTTAAATAACACAAGTAGACAGCCCAGTTGAGTAACACAAGTAGACAGCCCAGTTTTGTTTTTCAGCTTTCATAGTACAATACAATACCATACAAAATTACATGCTCCTATAGCACTCAATACAATCATCCTGATTGGATAAGAAATTTCAATAAATAACAAATTAACATTTTTTAAAATCCAAACTGAGAAGAAAAGCCCCATAAAAACAGGTGGGCCTCATTTAAAAGAGTCAGCTGTAGCTGTACCTCTGATATGGTTTGAAATTTACTTCGAGAGATGAGGTGCAGAATGGTCAACAAAAAAAAACTGTTATCATCTTAAAAACAGCAATTTGATAGCAGGGCTGATTTGAATTTCAAAATATTAGCGAATACAAGACTAAGTCTTTCACTTACCTGTCGCAGAAATGAACAGCAGCACACAGACTGCAGCTGCCATCTTGTCCACAAGCAGTGAACAATCAGCTGAAGAGATTCCACACAAATAAACAAGACGGAAAAGAATGACCATTTCACAAATCCCTAGGTTCCCTTTTTCTTGTGGTTTCTGCTTTACTCCACCCAGCTTTTGACATCAGCATGAGGAAATTCAAGAGAAGCTGCTTTACCAAACATCCAGGGGATACGTTCCTATAAATACTGTAATGCAACAACAGCTCAAATACCTCAAATTATAAGAAACTTCCTCCTCCTCCTCCTCCTCATCATCCATCAACCCGCTTATTCCTTATTCAGGGTCACGGGGGGTGCTGGAGCCTATCCCAGCATGCATTGGGCGAGAGGCAGGAATACACCCTGGACAGGCCGCCAATCCATCACAGAAAATTGACAGGCTAAAAAACTGGCTAAAACTTTTCCCTCCAAACAGTTTGGTAGTTTCATGGTCTGCCGTAAACCCATTTGTGTGAAACCATCTTAGAGTTAAGATCATCTTAGAGTGTTTTGTGTTTGTGCTATTTGATTAAAAAAATGATTACAATTTACTGACATTACATAAAAAGATAATAAAGATTAATTAAAGCAAATGATGAAAAACAAACAAACAATGAAAGTAATATAAAAACAAAATAGCCTAAGATGATCTTTACTCTAAGATCCTTTTGGGAAACGTGTCCCTGGCTGGGAGAATAGGGAGGCCGCTACAAACATGCAGCACTGTGCAGGTTTGGTGTCTAATAATGTGTTTGTGGTTTAACCAACCCAGGCCACCTCTCAGCTCTGACACATTGAGCCATTCTGGTCCTCTTACCAAAGCTGACATATGAATCAGAAAAGGTAGCATTGGAGCACTACCTTGCTTCAAGGGTAACAAGGGTGGTCGATGACAGCAGGTTTTATTAAAAAATGTACAAAGAATTGAGTTCTTTGTTTTTTAAAGTTAAAAATGCTGAACGCTTTGCTAATAATCAATGGTTCTTTTTTACTCTAGTGGTTGACTTGATTAACCATTTGTTTGATAATACGAGGCTAGTACTATTGAGGCTTGTAGACGCCTATTTTTTCATATTCTGAGATCGCCTGTCAAAATCAAAATTCTTCAAAGGGGATAGTATTTATCAACAATTTGGGATGGAAGCTGCCTTGAACAGAATGTTTCTGTCAGTTCAATTTCTAAGCACAGCGGTGAGAAGACCATTATTGGTCTATTTGAAAATTTAAATCCAAGAAAAAAATTTGGGTCTGACTGTACTGCAAATTCTCGCTTCCTCTGAATTTGATACGGTTGATCTATTTTTACATTTTAGTTTTAATTTTACATTCTATTTTTACAAACGCACATACACACACATATGCACACACACATGCGCACATACACACATGGTCATACACACACACAAACACGCATGCACATGCACACACACACACACACACGCACACACACACACACACACACACACACACACACTGTTTAGGCTTGGCCCTTGTTGTCTTACTTGTAAAATTTAATTCAGATTCTAATTAAGACCCATGGGTGAAAACACATCTCATCTAGTGATGTCTGTGTTTGTGATTGTGTGTTTGGATTCGTATGCCTATGTATGCATGTGTTTGTGCACTTGTGTGTGTGTGTGTGTGTGAGTGAGAATAATGTAAGGCCATTTAAATCAGTTGAAAACACAGCATACACATTGTCCCCCTGTGGGAGTTGATTGTGACAAGTGCACATCTGTCACCTGCATCCTGTCAGGTGGGAGGTGCAGAGAAGTGAGACCAGCTAAAGCTGCTGGCTATCAGAGAGACGACAGAGAGGCATTTACCACAATGGATGGAATACCAGCACAGTGCTGCTTTGCTCCAAAGTTATTGAAATTTTACTCTGATCAGCGAGAACGTTTTGACCTTTTGGGCTTTCCCAGGTCATGGAAAAGCTTTGTCACCGCTCACAGGTAAAATTAAATGAATCACTCGGAGAGTGTGGCAACCATATTGCATTTAGCCACTTAGCGGATGCTCTTATCCAAACCGACGTGGAAACTTGCGCAACAGCATTCGGCACTTTTGAAGTGGAAGTGTTTTGAGAAGGAAATGCGCCAACAAGTTTAGAAGTGTGGCTATGTGGCCTGGGCTGTGTCCGAATCAGAGCCCTATCTACTGCGTCCTGTTTACTAGCATGCTGTATACTGCATACTGTTTAGTGACATGCAGTATGCAAAAAAATAACCTCCATACTATTATCAGCGAAAATCCAGAAACAAGTACAGTCAAGCCGGAAAGTCTGAACACCCCTTTCACCTTCTCCACATTTTATTACATTACAGACATATTGTACAATAGATTGAGTTCTACACAAAATAGCCCATAATGACAAAGTGAAAACATGTTTGTAAAAATTTTTGCAAATGTATTAAAAATCGAAAACTGAAATCTTTAATTTACATAAGTATTCGTACCCTTTACTTTAACATATTTTTAAAGTATATTGGTATATTTTTAAAGTATATAAAGTATATTTGGTCGCATATCCTTTGCATGCTGTTACTTCCTGAAGTCTGTGACCAATCAACATCAAAAGACTCTCGATATTTTATTTCCAGGTACTGTTACAAGCGATACTATAAGCTCTCTGCATTTGATTGGATCTCTATGGGAATTGGGGGGTGAGACTAGATTCAGCTGTAAATTACACTGGTACAGTATGGAACACATGGCTGGCTAAATGGCTGTACGTCATCAAGGGTCTGAGCTATCGAACAAGCCCCAAACCATCACTCTGCGGCCAAAATTAACACTTGCCTTTTTTTGTAATTAAAAGTTGAAGACAACGTTTGATGGATTACTGGCTGATATTTCAACCTGCCACACATTTCGTTTGCTTTTCTCATTCACATGGCTGACTTATGGATATGCATCTTAAACGCCTTAATACAACCTAATAGCCTTAGAACATCTAAGTAAATCTAAGTAAACCATGAAGATGCACATTTTATGGAGAAAAATATACAAAATTGATGTCCCCAATCTCATCTAATTAAACTGTTGTCTATATAAATGTGAATATTAATGATTCAATTATCAGGAACAAATTTGTTCACATTTGTATTTATCTCACTCCTGCATGTATGCTCTTAATCATTGAGTTAAAACATGCGTTATAACATACTTATAACAGACATGGTGTGCAAAAATTAGATATGCGTTATAACATACTTATAACAGACATGGTGTGTAAAATTAGATTAATTTAATATCAATAAAAATACAAACATGGACTGTAGCTGAACCAAAACAAAATTCCATTGTAAACAAAAAAAAATACTGCACTAATCACAGTTGTTGCATAATGACAATATCCACAAAAGAAAGGTGTGCACAGTCTTCAGAGGTCTATAACCCATAATTATGTATTTGCTGAACGCTGACCTGACACGAGCAGATAGAAAATGCTAAAAGGAATTTTTGTTCAAATTTTGATGAACAACATTTCAGTGGTACGGAGGAAGAAACGTGTGGGTGACACCAATGGTACAGGACAGGAAATAGAATACTAAGTGCTATCAGTCACTTCCTCTTTTCTACAGAAAAATGGTTGCTTTCTCAAGCACACTTTCCACAGTAAGAAAACTCACCTTATCACTGTAGATGTGCAGTAGTGATACACGGTTAGTGTAATGACAACTAAAGCATTTCATTGGTGGTTTGAAATTTTAATACATACTGCACTCCAAGCACAGGAAGAAACCGCTGAGTAAGTTTCACTTACTTTTCTCAGTTTTTTTATTTTTTATTTATCTTAACTCGAGGTTCCCCTAAGTAACTGAAAGTATTCAGTAGGATGATATATGAGAGAGGTAAATGAGTGAGGTTCATGTAAATCTTCACGCCATGACTGAGTCAATACACTGGATCCAATAAAAGTGAGTTTCCACATGAGAAGCATGATAATATCTAGCAATGACTGCAGAAAAAAAAAATCCAGACTTTTTTCCGTGCGTGGTGAAACATTTAAAAAATAAATAGAAATAGTAAGTTAGTAAGTTGGATATGGGGCGGGGTCATAAATGCAATTTCCTTTTAGTGTGTTTGTGTGTATGTGTGTCTATGTATGTGTGTGTATGTGTGTGTGTGCTTGCTATCATGTGGGCACATGTACGCATGTGCCATGTTATGTGTGTGTATGTGTGTGTGTGCTTGCGATCATGTGTGCACATGTACGCATGTGCCATGTTATGTGTGTGTATGTGTGTGTGTGCTTGCGATCATGTGTGCACATGTACACATGTGCCATGTTATGCGTGTGTATGTGTGAATGCGTGTGCTTGCGTACGGATGCATGTGAGTTCATGTGTCAGCGTGTGTATGTGTTTGTGTATGAACATCCATGAGACCTGAGACTTCTGTAGGGTGTGGTGTGGTTACTTGCTTCCTTAGATCCAACCACTTCCGTTTCGAACCAAAGGGCTGCAAACTCAGAAAATGACAGCACGAGCCATGAGTCAATACACTGGATCCAATAAAAGTGAGTTTCCACATGAGAAGCATGATAATATCTAGCAATGACTGCAGAAAAAAAAAATCCAGACTTTTTTCCGTGCGTGGTGAAACATTTAAAAAATAAATAGAAATAGTAAGTTAGTAAGTTGGATATGGGGCGGGGTCATAAATGCAATTTCCTTTTAGTGTGTTTGTGTGTATGTGTGTCTATGTATGTGTGTGTATGTGTGTGTGTGCTTGCTATCATGTGGGCACATGTACGCATGTGCCATGTTATGTGTGTGTATGTGTGTGTGTGCTTGCGATCATGTGTGCACATGTACGCATGTGCCATGTTATGTGTGTGTATGTGTGTGTGTGCTTGCGATCATGTGTGCACATGTACACATGTGCCATGTTATGCGTGTGTATGTGTGAATGCGTGTGCTTGCGTACGGATGCATGTGCATTCATGTGTCAGCGTGTGTATGTGTTTGTGTATGAACACCCATGAGACCTGAGACTTCTGTAGGGTGTGGTGTGGTTACTTGCTTCCTTAGATCCAACCACTTCCGTTTCGAACCAAAGGGCTGCAAACTCAGAAAATGACAGCACGAGCCATTTATACTTTAAAATGCATTCCATTTGATCTCAGGTTGAGGTGGAGGCGGAGCCACGGTGGGAGGAAGGCGGGAGGAAGCGAGTCAGTCGGTTTCCGTCTCAGCGACTGATGAGCCCAAGCGGCCTGGAGCTCTGGACCTCACTGCAGAGCGATCAACACTGGGTATCAGCCTCCCTCCCTCAGCCAGCACGGACAGGAGCGCCACAGGTATGGCTCATTGGCTTCCTCTTTACTTCTCTCTGCAAAAGAAAACTACACCATAACACTTATGGAAATGGGCTTGCGACTCAAGCTTATAGGCTCAATTCCCAGGTGGCACACTGTCTGTTGAGTGAGATATTTGAACCGGAAAGGGATAGCAACTGTTAGGTTTGTAAGTCACTCCGTACAAAAGGATCTTCCAAATGTAAATAGCTCACTTTCTGAGTTTAAAAAATAATTGCTTCCGATTGGCCAGGTTTTTGTGTGCAATGAAGGATATTGTGTGCAACTATGAATATGAATCTCTGGAAACAAAACACATTGAAGTTACTTGAAACAAATTTTTTTGCTTTAGACCGGCTATTGTAAAGCACACAGGCCATCAGAAACTGTACGTATCTCAAATATCCTTTATTATTATCCACATAATAACTATTTGGGTCAACTTGAACCACTTGAAACGCGCAAGTACGGTACTAAGGTGCTGAGTGAGGTCACTTGTGGGGTAGCTCTATAAAAAATTTTTTATCTCTGATTGTTTTGTAGCTGATTCTGGCAGCACTTTGCCATATAGGTTTTGAACTGCACAAACTTTCACTTACTTCAGGCTCTAAAACGAGATGTCTCATCTTTATATTTAGTAATATTAAAGGCTAGTCAACTGGGAGACACAAAAGTGGGTGACACAGAACGTGTCAACATTTTTTATTACAATAGTTTTGTGTCAAAATATTCAACATAATATGAGGCTTAAACTGAAATTTAAAAAACATCAGAAAGTCTAATTTCTCGAGCGATAAACATTCTAGACCACATGACAGTCGCATGAGTACCTAGAGTAGTTGAGAGATCTTCTAGAGAGACTTTCATAGGAGGCCTGACCAAGACAGCAGTCAAAAAGTACAGACGGAAAAGGTTTGATGACTAAAAATAATCACAGTGCTGTGAACATGAGATTTAATATGATCTTACTCAATACCACCAGTGCCTCTAGTTTCAACTCTTTGAATGTTAATCTACATTCAGGGTATAGTGTCTTCTCACATGAGAAGAGAGGCAATGTTTGAGTATGATTTTGCTATATGGTTAACAGAGGTGGGGGACTCGAGTCACATGACTTGACTCGAGTCAGACTTAAGTCCCAAATTTGACGACTTGCTTTACTGTAATTATTAAAAGACTCGACTTGATTTTGTAATTATTACTTGAGACTTGATTTAGACATATGACCTGAAAAGACTTGATAATTTTTTATTTGTATTTTTCTTGTAGCTCTAGATATTGAGTAGACTTGCCAACCGTTTGTTTTATCTCTGCGAAATTTAGCGTCTTAATACATTTGGTGTAATGTCTGATTGTGTCATTGTTTGTTTACTTTCTATTATAAGCCAATACTAACCAACAATACTAGCTATTCACATTTAGATTTCTGGCCTTTCTCAGATGTTCACCTTGTTTGAATTCGGTAGGTTCCGGAAAACTCTGATGCTTATGAAAACATTGGCGGCATTGCATTGTGGGGCGCGAATACTACCTTCCTTCTGAAAAGGATAGTCAGAGCATCCTTTGTCAAAGGACGGATAAAAGGAATTGTGAAGCTCCTTTCCTTCTCAATATAAGAAATTCAAACGGTCTTTAGCATGGCTGCCCGGAAACTATTTCCGGTTTACGTGATCTAAAGGATCCTTCCTTGCTTGAATTTGACTATTCGAATGCAGCCGGGATCTATATGGTTCTCACTGCCCTCACTCGGAGGGGCGGGACCAGAAGGGGGAGACAGCAGTCATTGGTCTAAAATCCGCCCTGGTGTCTTGGGACCTTTTTACAGTCTATGCTTGGGACAGGGAGACACGCTGTATTTATGAGTGGAAGACAAGTCGATGGAGAAAATCCCTTAGTAGCCTACCGTGAACAAGCTGTTGTTTTGTGGACGCAGTTCGTAACATAATAAATTGACCGCCTTTTCGCTCATCTTCAACATGTTTGTCATCACGTATTCATTTTGGGGCGAGCTATGATGTGTCTACTACGAAAAAAACAAACTGTTTCGTCAGATGAGAGACAGCAGGGGATGTTGCAGCTACATTACAGGCCCAGCGTCTCGGAGCAAGCAGCCAAACAAACTGTGGGTTATGTATCTGAACTCAATTGCTCCATACCTGTATAATCTCATCAATTTAAATGTTCATTTAGCTATTCCACCCCCTCCCGTATGCAATCGCCGTACTCACGCTTAGCAATGTTGGGTCACCTAGCTAGCAAGCTAACGATAGCTCAGGGCAAGTCGTTTTAACATTTAGCTAGCAAGCTAACGATAGCTCAGGGCAAGTCGTTTTAACATTTAGCTAGCAAGCTAACGATAGCTTATGGCAAGCCTTTTTAATTTAACAGTTATTTGACTTCCTTAAAGTCATCCTTGATGGCTGGCCATATAAGTTGGCTAGCTAACGTTACTAACGTTAGCCAGCTGCTCCAACTAGAACCCTAACCGGACAATTCTACGCATGAATAATTTCTTTCCGGTTTCAAGAATTGAGAAAATGTGCAGGGAATAGATCAATCTTTGCTGTGTGCCTACTCATGCCCTAGACCAGGGGTTCCCAAACCGGTCCTGGGGACCCCCTGTGTATGCTGGTTTTCGTTGCAACCACAGTTGCAATCCCAGAATTTTAACAAGCTGTTAATTTTTTTAAATTAGGTGCTTGTCATGTTAAGAGGAATTATTTGCTCTCTTAAGCCACATTATATCAGAAATAACTATGGATGCCATGTAGAATAAACACCCCATGTTCACATTGTGCTTATTGTGCTATATTATTTAAAAGAGATCAGAAAATTATTTAACAGATCCATTTAAAAACTGGTTTGAATCAATAGGCTCCTAATTGGTGAAAGTGTGGACACATGGCCACTAAAACGAACCATTTGGTAGATAATGAAGAATTCAAACACAAAGCAAATGATAACGAGCCAAACCTGCATTGTGTTAATAAGCTTAAAAAATTAATTATGAGTTAAACACGTGTTCAACAACCTAATTAGGAGCCTATTGATTCACTTCACTCTTTAATTTGAGTGAAAATACATCATTTTGTAACCTCGTTTTATGTAATTGTAAAAATTAACAGCTTGTTAAAATTCTGGGATTGCAAATGTGGTTGCAACGAAACCCAGCATACACAGGGGGTCCCCAGGACCGGTTTGGGAACCCCTGCCCTAGACTGATATTTGTAGTCAGTTGATGCAGAGCTGCTCGTATATTTTACCTTTCGTCTCAGACCAAAGCATAGACGTGGCAGTCGAGGAGTGTACTCTTTCAACCACAGTTGCTCCTAGTTACCCTCAAGTTTCTATCACCTTAGCCACTATTCGTCACTGAAGCTCCTGCCAAATGCTCCCCAAGAACAATCGTGAACATGCTGGGATGTTAATTGTTTAATTAACTGTGGACACACACCTGTGCAGAAAGACTTGCTTTCAATATACAGCACTTTGTATCCCTATTTTACTCAACTGTTTTTTTAATTTTGGACAGTCACCTGTATTACACTCTTATCCAAATGAACCAGCTTCACTAAAAGTCACAACAAAATCAAAACTGTGTCATTATAAAAAAAAATAAAAAAAATACATGTAATCAACATATTGACATCCATAAGAGCTGTACAGAATATATGAATACCACAGTATTGATATTAATACTAAGTCTACTAAGCTGAGAGTGCAATTAAGATTGCGATTGCGAACCCCATACTGCCCTGGGTTTACATACAAAGGTCCACTCAGTCATTTCTGTTGCTAAAAAAATGCCAATATTTTCAAGCAGCAAAAATATAAAGATATGGTACAATAGTATATAATTATTATGATAATAAAAATCCTCATAAAAAGCATTTCAAAGAGAAAAATAAGTATTTAAAATAAGTGTCGGGCCGACACTACTTCCTTGTTCATCTTCCATCTTCTGCATTTCATTCTTCTTCTTTGTTTTTTAATATCTGATATTTTTGTAGTCCTTGTGCAGCTCATCACCATGGAAACAAACTTATCAGTCACTCGTCGTTTTTTACTTGGTGCTCACTCATCAGATAATATACCGAAAATGATAGTTAGCTAACATTTTGCCAAATAAACCATGCCTTGGAAGTGGTTTTGTTGTATTGTATTGTGGCTGGTTACAGTAAAAAAAAACCTATGAGAACCTGATCCACCGAGGTACTTAATTGCCATGCATGTAATTTTTGTCACACGGCTACACATTTTACTGAGGCAAATACCTCACTTAAGTGTACAACAGCAGTCCTCAGAGCTGCAAACCCAGTTTCCTCTGTGCTACTGTGACCCCCTCTTTCAGACGGTAACGTTTTTCTTCCCAAACATTCCTTTTCTCCATTTCTCAGCCTGACCAGGGCACACAGAGGACCCCAGTGGGTAAAAGAGACAAAAGAGCGTGACATCACCGCCTTCCCCTGAAAACTGCGCTCAGGCCTGACTGCGCAGACGCGGCAGGATGCGAGCAATCATCTGCGCAGCGCTGCTCTTCAGCGTGGCGCGGTTTTCATTAACCAACGGCAACGACAGCACTGACGGAGAGCAAAATCGTAAGATCCATCGTTTCCGTAAACATTATTTAATTATACGTGTGTAATGTGTTTGTGTAATTAAATGTAAATGTAACATGCGTGTATCATGCATATATTCTCATGTACAGCGTGAAATGCAGAGGTGAAAAAAACACAACAAATTAAACGATTTGTTCTCTTCTTTGGATTTGAACCTGCCATGAATGTTCGTTCACAATATCATGCTTGTGCGATCGTTCAAAAGCAATGGCACTCTGATCTAATTTAACCAGAGATGTTGTTTGAATGTCTTAAAGGTGCTAACATAATTTATGTTTCCTTTTGGTACGACAGCCAGTCAGAATACAACATCACACAATGGTAAGTTGCCTACATGTGACACTGTTTGACATATTCTACACTAGTGGTTCCAAAAATGTCAAGAGAGGGTTGAGGTTTGTTGCAAGATGTCTCATTAAAAAGGAAAATAAATAAATGATTCTATATAATACACTTTCCATTGACATGAACAGCAATTATATGGAATACGGGCTTTTCAGCTTGGGGAGTAGGGGAGCGAGAGAGTGGGAGAGTTTCAGCTTTAGTGGACAGCACAGTGTAGAGAGACAGGAAGAATGGGGAGTGAGAGAGAGGGAGAGTTTCAGCTCTATTGCGCAGCACAGTGTAGAGAGACAGGAAGAACGGGGAGTGAGAGAGAGGGAGAGTTTCAGCTTTAGTGGACAGCACAGTGTAGAGAGACAGGAAGAACGGGGAGTGAGAGAGAGGGAGAGTTTCAGCTTTAGTGGACAGCACAGTGTAGAGAGACAGGAAGAACGGGGAGTGAGAGAGAGGGAGAGTTTCAGCTTTATTGGGCAGCACAGTGTAGAGAGACAGGAAGAACGGGGAGTGAGAGAGAGGGAGAGTTTCAGCTTTAGTGGGCAGCACAGTGTAGAGAGACAGGAAGAACGGGGAGTGAGAGAGAGGGAGAGTTTCAGCTTTATTGGGCAGCACAGTGTAGAGAGACAGGAAGAACGGGGAGTGAGAGAGAGGGAGAGTTTCAGCTTTATTGCGCAGCACAGTGTAGAGAGACAGGAAGAATGGGGAGTGAGAGAGAGGGAGAGTTTCAGCTTTATTGGGCAGCACAGTGTAGAGAGACAGGAAGAACGGGGAGTGAGAGAGAGGGAGAGTTTCAGCTCTATTGCGCAGCACAGTGTAGAGAGACAGGAAGAATGGGGAGTGAGAGAGAGGGAGAGTTTCAGCTTTAGTGGACAGCACAGTGTAGAGAGACAGGAAGAACGGGGAGTGAGAGAGAGGGTGAGTTTCAGCTTTATTGCGCAGCACAGTGTAGAGAGACAGGAAGAATGGGGAGTGAGAGAGAGGGAGAGTTTCAGCTTTAGTGGGCAGCACAGTGTAGAGAGACAGGAAGAACGGGGAGTGAGAGAGAGGGAGAGTTTCAGCTTTAGTGGACAGCACAGTGTAGAGAGACAGGAAGAACGGGGAGTGAGAGAGAGGGAGAGTTTCAGCTTTATTGGGCAGCACAGTGTAGAGAGACAGGAAGAACGGGGAGTGAGAGAGAGGGAGAGTTTCAGCTTTATTGCGCAGCACAGTGTAGAGAGACAGGAAGAACGGGGAACCAGAGACAAAGGTCGCATGGTCAGATTCTAACCGCGGATGTCACAGCTCGCAATGAGCATGTTGATAGTGATCTGCAGGCTACGCCACAGAGAAACCCAAAATACTGACTTTTCACATACACTGCACTAGTTAAAGTGTACAAGTAGTCATTTAAAAACTAGTAGTTATTTAAAAACATTCCATATTTGAACATAATGTATGTCAAGCTACAGTTTAGCAAAGGTTGGGGAATTCACATTCACATTTAAGAAATATACCTCCTAAGGCCCTTTTAATATGTATGTGTGTTGGCATAGCGACCTGTGATGTCATTTCCTTTTATTTTACAGGAACATCACCTGCAAATGGCACAACAGATAGTGGTAGGCACGTTTTCCTCTCTTATGTTCAAATCACTTATGGTTACATTCACATATTCTGACAATGATTTTAACCACTCATACCATGGTGAGACTGTGTGACCACTCAGCCTTAGGAGCCATGTTCTTGAATAAAAAAAATAAAAAAAAGAATACTCTTTTCCCTCAATCCCGTTATGGAATCTGAGTCGAGACAGGACAGATGCATGTCCCAACCCAAGCATGAGTCTCTGACCTCGCTTCACTTCCGAATTTGAGCGGCACCATGACGCTCATGAAGGGCCGCAGGTCAAGGGTCAGAGCCATTTGAAATGAAACACAGGCGTCTTGCGCCAGAGTTTTAAAGTTTTTGTTCTTTATTTTTTTCATGTTGTGCCTCATGCCGTCATGCGGCAAGGCAACGCTAACATTTATACGCTCAGTGCCATGTGAAGGGTTTGAGGGGAGTGTGTAATATGTAATGAGTTAAAATATGGGCTGTGTTCATAAAACCCTACTGCTAGTGCTATAAGGAAATTAATGTGTTAGCCACATAGAAATCCAAGAAACCAATTTCCAAGAGAGTACAGATATAAAACTAGGTCTTAGTGCCCTTTATACACTGCCTGGCCAAAAAAAAGTCGCCGTTGCACCCGTCATGCACAGTGCCCACTGTACAAGCCTCTGGAGGCAGTGTTATGATCTGGGGTTGCTTCAATTTGTCAGGTCTCGGCTCAGCAACGTTAGGCAGCAATAAAATGAAGTCAGCTGAGTACCTGAATGTACTGAATGACCAGGTTATCCCATCAATGGGCATATTCCAGAACGACAATGCCCAGATTCATCAGGCTCAAATTGTGAAAGAGTGGTTCAGGGAGCATGAGGAATCATTTTCACACATGAATTGGCCACCAGAGTCCTGACCTTAACCCCATTGAAAGTTTTTGTGATGTGCTGGAGAAGACTTTACGGAGTGGTTCGACTCTCCCGTCGTCAATACAAGATCTTGGACAAAAATGAATGCAACTCTGGATGGAAATAAATGTTGTGACGTTGCATAAGGTCGTCGAAACAACGCCATGACGAATGCATGCTGTAATCAAAGCTATAGGTGATCCAACGAAATATTAAAGTGTGCAACTTTTTTTTTGGCCAGGCAGTGTATTATGCAGACATCTTCACCATATAGCACTGAGAAGCTAATAATATATTTAAAATGTATTTTTGCTGAAGCAGGGCCATTCACATTTTCTAAATAGTCAGCTTTCTCATGTGAAGGACTGAGCTTAACAGTGTCATAGCAGGAGGATGTACACCTGTTACCTCACCCTGACATCCTATGGAGGTGTATAGTGATGAAACAACAAAAATAAATAAATAAGGACGCTCAAAGCTTACGGGAATTCCAGAGCAGCTGAAAGTGTTACACTCTCATTAACTGCTACTTGGAATGTTGGTGATTTATGAACTTAGGCCTTTTTCTTGCGCTAATAGTAAGTCGCTCTGGATAAGAGCGTCAGCTAAATGCCTAAAATGGAATGTAAGTGAAACCATAGGCCTTTGTAAAATGTAACATTCCTAAGAAACTACATTCATTATGTTACATGACATTAATTCAGGCTAATGGCAGCCTAAACTGGGTATTCCTGTGAAGCAGGACCGTGGTTGAAGGGATTCCTGACAATCAATCATGGCATCGCCTTTGCTGCCGGAGTGTCTGTCTCTGCCATCGTTTGCTGCGCCTGTTTCTGTGCGATTGGATCGTGCTCACGGTACAGTATGGATGTGCACAGCTAAATTGTAACGCTGTAAATGTAACACTGCTGGTGTACAGCTAACACCCTAGGGTGTTAAAGGTACACCACCATTTCTGCCGTGTGGCAGCAGTGTTTTTTCTCAGAAGGCCAAGGTAATATGTTTTTAAGGATTTCTCTAGGAAGTTACTGCAAAGCTTGTCTGGGAATCAAATTTCCCTTTTTCTCAACTGTACAAGTGTTTTATCATACAAAGGGTGTGTACTACCAGGGGCCAATTTGAAACCAAACATTTATAATGCTGTTCAATTACTTTAAAGTATGCAATCACAGTTCACAGAGTTCAATTAGTTTAATGTATGCAATCACAGTTCACAGAGTTCAATTTACTTTAAAGTATGCAATCACAGTTCACAGAGACAAATAACTGAAGTCCTCATTACAAACGTTAAGCTAGGAATAACTAGGTTTTTCCGTCTGAAGAGACATTTGCTTCATTGGACGATGTGTTTCGGCACAGACGGAAACGACGAAAACAGAGAGACCAAGATAAGGATATATCTGGAGCCGCTCTGGTGCCGGCGGTGACTGTCGACCGACAGGTAAGGCCGTGCAACACACAAGGAGGTTTTTACCAAAAACATTTGGTACCTCGGCACAGCAGCTAATTCCTAAACCGTGGGCGACTATATTACATTACCGGCATTTAGCAGACAGAGTTCTGCGCTTTCCGAAAATCTGAAACTGAGATACAAAAAGATTTCCCTGCAGGATCTTGTGGCGCGTGGCTTGATGATTAGTGAGGGACGGGTTAGTGAAGGTCACCCGCTGTTTCCCCTCCTTTGTCCAAGCTGAGCGGGCAGATGGCACTGCAGGCCGATGGAGAGCACGGGGCGGGCGCGACCGGAGACGTGTACTACGCCACCATCGACGTCTCCCAGCTGAAGAAGAGAGAAGCAGAGGAGGGCCCGGAAAAGTGCGCCGACACGGACTACGCCGAAATCTGCAAAGAGAACAGTGGAAAGTACCAAGGCGGGGAGGGGGAGGGGGAGGGGGAGGGGGAGGAGGGCGCTGATCATTTTGGGGGAGTGTAGTAGGGGTGCACTGGAGCTGAGCCGGGTGAGTCTCCTTAATCCGAGTTGAGATAGGTAAAGGAGAAAGTTTGAGAGCGGCTATCGGGAGAGGAAGGGCTGAACAGAGAGATAGTCAACGCTTCTAGCAGCTTGTCAGGTCACGTAGCAGAGGCATTGACGCTTGGGCTGTTAAATTTCAGGCTCCATGCAGTGCTAGGTACCCTCTTGACCAGGTGTGTCCAAACTTATCCAAAAAAAAAATGGCTGGTGTGGGTGCAGGTATTTGTTTTAGCCCAGCACTACAATGCCCGATTCAACCGATCATGGTCTTCTATCAAGACTTTGATAAGTAGAATCAGGTGTCTTAGTGTTGATGCTAAAACAGAAACCTGCAACCACACCCGCCCTTTTCAGATAAGACTGGACACCCCTGCTGTAGGTAACTATAGGTAAATGATAAGCCTAGATGGGTGGAATGGTTCTCGTCAGTAGGTTTCCATATATTCTTAATCTTCTGTTTTGTTATTATGTATTATGTATATACAGTGACACATGTTTTGCTATTTTGGTTCTGTACTCTATAACTTTGGGTTTAAATTCAGCTTTAATTTGAGGGTATTTTTATCTATATCGGATGAACCGTTTAGAAATTATAGAACCTTTTGTACATAGTCCCCCCATTTTCGGGCATCAAAAAATATTGGACAGTTTAACATAATGTCGAATAAAGTAATAATTTTTTATATTTGGTTGCATATCCTTTGCATGCCATGACTTCCTGATGTCTGTGACCCAACAATATCAAAAGACTCTTGATATCTTATTTTCTGGTACTCATACAAGCGATACTATAACCGCTCTGCATTTGAATGGATCTCTAGGGAATTGGGGGGTGGGACGAGATTTCGCTGTAAATTACACTGGAATATTATAGAACACATGGTTGGCTAAATGGCTCTAAGTCATCAAGGGTCTGACGTATCAAACAAGCCTTAAACCATCACTCTGCTGCCAGATATGCAGTAGATATGGATAGATAACTTGAAGGGTTTCTTCTCCTGACTTATTTTTCCATAGAGTTCAATCGGAAAATGTGTCAGGAGAAACAACCCTTAAAGTGGTCCATCCATATCCACTGCATATCTGGCAGCAGAGTGATGGTTTGAGGCTCATTTGATACCTCAGACCCTTGATGACTTACAGCCATTTCACCAACCATGTATTCCATAGTACTGTCCATCTAGTCCCGCCCCCAATTCCCATACAGATCCATTCAAATGCAGAGACATGGCATGCTGCTGAAACCCAACATATACCTGCAATGTACTCTGCCTTGATCTTTGGACTAAGGTATCTGCAAAAGTTTATTAATTATATAAAATGTTATACAAATTAAGATTTTTTTTTTTTTTTTTTTTTACATTTAAAAAAAAAAGTGAAAAAGAAACAGTTGCTTGTATATGTTGCTCAAAGTTTTGAACCAACTGTGTTCTATGATGAATAGAAGCATTTTAAAATCTTGATAATGTTAAAACTGTGATTAGCCTCCCATCCTTTGTCTAAAGTAAAGAACAGGGATGAGACAGACGGACATGCAGATTATTTGGGTCTCTTTCAGCGCAATACTGAGAAAGAGAGAAGCCATACGTGTTTACGTCACTTCCTGTTTTTCATTTTTATTTTATTTTAAGTTTTTTTATTGTATTATTTTACTGCTGTAAAGCACTTTGTGCTGTATGCTTGAAAAGTGCTATGCAAATAAAGTTATTATTATTATTATGATTACTATTATGATCATGATTATTATCATTATTATATTTTTCTCCCTCGCTCCCTTTATCGTTCTCACACTACCCGTCTTTTTATCTCTTGCTATGTTTATCTCTATCTTTCTCACACTATCTGCCTCTCTGTTTCTCTCTCTCTCTCTCGCTCTCTCTCTCTCTCTCCCTCTCTCTCTCAACCGCTCATTCAAATCCGTGTGCTAAATGCATTTGCATTCAGGAAGAAAGTTCCTGTTTGACAGTTTTGTGACCCAAGTTAATTATATATAAATTAAGAACAGGACTATTTGTGAAGTATTTGTGTATTTTGTTTTTGCTGCAAACTGAAGGGAAAATAAAAAAAATTCAAAATGTGTTTAAACTTTAACAGAGTTTGTATTGTCTAACAGGGATAAAAATGTAGCCTATGCTCTGGTTTTGCATTGAACATTTAACTTTGTACAGGTGGGAAATCATTGTTCAAAAATGACTTTATTCTTAACAACTGTCAATTTTCATAGTGGCAGCTTTCTTAATAGTATAACAAAAATGTTTTTTTTGTGTGTAATTGTTGGCCGCTATCGTGTAGTTCATGTGTTATTTAAATAAACCGTGAAAAAACCTTTTTGCGTGTTTCTCCAGGCAATGGGGTATAAAATTCACTAGAGGGAGACAAATATTCTGAATGAGCAAAGTGACAAAGCTGGATGTTCTAAGCGATACAAAACAGAGTACTGTGTGACGCTTATCAGAACACAGTTTAGTGAGAGATAAATAACATTTGAAATATCAAAACCTCATGGAAATATATATTTTGTTAAAGAATATTATGGTCACGGCCACTACACCTTTGGTGGTGGTGGATTTCAAATCGACATTCCTCATTGATCAATTAAAGCTGGATTCAGATATGTTGCTACTTATTAGGTGTATGCATTCCAGAAAAAATAACTTTGGGAACTGGTTCTATGAAGCAAGCACATATAATACTTTATAGCTGCATTTGTAGTGCTGTATGATGCACTTATAATGCACTATAAACACTGCTATGAGCACCCATTACAACTCAGAGGTGTGTGTGAGAGACAGAAACAGAGCGATAACAGTGATATTACTCTGTCTCGCTTTCTGTATTGCTCTGTGTCTCTAACATAACACACACACACACACACACCCACGCACATACACACACACACACACACACGCACATACACACACACACACACACACACGCACATACACACACACCCACGCACATACACACGTTTTAGTTTTATCTTTTGCATACAGGATCACTCATGTGGAAACCTATCACTACCTCTGTGAGTTTATAGATAGATAGATAGAGAAAGAGAAAGGTCATCTAGGCCTTATTTCAAACTTTCCCCCCATATACTATGTAAAACACTGACACATATAGTACATACATACTCCTGTATACCCACACACATACATGTACATATAAACATTTGTACATACATATGTTTAACACACACACATGTGAAACACTTGTACATACTGTACACTTGTGAAACATTGGTGTACTTACATACTGTATATAAAACACTCACACATACATTTTTTTTGAGAGGAAAATGGAATGCGAACGCAATACACTGCCGCATACAGGGCGATGCTGCCGTTACAAATGCGCCAATAAAGGCGGATACAAAGAAACCCGTACATGCGATTGGGCGTGCAAAAAAGTCATGCATAAAGTTAAACCAGATACTGCGCCCCAAGCAACAGAAACTACATAGGCTTCCCTTATCAGTGAGACAAGCGGTCTCAGATGAACTCAAGGTCTTACAGGAGAATGGCATTATAGAACGCATAGATGCGTCTCCGTGGGTCTCACACACACAAAGGGGGGGGGGGGGGGACTCGTATGTGCGTTGACCCGAGGGAACCAAATAAAGCACTCGTAAGTGACTGTCATTCTTTACCTCACATGGAACAACTGTTTACCGAGTTGCGTGGTGCCACAGTATTTTCCACTATTGATCTCCAGTCAGCCTATCATCAGGTTTTGCTGCAATCGTGATAGTCGTGATCTAACTGCATCCATTACACACGAGCGTCTGTTTCGTTTTCTGCCGAGTACCCTACGGACTCGCCTCTGCACCGTCAGCCTTCCAATAAATGATGGCGACCGTACTCAAAGATCTACCAGGTACCCAGGCATACCTGGATGTCGTGATCTGCTACGGGGTCGACAAAGCTACACACGATGCAAATCTGAGAAACTTACTGCAGGCACTGACCAATGCCGGTTTCAGACTGAACATGAAAAAGTGCTCGTTTCTTAACAGCTAAATAAATACATTCTGAACTAAAGATTAATTCAGTGCTTCTTAATAAACTTTCACTGCGTAATCTTAACTGTGTAACCGAGATATAAAATAGGTATTGAAATACAATAAGCATATTCAGTGATATCATACTATCGTAGGCGGCCTTTGCTATGTTTCATTCGTTTCACCTGAAAAGGGCCTCTCGACTGTAAGAGGCCTCGCTTCAATCATAAACTGAGTATTTATATAATTAAAAAATTCAAAATCACAGTGAATAAAAGAACTGCCGATCCAGTAGTTTTCCCATTCAGCCACTGTAGACGCTGTTCCTAATTTAAGCAATTTCAGTCATGCCTTGCTTCTCTTCATTTTTCTATAGGCCTCCAATTGGTTTTTGAAGCGGGCCTCCAAATAGCAAAGGCCGCCAGTGCATGCTATTATTATTCTCTCATACATGCTATTTGGCAGAAGGACATAAATCTCTATAAATTGAACTTTGTGTGTGTGTGCTTGTATGTGTTCACATATGTGTGCTAGTTTACATGTTTATGTGTGCCTGCGATGTGTGTATGTGTGGCCAGTGGCGCATATCTGTGCCTGTGTGTGTGTGTGTGTGTGTGGGGAGGGGCTGGATTAAGGACATGCTTATTGGATTAGGCTGCCCTGTTCACAGGACAGATTATATGCATCTACACTGTCAGCACACTGCGATTGCCATCTGGACAACACAAGGTTACAACTGGTATCCTGTGTCCAAGTTCACTGTTTGACTGGAGGTTTTCATCAGAGAAAGAGGAGAGGTAAGTAATGACTGGCACAGTGGCAGAATGGGAAATTGCACACTAATAATATGCAATTTATGCATTTATACAGAATAAAAAAGCCTTATAAACTGTAAATTTAATGAAATGAATGCTGCCAGATTCTGTACAGTATTTCTCCAAGACGACTGTCTTACTAAATAGCCGACGAGAACAAAAATTAGGTGAAAAACACCTTGTAAGGTCACATGCTCATTACATTTTAAGTGCAATCAAAATGGCGGAGGTGTGGGATGCTCTGCCAAGCGTAAGCAGAATTGTATGTGGGTGAAAAAGGAACTGTCTGACTGTCTACTAACTGTCTGTCTCAGTTACTCCATCCCCGCTCAATCAGTACATAATATATCATTCAATTTACTTTAATCTTTTTGTGCCCTGCTGCTAACACTAGGAACGGAAAACAAGGGGCGTCACTGACTCTGAACCGGTAAGGTTAGCGTGTCCATGTTTGTGTGTGTGTGGGGAGAAAGAGAGAGAGAGAGAGATGAAATGTACATGATAACGGCTTTGACGATTGATGCATTATATATTTGCAATATTATGTAATTGAGATTATAATAATGGTTACTGTTCTGTACATACACTGCCTGGCCAAAAAAAAAGTCACCGTTGCACCCGTCATGCATAGTGCCCACTGTACAAGCCTCTGGAGGCAGTGTTATGATCTGGGGTTGCTTCAATTGGTCAGGTCTAGGCTCAGCAACGTTATGCAGCAATAAAATGAAGTCAGCTGTGTACCTGAATTTACCGAATGACCAGGTTATCGCATCAATGGGCATATTTCAGGATGACAATTCCAAGATTCATCTGGCTCAAATTGTAAAAGAGTGGTTCAGGGAGCATGAGGAATCATTTTCACACATGAATTGGCCACCAGAGTCCTGACCTTAACACCATTGAAAGCTTTTGGGATGTGCTGGAGAAGACTTTACGGAGTGGTTAGAGTCTCCCGTCGTCAATACAAGATCTCGGACAAAAATGAATGCAACTCTGGACGGAAATAAATGTTGTGACGTTGCATAAGGTTGTCTAACTGAATCATTTCAAACTATAAGCAACATGTTTTTGTGAGATTTTCTTGTTTGAAGATTTTCGTATGTCTGACGTATCTGCAACGTATATAGACATCTTGGCGTATGCCTGACGATTGAAAGAAGCAGAGGAACCTCCTGAAGCACTGGGTCAACTCAGATGCAGGTGCAGTTCCATGGCAAGACAGGATGATTTAGAACAATTGTATAGTTTAAAGTCAAGTGTAAAATGCAGTTTATTATTCTATGGGTCAGGGGTACTTATAAATTACACATCATTTGATGTATTATAAAAGTATGAAAAACACCAGAAGTAAGTTTAAAAAACGTTTATTCATATGATCAACTGATCATTAATAATGCCACATGATAATAATGGTAATAATGGTACATAGTAGGGATGCAAATATTAAGGAATTTCCTTAATCGATAGTTGTTAACCTTAACAAAAAATCGTCGATTAATTGATAACATAAAAGCTAAATATAGCTTATGATAGACAGAATACAAAATGCATGTTATATTCATCAATCAAATATTTATTGTAACATTTGAGAAACAGGCATTATTGTAGCATAACAAAAATAGAATAGGAAGGCGTGTATAGGCTACTTTAACAGAAAAGAAATTGCGCTCGGTCTCATCTGTAGCAAGCGAAACCGTTGCTCCGCTAGGCACTTGCAGCATGAACATAATCGCTCTTGAAATTGAAAGGCGACAGTTAAACTAGTAGACCTAGCATAGAACAGTCAACTTAAAACATAGGCTATTATGTTTTGAATAGGCTCCTCATATGCATACTAGATAGACCTACTTATTTTTATTCAAGAACATTTAAGCATATCTACGTGGTCTGGAGTGAGTCGTGTGCCCAGCCTGTTTTATTAGCTCTCGAAATCCCTCACCGTCATCATGTCCTTTTCAACCATGTTGCATACCCTCAGCAAGTCAGTCACAGCGAGGGGTTGGGCAGCTCTGGTGCTGGAGACCAGCAGGACTCGCCAGTTAATTGATCAATTAAAGCAGTCAATTAAATATTTAAGTTGCCTCATCAGGTTTCTAGGGTCTTAACTGGTTGATAATTTTTAGGTGAAAACAAAAACCAGTGAACCCTAACATCTGGGACCAGGACTGGCCACCCCAGAAAAACAGTATTTAAAGTGTACCAACATTCAAAGAAGCATATCTTCTTCCATATTGCAGTGTGTGTATGAGACACCATTTGAAAGCTCAGGATCTGTACTTTCATGGACGATAAAAAATATAAAAATGAACCTGTGCAACTTGTGGACCGTTTTACCAGCATCTGTCACATACAGCATGTGTATTTTTATTTTATTGATGTGTTTTTTGTAGTTGGGGACGAATCCATGGCAGATGTGTTGAGGAGCCTGAACCTGCTGGAGGTGCTGAAGGAGTCCATGGAGAAGAAGGGGCTCTCTGAGGTGAAGGAGGCGGTGGAGGACCTCCTCATCAGCAGGGTCAATGTCGCTGTGGTGGGGGAGAGGGGCCCGGAGAAAACCACGCTCCTCAACTCCCTCCGCGGCTTGGGGCCAGAGGACAGTGGTGCGGCCCAGTTTCCCTCCCCCAGTCCCCCAGATGAGCTGACAGTTTACCCCAACCCCAAACACCCCGATTTCCGGCTGTGGGACGTGCCGGGGGTCCCCGACGTCTCGCCTTTTGACCCTGAGGAGTATATGGAGAGAGTCAAGTTCCTGCGCTATAACGCCGTGATCATGACGTCCTCCCAGATGCCGTTTCACAGCAACAGCGCCCTCGTGTGGCGGGAGGCCAGATCGCTCCAGAGGGAGGCTGTGTACTTCGCCCTGCTGGCCTCTGGGTGCGACTCACGAGAGTTCATGGAGGCCAGGCGGAAAGCCAGCCAGGATGCGTTGGGGGCGGAGGGCCTGGCTTCCCCAAGGGTCTTTCTGGTCTGTGGTTCCGCCTTAGAGGGGCTGGACTTCCCAGAACTCCTGGAGGAAGTGTGGCGGGACATCCCGGAAATCAAGGCCGCCGCCCTCCTCTTGGCCCTTCCAGCGTTTTCCGTTGCTGTGGTGACCAGGAAGCGGGATGCCCTCAAGGCGCTGGTGTGGGCGGCGGCCTCGCTCTCGGGCAGTGTCTCGGCCATCCCCGTCCCACTGGTCTCCTCCGCGGTGGACGCTGGCGTGGGGGTGCGGATCCTGAGCAAGGCCCGTGACTCGCTGTGTCTGGATGACAAGTCAGTGGAAGGGCTGGCCCGTCGGCGGGGGAGGGACGCGGCCCGGCTCAAGGCTCTGCGCACCTGCCCCCTCTCCCAGGAGGTCACCAAAGGCGGGGTGAAGAAACTGTTGGCGGCGGCCGAGAAGCAGAGGACGGCCGGCGCTCGGGTGGTGGAGATTGGGCTGCCCTTCACCGCCAAGTCTGCCAGTCGTTCCTTTTTCACTATGTTCCTGGGGCTCAATGGCGCCATCGAAGACATGGCCACTGATGCAGAGAAGGTGGTGGCGGCTGCAATCGGGGAGGGAAAGTGAGGGATTGTGGGATGCGATGGGCAGAAGCTGGTGTGTGGTAGCAGCGATTGGCCAGATTTCAACTTTGCTATCGAAAAAAGAAGGCAACACACAGGCAATTAATCATTGCTATTCTTAAAGATGTATTAACCCTTTAGCTGGAAGATCAAGCAACATTAGAATAATTATTTTGTTGCCCCCCGAAATGAACGGCACCACTGACTGCCGATAGCCCTTGGAATCACTCAGTAGTTCAGAAGGAATTAGATGCAACCTGCTGCATTTTATTTTAGAGCCAAGGGGCACCATCATTGAATGTGCTGTGTTCGTAGGCATCACAGCCTGGTAGATATCTGACCTGCTAAATCTCAGTGAAATTTGCAGTGTGTGGGGCCTAAGCGGTAGCGTAGGCAATATTTCCAGAAGCTTCTGCACACTCACGGGCCAGATCTGCGATTAGGGATTCTTGGACTCAGATATACCCGATGATGAGACATTGACGGCCATGTCTGGTGATTTATGGCAAGTTACTGGACAAGAACGCCTCCGTGCACGCGATTGTTTCCGACGGCAGACACGCATCCACAAATGGCCAGATACAGTCCGAATAAAACATCTGTGCACTGTCGCGTCCGCCCCAAAAACACAGCTTTTTATTCAGTAGCTGCAACAAAATGACCAGTGATACCTTGTTATAATGTTTGTGAACTTGGCTCTCATGATGAAGATGATGATGGTGAACCATTGTTGCTGCATTGTGAGAATAGGGGGGTATTTCACAAAGTGGGTTTAAGGAGTTAGCCAGCTAGCTTTTGTAAACATTTTGAAATTCATGGCATCCAATTGAATGAGAGCCTGGATTACTTCAAAGTATTTACTAAAGTTAACCGGTTGACCCCTTAATCCCGCTTTGTGAAATGCCCCCAGGACTAGAGTGAAGATGCTTTGGTTCTGGGAATAAATTAATTGCAAATATATGTGAAAATTATTTTCCCCCCCTCCCTTCCTTCGATGAAGATGTGGGCTCGCAGCAACGACTTCAGAAGGCTATTTAAAACGGACAAAGGAGGAAGTGAGACCGTACAGTACAGAGTGGAAAAGAAAGATAATAAGACTTCCAGTAAGCGTCAGCAGGAAACAGGTTATTTTCTTTTGTCTTGCCACTTGGCTAAACTATGCAAATGCACACCGAGGAGGAGAGTTCTGCTCGTGTGTATCGCCTGTCTAAGAGCGAGGGGCTGTTTAAATCGTCAGTTATTTTACGATAAGGACATCGTAAATCCGGATTAACTCTATCTGATTTATAATCCTCCATTACATCCAATTAATAGGTAAGCAGCCATTTTGTCAATTTCTTGTCAATTAAATGGTTTCCAGGGTGATGTTGGGGTTGTTTCGGTTGGGTTTATCAGTCTGTGCCCACCGACGCAGGCTTCAGTGCCTTTAATATTATAGTTATTTCATTTGCATGCTTATGAGTTTAGTAGTTTTTGTCTTCTGTGTTGTTCGGTCAGAAATAGTATCATTTTAAACAGAAATGGACTTTGCTCTTATTGTGGCCTTTTGCGTTAAAAACAAAGATGTGTAGATCTAAATAATTCAGTGACCTCATTCCGGAAAAGTCTGCACTCAACATTTTTAGTTAAATATTGTCACTTTTTAAAAATTAATATTTCAGTAAAATACAGTACTAGTCCTTGGAGATATGGATCCCTACATTTTACACTACACCTTTACTCAGATACTTACTTCATGCAGATGCTGATATACCTTGCATCAGAATGACTGGGAATGGTAAGAAAGAGTGGGCTGTGGAAGTCACCGTAAACAGTTGTGTCTTGTACTGCAACACATTAAATAATGGAGCTTTTTAATGCTGCATTCATTAAATAATGGTGGTTTTTAAAGCTGCAGGATTAAATAATGGAGGTTTTTAAAGCTGCAGTCAATAAATAATGAAGGTTTTTAAAGCTGCAGTCAATAAATAATGGTGGTTTTTAAAGCTGCAGTCATTAAATGTGCTCTGAGTGATATATGGCTCAATGTGAGGAGGTGAGCTGGTACAATCTTCTGATTCTTGATGCTTAAATCTTTTTAAAAAAATGTCCAGGTGAGGTTGGCATTGAGGTTGAGTCAAGAGGCTGGATCTGTATTCACAGTGAAGAATAACACATTTTAACATGACTTTATTTTGTGCTTTATATAGCCTGCACTAACTATATAAATGTATATTGCATATATATACAGTGCCCTTCACAATTATTGGTACACCTTTTGGTGAATTATCTTAATCTCACACTGAATTTTTTTAAAAAATTCAACCTTTAATTGAAGTACATTTATTCTGGAAAAAAAAACCTTGATAAAAAAATAATTATTTTTAACATAACGACTTGTGCCACAATTATTGGCACCCCTGCATTTAATACTTTGTACAACCTCCCTTTGCCAATAAAACAGCACTGAGTCTTCTCCCGTAACATCTAATAAGGTTGGAGAATACAGAGCAAGGAATCTGAGACCATTCCTCTTTACAGAATCTCTCCAGATCATCCAGAGTCCGAGGTCCTCTCTTGTGCACTCTCCTCTTCTGCTCAGCTGAGATGGCCTTGGCAGAAGCTTGATTTTGTGTTCAGTTAACCATTTTTGTGTTGATTTGGACGTATGTTTTGGTTCATTGTTCTGCTGAAAGATCCAACGATGACCCAGTTTTAGTTTCATGGCAGAGGCAGCGAGATTCAGATGTATTGGTATTTCATGGAGTTTATGGTGCCATGTACCCTAACAAGGTTCCCAGGGCCTTTGAAAGAAAATCAGCCCCACAGACCATAGAACACGGTTCCAGTCAGTTTCAGTAGCGTTTAGCAAACTCCAGGCACTTAAATTTGTGGTGAAATTCTTTATCATCCACACACTTGTGTCAGGTGATGCTGTCCAACCTTCCAACCTTAACATGCTTACTGGAAATAAATCCTTTATGAAAATAAAATTACTCTTCGTGAAAATGGGCATAAGAAAAATAAAGCTTAACAATGTTAAATGTTATTTCAGCTTTACTTAACTAAATTACATTTCATACTTGCTAGAAGACATGATTTTTTAACAGCTCATTCCTCTTAGCACAGTAAAAATATTAAAATAAACCTAATTCTGCTTGTTAGAGAGAGCAATGGGTTTTGTAATTTTTATTGTTTTAATAAAATAAATAAAAAATGACTTAGAGCAGAACGTCACATTAAAATATAAGCAGAGCTTATACCAAGAAAGGTAACTGTAGCAGTAATCTAGGTTGGTGGGGTGTGTGTGTGTGTGTGTGTGTGAGGGTAGATTACGCACTAAACCAGTGATCTGATGAGCCCAACGAACCACAAAGCACAGAATGACTCACCCACAGCTGTGGTACATCTACACCAAGCCACACAAATACACACACACACACACACCTGCGTGCACGCACACGCATGCAGACACCTGCGCACATGTCTATGCCCAAACACACACACACATGCATGCACACATACACACACACACATGCACACATACACACCTCTGCACATGTGTATACCTAAACACACACACGCATACACACACATGCATGCACACACACACAAACACACACACCTCTGCACATGTGTATACCTAAACACACACACGCATACACACAAACACACATGCATGCACACACAGACACACATTCTAAGTGGGTTCACCGTGTCTTCTTTTCCAGATTCCTCACACTTATAGAGGAAGGTGCATCATGCTCTCTCTCTGGGTTACGAGCCTGTTGCTGATTGGTGGTATGTACCTGCTATGACATCACTGTCCATCACTGCATGTTGTTGTGCTATTTCCTCAGTCATTGACTTCATTAGTAAGCATTTTCTTTCCAGTAGAAATGGATCCAGGATCCATGGATCTAACCGCATGATGTCTTCAGATGTCATCACATTGTTTGTGCATAGCAACCATGGTTTTCTGCACAAACAATATGATCCCATTCGAAGATTATAATCATAATAATAATAATAATACACTTTATTTATATACCACTTCTCAAAACACAGTTACAAAGTGCTTCACAAAAAGTTATAAAATACTGTTTAAACACACAAATGTTAAAAACGGAGACAATAATAAAAAGTAAAAACTGGAGCAAGAAAAGGAAAGTCAAATAAAGATAACCAAAATGGCAATATAGTAAAAAAGTTTTTTTTTAAAAACTATTTTTAAAAATTGGGAATGTAGTGATGAAATAAAAGCTAGCCTGTAAAAATTTGTTTTTAAAAGTGATTTAAAAGAGGACAGAGATTTGGCTCGCCTGATCTCCTCGGGCGGGTAGTTCCAGAGTCGAGGGGCTGTAACAGAAAAAGTTTGATCCCGCTTTGTGTTCAGCTTGGATGTGTGGATTATTATCACGCTGCTACAGCCCATCATTGCAATATTAATTTAAAATCAGAACATTGTTCCCTAGAGGTGGACCGACTGCTCTAATGGTGCAATTCTTTCTCTCTCTTCTCTTTATCGTAAGGCTGTGTTTGCAGCTTAAGCACGAAGACCGGCAGCGAAGGCTCCTGTGTGACGATCCGTATTCTGTACTCCAGACACAAATTCGAAAAACCTGGATATATCATCTGGCTGAAGAACGCCAAGTGGAATGCATCTGCAAGTGATTTCGATGGCACAGTTGTGTACAGCCTTAAAGATGACAGACCCGCTGAGAGCGAATTTAAAAACAGAGTGTCTACCATGGCTCCCAACGCGGCTGGAACGGTCTACGAATTGACCATCCGTAATTTGAGACAGGAGGACAGTGGAAACTACTCTGTTAGATATTACGCGAAATTACCGCATAAAGCTACGTGGTCGACCGAGATACTGAGTCTTGATGTCAAGAGTAAGCATACAGTACAGTACCATCCAGCAGTTACCTACTTGTTTACTGCATGAAACATAGCCTATGTGTCTGATATGCGACTTACGATTTAAACAGCGTTCATAAACATTACAAAGATTCACAACTAGTACTAGCCTACTTTAGGGTTACCTGGAGTCGTGTATTTGTAGGCACTCTGTGCAACACAAATTCTGATGGCTTCTATTAACCAACTTGGTTCCAGCTGTTAGTCGGATTTCCTTCTTAGCTCATTGAACATAGTTTTTTTATGATCATGATGGTGGTCATCTTCTTTATCATCATGAACATCTTCGTGTATTTATTTATTTTAGAATGGACTTTAATCACATTCATCACGGTCATATCATCAATGCATTTCAATCGGTGCAGCATCACACCGAGCGAGAATAAGGTGTTCATGCCTCGGGTCCTGCCAGATCCGAGGCTGCTCCCGGGGAGGGGGGAGGGACTTCGACAATCGTTGTGCAGAAGCGGCCCAAGTTGGAAACGCGGACTCAATGAGTCACGCCCTGAATAGTTTGTGGCACCCTCCTAATACCGGCTGACGGGGGTTGTGTAGGGGCGAATCCTCAAGCGGTTGCTACACGGGGGGAATTGAATAACATAGGAATACATTTGTGTACCAAATTGGGAGAAAACGGGAAAAAATCGGAAATAACTAAATAAATACATCACAGATTAATTTATGAGGATGAAGAAGATGATGATAATCAGGGTGGAAAATTAACTTTTTGACCTGCCAGCCACAGTGGGAAACAACCCTTAAAGTGATCCATCCATATCTACGGCATATCACGACTCCTTTTTTACCCAGTCATGATAGCATGTTAAAGGCACATATTAGGTAAAACATTCAATATCTTTTCTTTGTACTGTTTTCAATTAAATATATGTAAAAGAGAATGTATAAATCACTGCTTTCTGCTTTTATGTGCATTTTACATACTGTCCCAATTTGTTTGGAATTGGGGTTTGTAAGTAGGCTAATAGTCAGTGAAGTATAAGGATTGCAGCTAGGTAAAGCTTGAAACAACATAAACTAAACACATTATTTACTTTAGGTGTTGTTGCCAGTGGTGCGGGTCATTTAACTCCCGTTATACGTCTCCACATGTCTGATAAATAGTTATTAAATTATCTATGATCTAATACTAGATACGTTAGCTAACGTTTGCTGTTTTTCTGAACGGACAAATGCCAGCAACGTTAAGGCCCTGTCACACTATAGCGTTTCGTACTAGCGTATGCCAGCGTATTAAAAATATCACTCATACGCTGATATACGCTGATATACGCTGACATATACGCTGGGTACGTAGGCATAGGTTGGTTATTTTTTTTCACGCAGCACGGCATTCGTCGTTACGCTGGCATACGCACGGCAGAAAAAGTTTTTTTTTTTTTAAGGCAAAAAAAAAAAATTTTGTGCGTGTTGGACGTATGGTTTAAATACTACGCTAGGATACGGCATATACTGCTAAGAGTTAAGCTAGAGGTACGTACAGTATACGTAGTACGTCATACGTACGGGTCATCACGCTGAGGTGACACGGTGTGTACCGTACGCTAGCGTATTTGATATAGCGCATGAGTACATACGTACTTCTAACTTCTGTCGTATGTATGACGTATCTGCATACGTATATGACTGATGACCGTATTGGAAAATGAAAGGAAAGAAAGAGGCAGGCTGCTGAGCAGCTGGGCGCAGGGCAGGTGCAGGTCCATGGAAGTTAGAAAGATGAATTAGTAAAGTTAAAATTATTATTTAAAATGCAGTAATTTGCAGTTTATATCTTGGGGGGTCATATTTTCTAAAAATTTATTTAAAAATTAAAAAAATAAAAAAAATAAAAAAAAAAGTTTAAAAAACATTTAATCAAATATAAATAAAAATTAATGAATGTTTAAATGGATATAATGTAGGAAAAAGGTATAGTAATATTGAATATATTATAAAATTTAACCTTAACAAAAAAAACAAAAAAAAACAAAAAATGAAAAAATAAATTAATAAACATAATATTAAAGAATAAAATAAATGTTATTAAATATAATGTAAAATGTATTCAAAGATTTATTGTAACATTTGTAAAATAGCATAAACAAAATATAATAGTAAATAAATGTATAGGCTAAATTAAATAAAAAAATAAAAATTACTACAATAACAAAAAATAAAAAGCGATCTGTGTTTGCTCCGCTAGGCACTTGCGCTAGCTCTTCAAGGCTGAACAAAAAAAAAAAATTGAAAGAAATGACAGAAAGGCACTAGCAAAGCATAGACCTAGCAAAAATAAACAGTTTATATAAGGCTTGATATATTTATGAATTTATTATTATTTTATATTTATACTATTTTATTTTATTTTTATTTTATTATGGAAGCATATATTGTGTGTAGGTGTTCGTATTTTTGTTCGTGCGCTCTTTATTAGCTTAGCTAATCCCGATCCCTCACCGTCAACGGTTGCTATTGCCCTTTTTCCTTCATGTTGCCATACCTCTGAGTAAAGTCCTTTAAACCCATTAAAGTTCAATGGTTGTTTGTCCGTTTGTGGTGGTGTGTTGCGTTTGCCATCCCCATCCTGACCAGGGCACTTTGTCACGTGATCACGTTGGTGGCACTTTACTTTACTCATAGCGGTGACTACGGACATGCATACATACTATACTCTAGCCATACGCTAGCCATACGCTACCATACGCTATAGGTAGCTAGCCATACGCTAACTCATACGCTACTCAATACGGTTCAATACGGTAAGTAATCTTTATTTTTTTTATTTTTTTGCCGCTTTTTCGCGTATTTCATGATTTTTCAATAATTTACTCTTTAGAGCGAGCTGTCTGGAGATAACACTTTTACCTCAGAGCGTATTGATCAGTTTGTTTTACTGTGCGACACTGGTCGTATTGCTAGAATTGCTTTATGTTAAATCGACCGCAAATCATTTCCACGGTAAGACCCCCTACGGAATATTCTAACAGGCGCTCAGATTTAGCCAATCAGAGAAAAAAATCGGAAGTTTTTACCAAAGTTATTAATTTTTCTTGTATCCACTTTGCTACACATCACTGTGGCGAAAAGATTTGATACATTTACCCGACAATTCTGAAATCTACCCGCATTTGGCGGGTGGCGGGTGCTAATTTTCCACCCTGATGATCATGATGATGACCATAATCATTGTCATCATCATCTTTCTCCATCTTCCTCTTCCTCCCTCCGCAGAAAATCCTTGCCAGGTCAACGCTACCGGGCCAGAGCTGGTCCAGATGGGGGCGAATGTGAGCTTGAGGTGTTCCACCTGGGGTCACTGTAAGGACAGTCCCGAGTGGCGTAGCTCAGCCTCAGGCCGGAGTGAAATCCTCGTCAATGACCACGGTAGGAGAACGGCCCTGCTGAACTTCACCGCCAACTGGTCGGACGACGGGACGACGTTCTCCTGCTGGCCACCGCAAAGCACGGAGGCCTGCGCCTCGAGGAATGTCACGCTGACCGTCGAATGTGAGCTGTGTGATTTTTACATTTCTTTCCCGCCATGGCAGTCTTCGTATCGGATACACCAAAGCTGCATTTTACACGCCATTGATTTCCAAATGACCAACCGTAGCCTACTGTTGAACTGTTCATGCACATTCCCTCCTGATTTCCAGCAAGCTTTTCAAGTAGCAAACATGAGTGATAGTGGAAGAGGAACACTTGTATTCGTAGTCCAAGCATGAAAATCCCACAATTCAAAACCGGAAACCGGGACGATTAAACGACATTGTAGCTAAAGTCAAAAATGAGGAAACTACTGCATTAAGATTTGAGCTATTATCCTCCACTGTACTACATGTGCTTATGTCAGGGAATTAAGATTAGGGTTCTCCTCTATAGAACCCAGCATTACAGATGTCTGGGAGACACAAATTAGGGTTCTCCTGCATAGGTGCCAGAGAAAGTGGATTGGTGTTCTCCTCCGTAGCGCCGATCACACTTGCGTCAGGGAAATTAGGATTATGAGGGTTATGAATGAGATGCGGAAACCAGAAAGGATGCTTCCAACCTCAGCAGGCATTTCTCTTTGGGTTATAAGACATTATAAGACAGTAGCTTTCATCTGAGTCATTTTTGTTTTGCCATTTTTTTTCCCTTAAGATTCGCCCAGAGACACCCAGGGGAAAGTTGATTCTGACATCATAAAGGAAGGAAGTGATGTCACCTTCACCTGCCACAGCAGAGGAAACCCCCGCCCAAGCTTGTCCTGGTTTAAAGTGGGCGGAGTTATACCTATCCAGGGTGGAGAGTGGAAATTACCCAGTGTCCAAATTGAACATGCCGGCCGTTACATCTGCCAGGCTACAAACAAACACGGAGTGGAAAACTCAACGGCCGTTACACTCCATGTCACATGTGAGTCTCAGTTGTGTTTTATTTTTTTCCTGCTAAGCACAAATACACTGTCAAAAAAAAAGCAAGCAACTGGGGGTGCCAATGTTGCGCAGGCAGGTCCGGGGGAGGCCGACTCTCAAGCCATATATGAATCCCCACATTGGTGGACAGGGTCTCGATGCACTTTCTGACCTGCGATCCCTTCGCAAATCTGTGACTCCTTTTTTCCTTTTCCCTGCAAAAAAAATAAATAAAAATAGAGTGGACTTTCAGGAAAAAAATGTTCATCATCCTTTGTTCTTTCTTCTTTATTGTTTCCTTCCATAATTTGGTTGATTCAAAAGCCCCTCTGTTTGTATTCAGTGAAAGTGGAAATGTGTGACTGGCGATGACTGACACCCGCCCATAGACTGTAAGCGCCCGCCCCGTTGTAGTTCACAGTAAAGCAGGTTTCTGGAACATGCACAGTTATACAGTATCTCCGCACTCACTAGAGGTAGAGAGTTGGTGGAGGACTAATTTTAATCAGGAGGACAGTTACAGCCCTCTTCTACGAATATGAGATAATTTTTCATTCCCCTTTAAGTAAGTTCTGGGTCGCGTTTCCCAAAAGCATCGTAAGGCTTAGACGTCGTAAAACTCATCGTACTAAGCTTTTTGAACTTTGGGTGCGTTTCCCAAAAGCATCTTAACTCAAGACGCTCTTAGAAACGCTCCTAGATTAACGAGTTAAGTGCGTTTTAGGAGCCCATAAATCACATGCTTTATTAGATTTTTCGTGTTAGTGTTCATTTAATTTTACGGTTACCATAACCACTGATTGTTTTTTTTATAGTGATGTTAGATGCAACAATATTCAGTTTATTTATTTTTAATTCACTTCTTTTTATATATTGTGAAATTACCCATAAAAACCATTCTTTAAATAGTCCTATAAATAAATAAGTTTGAGACAAGTAAAATCAGTGGGAAAAAAAAATTATTTAAAAAAAAACTTGCCATGTATGTATGTATGTACCGGCCATCACAGTGGGGTTTGCGTTTCCCAATCTGTCGCCCCTCCTCCTCCCGTATCAGCAGCACCACAGACAGAAGTACAGAGATGTAAAATCCAGAGATCAGAAAAGAAAAATCCTGCTATGTGTTTCTTCCACCAATGAACTCAGCCAGCTGATTTCACTAATTGGTTCTACCTCCTGGCTAAATAATTGTGCAAATGAGCAAATCCAGGTGATTGGAACTAAATACTGGGGAGGACTTTTTACTTTTTGAACCCGGATTTTACACCTCTGATTAAGTATCTCTTAAGAGGTGACTGCGCGTTCATGCTTAAACTGTTTTGGGAAACGCGTGTTACAAATTAAAGAGCCATCATAGAATCGCTAGTTGAAATCGCACTTAACCCTAAGATTGATCGTTATCGGGAAACGCAGCCCAGATTGATCGATTAAGTGCTGGTTGATTGATTTAGTGTTGATTTATGAAGCGTTGATTGAATCAAGCGGAGCAGCGCATAGCACGTAGTGCATCTGTAAGCACTAATGAATGACGGAAGACGAATACGCATTTTGTTTTCAGATGGTCCAAAAGGGGTCAGTATATCGACAAGCGTGACTCTAGACCGGGTCACCGAAGGAGACGCGGTCAAGCTCACCTGCATCGTCCAGAGCAGCAATCCAAAAGACCTGTCCTACTCCTGGTACAAATGGCACGACGTCCTCCTGGGTGAGACTGGCCGAGTGCTCCATTTCGGAGCCGTGCGACCCGAGGACGGGGGTTCCTACTGCTGCAGAGCCTCAAACTCTCAGGGTTGGAAAGATTCCCAGATGGTTCAAATCAACGTATTCTGTGAGTCTTCCACAGCTCTTCATTCTGTGCCCAATGGAACGTAATAATGAATAATGAAGACGTAAAACATAAGAACTTGTGAATCTTTCTAAGTCAAAATTCTAAGTCAGTGTTCTCGAACTTCTAGAATTGCACCAGTGGTGATTGTTACATCAGCATTAGAATGTTCAGTTAAGAACATTCTAATTGCATATTTGACACATTTCTTAAACCTTGAATGGTTAATTATAGCGCAGGCTGTTCAGTCCATTATCAGTCTGATCATCTTGCCGACTGTTCACATCAGGGACGGCCTAGTCTCAACACCAGACCCACGAGAGTTCTTACGATGATACACTACGTAAGCTACGCTAACTACGTTACTGCGTTTCTGCAGATCTCACTCTATATTTAAGAAATATGCGGAGCGTAGAAATTCTACGTAATATTTATTGAGTCTGGATGGAGACTAACCAAACGTGGCCTATCAAAGACTTTTGGCCCATGCCAAAATAAATCATCTTAAAAAGTGAAAAATATCATTCAAAAGTCTTATTAGTTGGGATCAAACCATATGATGTTTAAAAAAGTGATATACATAAATAGATCAGTTTATGTACTCCATCATAATACACCAGAGACAATACTGTGTGAAGCTGTGTTCACATAAATGTAATTGGATATACAAGGTCAAGAGGCAATGGCAACTTATTGTTAAATTCTCAACTTATTTTGTAAAATTATTTTATCATAAACTGCAATAGTAGTGGATTAGTAGGCACACAGTTTTGAGCATACAGTATATTGCCATGGCTAATGGATAAATAAATACTGTAATTCCTGAAATTTGTACATTTTTCCCCCAGATGGTCCAAGAAGAACAAAAATTAGCAACAGCTGTTGTGAGAAAGGGGTGAAGGTCGGACAGAGCCTGACGCTCTCCTGCGAGGCTGACGCCAATCCTCAGCCCTACAGGTACACCTGGTTCCATGCGGTTACACAAACGGCTGGAGTGAGGCCGCAAGCCTGGACCGAGGTTCGAGCGCATTTTGACGAACGGACTGACCAGCGGGCTCTGAGCTGGGAGCATATCTGTGTTAGCGATGCCGGGGAATACATGTGCCAGGCGGCGAATGAAATCGCCGCTCAAAACTCGTCCTCGCTCCGCGTAGACGTGCTCTGTGAGTGCAGTCTCAGGGTGATTCTCTACCTGTTCTGTGATCAACTGTTACTGTCTGTGAACTGCCTGTCATTTATTGTTACCGTACAAGTCTGATTCACCGTTACTGTCTGTGATCGACTGTTACTGTCTGTTAACCGTTACTGTCTGTGATCAACTGTTGCTGTCTGTTAACTGTTTGTGATTTACTGTTACTGTAAGAGTCTGATTCACTGTTACTGTCTGTGATCAACTGTTGCTGTCTGTTAATTGTCTGTGATTTACTGTTATTGTCTGTTTTCAACACATACTGTCTGTTAACTTTCAGTGATTTACTGGTACTGTCTATGATTTGCTGTTACCGTAAGAGTCTGATTTACTGTTACTGTCTGTGATCAACTGTTGCTGTCAGTTAATTGTCTGTGATTTACTGTTATTGTCTGTTTTCAACACATACTGTCTGTTAACTTTCAGTGATTTACTGGTACTGTCTATGATTTGCTGTTACCGTAAGAGTCTGATTTACTGTTACTGTCTGTGATCAACTGTTGCTGTCTGTTAACTGTCTGTGATTTACTGTTATTGTCTGTTTTCAACACATACTGTCTGTTAACTTTCAGTGATTTACTGGTACTGTCTATGATTTTCTGTTACCGTAAGAGTCTGATTAACTGTTACTGTCTGTGATCAACTGTTGCTTTAAGAGTCTGATTCACTGTTACTGTCTGTGATCAACTGTTGCTGTCTGTTAACAGTTACTGTTTGTGATCAACTGTCACTGGGAGTGTCTGTGATCCATTGCCTGTGCTCTGCTCTCACTGTCTGTACTGCTTTGTCACTATCTGTTTTTCCTGTCAGTGTCCGTACTTGCTGCCTGTCTGTACTGTGCTGCACTGTCTGTACTGCATTTCCACAGTAACTGTCACCGTGTCAGTTCTGTTTTCTTTGTCTGTGCTGTGCTGTGACAGTCAGTTCTCTTTTCCATGTCTGTGCTGTGACAGTCAGTAGTGTTTTTTCTGGTCTTGTTCTCGCCGTGGTTTTACTGAAATCAGGTTTGTGGGTCTCATGTTGGATGACGTTACAGCGCTTACCCTCCTCTCCTCTCCCTCCCTCTCCTCCCCTCTGCACACCTCTTCTCCCAGGCTTTTATGCTCACCCTCTTCTCTGTATCGCCGCCCACAGACCGGCCGACAGGCCTCAACTTGTCCATGGCTCCCACGATAACGGAGTCCAGCCTCGTCACCATCCGCTGCACGGCGGAGAGCTTCCCTCTTTCTGTCCTTACCCTGACCTGGGCCCCGCCCTCCGACCTCACCCTGCAGACCCTGAACCCCAAGCTCCTCCCACGACGCTCCACGATCCGCTCTGCACGCGGCGATCTCGCTGCCTCCTTCATTGCGTCCATCGGAGCCGCGGGCCTCTATACTTGCCAGGCCAGGAACTCTGAGGGACAGGAAGAAGTCTCGCGGGAACTGGTAGTGCACTGTAAGTGGGCGGAGTCACGTGATTCAAAAATGCGGTTTCCGAGGTTCCAGGTGCCAGCGGTTCCATGACTCCCCTAATAAGACTCCCCTAATAAGTCCATGACTCCCCTAATAAGAAAACAGATTTTCTATGACTCACCCTTTATGAAAATGCAGTTCGTATCGCAAAACTCAAAAACACACAATTTGCTTTTTAGTGACCAGTAGTTTCAGGAGGCTAAATACTTCTGAAATACTAAATCAAAAATACTAATTTAAATTAAGATGCTATGCTTAAATACACAAAAGCTACATTTTTAATCAATTAATTTCGATAAAACTACATGTATACATGTAAAATGTAACTACATTTTAAATAAAATACTATGTACTCATTTCTAAGATGTAGGACAGTCTGGTGCAGAAGGCATAGTGGGTGCTACACATTGGTGGTGGGAGAGGCGAGCTTCCCCCTCATTATTGTAAAGCGCTTTGAGTCACCGGTTGGTGAGAAAGGCGCTATATAAATGCAAAGCATTATTATTATTATTATTATTATTATTATTATTATTATTATTATTATTATCAGTGTTAATATGTGGATTGGAGAAGCGGGAATACATTTGGAGTGCCTGGTCTCATTTGCACGACAGATGCCCCCAGAGACATCCATGTGACGGCGAATCCAAGAGGCGAGGTGACCGAAAAGACGAACCTGGAGCTCACCTGCGAGGCCCGGTCCAACCCCAACGTGACCAAGTACACCTGGTTTAGGCTCAGGGGCGGGGAGGTGGGGGGGGTGGGCTCCGGCCCGGCTCTGACCCTCAAGGACCTGTCAGAGGAAGACACCGGATCGTACTTCTGCAGGGCCCGGAACGTAATCGGGGAAGAGAACTCCAGCGCCATTAATGTCACGGTAAAATGTGAGCGGCTCTCTCTACCCGTCTGCCCTAAAAGGACCTGTTCTAATTATGTTATTACCACTGGCCACATAATGTGGTTATGGCCGCCAACGTTTTCTTTCAGGTCAATGTGTGTGTGTGTGTTGGGGGGTTGCTTATCAGATTTATTATATTTCCAGTGCAGGCTAATCTACATAACAAACTGAATTTGTACAGACTCCTGAAGCTGTACTTAACTATTTATTTATAAATAAATATTATTGCAATTCATATGCAACTGTATTGTGCATGGATCACAAAAACAGTGCATCTAATGACACTACTATAAGTACAAAAAACATATGATTGTACTTATTTATTCTCATTTCTGTTCTATCCAGATGGTCCCAAAAAACCTGTGGTTATTCATAATATGACCAGCAGATGGCAGCCTGTCCAAGAAAGTGCGGTGGCATTGTCGTGCAGCAGTCGCAGCTATCCTCGTATACAGATTTATACGTGGTACAAACTGAAGGACATCAACGCGGAAAGATTTGTCCGAGCCGAACAGAATCTCACGATAGGATCTGAGGAGGGCGGGATCTATTACTGCTTCGTACAAAACGAGATCTCAAGCAGCAGCTCGGACAAGATAGAGATACGCTTCTACCGTGCGTATGCGCAAAAGTTTGCTAAATCGTCTCTAATCTTTATATTACTGTATTCTCAAAAAAAAAAAAAAAGTGTACAATGAATATTAAAATGGCCAGAAATCTGCAGGGCTTTAAGTGTATGACAGAGGTGTCAAATCCAGGGGTCAGAAAGTAAAAGTCCTGCCAATTTTCACTAATTAGTTCTACCTCCTGGCTGAATAATTGTGCTAATTAGCAAATCCAGGTGATTGGAACCAAATACTGGGGAGGACTTTACTTTCGGAACCTGGATTTTGGACCTCTGGTGAATGAAGAACTTTGAAATATAAGTATTTGGCCTAGGTCTGACAGACATGCAGTGCACAGAGCACAAATTATTCAAATAATGTGTCACATTTTGTGTTACTCATATTCTCACGTATATTCATTCACTACCCCAAGCTCACCACTTTTCCACCCAACCCTATTCACACAGGATTTCCCTTTCTAGCGCTGAGTTTCTATCACAGCTGTATGTCACTGCAATGGCAGATATATTCTAGTGGATAATAATAAAAATAAATAGTATTTTAACAATTGAAGAGTTTTTCAGCACTTTTCTGATAAATGGCTAGATATTGGCAGTTATTATTATTACTACTATTATTTTTAGGAATTTCAGTATTAAAGCATGATTTCTTCATGCAAAAGAACACCAATTTAAAAGAAACAAAAATGTTTATTTTCTCAAAATTGGTCAAATTGGACTGAGTGAGTTAAAAAAAAAGAAAAAAAAAGAAAAACACTTCAATTGTGACCACCATGTTTCAGCAAAGAATCAGCATTCATAATTCTAAAATTAAAAAACTGACCATGGTCTCTATGGCGACCATCTCCTCCCTTAACCTCACTCTGTTATCAGGAAGCTCCGCCCGCATTCTCATTACGGCAAGTATGTGCTTCCTCTTCATCATCTTCATCTTTGCCATCATCATCGTCCTGGTCTACAGGTAGGAGTTTCTTCCTACACACTACACTCCAAATAATTCAGACACATAAAGAGTATAAATTATGATATCTTTTTTTTCTCTGCCTACCCTCTCTCCTTTCCTCTATCTCTCTCTCCCTCCCCCCTCCCCCCGCCCCCACCTCTCTCTCCCACCTCTCTTTTTCTCTTTCTCCTTCTGCCTTTCTTTTTTTCAGAAAAAGGAGAAAATCCACCCAGCGGAGTCTTGGAAATGTACGGTTGTACTGTCAGATTTCCAGATTTATTAACGCAGCGGTGTTAACCCAGAACAAACATTTTTTCTCTCTTTCACACCATCATTGCTCTCGCTCCAGAATATTTGTGTGTTTATACATGCGTGTGTGTGTGTGTACATGTGTGTGCACAGGGCTTTCGGAATGGCACACGGGAGACACTGGTAATGGATGGGATGGGCGACATGCAAAGGAGCAGAGAGACTCTGTCAGGAGTGGTGGCCCCGCCCCTAGAGCCGACAGCCAATCAGCATTGTTCTGACAGCAGGTAAGTGGTGTTGCTGGGCAGACTGCACTGACCGTATTGTAGCAGCTGAAAATATTGACTGAGGGAATATTATTCTACAGCATTTGTCTGATCGTATTGTTCAAGTATATTGATGGGAGAATGAGGGATTCATGAGCCTTGATAAGGGGGTGGAGCTACAGCAAGCTGTCAGCCATGTGCTTGTTTAAACCAATCTAGAGGCTTTGTATACTCCATAGAAAAACAATGAGTGGGTTTGATTTAGTGAACCGGTATACCGTTACGCCCGCATTGGTGACGCTCCCCGGCGAAGACGGGCGAAGAAGGGACTTTCTTGTTTATTTAAATCGAACAGAAACTAGCGTAAACATCGCCCATCACTGCGAGGTCGTCATCATAACATTATGCCGCCCGGCGCATCAAGAGTACGCCGGTTCTTTTAAATCGCACGCAATCAGTGCTAATCTGGTTAACCCGTCCATGCCCGGACACTTAATCGAACCCACTCACTGTTTTTGATTAATTTCAGTTCATGAATGCCTCATTGTCCTGTCAGTAACCCTGAAGTCCGTTTCTGGTATTTTTACATCAAAACTACATAATTGGATAAATGATCAGACTTCATGAACATCATTTCCTGGAGGTAATCTCAGTTTCCCCTTTTGGACTTTATTGGGCTGCAATTGGCAACATCTGTGGTCATGGGTTTGTATATTTGCAAAACAATGTCGCCAGTGTTGTACACTTTTCACCACCACTGACCACCACTCACCGCTAGTCACCACTAATCACCACTAGTCCCAACTAATCATCGCTAGTCACCACTAATCACCGCTAGTCACCACTAATCACCGCTAGTCACCACTAATCACTGCTAATCTTTAGCAGCCAATCCTCATCAGGACTGCCTCGCCCCAGCTGTTTAACAGTGGGCCACTGTGGTGCTGATTTGCAAAGCGCTGGTAGTCCGACAGCTGAGCCCACAATCTGTGACAGAGACCACTGGTGGGTCACTACTAATCAAGGGCGTCGGAACCGGGGGGGAAATCCCCTTCAATGTTGGGGCGAGGCGAAAAAGTCCCCTTCAATAAACAAGAACATCCCCTACTAGATATATGCATATATACAGGTGCAGCTCAAAAAATTAGAATATCGTGAAAAAGTTCAATATTTTTTGTCACTCATTTCAGAAAGTGAAACTCATATATTATATAGATTCATTACACATAGTGAAATATTTCAAGCCTTTATTTTTTGTAATTTTGATGATTATGGCTTACAGCTAATGAAAACCAAAATTCAGTGTCTCAGAAAATTAGAATATTGTGAAAAAGTTAAATATTGGAAACTCATGGTGTCACACTCTAATCAGCTAATTAACTCAAAACACCTGCAAAGGTTTCCTGAGCCTTTAAATCAGGGGTGGGCAACTCCAGGCCTCGCGGGCCGGTGTGTATGCATGTTTTTACTGCCACCAGTTACCACGGCTCAATCAGCTAATAGTCATACACAACAATCACGATTCACTCGTAAATACAGACAGAATAAAACGCTACAATACTCGCATACCACCACCATTGAACTTCATTACTGCATGTTCATATCGCGGATATGTAGATTAAAATATCAGATTGTAATTAATTGGGCATTAAAATAATTGGTAACTGTGGCAGGTAAAAAACAAACATACACACCCCGCCCGCCCGCGAGGTGGCCCCGCCCTGCTTTAAATGGTCTTTCAGTCTGGTTCAGTAGGCTACACAATCATGGGGAAGACTGCTGACTTGACAGATGTCCAGAAGACAGTCATTGACACCCTCCACAAGGAGGGTAAGCCACAAAAGGTCATTGCTAAAGAAGCTGGTTGTTCACAGAGTGCTGTATCCAAGCATATTCATAGAAAGTTGAGTGGAAGGAAAAAGTGTGGTAGGAAAAGGTGCACAAGCAACAGGGATAACCGCAGCCTTGAGAGGATTGTCAAGCAAAATCCATTCAAGAATTTGGGGGAGCTTCACAAGGAGTGGACTGAGGCTGGAGTCAGTGTATCAAGAGCCACCACGCACAGACGAATCCAGGACATGGGCTACAAATGTCGCATTCCTCGTGTCAAGCCACTCCTGAACCAGAGACAACATCAGAAGCATCTTACCTGGGCTAAGGAGAAAAAGAACTGGACTGTTGCTCAGTGGTCCAAAGTCCTCTTTTCAGATGAAAGTAAATTTTGCATTTCATTTGGAAATCAAGGTCCCAGAGTCTGGAGGAAAAGTGGAGAGGCACAGAATCCACGTTGCTTGAAGTCCAGTGTGAAGTTTCCACAGTCAGTGATGATTTGGGGTGCCATGTCATCTGCTGGTGTTGGTCCACTGTGTTTTCTGAAGTCCACAGTCAACGCAGCCATCTACCAGGAAATTTTTGAGCACTTCATGCTTCCTTCTGCTGACAACACTGCCAAAAGTACCAAAAGCTGGTTCAATGACCATGGTATTACTGTGCTTTGATCAAGCAAAGAAGCATGGAGCTCTGATGATGATGATGTAAATGAGCTTCACTGTCTGCCTCTGTTTTAAAAATATTTCTGTCACTCACGCATTTATTACATGAATGAATATATAATTATTTTGGTTTGGTGCTGAATGGATCTGCTCTATGCAGCATCCACTACCTATCAAACAGGAAGCACGACACATCTCCCCTACTAAACAGGAGATATATATCGAAACCCCCCAAGTACAAAAAATCTGATCCAAACAACAGGTGGAGGCTGGGGTGGTGGAGGGTAAGGTGGTGGAGGCTGGAGTGGTGGTGGGTGAGGTGGTGGAGGCTGGGGTGGTGGAGGGTGAGGTGATGGAGGCTGGGGTGGTGGAGGCTGGGGTGGTGGAGGCTGGGGTGGTGGAGGGTGAGGTGATGGAGGCTGGGGTGGTGGAGGCTGGGGTGGTGGAGGGTGGGGTGGTGGAGGGTGAGCAGCACATCTTTTAGCACAAGAAAAAGAGAAACAAACGAGAGCAGCTCAGACAAAAGCAGTATGGGAGAGATCTGACTCTCGCTTTAAAAAGCAGTATGGGAGAGATCTGACTCTCGCTTTAAAAAGCAGTATGGGAGAGATCTGACTCTCGCTTTAAAAAGCAGTATGGGAGAGATCTGACTCTCGCTTTAAAAACCAGTATGGGAGAGATCTGACTCTCGCTTTAAAAACCAGTATGGGAGAGATCTGACTCGCTTTAAAAACCAGTATGGGAGAGATCTGACTCGCTTTAAAAAGCAGTATGGGAGAGATCTGACTCTCGCTTTAAAAAGCAGTATGGGAGAGATCTGACTCTCGCTTTAAAAAGGGGCGCTCCATTAGTGATGTGTGCATGTGATTGGCTGAGTATGAGAACATGTGTGGAGTGACCACATATCACTGAAAATCCATTTCAAACATTATGGGCGATTTTCATCGTCTGTTTTCAGACCGTGCTCGAGTAGTCACACCCTGTACAGCACCCTGAAGATCTCTGGGACAACTCCGCAGGTGAGAAACTACAGACAATGTCCTCCCAAAAAACTGCAGCCAAGAACAAAATAATTAGAAAACAGGAAACACGTTAATATTGACATATTTTTAGACCAAATTGGAAATGATGACTTCTACTGTCAGCTCAGAAAAACAGCAGGCACGTTTTATTAAAATGAAATAGGCTAATTGGGCGTTGCTGTAAAAGAGCAGTCAACCTAACCTGTATAAATACAGATCAATAACAATCCTATTTGAAGATCAGTTACTGCTCTTTTGACCCTCATTTGAGTGTAATGGACGTCTTTGCTCTTTCGTTTTTGTGGAAAAGTCACCTGCCCCCCCCAGCAGAGGCGGAGGAGGACCCAGAAGAGAGCACACCATCGACTATGCCTCTCTGAACTTCCAGAGAAAAACGTGAGGCCAGAGCTTTAGATGGGATCAGGCACAACGGAGACGCAGATACTCACAAAGCAGTCAGCTGTTACATCTGCACACACACACACACGCACACGCATGCAAACACACACACGCACGCACGCACGCACACACGCACGCACGAAAAAACACACATACACGCGCACGCACGCACGCAAACACACACACGCACGCACGCACGCAAACACACACGCACGCACGCAAACACGCACGCACGCACGCACGCACGCAAACACACACACGCACGCACGCACGCACGCAAACACACACATTAACACACCCACACCCACACCCATACACACAGGCCACACACACATGCAAACACACACATTCACACACCCACACACACACACGCGCGCCACACACACACAGATAAACATGAGCTACAGAAATGCTGTGTTTGACACTGTACACGGTAAAATATCCAGTGTTCATTCAACTCTAACAGAGTCTATATAGAGTCCACTCTGGCCATAGTTTTAACACTGAACATTTCACTGTGTAGACATGCTTAATTTCAGCAGATGAATTGGCCGCTGAATGGAAGGAAACCAGAAATACCCGCAGACCCCTCCAGTCTGCTCCAACCCCATTGGCATTTTTTATTTTCAGGAACGGCACAGACCTAAAGCCGGAGGAGTCTAACGCATGTGTCTACGGCACCGTCTCAAAGCATGGCAGGAATAAGAAGGTAACCCTCCACTTACACGCCATATTCCCCAGTTCAAACTGTAGGCTATTGCAGGGGTGTCGTGTCACGCTCCAGTACGGGGGGGGGGGGGGGGGCAAAGTATCTGCCGGTTTTTGATGTGGTTCCATGTTAAGCGATTATTGAAGTAATTGGTTCCACACACTTTGTTTCCAAGGCAGAAAGACGGCGTGTCCCGCCAGGATGGCGTTTGGCACTCCTGCTGTTTGCTGTAATGTTACGCGACGCATTTAGTTTGACTGTGAATTATGTCACGACCCTGAAGGAGGATACCGTTTACAATGCTATCACAGCTTTGAAGATCACACAGAGAAACCAAAGCACAGAAATATGGGGAGCCGAATGCGACATTAAACGCTATGATTTTACCGTGCATTTTTTTCCACATTTAATGGAAATATCGCTTTTTTTCTCACATTTAAAAGAAAAGAAATTTCACCGTTTCCTACATTTATGATTTTTGAAAAAACAGGTGTAAATATTAAATGTACAATCCCATAATTATATATCTAAGCTAAATGTTTTATTATTTTGTGGTTTTTAAACATTTATCTAAATATTTAATTAAATCTATAAATAATTTAGCTAAATTTACAAAACGTTTAGCTCAATGTATGAAACATTGATCTAAATATTTAACTAAATGCATAAAACATTTAGCTAAATGTATGAAACATTTAGCTAAATATTTTACTAAATGTACAAAACATTTATCTAAATCTACGAAACATTTTCTAAATGTACAAAACATTTAAGCTAAATGTACAAAACATTTAGTAAATGTACGGAACATTTAGCTAAATGTACAAAACATTTAGCTAAATATTTTATACATTTAGTAAATGTACGAAACATTTAGCTAAAAGTATGAAACATTTAGCTAAATATTTTATACATTTAGCAAAATATTTAGCTAAATGTTTCATACATGTATCTAAATGTTTTATACATTTAACCAAATATTTAGCTAAATGTTTCATACATTTAGTAAATGTTTTATACATATACCTAAATGTTTCATACATTTAATTAAATATTTAGCTAAATATTTCATACATTTAGTGAAATGTTCATACATTTAGCTAAATGTTAAAAACCACTAAATAATAAAACATTTAGCTTATATATATCATTTTGGGATTGTACATTTAATATTTAAGTTTTTTCAAAGATAATAAATGTAGGAAAAAGAGATAGTCTTTTGTTTAAATGTGAGAAAAAAAGAGATGTTTCCATTAAATGTGGAACACTGAAAAATCATAGCGGCACTCCATACAAAAAGCATCTATAATATCCCTTGCAGTGATCCATCCACATCTACTCCATATCTGGCAACAGAGTGATGGTTTGGGGCTCGTTCGATAGCTCAGACCCTTGATGACTTACAGCCATTTAGCCAGCCATGTGTTCCATACTGTACCAGTGTAATTTACAGCTGAATCTAGTCTCACCCCCAAATTCCCATAGAGATCCATTCAAATGCAGAGAGCTTACAGGATATGTCTGTAATGTAATATCTATTGTAGAATATGTCTGTAATGTAATAAAACATGGAGAAGGTGAAAGGTGTTCAGACTTTCCGGCTTGACTGTACATGTGGCCCCTGGTCACACAAATTCCAATTATTGTACCTTTGAGGGTACATTTGTTAAACGTGTACCTGTGAGCACAGAAACATACCTCAATACTTTTTGAGTGCGCAGTGACTGCAGTAATCCACTGCAGCCTGCGTTAGTGTTGTGTAACGGTGCTAACATTACTTTCACAGTGTGCAGCAAATCAACATTATTTCAAAAGATTTTGCAGTTGAGGAAGTTTCTTAACTTTAGCAGTGTTTTGCATTTGGCGTCCCAATCAATAGGGAAGTTCGTATTCCCTCACGTATTTCCCTCCAACAGAGGTTTCATAACATAAAGCATATTTAAAAAGGAAGATAAAAAATAAAATCACCCCATCTTGCCACACTGAAAAGAGAAGGAAGTTCTGTGTTTTTTTTTTTTGCAACTCTTGTTTTTGATCAGTGTCCGACAGCTGTCAAACAAAATAAGTTTACTAGCAGAAAGTACAGTATGTATGTAAGGCGCCCTTTGTTGATGTCTGCTTAACAGCGAGAATACTGAAGTATAAAAATGCAGTTCCAGATATGTTTTGCCTCAGCAACTGTGAAGAGAAAAGGGCTGATTGATAGCAGCTGTGAGGCTATATAAAATGATTGCTTTCTTGGGTAACTGCAAAACAGCCCCACCGGAGAATGAAAAGAGCAGGAGAAAGCAGAGCTTTTGAGATATTGGCACACTACCAGAACAGGACGTGGACGGTCTGGCGTCTCAAAGTCCATGACCAGTCGAAGGAAGGCACAGTGTCCATGTCGAAACATTTTGCCTTGTTCAGTAAATGTGTTATTAGCTGAAAAGCTCAGTTTTTTTTAAGTTACCCACACTGTAAAAAAAAAAAAAAATCCAGTTAAAAAACTGTGAAATGATTGCCAGCAATGTTGCCAGTGAAAGACAAATTAATGAAGGAAACAAACTATGTTTTGGTGTTATTCTACATGACTTTGACAGTGTTATAGATTTTACAGTCAAAATACAGTTTTTTGACAGTGCAGGTAAGGATCCCTTTTTTAATATTTCTGCTGTAAGAAAATAAAGCATATACAACAGAAGACTGTTTATAACAGCTTTGGGTTCAGAGTGCAACCTGTCCCTACCCGGTACAGAAACCAGTCTCACAGAGGTGAACAAGGAAAAAAGCGCTGATGTAAAACTTTCCGCTCTGTGGTGCGCCTCAATGACCCGCAGCAGGAAAAGGAGGCGGACTACGAGAACGTGAAGGGGGCGGTCCCGCGGCGGAGGCCTCCAGTGACGGACGTGGAGACGAGCGAGGAGGACGCGGACGTATGCTACAGCACGGTCTCCTTCCCGGCGCGTACCGGGCCCCATGGACGCCGCGCCCGCGCCCGTTGCCATGGCGACAGTTCGGACGAAGAAGACTACAAAACCCAGTACTCTGAGGTCAAGGTCTGACACGCTGGGCCTGGCTGGATCCCGTCGATACTGCCCCACCGTACTGGGTTTGAGGACGGGGCCTGTCGGCTTTAGGGTGGGGTCCGGATAGAGGGGCCCGCTTGAGGCCCCGTCTGAGCTTATAACCCCTGCCTCCTGCGAAACGGCCCAATCTGAGTTTATAACCCTTGCCTCCCACGACAGGGCTCCGTCTGAGCTTATAGCCTCTGCCTCCTGCGTAAGGGCCCTGTCTGAGCTTATAACCCCTGCCTCCTGCGAAACGGCCCAATCTGAGCTTATAACCCTTGCCTCCTGCGAAAGGGTCCCGTCTGAGCTTATAACCCCTGCCTCCTGCGAAAGGGCCCCATCTGAGCTTATAACCCCTGCCTCCTGCATAAAAGGGCCCTGTCTGTGCTTATAGTCCCTGCCTCCTGCGTAAGGGCCCCATCTGAGCTTATAGCCCCTGCCTTCTGTGAAAGGGCCCCGTCTGAGCTTATAGCCCCTGCCTCCTGCGAAAGGGCCCCATCTGAGCTTATAACCCTTGCCTCCTGCGAAAGGGCCCCGTCTGTGCTTATAGCCCCTGCCTCCTGCGTAAGGGCCCCATCTGAGCTTATAGCCCCTGCCTTCTGTTAAAGGGCCCCGTCTGTGCTTATAGTCCCTGCCTCCTGCGTAAGGGCCCCATCTGAGCTTATAGCCCCTGCCTTCTGTGAAAGGGCTCCGTCTGAGCTTATAGCCCCTGCCTTCTGTGAAAGGGCCCCGTCTGAGCTTATAGCCCCTGCCTTCTGTGAAAGGGCCCCGTCTGAACTTATAGCCCCTGCTTCTGTGAAAGGGCCCCATCTGAGCTTATAGTCACTGCTTCTGATAGGAAATCCCCCCCCCCCCCCCCCCAAATCACAACCACCCCATCCCCTGCCGTGTTCAATTACAATATCGCCTGTCTGCAGTCTAAGATTTATCCAAGCAGAATTCTGCCATGAGCCCCAAAAGCTCAGGGGCTCCCCAGCACTCCGCTCTTTAAACACAGAGATTCAGGCAATACTCATTCTTATGTCATTCTTATGTGCAGGCAATGCTCTTACTAAGACAAAAACAAACAAACACAAGTATTGGCCGCAGCATGCCGGGAGAGGGAACAGCTGATCTCCCAGAGCCAGAGATCTGAGGCACATCTGAGGGATGTTCAGCCATCACAAAAATGTAAATCCTCAACATTTATCTTGTAGTAAAGAATACATCTTTTTTCCAAATCGCTGTAAAGAGGGCTGTGGAGACGTTGGCGCACATTGGCTCCTTTTAAGCCGTTATCAGTTACGGATTCACCCCGGTTACCAAAACTGGAGCTCAAGGATCACCAGGGCAACACACTCCACTAGAAACGGAGCCAGAGTATGATTACCCTTTATGAAAGTTTATCTCTGTTTGTCTTGAATATACTTTGCATCTCCTCAACCTCTGTCAGTTCTGGGGTGGTGTTTGTGTTCTTGGACTGGGATGGGATTGAGACTAGGCTGGTAGGTTCAAAAAAAACAAAACATGAATTTGGACTCAATGTGCTTCTTCTGTTTTTTTAGCTGTCACCTGTCTAACTGTGAGCTGGTCAAGGCCTTCTCTGAATTCACCTGTTTGGATGTGTATTGTTCAAAAATATAAAGCAGAAAAACCCTTTTATAACTGCTGTAAGACTGTATCATTATGAATGAAATGCTTTTCTAACAGAAGAAACAAAAATGTTTTTATTCAAACAAGTGTGTTGTGAGGCATACAACTGGCTTGTGACAATTCAGTTGAACTCATTTTGATTCAGATTCAGAATATAAATGTACAATTATTTAATAATTAAATATAATAAATATGCTTGCGTAACAGATTTCATTTTTTTTCTTCTTTCAATTAACCCTCTTATTATGTTTGGGGTCAATTTGACACCATTTGACATCTCTTAAAAACCAGTTAACCTTATTTTTCATCTTGTATGACTTTGGTGGGATTAAACAGAAAAAAATTACAATAAACATAATGCTGTTTTCAAGTTCACACAAATGTGTTGTGCAGGGTGATTCTGACACAAGGCTCTGTAGCTGTATTAAAGAAACTTTTATTTTTCATCTCAGATTTTTTTGTGGGTGATTCTGACAAACTGGGTGATACTTATGTCTGGTTTACCACAGAATTTTTATATTTAGGGATAAAAGGCTAGCCAATTGGGAGACAGTAAGTATAAAAAAAACATTTTTTTGTTACAATAATTTTGTGTTGGTTTACACTGTTGGGGTAAATTTGACCCCAAACATAAAAGGCTTCATACAATTTCAACATAATAGGAGGGCTAAATACAAGGAACTGTTGTGTTATGATAAATTAACATCCTTTCACTGTGAGTGCAATCTTCCGAAAACAGAAGTTGCAGCAGTATTACATAATCATATTCATTGCAACAGCAAAAAAAATACCAACATTTGAAAATCCCTTCAGGCCTGCCTATGACTGAAGGGATTCTTTTTGCCACACAAGTTCTCAGTGGCAAACATTACGAATGAGATATTAAAACACACATTAAGATTAAAAAACAAGTGCAACAGCATGTCGTCTGAAAACCACCAAGATATCAATACATTTACAACAATGAAACAAGGTAAATAGGAATGAAGAGAGGAAATGAGGGTGTGTGCTAGAGTCTCTCTCGCAGGGAGCTCGTCCTCTGTGCGGTAAAACAACGTACCGCAATGCGATGCAACGTCACACAGAGCAAAGTAACACCGCTACGCCCCGGACCAGAATGTGAGTCCTCGCATGTCGGCTTGCACACGAAAGTGAAAAACTGTCACTTCTGCATGGTAACGTGATGCAATGTCACATGTGACATATTGTAACGTAAACGCGACGTATTTGGATGTACATAACACTATACACCCTTAAAAATGGTGAATCCCGTATACTAGCGTAATGTAATATATTGTAAATGACTGTTCAAAAGTTCCTAGCTTCTGTATACTAATGTAATGAAACATGACATAAAGTAACATTATAATGTAACATACTGCAAATGAAAACGCTCTCAAAAACTGTCACTTCTATATGTTAAATATGACATCATGTAATGTAACGCATTATAATGTAACATAGCACACTGAAAGGACACTGCTAAGTGTTACTGTTACATACTATATTACTCACTACCACACACTACATTGTAAAAAACCGTTAATGTATCTTAGTATGGCACCGTAATGTAGCCTAATGTGACATAAGTACTGTAACGTAACACATGCTACGTAGCCTAATGTAACATAAGTACTGTAACATAACACATGCTACGTAGCCTAATGTAACATAAGTACTGTAACGTAACACATGCTACGTCGCCTAATGTAAAGTAATATTGTGGATTTAGGAGGGCATAGCGTGGTGTGATGGGCGGGGCTGTCTCCGTGTCACGTTATTGGAGCTTTCTGACCTCTGCGTACTCGCTCCCCTCCGTTTTCTTTCCGTTACCCTCCGTCAGCGGGCTCATGAGATCCACGTACATGTCGTTCTGGCCTCTCGCGGAATTCTCTTCTTCACGCTGCTCCTCCTCCTCCTCCTCCTCCTCCTCCTCCTCCTCCCCTGCAGGGTTCCCGCGTGGCTCCTTCTGTCCCTTCTGTGCTCTCAAAGTGGGCCTGGAGATGTTCCCGTAGGTGACCTCCTCCATGGACTCGTGTGGGCTCGTATTCGGCCGGGACTCCCACTCGACCTCTTTCCCGCCCTTCGCCCCGGTCGTCTTCCTCTCAGCTGGGCCCGTGGAAGCCTCGGGGCCCTCCTTCTCCTCCGCCTCTCCCTTCGCCTCCTCACCTCCTTCCTCACCTCCTCCGCCCTCTTCCTTGGATTTGTGTCGGATCACGGCGTAGTCGGACGTTCGGTTGGACGCGCCCCGGACGAGGCCCGTTCCTTGTTCTCCACCCCTGCCGCGGAGTTTGGAGAAATCCACGGTGGCGTAATGCAGGGTGGCCTCCAGCCCATTTCCCTCGTCGCCCGTGCCCGCCAGCACGGTCTTGTTGGCGTAGATCGATCCCTCGTCCTGAGCGGCCGTCTGACAACAAGGGGTCTAAAGAAAAAGAAAGATGCAGATTTGCTAAAAGGTCAACATCAGAACATGCAAGACAAAAGATTAGAACCTGAGATAAAAAGGTACGGGTCTATTGCTTCCACAGAAGTGTGCTGTGTGTGTGCTGTCCACAGATGCATAACATTTGTGTCAATTTTGTTTTCATGTTAATATTTTACAACCTGGCATTCTTGGAGACCAGACGCTTGAATTCACATATACAGCACATTGTAAATGGTGTGCAAACAGGCGATCACATTTAAAAGTTACTGGGAGGAAACATGTTGCGGTCAATGGGCCAAGACTGGGCTTTGCTGTTGAAGCTCACTTCCTGGTCTTGTTGAGAGACGTTGCTCACTAGTGCCAGTGCCGATGGCTCCAGTACAGATCTTTCAGGCCCCTTTTTTAATGTAAGTCAACGGTAGCAGTGCGGTCATAATACAAAAATGCATGTATTCATATTGTAATATTTTGTGAACCAATCGGGGGACAGTTTGTATCACTGCCAAGTCACTTTGCGTCATGACCATATAAGGGTTCCCTCTGTTCCCCACTGCGCTGTCTCTGGCTCCAGTTTGTATAACTTGGCGGCGCAAAACCTCCCTTCCACGGGTTCAAAATGCTGTTTGCGGAAAGTCAATGGGTGATGTCACAGTCACTTTGTCCATATATTTTTTTTTACAGTCTACGGGTACAGTCCATTGCTGTTACCTTGAACTCAAACGTGGTTACACACATTTAACAGAATTAAGCAGCAGTAACATGAGCAGATATACCTTGTATCTAAAGGGCTTTATTGAGTCATTCAACAGCTGGGACCCATGGAACAGCCAAGATGGCCTCTACAACACAACATCCTGTCTTTAAGTATCAAACCAATGGAACAATGTCTCTATCATAGGCACCAGTGGATCAGATGTGAAATTAGACCCTGGAAAACAAATACTTTCAAATACTTCAAATACTTTCACATTACTGTGGATTACTTAGATTATTGTTTATTTTTATTTATTTAATTATGAAAAGAAATATCTGTTTTCCAGCGAAATACGCAACAAAAACATTCGCTCACATGATCGTACACTTCCAACTGTTTCACTCGAGCTGAAGCGCAGTGATCTGCAGGAGCGTTTTTTTAATTTTACCCCCATCCAAAGAGTTCAATATTTCAAATATTATTTTTTTTACATTATAAGCATTTAGCAGACGCTCTTATCCAGAGCGACTTACACAGCATTTATTTATTGTATCCATTAATACAGCTGGATATATACTGAAGCAATGCGGGTGAAGTACCTTGCTCAAGGGTACAACGGCAGTGTCCGACCTGGGAATCGAACCTGCAACCTTTCGGTTACAAACCCAGTTCCTTAACCATTATACCACACTGCCGCCCCACATATTTTTATACATATTTTTAAGTTAATATTTAAAATATGTATGTACGCCACCTATGTCCAGTTACAGAGAGGCGCCAGCATGACGCACGGAATGTAATGCAGAGAGAAAGGAAGCTACAGAACAATGTGTGTAGAGAAACAGGCAGACAAGAAGAAAGGACGCGCAAAAAGATCTTTTTTTATTTTTTGATTCGTCACTCAAATGTATAGAAAGATAATGTCTCTTGACGGATACAGAGTTTCTAAAAAAGAAACTCACCTTTTAACTGCCTTACTGTTTCACAGTATTAACTCATTCTTGCATTCATAATGAATGTAAGAACAAAACTTTGTTGTAATACATTTTAAATTTTTCCCATGATAAAGCTATAAGCAGGAAGAGTTTAAGTATTTTCTATATCATTTGCATTGACAAATTCAGCCATTTTTACGTCGATAAATCCGTTTCTCGTAAAAAAATTTAATAAAATTAAATTCTATACATTATTGCATTTATCCATAATGTATTCCGCTTTGTGAATGCCTATTGTTGTATTTTTTTCTGTTGTAAACTTGTTACCTGTGTTACAAAGTGCAAATTGCAAACTTGTGGTACTTTTACATGTACTGTACAATTACAGTTACAGTTATTAATGATATATCATTGCATTTATTAACATTTAATAAAATAATCTAATAATAGGCAGAACATGATTATGCTAGGATAGAGAGAAAACATTGAATTACTTCTGTTTTTTCTCTGCTCTTTCTCGCCACTTTTGATATGTGGTCGAACGCCTCCTTCCTCCCTCTCTCCCTCGTGCTTGTCTTCCTCTTCCTCTTTCACCTAGTGCTACTGCCTGAGGCCGGGAGTCAGTGTACCGTTCTCAAACCGCGATATCCGTCAGAGCTCTTAATGAGGACTACACTTGTGCTCTTTCTTCGAGGATCACAGCTGCAGTGACCGTGCCACAAGTTTCCCCTACCGACCGGATTCACCAAAGAATAAACGCAGGTGAAGGTTCCCCTACCGACCGGATTCACCAAAGAATAAACGCAGGTGAAAGTTTGAAAATGAGCAGACTGAAACCCTGGGACAAATGCATAGCTTTGAAACTTCATTCTCCATCAACTGACCAGTAAGGTCTGTGTAAGGGAACAATATTACCAGGGACTAAACAATGAAACTTTATATAGCAAACATTACAGAACAAAACACCTTACATATTGTTCATCACAATTTCACTTGTGATGTTTTAGATCAAACACTTTGTAGCTTCCCAAGAGATATCATAAGCATAACTTCCCCTTGCAAAAAACATGGCTATTTTTTAAGATGCCATTTTTTAACGAATCATTTTCAATTCCTTGTCTCTATTGAGAGTTTCCAGTATTTTACATGAAATGTATGTTAAGCTGACCATCCTCTAGTTACCTAGGTTTTTGTACTTATTTCCGTACTTCCAGTAGCCTCATCGCAATGTCCACTAAGCCATTCTGAGTACTGAATATGCTTTCAGACATATTCATATGCAAGCATATTTCTTGGTAAAAGATTTCTGGCAAAAATCTCAACAAAATAACTGTTTAGGGGGCATGTGAGTGTTTGTTTGTGTGTGTGTGTGTGTGTGTGTGTGTGTGTGTGTGTGCGTGCGTGCGTGCGTGCGTGCGTGCGTGCGTGCGTGCGTGCGTGTGTGTGCGTGTGTGATGCAGGGCTCAGACTCACCCCATCTGTCAGTATGAGCTCTTCAGTGTCCTTCATTCTACTCTCAGAGCACCGGCTGTCTCTTCTTTTCCTAAAACAACACACAGCATCACTGCCGACATACAGCACACACCTCACTCTCATTATAATCACCATGGAGATCAGCTTTGCATGTAGGCCTGTTTCTTTCTACTTTTTTTTGCATCCACCAATCTCTGTTGGCATTGTTCTGTTAGTTGTTACCAAAACACTCTGTGATTGTTGGAGATCCTCGGTTGTTCTATGAGTAAGGAGACATCACAGCGCATCTTAGGGTGGATTCCAATTGCTTATTTTATCCGTCCTCTGCTCCTCTGTCCTTGCCTGACCCGGAAATCGATTGAGGTTCCCATCTTTACGAACATTCCAAACAGCTAAATGCTCCTCGGAGGAGCGAGGAATGGGGAACGAGGAGGATCCCGGAGGATGCTTCAGTGAGGAAACGCAAGTGTAGCCTTTGCTGAAGCCTTTTTCTCGGAGCCCTCATGGTATGTGTTCTTGTTGAACTGTGTATTCAAGGTATTCAAAGTTATTATATTTTAGAAGAATAATTTTTATTAGAGCTTATTACCCCCAGTTCACTGTGAACTGCATGTGTTTCATACTAGGGGCTAGCTGCTACTGTATGGGAAGAATGTTTTTTCTCTGTTCTTCTGTAATTTCGATGACCTTTCTCTGTATGCTTTGTGTACGTCGCTTGGGATAAAAAAAGCTCTAAATGAATGTAATGTAATGTAACACGTGATGTGTATAAATTATCCATCACTCTTCACATCTGCCACGTCGCGGGCACACCCCTACACAAATACAATTTTACCGTTCCTTTCCATTTATTATAAAGCGCTAATCCATAATGTCACTCATTCTTTATAACTAACCGAAGCACTGTTTATTCATGAAAAAATAAGTTAGAAGTATTATAGTTAAGCACGTGAGCATAATATGACGCTGACGCTTGATTGAGCAAGGACGTTCCATTTCCCTCGTATCTGATCCTTGCATCCTTTCCTCACGAAAAAAGGACGCGAGGAAAGGATGCAAGGAGTAAAAATAACCAATCGGAATGAACCCATGGCCATCTAAAATGATTTTTGCTTCAAAATTAGATGACCAACACATGCTAAAGAACAACGCCCATCCACCCTACCCCCTCAAATCACAGGTCACCTGTTGCAGTTTTATTCTAATGTTTTTGTGTTAGCCTAGCACTACGACTTCTGATTCAACTAATTAACGAATCATGGTCGTTAATGAAGAACATGATAAGTAGAATCAGGTGTCTTAGTGCTGGGCTAAAACAGAAACCTGCACCCACACCGGCCCTTTTCGGATAAATTGGACACCCCTGGACGTGGATATCCATTATCTTAAAAATCCACCATACGTGGGACAGGGAAAGTAACACATCTATATGAACACAGTTTAAACAATGATGACCCCAGCAGTGGGGTTGAGTAATATAATACAAGATCATGGAGGTTTCCCTTTATACTGACATTCCAGGCCCCAGTTTATCTTACCTTAGAATGAATTGCATTATGAGGCATATAATCACCATGGCAGCAGCACCAGCAGCAGCACCAATCAGCAGCCAGTTAATGCTGAAACCTGATTGAAGGACATTGCAGTTAGATACCAAGAGACACACTTGAGACAAAGATGTGTGCATCCAATCACAGTGGAAAAAACAGGTTGTACAGCATTCATTCTTTCAGTTCTCTCCAATATAATGCATAAATCATTTAGTAAACATGCACTCACAAATTAACTCATTTACAAATGAAGGAATTGACTATTTAACCATGTATGCATTTAAGCAATGGGCAACGTAAGAATCGTTCTGTATTGTGAAGCATAGAATTCCAAAGCTTATTGTATTCCACAAACAAAATAAACCCCTGCCCAATGTTCTACATATAAAATGTTCTACATATCAACGAGGCTGAGTTAAACTGTTTGGGTTTACTGTTTACTGGTCTGGAGATGGACGGTAGAGCTGGAGGAACAAGAAGGAAACTTTAGGACAGGTACAGTATCATCCACACTACTCACACACCCTTAAATGAATGCTTCAAAATGCGCAACTCTGTATTTTAGTGGATGATGTATATGTAGTATATGTTAAATGCACATCCATTTACCGGATTGTTGCTGTGGAAACGGGATGTGAAGCTGGAGTTTGTAAGAGCCGAGAGTGTTGGTGCTGAGGCAGAGAAGAGTGGGCGTGTCTCCCTGTGAGTGGCGCATGGTGAGGGAGCTCCTCAGGCCTGTGTTCCCCAGCTGCTCCTCCCTGATGACTCTGTCAGTAGAGTTAGTGACCCGCAGTCCAGACACACGCCACTCTATGCTGGGAGAGGGATTCCCACGGCTCTCACAGGAGCAGCTGATCTCTGCTGCAGTTCTGCTGCAGCTCCCAGAGTCAGAGATCTGAGGCATGTCTGAACACAGGATGCCACAGTTACAAATATCACAGTTGTACACAAACACACACCAATAATATAGAATTAATGCAGTTATTTAATGAATACAAACACTGAACATACATTTGATATCCAGCTGTACAGTTGTTGAGTTCTTCTTGCCATGTTCATTCTGTGCTTCACAGTAGTACTGTTCACTGTCACTGGACTCAGTCACATTGAAGGTGAGATTCTGTCCAGTTCCTACAGTGTTCATCTCTCTCCCATTCACTTTATACCAGGTGTAGTTCTGCACTGGTGGGTTGGCATCACTGCTGCAGGTCAGAGTCACAGAGCTGCCCTTTAACACTGAACCAGAGGGACTGACGGACACTGAGGTGTTTTTAGGAGGATCTGGAAGACAAATAATTAAAGGCAATGCAGTAAATGCAGTAAACTAAATGTAAAATACATTTAGCTAAATATTTTATACATTTAGTTAAATATTTAACTAAATGTCTCATACATTTGTAAATATTTTATACATTTAGTTAAATATTTAGCTAAATGTTTCATACATTTGTAAATATTTTATACATTTAGTTAAATATTTAGCTAAATGTTTAATACATTTGTAAATATTTTATACATTTAGTTAAATATTTAGCTAAATGTTTCATACATTTGTAAATATTTTATAAATTTAGCTAAATATTTTATACATTTAGTTAAATATTTTATACATTTAGTTAAATATTTTATACATTTAGTTAAATATTTTATACATTTAGCTAAATATTTTATACATTTAGTTAAATATTTTATACATTTAGTTAAATATTTAGCTAAATGTTTCATAATTTGTAAATGTTTTATACATTTAATTAAATATTTAGCTAAATATTTCATACATTTAGTTAAATGTTCATACATTTAATTAAATGTTCATACATTTGTAAATGTTTTATACATTGAATTAAACATTTAGCTAAATTTTTTATACATTTAGTTAAATATTTAGCTAAATATTTAATACATTTAGTTAAATGTTCATACATTTAATTAAATGTTCATACATTTGTAAATATTTTATACATTTAGTTAAATATTTAGCTAAATGTTTCATACATTTGTAAATGTTTTATACATTTAATTAAATATTTAGCTAAATATTTCATACATTTAGTTAAATGTTCATACATTTAGCTAAATTATTATACATTTAGCTAAATGTTAAAAACCACTAAATAATAAAACATTTAGCTTATATACATAATTTTGGGATTGTACATTTAATATTTACACCAGTTTTTTCAAAGATAATAAATGTCGGAAAAAGGGATAGTTTTTTTTTTAATGTGAGAAAAAGAGCGATGTTTCCATTAAATGTGAGAAAAATGCACTGAAAAAACATAATGTTTGATGTCGCATTCGGCACCCCATAGCCACCTGGTTGTTTATCATAAATAGTCAAAAATATTAATAAATAATTTCTCTTTCTGCCAGTTTTGACTTCACTGAGAGACAATGTGAATGTGCCAATACAGCTGGCTAATCATAATAATACATTGAATTTATATCTGTTGCTCTGAAAATACAATTAACATAATGGCAAACTTACAATCAAATTCCAACTGTACAGTTGTTGAGTTCTGCTTGCCATGTTCATTCTGTGCTTCACAGTAGTACTGTTCACTGCCACTGGACTCAGTCACATTGAAGGTGAGATTCTGTACAGTTCCTACAGTGTTCATCTCTCTCCCATTCACTTTATACCAGGTGTAGTTCTGCACTGGTGGGTTGGCATCACTGCTGCAGGTCAGAGTCACAGAGCTGCCCTCTAACACTGAACCAGAGGAACTGACGGACACTGAGGTGTTCTTAGGAGAATCTAGGAGATATAAAAATATGCTTGTTTTTTTAAAATCTGTAGTATTTAAAGTAGTGTAACGGTGATCTAATTTAAAGGATGAACACTACTTTTAATTATATCATTATATTGATTGTCATTATTTAAGTATGTTGTACATTCAGTACATAGAAAAACAATACAAATAAAATGTGTTAGTATCATTTGTTGCGTTGCAGTACGGCCAAGGGGTGATGAACTTCTCCGCTAACATTGAATTAATCTTTAGTGCAGTGGTGAGCACACCCCTTATGATTATTATTATTATTATTATTATTATTATTATAACTGAAGATTCCAGCTCACTTACAAAGAACTTTGACAGTCAGCTGAGTGTTAGATATCTTCTGAAAGTCTCCTTGTTGCAGTTCGTAAAGCGCCTTGCAGGTGATCTTCTGCCCATGGTGGAGGTGGGAAGCAGTGAAGGTCAGAACAGAAGACACATATTTGGTTTTATCCTCATTCTCTTGAAGTTGATCCACACTGTCACTCAGTCTGGGGGTCCATGTGAGACTTGGGGGGAGTTTGGGACAGGGGGCTGCAGCAGAGCAGCTCAAACTCACAGAGGTCCCCTCCATCACCTCCACCTTCTCTGGGGTTAACTTGGGTTTGGGTGGAGAGGCTAGGAGACATGGAGACATGAGGACGAGTTACTGTCTGTCTCTGGATTGGAGACTCACACAGCACTCAGAGCACAAACACAGCAAAAATGTTGGAGTACATTTAACACCCTAGGGTGTCATATAAACACCCTAGGGTGTTAAATGTACAGCATCAGTGTTAGATTTACACTGGCATTTTGCTGTGAACTCATCACCACATCAACAGTGTGTCTAATATTCAGTACATACATATACAATAGCTTAAGAACATTGGACTTAAACAGGTAACAGCACATGTTGTGAAATGTTTTCTGTACTGAGCTCATAGCCTTATACGTTCTGCAAAGCCATGCCATTCATACATATATGAGTCCTTGTGCTCTGTCTTGACGATCTTAGCGCATGGTCTAAAACGCATGGCGCAAATGCATTTAGGGCATAACAAACTCAACTTTTGCTAGTTAGACGGTGGATAAATTGGATGCAAAGTAAGGCTCAAATGGGCTGAATTTAGTCCTTTCATTAATTATAGGTGTGTCTTCTTAACACAGAATAAACCAATCAGAGTGTCATCTCCTATTCCCTTTAAAAGTCACCTGTGTTTGCACCTTGCTGGATTGCTGATATTATGGAAGATAGTATGACTGGGAAAACAGCCATTTACAGCTGGCGAAACAGACCTGCTCATGTGCAAGGTTAAAGCGTGCGTGCAAAGAATATATTTATCTATATTGTAGAAACCGCACAGCTAAACCAATGAGGGGATAACTGCGGTTGAAGGTTTAAACGTGATTTCTCCACCTGACTGTGTGGGAAAAGGAAAAAAAAAAAAAAAAATAAAGTTAATAAATATATATTCAACCGGTTGCAACTAGACTAGAGATTCACTATTATTAGTAATAAGGGGCCCAATAAGGGAGAAAAAAAAAAGATCGTACCACACGTTACCTTCCGTCTGGTCTCCTTGACCCCTTGATACCCAGTTTATCTGTGTATATATGTGTAAATCATGCAGTAAATCATCACCCAACGCTGATGACTTTTTTATTTTTTATCTTTTTAAAATAATAATAAAAATTTTTGTTAAACCTGCGTGGTGGTCAGAGTGTGGTTACACTCGACTCGTCCTTTACTAATCCTAATCAATTATCATATATTCAATTGCGGCTTCAAACAATCAGCCGAAAACTACGTTTCGTGGTGGGTGGCGAACGCAGAGGTTTGGGTAAATACAAATACATGTATTCATTTATCATAGATAGTTGCGAGCCCCAGTCTGAGTACATTTAAAGGGCAAGAAAAGCAAAAAATGAAAATGGAACCGCAAATCATGGCCCAAAATGCCTATATCAAATCACCACCACCAACTACACTCTGGGGTGTATTTAAAGACAAGGCAAAAGGCAAATTAAGGCGAATTTTGACGCCCATCAATTCTTCAGACATCAAACACCAACCCGACGATTACACCACCCCGACCTTTACAATTCCCCCTTGCTTTTGGTATGCTAACGTGTAACCAGCCGCTCTGTACCAGGCCGCTGAGTCAGAACCCCCTGAATAAATCCCCCTGAATATTAAGCTAATAATTAATAATAAAAAAAATATAAAGATGGATTAGAATCATGTTAAAAATACAATTAAAAAAAAAAAATAAACAAAATAATCTTAAACTAATATAAGGCAAATACAAACATTAAAAAACATTAAAATAAAAAAAAAAACAAAACAAAGTAAATAAACAAAGAAAATATCAACACAACAACAACAACACAACACAACAGAACATGCACGGTGTGGCAACAAGTTAGTCACGGTGTCTCTCATTTTTATCTCTCTCATGTCTTTTGGTTTAATGTGTGTGTTTCCTTTTTATGCCAAATCATGTGTTTGAACCCCAGGTGGTCAACCATACATTAAGCCCCCCATTGTTAGGGTTGGGCGAGGGGAGAGAGAGGGGGAGGAGGACATAAGAGGCAGAGACATTTTCCCTGTTTTTCTGAGTTAGGACTTTTTTACAAATTTCCATTTTTAATGATGATTATGATTTAAATAAATTTGATTTTCCTTGATTTTTATCCATACCAAAAACCATTTGATTTTACCTGATATTATTACTAATGTGTTATTTGTCATGACTATCCTATCCTAATGTATTTTCAACACAAATTTCCTGTAATATATCACATAATACAGAATGTAATTTAAACATCACATGTGCATTATGTGTTTATTTAACATATTACATAGTTATTTTAGTTTATTACAGGTTATTTTAGAAGTTTTTTAGTCCTTACACAGAAAAGAATTAAATTTAGTGTACAGGGGGTGAAGGATGAATGGCACTGTGGTATTGTCCAATGGTTTCCCATAGGATGTGGTTTGGTTTTGGTTTACTGTATAGGATTTGATGAGTTTGCGGGTTTACTCATTTTACCATTGTGTCCTGGATGGGGTGGATGCTCTAATATTATGATCAATATTATTCAGACTAACCATTACAACATGTTTTGATATACATAAGTTTGGTTTTTGTTAAAATCAAAATTCCGCCCGTCAATATCTCAGCCGTTTTAGCAGCAATTACCAATTACCACTTGACAGACTAACTAATCTCATCAATATCTCCACATAAAACAAATATGGGAAAGATTGGTTAAGCTGTTTTTATACAAATAAGCACATAAAGAAATTTGGATTTAGATTAAAACTTTTTTTTCAAATGACCTAGCTCAAATTCTACAACTCTAATCGTTAAAATTTACATAGCGATATGTCGGGCGTGACATGGACCAATGCTTTTGATGGGTGATATTTCTGTTTATTGTACAGTTTTAAATAAACCTTTATAATTCTACGATACGGGAAATGAATTGTCCATTGACTTAAATTGGGACATAAATTTGCAAGCAACCGAAGGCTAATTGAAAGTTCGAACTACCATAACCACACAGTCTCGTGCACTATGAGATTTCTTACACCTTGCTCTCTGAAGCTTCCACAGCGCACAGAAACCAGCCCATAGATATGAACCAGCCGTAGCACGAATGCTTAAAACTCATATCCTATGTGCTTCAGCTAACTTAGCCAGGTCTGCACAGTGCACACTCTGGGAGTAAAGTTAATGCGCAGAACAATTCTGTGGGTTAACGTTAGCTGAGCAAGCATGATACATTTCTAATGCTAAATGTTTCAAACAAAACCTTCATTATAGCTAAACCTGAAGCTATAGCGTCATATAGCTACAGTCAAGCCGGAAAGTCTGCGCACCCCTTTCACCTTCTCCACCTTTTATTACATTACAGGCTTATACTAAAATAGATTGAGTTAATTTTTTGCCTCAAACATCTACACACAATAGCCAATAATGATGAAGTGAAAACAGGTTTTTAGAAAATATGCAATTTTATTTTACTGACAGAAATAGGTTATTTAGGGGTTACATATCTGTACACACCCTTAGCCTAATACTTAGTTGCTGCACCTTTTGCAGCGATTACAGCTTCAAGGCATCTTGGGAAAGAAGCTACGAGCTTGGCACACTTGTTTCTGGACATTTTTGCCCAGTCTTCTTGGCATATCCTTGCAATCTCCATCAGGTTGGATGGGGAGTGTCAGTACACAGCCATTTTCAGCTCTTTCCACAGATGTTCAATTGGATTCAGGTCTGGGCTCTGGCTGGGCCACTCAAGGACATGCACAGACTTTCTCCGAAGTCACTCCTTTGTTCTCTTGGCTGTGTGCTTCGGGTCATTGTCATGTTGGAAGGTAAACCTTCTCCCCAGTCTGAGGTCCAGAGCGCTCTGGAGCAGGTTTTCTTCAAGGATCTCGTTGTACTTAGCTGCATTCATCTTTCCCTCTATCAGGACTAGTCGCCCCGTTCCCGCTGCTGAAAAACATCCCCACATCATGATGCTGCCACCGCCATGCTTCACTGTAGGGATGGTATTAGCCAGGTGATGAGCGGTGCCTGGTTTCCTCCAGACGTAATGCTTGGTATTCAGGCCAAAAAGTTCAATTTTGGTTTCATCAGACCAGAGAATCTTGATTCTCATGGTTTGAAATTCCTCTAGGAGCCTTTTGGCAAACTCCAAGTGGGCTGTGATGTGCCTTTTACTAAGGAGGGGCTTCCGTCTGGCCACTCTACCATAAAGGCCTGATTGGTGGAGTGCTGCCTGGATAGTTGATCTTCTGTAAGGTTCTCCCATCTCCACAAGGATGACTCTGTCAGAGTGACCCTCAGGTTCCTGCTCACCTCCCTGTCCAAGGCCCGTCTTCCCCGATTGCTCAGTTTGGCCGGGCAGCCAGGTCTAGGAAGATTCTTGGTGGTTCCAAACTTCTTCCATTTACGAATGATGCTTTTTTCCACTGTGCTTTTTGGGACCTGTAAAGCTGCAGAGATTTTTCTGTACCCTTCTCCAGATCTATGCCTTGACACAATCTTGTTTCTGAGGTCTGCAGATAATTTCTTTGACCCCATGGCTTGGAGTTTGCTCTGACATGCACTGTCAACTGTGGGACCTTATATAAGCAGGTGTTGGCAATCCCCAATCGTGTCCAATCAATTGAATTTATCACAGGTGGACTCCAATTAAGTTGTAGAAACATCTCAAGCAGTATCAGTGGAAACAAAATGCACCTCAGCTCACTTTTGGGTGTCATATCAAAGGGTGTGAACACTTGTGTACATATGACATTTTACATTTAGATTTTTACATCTAAAATCGTCTGTTTTCTCTTTCTCTCTCTGTTCTAGTCATTGTGGGCTATTTTGTGTAGAATTTTGTGACAAAAAATGAACTCAATCTATTGCAGAATATGTCTGTAACATAATAAAACGTGGAAGGGAATTTTGGTGAAAGGGAATTTTGGACAGATTAGTTATCAAATTTGAAAATTTCTAATTTAAATTTTTTTACTACAATATATCTGTTGTTGTTTGCCATGATAAATCTGTTTTATTTCTAATGTGTTATAAAATGTATTATGTTATGTTATTATGTTATGATATTTAATGTTATTTGGACTTATTCTGGTCTATTGGGGTGTTCTTGAAGGTAGATTGATTGAACTATCAAGCAGTAGCTATACATTTTCTAATGATTGTGTAATCTTTAGTTATGTTTATTCAATGTTCAAGTGGATGTGTAACAATAGTTGTGCTGATTATATTTTTTAAAGAAATTGACACCTTCCGGAAAAAAAACCCTGGGAATTAATAACAAAAAACTACGTTTTAAGTGTGAAGTTCGGCTTATGTTAAGCCAAACTTCAGCTCTCTACACTATCAGGGATTTCCAGTACTCCGTTTTTTATATCTGACTGCTATACAGTTCTGTAGCTATGTTAGTCTACTGTATTTCAAACAACATGTACTCATCACTGGGCAGATTGGTTCAAACTTTCTCTCAAAGAGCCTAATTCATATTCTTCAAAATTGTAAGCAGCCTACGACTGCTGCATTAGGCTATAGAGTAGGTTTGGACATTGGCTATAGGTCTATAATGCATTAAGGGCAGCACAATAGTATATATATTTCTGTATGTGATGCAGATTATTTTACACAGAAGACTGTGTACACACTTGAAAACGAAATAGGTTATCACTTGCTGCTGGAGTGCATAAATACAGTGGTATTTCATTTTGACTTAAACCATAGATTCTACTCTTAATTTGTTGATTAGAAATGGAATCATCCATCCAAGGAGTAGCCTATACGGACATGTGGCCTAGGCTTACACCACCACCCTTGAGATCACTTATGTACAGCTAAGAAGTATGAAATATATGAAAACATACACTGTCGACATACAGAGTAGTAGTCGATAAGATTTCAGTCATAGCATAACATGTAGGCCTAATTGGCCTGATATGTCATAGTGAAGTTCAAAGGCTAGAAATAAAAACAATAGGTGAAAGTATACCTTTAATAGCCTAATGCAATCACAGCATGCAATTATACTCATATCGCTTTTGAATACTTCTAACAAGGATTTGAAATGTAAACAGTCAAAGATTTAGATCCACCTTTCAAAAGCTACCTACCAATATTATCACATGTTAGCTATCAATATCGGTATGAGACATAAGAGGAATAGAGAAATAGCCTAGACAAAACTGCAGTAGGAAAATACTAAGCCTTTTTGTACAGGTCACTATCATGGGTGGCAGCACATACTCTCAGAGTATGAATTAGGCTCTCTGAGAGAAGCTTTGAACCAATCTGCCCAGTGATGAGTACATGTTGTTTGAAATATTAGACCAACATAACTACAGAACTGTATAGCAGTCAGATATAAAAAAAACAGAGTACTGAAAATCCCTGATAGTGTAGACAGCTGAAGTTTGGCTTGGTGGTGCTCATTTGAATTTCCTGTCTTTTGTGGCTTTTGACCAAGCCAAACTTCACACTTAGGCTGAAAAGGAAGCCATGTTCTGGTAGCTTATGCTTACTGTTGCAGATGTTACAATGAAATGAAACTGCATACATTTTCTAAAATAACAGCACCGGTGTAAGCTAATGGAAAAATAAATTCCTGTTTTCCCGATGTATTAGCCTATATACTGCGTCGGTCTGAAAATAGCAAAAACACTTGCTTCTGGGTGACTGCCACTTAGCACCGAGTGTAAGATAGAGCTGAACACACAAAAATTTAATATTGACCAGAAAGAGTCCTACCTGTGATATTAATTAGAACAGCTGGTTCAAAAGTCCATTTGAGAGTATAGCGGCATTCTATTCTGAAGAAATAATAACCATAATCCACTGGAAAGTTCTCCAGGACTGTGGTGCAGTTTTTCTGAATCAGGCCTCCAGTGATCTTTCCCTGCAGATGTAGATGGGATGTAGATAGGCTGGAATCAAACATTATAGTTTTATATCTAAACCATTGTCCTTTAACTGAACGTGGATCGTATGTCAGATAGTAATCATAGTTAGATGGGATCTCAAATGTGCAGGGAATCAGCACACATGATCCAGCCAGAGCTTCTATACTCTGAGGCATCCATATTGCCCAGTCTCTGCTCAGGGCTCCTACAACACACACAACACAACTTTGTCACAATATTACACTGGCGATCCTACAGCACTGATAAATCACACTATACTGTATGAACCTGGTGTACATTGAATATAGATAAACATAAATGTAACACTAGAATGCCTTATACCTCATAACTGAAAAAAACAAATATAATAAATACTTCCCGTGAAGCATATGGATATTTTGAAATACAGTGAAATACAGTGTATGCATGACTTATTTTTGGCAAATATATGATCAACAGTGACTTTAGGCTCTATTCCTACATCTGTTAAAAATAATTTTTTGTATCAAAATAAATTTTTTCTCAGATTAGCATAAAAAGATGAATATTAGTATTTGGTCAAATCATCATGGAAACACTCATTGTTTATATCCCCTGTATTGTACCAATTAACATTCTATAACTCCACCCACACCAAGCCCCACCTTGCAGCAGGCAGCCAATGAGGATGAATCTCTCTGCTCCAATCATGTCTCAGTATTAGTGAGGACCAGAGGCACAGGGTGGAGATTATCTGAAGAGGAGAAACATTTTCATAAAATGCACCAATAGACAGATGGTTTGTGCAAACCTCCTATTCAGCTAGTTATCAACTACCATCACTGGTTACACAGATTACCTGAATTTTAATTCTTTTTTTTGAAAACCATGTAGGAAAATATCTGAATAAATAGTAAAGATGACAATGAGGACTAATTGACAATTATTGCTATTGCCATTATTACATTTAGATTTTTAATTTTTAATTTTCCCATAAAGTAAACTTATTTTGTGCTTGTCAAGAAGGTCTGAAATAAATTAAACACAACTAGACATGAAGACCAACAAATTATTTATTTTATTTGATTGTTTGCAGGTGGTATTTTTGTAGTACTTGCCTTTCTACGGCAGTGAAATTCAGTTCAATGATCCATAGCAACTCAAAATTCACTTACACAAAAGCAAGTAATAAAATTGCCTATTGATAAAAATGTCAAAAAGTCAAAGGACTTATCGTTCAACTTCAGCGACATGTAAGCATTATAATTGAGAAATTAGTTATTAAAATGTTACCAAGGTATAGCCTGTGAAAAACCCATAGTCAGAAATACTCTTTATAATGCCTGTATGAGGTTGAAGTGCTCAAAATACCGTTTGGTACGCTAGAAATAAAGTTTTAACACTCAAACAGTAATTTATTTATCTTTTGGCAAAAAGCAAAGTCACTATTAGCCACAATGTACACTGAGAATAAATGATCTTAAAACGCTCCCATTATTGAGAGTATAAATAATCTTCAGAACAGTTCTTTTTAATTAAATGCTAATAACAATGTTAGGCTGGAGATCATCTGTAGTTTGACAGAGCCAAGCGTAACAGGCGGAAATATACTTACTGTAGAACAGAAGAATATCCAGCCTCTCTCCACTGCACACTGACCCTCAGCCTGCAGAGCACAAGTACAAACTCACACAAAAGAGGAACTGCTCATATGTGGACTTTTGTGAAATATGCTCTGGATGTGATGCTGTGAATATTTTTGGCAAACATTCATAAAGAACGTGTTGCCATAAGGAACATTTCCACCCGTCTCTGAAACAGCTACTGAACTTAAACTTTGTCTCTGTCATAATACATAGTGTGGCAGGGTATCAGGGAGAAACGTAATTGAATAATGGTTTAATTGTTTCTGATTGCTATGACAGTGAGCCGGGGCTTGAAAAGGGAGAGACGGGCGGACAAACAGGGCTGGCTGGAGACGGAGGAAGTAATAGCTTCGAGAAGCCAGAGCCGGAAAAGTAAACTGAAACTGAAAATTAAATATACCCAAGCGGGTTTGTACAAATACGGTGTGGTCTCCACTTCTTCCCGAGCGGTGGCACTCGATCTTGCTACACATAGATATAAACATGTCAAAATACAAAATGTGCCTTACAAATGTTACTCTGATAATCAGGCTACTTTGACCTCCTAACACAGAAACAGAGTTTGCCTTCACAGTTGAAGTGAAATAAACAAATACACATTAATGCCGAAACTTAAAATGTCAGCACAGAAACATTGAAAAGAAAATGGAGAATAGAGGAGCAACTGCAAAAAGATGCAGATAATAATCTTTAAAAATCTGACATCTACAGTTACTATGGAAACACTGCAACGTGACAAGCAACACTTAAAGTAAAACTCTCCTATATTTCCCCTCATGTCACAAAGTGCCCTGTGATACACAAATAAAGTTACTCTACACTTTCATTGCCTTTGAATAAAAATCAGAAAGATATTTTAGGCCTATATACGCCTGTTTTCATGCAGGTGTTCTGTTTAAAATTGTATCGTTTTCACTGTACATTTGAATACTTATTCCCACAAACATTCACATAAAACAACAGGCACACACACAAACATGCTAAATAAATAGACAAAAAACCCCAAAGATTTAACTTTGTTGCTTACATTTCATACCACAACCTTTCATTAGGTCACTTAATGGAATATATTACAAATGCAAAAAGACAAAAGTGGATATAACAACATTGTACAATATTTGCTGATTCATATTATTTATGATATGTACAATTATTTAAAGTAATACTGAACAATGGTATTATATGTTGTTAAAAAAATCTGAAAAATTCAATTAGTCATATTTAATTTTGTATTCTTTTTATTTACACATGACAGAGAGTGCAGTCAAACAGGGTAATCATAAAAAAACAGAAAGTAATATATATTCAATATAATGTATATTTAACATTTTCTACCTTAATTCAAACACATCCAGTATTAATGCTCACCCGGTGTTTTCTTTTTCAGAAAATACAACATAATGTAGAAGAAGAAGAAATCCATTTCTTTATTGTCACCCATAACCACAATGCTGATCACTTTTAAAAAATCAAGTGGTTTTGAAGTAGTATTACCACAGATAAACTGAATATTTATAATTTAAATATATATATTCAATATAGTATAAAAGGGGAAGTGAAACCTTTTAGAACTGCCCTCTCTTGCATTGTTGCGTTAGAGTTTCTTCATACAGACAGTATGAATTTGAGAAACATCAAAAAACAAGCTTTAAAATCTACCCAGCAACAGTTTCTGTGAGTCCATATTTTAGTTTTTTTCCATTTAGATTCCATTTAAATAATAGTCTTCTTCAAATTTACAGTCAGCCTGTCCCACTAGAACATTCTTTGAAGATTCCTGAGGATGCGGACTGCTGGGGTTTTCTCAGAAAGAGGCAACTGCCAAATTTAAGTGACAACCTACAGTGTACATTCATTAAAATTCAGTTAAAACAGGGAAACTGTAAGTTAAGTACAGAGTACAAAATAGATTCTGTAACAATATCAGAATGTATGAAATGAACAAATTACCCTCAGTGAGAGTTATTTTCTCCAGGATAAATATAAAATAATCATCTCCTCATTTCATAAACATGCCCTCAGAATACATTGATAAAAGTGACCCTCCACGTTCAGTGGTTAAAAATAACAGCTTTTAAGGAAACCCAACATGCTCATAGTTTTAATGAGCCACTGGATCTGGTCTCAGTTTCCATCTCCAGTGTTCTGGTAGTCATCGTCCTCTTCTTGTGTAGTCACAGTGTCTTTCTGATGCTTGTTTTTTACCTAAGATATGGAGAAAGTGCACGCACACACACACACACACACACACACACACACACACAATCGTGTGTCAGTGGAGAAAGAGGGCAGTGCCTATGTTCATATCATGAAAACAATACGAAGAGTCAATTCCTGGTTCAATTACTAAAATAACTGTTTTCATAAAGCAGTAGCATTTGTCAAAAATGTGTCCAACGTTATATATATATTTTTCTAAGAATTGTAAGCATAGTAAATTGAATTTTGTGCTTTGCCAGACTTTCATTTTGTGAAAAGAAAATATAGCTCCTGCATTTTACTGTGTGTCAAAGTTAAGGACAAATGTGGATTGAATCCAGTCCAAAGTGATTCCACAGAGAATTTCAGACCAGGTCTTCACCTCCATTTGAAAATTTGTGATTAATACAGCTCTGTAGTATCCTGTCTTTACTACACACATACAGGAAATCTAATTTTCAGAAACATGAATAATCAGCATAATGGCGCCCCCTGCTGTATATTTTTCTGTGCATCCCACTTATTCACCTGCAGCACGTCATATTCAGGGCTGATGTTGGAGAGCTGCAGACTGGCGTATGTGTCACCGTCCCTCCCTCCCTTTAAAGGAAAAGTCACACAGATGGTGCAAATGTAATGTACAGGTGAAATGAGGCTGAGCTGCAGTCAGAGTGTTTCAAAAAATTAAGAAGAGGAAAGGATGGTGAGACTCACCTTCAGTTTTATAAACAACCTGGAGACATGAAAAGCAAATAAAAAAGAGTGTGTTACTGCCTCTGCTCGTACAGTCTGTAGACTTCAATAATTTATGTACTAGGTACAAAATAATGCTCTCTCAAAAATGTGTTCATATGGAAAATATTCTCTTCCCTGCTTCGAGCATCTGACCAGAGCGGTAGCCATAAGACCTACCGAGCACCCTCCTCCAGCTCAGCTCCAGCTCCACGCCTGTCCCCTGCCTGAAGCTGGTTCAATTAGCTAATGTTAGTTAGCTTTTGGCAATGCTAACTGTTGGTTCAGTAAGCTAATGCTAGTTAGGTTTTGGCAATGCTAACTGTTGGTTCAGTTAACGAATGCTAGTTAGGTTTTGGCAATGCTAACTGTTGGTTCAGTTAGCTAATGCTAGTTAGGTTTTGGCAATGCTAACTGTTGGTTCAGTTAGCTAATGCTAGTTAGGTTTTGGCAATGCTAACTGTTGGTTCAGTTAGCTAATGCTAGTTAGGTTTTGGCAATGCTAACTGTTGGTTCAGTTAGCTAATGCTAGTTAGGTTTTGGCAATGCTAACTGTTGGTTCAGTTAGCTAATGCTAGTTAGATTTTGGCAATGCTAACTGTTGGTTCAGTTAGCTAATGCTAGTTAGGTTTTGGCAATGCTAACTGTTCACTTGGCAACTGTCAGTCTGACATTCGCACAGGGCGATTGTTTACAGTCACACCTGTGCCAGGTCACTCACAAATCCAGGATAAAATTTAGGTTGCATATGCCATAAAGACAGTTGCACTTTTGTGCCCTGCTTCTACTGCTTTTTCTGTATCAGCGAGATGTCATTTATAAAATTTTCTTTACATTAGTGGAATTTAGCAGACGTCACGTGGCGCTGTAATGGCGACATGTAGTCCAGCTGCCTCTCGTCTTCGTGTTTGTTCATTTGAATGGGTTTTGTTGTGTCTGGCTTTTGTCTTTGTTTTTTTCATGCACTGTGTGTCTATTGTGGGACGGGGAAGCGGGCTGGAGATTTTTCGGGGGAGTCCTGCTGCTCGTTTTTATAATATTGACAAATTGTTGGGGGATGATTTTTTTTGTGGTCCTCACCATGGAGACGCATTCGCATTATGCTCGGACATGTCCATTGGATCTGCAGCCACGGAGTTTACCATCGTTCTTCACCGGAGTTGAAGATGTCGGGACTCATTTGGGACTGCAGGCAATCTTCAAAAGGCAACAGGAAAGGAAAAGATAAAGTCGTGGAGGCACCGAGGCGGAGTTTGTGTGTTGGACTGGTTGATGATATTGGACATCTCGGGACAGCGGGGGCTATTTTAATCATGACGTTTGGCTGTATAGTGGCATTTTATATGTGTGTTGTGGGTCTGCACCACTGTCTATGTCTTTTTTATTGTTGCTGGTGGCTACAATTGAAGTTCCCTTTCGGGAAAATAAAAGTTATTCTATTCTATTCTTATCCACAGCAAAGTCTTGCATTTTATTTTTACATAGTATCCATTCATACAGCTGGATATATACTGAAGCCTGTGGGGGATCTCTATGCCAGAGACACGGAGGAAATATTGGAGGTCCAGATGCGATAGATGAGGAATCTTAAAGTGTTACACCATTAACCCCTTAGTGCAGATAGTCTATTTTGTCTCACATGCGAGACAGTTTTACGCAACTGAGACACGCGTTGCTCCTGCAGCCAAACTATTAGCGGAAAACCCAAACGCGGTATTTTAACTTTATTGGTAGACGATTCGCGACTATTTCTGGCCAATGCGTAGTTTTTAAGTGTCACTATCTTTCCGTAGCAAGTCCATTTAACAAGCACTCCCCACCCAGCCTATACCTACCCATGCGTGACATAGTGGGCAATAGCGTCTATGTTGGGAGTTCATAAATATATGTATTCATCATATAATATCAGAATTCCGTCCAGCAACCAGATAAACCCACCAATAGCCCGACCGTATGCAAATACAGCGGTGCAAATCGCTGCTCAATCAATACCGACATAAACAAGTGAAATCATACAATGCCATTCTACTATCAATATCTGCTATTAAATATGGAATTCGTGTGCAATCCTCCCGTGGATTTAAGCGTAGATATGTCCCTTTCAAGATTCCGTGGTCATTTATTGTCTTGGACAATCCGTTTGAAAAATACACAGCGCATTGGAACACTATTAGACAAACGAAACTAGCTCTGCGTAACCCCCCCCTTCCTGATTGCACTGCTGTGACGCTTTCAATTTTATTCTGGTTTGATCGACAATTGTTTTATCCAATAGAAGGCACGACAAGCTTCCCAAAAGTAATTTACATGTGTAATTGAAAGCTTGGATTAACTATTTAAGGGCGAGCGTAACTGCAATACTTGTTATATCACGACAATTTTACGCAGGCATGCGCAGATGACGCATTTGGTTTGACGCATTTGGTATGACGCAATTGGTGTTACGCCATAAAACTGCGCGCAACTTTGAAGTGACTTTTTAGTAGTTTTCCTCCGAAGTCGGTCAGAAGAGGACAACAACAGAGATTCTTCTAATCCCTGTAGCATAGATTCTGTGGAAGAGGTGCCTATCAATATGGGGAAGATATCCTCCTCGACATGTAAGTATTACTGCTTGTAATATTTTGATTATATACATTCGTTTTTCCACTGCGTGCTATATTTTCGTTATTTTTGTATTTGCATCGGTCGTAATAGAGCACTGTTAGCCTGCTAATAATGCTGAACATATTTGAAAACACACTTTTTCAGACTCCACCTTGAATAACTAAACTCCTCAAAAAAAGTTTGGAAACGTTATTTCGGTCGATTATTCCTCCCCTTTAATAATACCAATTGGTATTGTATTTTATATCGTTGGAAAGCCTGATTAGTCACCTTTACAACGAGGTACAACTTGTAAGGATCGTGCATTCGTGGAATGAGCAACACAGCTAACCGTGTGGGTAGCGGCCCAAAAAAATGTGCCAAAATCCCCTGCAATATTCTTCTGTTGGTATTCACTCTCGTTTTGAGTTGCTTGGTGGACTGGATGATTGCACTCTCCCACAGTAATAAGGAAAAAACAACACATATTGGCCATTTTTACACTTTATTCATTTTACACTGTCAGGGACCTCAGTAGCGTGTGGAAGATCCATACGCAGCCACAACAGCTTGGCACCTCCTCCTCATGCTGGTCACCAGCCTGGTCACACACTGCTGTGGGATGGCATCCCATTCCATCCCACTGGCATACACCTGCCAGCACTTGAAGCTCAAAACGAGAGTGAATACCAACAGAAGAATATTGCAGGGGATTTTGGCACATTTTTTTGGGCCGCTACCCACACGGTTAGCTGTGTTGCTCATTACACGAATGCATGATCCTTACAAGTTGTACCTCGTTGTAAAGGTGACTAATCAGGCTTTCCAACAATATAAAAGACAATACCAATTGGTATTATTAAAGGGGAGGAATAATCGACCGAAATAACGTTTCCAAACTTTTTTTGAGGAGTTTAGGTTCATTACACATAGAGTGAAATATTTCAAGCCTTTATTTCTTGTAATTTTGATGATTATGGCTTACAGCTAATGAAAACCCAAATTCAGTGTCTCAGAAAATTAAAATATTATATAAGATCAATAAAAAATTAAATTTTAAACAGAAATGTCAGCCTTCTGAACATTATGTTCATTTCTATGCACTCAATACTTGATTGGGGCTCCTTTTGCATGAATTACTGCATCAATGCGGCGTGGCATGGAGGCGATCAGCCTGTGGCACTGCTGAGGTGTAATGGAAGCCAAGGTTGCTTTGATAGCGGCCTTCAGGTCGTCTGCATTGTTGGGTCTGGTGTTTCTCATCTTCCTCTTGACAATACCCCATTGATTCTCTATGGGGTTCAGGTCAGGCGAGTTTGCTGGCCAATCAAGCACAGTAATACCATGGTCATTGAACCAGCTTTTGGTACTTTTGGCAGTGTGGGCAGGTGCCAAGTCCTGCTGGAAAATGAAATCAGCATCTCCATAAAACTTGTCAGCAGAAGGAAGCATGAAGTGCTGAAAAATGTCTTGGTAGATGGCTGCGTTGACTGTGGACTTCAGAAAACACAGTGGACCAACACCAGCAGATGACATGGCACCCCAAATCATCACTGACTGTGGAAACTTCACACTGGACTTCAAGCAACGTGGATTCTGTGCCTCTCCACTCTTCCTCCAGACTCTGGGACCTTGATTTCCAAATGAAATGCAAAATTTACTTTCATCTGAAAAGAGGACTTTGGACCACTGAGCAACAGTCCAGTTATTTTTCTCCTTAGCCCAGGTAAGACGCTTCTGACGTTGTCTCTGGTTCAGGAGTGGCTTGACACGAGGAATGCGACATTTGTAGCCCTTGTCCTGGATTTGTCTGTGCGTGGTGGCTCTTGATGCACTGACTCCAGCCTCAGTCCACTCCTTGTGAAGCTCCCACAAACTCTTGAATAGATTTTGCTTGACAATCCTCTCAAGGCTGCGGTTATCCCTGTTGCTTGTGCATCTTTTCCTACCACACTTTTCCCTTCCAATCAACTTTCTATGAATATGCTTGGATACAGCACTCTGTGAACAACCAGCTTCTTTAGCAACGACCTTTTGTGGCTTACCCTCCTTGTGGAGGGTGTCAATGACTGTCTTTTGGATATCTGTCAAGTCAGCAGTCTTCCCCATGATTGTGTAGCCTACTGAACCAAACTGAGAGACCATTTAAAGGCTCAGGAAACCTTTGCAAGTGTTTTGAATTAATTAGCTGATTAGAGTGTGACACCATGAGTTTCCAATATTGAACTTTTTCACAATATTCAAATTTTCTGAGATACTGAATTTGGGTTTTCATTAGCTGTAAGCCATAATCATCAAAATTACAAGAAATAAAGGCTTGAAATATTTCACTCTATGTGTAATGAATCTATGTAATATATGAGTTTCACTTTCTGAAATGAGTGACAAAAAATATTGAACTTTTTCACGATATTAAAATGTTTTGAGCTGCATCTGTATATCTATTGCTCTGTTACATTTTTCCTGTTGTGATAAACTCCTAATCCATGTACAAAAAAATGCATGTGAGTAAATATTAAGTGGTCAGTCTGATATCCTGGCAAACATGTATATGTTTCTGTGGTAATAATATTATAATTAATATATTAAAAAAAACATATTTCACAAAAAAAATAGTGAGGACAATATTGTTGCCATAATGGCAAACTTACAATCAGCTCCCAGCTGTACAGTTGTTGAGTTCTGCTTGCCATGTTCATTCTGTGCTTCACAGTAGTACTGTTCACTGCCACTGGACTCAGCCACATTGAAGGTGAGATTCTGTCCAGTTCCTACAGTGTTCATCTCTCTCCAATTCACTTTATACCAGGTGTAGGTCTGCACTGGTGGGTTGGCATCACTGCTGCAGATCAGAGTCACAGAGCTGCCCTCTAGCGCTGAATTAGAGAAACTGACGGACACTGAGGTGTTCTTAGGAGGATCTAGGAGAAATTAAAATGCGACTCGTTAGGTTTTAAATGTGTTATTATAATTTGTAGCAATGCAGCCCGACCAAAGGGCGACTAAGTTCTCCGATAACTGTGAATTAATCTTTATTGCAGTGGTTGCACCCCCCTTGGCCGAATTACAACGCTAAATAATAATTATTTTTATTATTACTGAATATTCCAGCTCCATTCTTACATAGAACTCTGAGAGTCAGACTGGTGTTAGACTTCTGAATGCCTCCTTGTTGCAGTTGGTAAAGAGCCCTGCAGGTGATCTTCTGCCCATGATGGAGGTGGGAAGCAGTGAAGATCAGAACAGAAGACACAGATTTGGTTTGATCCTCATTCTCTTGCAGTTGATCCACACTGTCACTCAGTCTGGGGGTCCATGTGAGATTTGGGGGGAGTTTGGGACAGGGGGCTGCAGCAGAGCAGCTCAAACTCACAGAGGTCCCCTCCATCACCTCCACCTTCTCTGGGGTTAACTTGGGTTTGGGTGGAGAGGCTAGGAGACATGAAGACATGAGGATGGGTTTCTGTCTGTCTCAGGATTGGAGACACACATAGCACTCAGAGCACAAACACAGCAAAAATGGTGGAGTACATCTAACACCCTAGGGTGTTAAATGTACAGCTTCAGTGTTAGATTTACACCGGCATTTTGCTGTGAACTAATCACCACATCAACAGTGTGTCTAATATTCAGTACATACATACGCAATAGCTTAAGAACATTGGATTAAAAAGGTAACAGCACATGTTGTGAAATGTTTTCTGTACTGAGCTCATAGCCTTATACTTTCTGCAAAGCCATGCCATTCATACATATATGAGTCCTTGTGCTCTATCTTGACGATCTTAGCGCATTGTCTAAAATGCATGGCGCAAATGCATTTAGGGCATATCAAACTCCACTTTTGCAAGTTAGACGGTGAATAAATTGGATGCAAAGTAAGGCTCAAATGGGCTGAATGTAGTCCTTTCATTAATTATAGGTGTGTCTTATTAACACACAATAAACCAATCAGAGTGTCATCTCCTATTCCCTTTAAAAGCCACCTGTGTTTGCACCTTGGTGGATTGCTGATATTATAGAAGACAGTAAGACTGCGAAAACAGCCATTTACAGCTGGCGAAACAGACCTGCTCATGCACAAGGTTAAAGCGTGCGAGCGAAGCCAAACTTCACACTTAAAAGGTAGTTTTTTGTTATTATAATCTTTTACATTAGGGTTTAACACCAGCACGGGTTTTGGTAATTCCTGACCAAACTATTTCTCCTTTCACAGAAATATAATATATGCATGTAATATGTATGGAGGTAGATTTCTATCAAAAATAAACAAGCACAAAAGTATAATCCACAATTGTATTTACCATCCACACACGCCTCTTAATTTGTGTTCCTAGATATAATCCACAATTGTATTTACCATCCACACACACACACCTCTCAATTTGTGTTTCGTAAAAATAATCCACAAGTATGTGTTTTCCATCCACACACAAACACCTCTCAACTTGTGTTTCGTAAATCATCATTTGGATGAATGCAAAAATTATATTCACAAATGCAAATAACATTTACAGATATGTTTCCAATGTTCACATGTACAAATCAAAAGCTTGGCTTGCGAACTGGCGAATCTACATTTGCCGATCGAAGGACACGCTTGATCTGCTTGGATATACGGACAGAATTTTGAGACAAATATTCCGCTGTTTTTCACCGTGTCGATTCACGCTCGCGTAACTTGCGATTCGTAAACTAAACTTCTTCTTCTTTGGTGCTACATAACACGGTGGTTTGTGTGTTCGGCTCATCAGCGCCACTTTTAGAACAAGTGGCCAAAATCGCACATTATCTTTAAGAAGTGGATTCATGATACGTTTAATTAAAACAACTGAGTTTTGAGTTTATTTAGGTTGTAAAATTAACCCCACGCTAATCTTGCGATGGCAAGTTTTTTAAACAGTCATTGCACAAAACTCCTATCAGATTGCATGTAGCTAGCTAGCTAGATTACGTTACACAGGGGTAGGTCCGTACATTGATAGGAACTAGGAAGTACAACACTATGAGCTAAAAAAGGAGAGCACTCCATGCACTTTGAATTATCATTTTAATTTAGGTGTCTTATCTGCTAGCTAGCTAGCTGAACAAATAAAAGATTTCATAGGAGACATCGGTATCAGGGAGAATAGCTGTCAAATGAATTTAATTGGCTACAATACTTCACATGGTTGAGTTTGATTTACATAATCTTTTCCATGAGGGGCAAAAGAGTTATGTAGCTACTGTGTACGGACCTACTCCTCTGTAATGTAATCTAGCTAGCTACATGCAATCTGATAGGAGTTTTGTCAATTACTGTTTAAAAAACTTGCCATCGCAAGATTAGCGTGGGGTTAACTTTACAACCTAAATAAACTCAAAACTCGGTTGTTTTAATTAAATGTACCATGAATCCACTTCTTAAAGATAATGTGCAATTTTGCCCACTTGTTCTAAAAGTGGCGCTGATGAGCCGACACACAAACCGCCGTGTTATGTAGCACCAAAGAAGAAGAAGTTTAGTTTACGAATCGCAAATTAAGTGACCGTGAATCGACACGGTGAAAAACAGCGGAATATTTGTCTCAAAATTCTGTCCGTAAATCCAAGCAGATCAAGAGTGTCCTACGATCGGCAAATGTAGATTCGCCAGTTCGCAAACCAAGCTTTTGATTTGTACATGTGAACATTGGAAACATATCTGTAAATGTTATTTGCATTTGTGAATATACTTTTTGCATTCATCCAAATTATGATTTACGAAACGCAAGTTGAGAGGTGTTTGTGTGTGGATGGAAAACACATACTTGTGGATTATTTTTACGAAACACAAATCGAGAGGTGTGTGTGTGTGGATGGTAAATACAATTGTGGATTATATCTACAAACACAAATTAAGAGGTGTGTGTGTGTGTGTGTGGATGGTAAATACAATTGTGGATTATACATTTGTGCCTGTTTATTTTTTATAGAAATCTACCTCCATAAATATGAACCTCAGATGAAGCTTTAACTTCACTAGTTGAAATTCATTGCCTGTGATCTGTCTGCTGTGAGAACAACCTCATGGAATTGATGTTGGACAGTGCTTCACTGTATAATCAAACGGAATTTGTTAAACAAGCAGGCTAATTAGTTGTTTTCCAAGCTGAAACGGAAGCCATGTTCTGGTAGTTTATGCTTACTGTTGCAGATGTTACAATGAAATGAAACTGCATACATTTTCTAAAATAACAGCACCGGTGTAAGCTAATGGGAAATAAATTCCTGTTTTCCCGATGTATTAGCCTATATACTTCGTCGGTCTGAATCTAGCAAAGACACCTGCTTCTCGGTGACTGCCACCGAGTGTAAGATAGAGCCCCTTTTGTTTTTCGACGAACGGACAGTAACACTCTCACACACACAGTCTGCATTAACATCCTGTATTTACCTCTGAATCATTAGACCCTGCTGTCCCCAGTATTACAATTATGGTACGGAAACCAAAGAAAGGTCACACAAAAATGTAATATTGACCAGAAAGAGTCCTACCTGTGATATTAATTAGAACAGCTGGTTCAAAAGTCAATTTGCGACAATAGCGGCAGCCTATTCTGAAGGAATAATAACCATAATCCACTGGAAGGTTCTCCAGGACTGTGGTGCAGTTATTCTGCATCAGGTCTCCAGTGATCTGTCCCTGCAGACGGGATGTAGATTGGCTGGAATCAAAAATTATAGTTCTATATCTAATCCATTGTCCTTTAACTGAAGGTGGATCGTATGTCAGATCGTCATAGTTAGATGGGATCTCAAATGTGCAGGGAATCAGCACACAGGATCCAGCCAGAGCTTCTATACTCTGAGGCATCCATATTGCCCAGTCTCTGCTCAGGGCTCCTACAACACACACAACACAACTCTGTCACAATATTACACTGGCGATCCTCCAGCACTGATAAATCACACTATACTGTATGAACCTGGTGTATATTGAATATAGATAAACATAAATGTAACACTAGAATGCCTTATACCTCATAACTGAAAACACAAATATAATAAATACTTCACGTGAAGCATATGGACATTTTGAAATACCATTACACAGTGTATGCATTACTTATTTTTGGCAAATATACGATCAACAGTGACTTTAGCCTTTATTTCTACAAGTGTTAAGTATTATTTTTTGTATCAAAATACTTTCTTTTTTAGACAAGCATAAAAAAAATTATATTAGTATTTGGTCAAATCACAATGGAAACACTCATTGTTTACATCCCCTGTATTGTACCAATTAACATTCTTTAACATTCTTTATTTTTTTTTATTTTTGTGATGTCTCAACCTGGTACACTGCAAACACACTGCACTTTCTCCACGGGGACAAATAAAGATACTACTACTTACTACCCACACCAAGCCCCACCTTGCAGCAGGCAGCCAATGAGGATGAATCTCTCTGCTCCAATCATGTCTCAGTATTAGTGAGGACCAGAGGCACTGGGTGGAGCTTATCTGAAGAAGAAAAACATTTTCTACAAATGCACCAATAGACAGATGGTTTGTGCAAACCTCCTATTCAGCTAGTTATCAACTAGCATCAGTGGGGCTCACTGGTTACACAGATAGAATTTTACCAGAATTTTACTTTTTCTGTTTGAAAATATCTGAATAAATAGTAAATATGACAATGATGACAAATTGACGATTATTACTATTGCTATTATTACATTTAGATTTAAAGATTTCCCATAAAGTAAATTAATTTTGTGCTTGTCAAGAAGGTCTGAAATAAATTAAACACAACTAGACATGAAGACCAACAAATTATTTATTTGCAGTTGGTATTTTTGTAGTACTTGCCTTTCTACGGCAGTGAAATTCAGTTGAATGATCCATAGCAACTCAAAATTCACTTACACAAAAGCAAGTAATAGAATTGGCTATTGATAAAAAATGCCAAAAAGTCAAAAATCCTATCGTTCATCTTCAGTGACATGTAAGCATTATAATTGAGAAATTAGTTGAAATTAGTTATTGAAATGTTACCAAGGTATAGCCTGTGAAAAGCCCATAGTCAGAAATACTCTTTATAATGCCTGTATGAGGTTAAAGTGCTCAAAATACCTTTTGGTACGCTAGAAATAAAGTTTTAACACTCAAACAGTAATTTCTTTATCTTTTGGCAAAAAGCAAAGTCACTATTAGCCACAATGTGCACTGAGAATAAATGATCTTAAAACGCTCCCATTATTGAGAGTATAAATAATCTTCAGAACAGTTCTTTTTAATTAAATGCTAATAACAATGTTTGGCTGGAGATCATCTGTAGTTTGACAGAGCCAAGCGTAACAGGCGGAAATATACTTACTGTAGACCAGAAGAATATCCAGCCTCTCTCCAGTGCACACTGACCCTCAGCCTGCAGAACGCAAGTACAAACTCATACAAAAGAGGAACTGCTCATATGTGGACTTTTGTGAAATATGCTCTGGATGTGATGCTGTGAATATTTTTGGCAAACATTCATAAAGAACGTGTCGCCATAAGGAACATTTCCTCCGTGTCTCTGGCATAGAGAACCCCTACAAAAAATTCACATAACACAACAGGCACATGAATGTTGCTTACATTTCATACCACAGCCATTCACTAAAAAAGGGAAACTTATTGAGTAAGATTGTACAATATTTGCTGATTCATATTATTTATGATATGTACAATTATTTAAAGTAATACTGAACAATGGTATTATATGTTGTTACAAAAAATCTGAAAAATTAAATTAGTCATATTTTATTTTTTATTATTTTTATTTACACATGACAGAGAGTGCAGTCAAACAGGGTAATCATAAAAAAAACAGAAAGTAATATATATTAAATATAATGTATATTTAACATTTTCTACCTTAATTCAAACACATCCAGTATTAATGCTCACCCGGTGTTTTCTTTTTCAGAAAATACAACATAATGTAGAAGAAGAAGAAATCCATTTCTTTATTGTCACCCATAACCACAATGCTGATCACTTTTAAAAAATCAAGTGGTTTTGAAATAGTATTACCACAGATAAACTGAATATTTATAATTAAAATATATATATTCAATATAGTATAAAAGGGGAAGTGAAACCTTTTAGAACTGCCCTCTCTTGCATTGTTGCGTTAGAGTTTCTTCATACAGACAGTATGAATTTGAGAAACATCAAAAAATAAGCTTTAAAATCTACCCAGCAACAGTTTCTGTGAGTCCATATTTTTGTTTTTTTCCATTTAGATTCCATTTAAATAATAGACGTCTTCAAATTTACAGTCAGCCTGTCCCACTAGAACATTCTTTGAAGATTCCTGAGGATGCGGACTGCTGGGGTTTTCTCAGAAAGAGGCAACTGCCAAATATAAGTGACAACCTACAGTGTACATTCATTAAAATTCAGTTAAAACAGGGAAACTGTAAGTTAAGTACAGAGTACAAAATAGATTCTGTAACAATATCAGAATGTATGAAATGAACAAATTACCCTCAGTGAGAGTTATTTTCTCCAGGATAAATATAAAATAATCATCTCCTCATTTCATAAACATGCCCTCAGAATACATTGATAAAAGTGACCCTCCACGTTCAGTGGTTGTGTTTAAAAATAACAGCTTTTAAGGAAACCCAACATGCTCATAGCTTTAATGAGCCACTGGATCTGGTCTCAGTTTCCATCTCCAGGGTTCTGGTAGTCATCGTCCTCTTCTTGTGTAGTCAGTGTCTTTCTGATGCTTGTTCTTTACCTAACATATGGAGAAAGTGCACACACACACACACACACACACACACACACACACACACACACACACACACACACACACACACACACACACACACACACAATCGTGTGTCAGTGGAGAAAGAGGGCAGTGCCTATGTTCATATCATGAAAACAATACGAAGAGTCAATTCCTGGTTCAATTACTAAAATAACTGTTTTCATAAAGCAGTAACATTTGTCAAAAATGTGTCCAACGTTATATATATATTTTTCTAAGAATTGTAAGCATAGTAAATTGAATTTGGTGCTTTGCCAGACTTTCATCTTGTGAAAAGAAAATATAGCTCCTGCATTTTACTGTGTGCCAAAGTTAAGGACAAATGTGGATTGAATCCAGTCCAAAGTGATTCCACAGAGAATTTCAGACCTTCTCCTGAGTGTGGGAGGTCTTCACCTCCATTTGAAAATGAGTGATTAATACAGCTCTGTAGTATCCTGCCTTTACTACACACATACAGGAAATCTAATTTTCAGAAACATGAATAATCAGCGTAATGGCGCCCCCTGCTGTATATTTTTCTGTGATGCATCCCACTTATTCACCTGCAGCACGTCATATTCAGGGCTGATGTTGGAGAGCTGCAGACTGGCATATGTGTCACCGTCCCTCCCTCCCTTTAAAGGAAAAGTCACACAGATGGTGCAAATGTAATGTACAGGTGAAATGAGGCTGAGCTGCAGTCAGAGTGTTTCAAAAAATTAAGAAGAGGAAAGGATGGTGAGACTCACCTTCAGTTTTCTAAACAACCTGGAGACATGAAAAGCAAAGAAAAAAGAGTGTGTTATTGCCTCTGCTCGTACAGTCTGTAGACTTCAATAATTTATGTACTAGGTACTAAATAATGCTCTCTCAAAAATGTGTTCATATGGAAAATATTCTCTTCCCTGCTTCGAGCATCTGACCAGAGCGGTAGCCATAAGACCTACCGAGCACCCTCCTCCAGCTCAGCTCCAGCTCCACGCCTGTCCCCTGCCTGAAGCTGGTTCAATTAGCTAATGTTAGTTAGCTTTTGGCAATGCTAACTGTTGGTTCAGTAAGCTAATGCTAGTTAGGTTTAGGCAATGCTAACTGTTGGTTCAGTTAACGAATGCTAGTTAGGTTTTGGCAATGCTAACTGTTGTTTCAGTTAGCTAATGCTAGTTAGGTTTTGGCAATGCTAACTGTTGGTTCAGTTAGCTAATGCTAGTTAGGTTTTGGCAATGCTAACTGTTGGTTCAGTTAGCTAATGCTAGTTAGGTTTTGGCAATGCTAACTGTTGGTTCAGTTAGCTAATGCTAGTTAGGTTTTGGCAATGCTAACTGTTGGTTCAGTTAGCTAATGCTAGTTAGATTTTGGCAATGCTAACTGTTGGTTCAGTTAGCTAATGCTAGTTAGGTTTACGCAATGCTAACTGTTCACTTGGCAACTGTCAGTCTGACATTCGCACAGGGCGATTGTTTACAGTCACACCTGTGCCAGGTCACTCACAAATCCAGGATAAAATTTAGGTTGCATATGCCATAAAGACAGTTGCACTTTTGTGCCCTGCTTCTACTGCTTTTTCTGTATCAGCGAGATGTCATTTATACATTTTTCTTTACATTAGTGGAATTTAGCAGACGTCACGTGGCGCTGTAATGGCGACATGTAGTCCAGCTGCCTCTCGTCTTCGTGTTTGTTCATTTGAATGGGTTTTGTTGTGTCTGGCTTTTGTCTTTGTTTTTTTCATGCACTGTGTGTCTATTGTGGGACGGGGAAGCGGGCTGGAGATTTTTCGGGGGAGTCCTGCTGCTCGTTTTTATAATATTGACAAATTGTTGGGGGATGATTTTTTTTGTGGTCGTCACCATGGAGACGCATTCGCATTATGCTCGGACATGTCCATTGGATCTGCAGCCACGGAGTTTACCATCATTCTTCACCGGAGTTGAAGATGTCAGGACTCATTTGGGTCTGCAGGCAATCTTCAAAAGGCAACAGGAAAGGAAAAGATAAAGTCGTGGAGGCACCGAGGCGGAGTTTGTGTGTTGGACTGGTTGATGATATTGGACATCTCGGGACAGCGGGGGCTATTTTAATCATGACGTTTGGCTGTATAGTGGCATTTTATATGTGTGTTGTGGGTCTGCACCACTGTCTATGTCTTTTTTATTGTTGCTGGTGGCTACAATTGAAGTTCCCTTTCGGGAAAATAAAAGTTATTCTATTCTATTCTTATCCACAGCAAAGTCTTGCATTTTATTTTTACATAGTATCCATTCATACAGCTGGATATATACTGAAGCCTGTGGGGGATCTCTATGCCAGAGACACGGAGGAAATATTGGAGGTCCAGATGCGATAGATGAGGAATCTTAAAGTGTTACACCATTAACCCCTTAGTGCAGATAGTCTATTTTGTCTCACATGCGAGACAGTTTTACGCAACTGAGACACACGTTGCTCCTGCAGCCAAACTATTAGTGGAAAACCCAAACGCGGTATTTTAACTTTATTGGTAGACGATTCGCGACTATTTCTGGCCAATGGGTAGTTTCTAAGTGTCACTATCTTTCCGTAGCAAGTCCATTTAACAAGCACTCCCCACCCAGCCTATACCTACCCATGCGTGACATAGTGGGCAATAGCGTCTATGTTGGGAGTTCATAAATATATGTATTCATCATATAATATCAGAATTCCGTCCAGCAACCAGATAAACCCAGAAATAGCCCGACCGTATGCATATACAGCGGTGCAAATCGCTGCTCAATCAATACCGACATAAACAAGTGAAATCATACAATGCCATTCTACTATCAATATCTGCTATTAAATATGGAATTCGTGTGCAATCCTCCCGTGGATTTAAGCGTAGATATGTCCCTTTCAAGATTCCGTGGTCATTTATTGTCTTGGACAATCCGTTTGAAAAATACACAGCGCATTGGAACACTATTAGACAAACGAAACTAGCTCTGCGTAACCCCCCCCTTCCTGATTGCACTGCTGTGACGCTTTCAATTTTATTCTGGTTTGATCGACAATTGTTTTATCCAATAGAAGGCACGACAAGCTTCCCAAAAGTAATTTACATGTGTAATTGAAAGCTTGGATTAACTATTTAAGGGCGAGCGTAACTGCAATACTTGTTATATCACGACAATTTTACGCAGGCATGCGCAGATGACGCATTTGGTTTGACGCATTTGGTATGACGCAATTGGTGTTACGCCATAAAACTGCGCGCAACTTTGAAGTGACTTTTTAGTAGTTTTCCTCCGAAGTCGGTCAGAAGAGGACAACAACAGAGATTCTTCTAATCTCTGTAGCATAGATTCTGTGGAAGAGGTGCCTATCAATATGGGGAAGATATCCTCCTCGACATGTAAGTATTACTGCTTGTAATATTTTGATTATATACATTCGTTTTTCCACTGCGTGCTATATTTTCGTTATTTTTGTATTTGCATCGGTCGTAATAGAGCACTGTTAGCCTGCTAATAATGCTGAACATATTTGAAAACACACTTTTTCAGACTCCACCTTGAATAACTACATGTATAAGGCAAATTATATAAACTCCTCAAAAAAAGTTTGGAAACATTATTTCGGTCGATTATTCCTCCCCTTTAATAATACCAATTGGTATTGTATTTTATATCGTTGGAAAGCCTGATTAGTCACCTTTACAACGAGGTACAACTTGTAAGGATCATGCATTCGTGGAATGAGCAACACAGCTAACCGTGTGGGTAGCGGCCCAAAAAAATGTGCCAAAATCCCCTGCAATATTCTTCTGTTGGTATTCACTCTCGTTTTGAGCTTCAAGTGCTGGCAGGTGTATGCCAGTGGGATGGAATGGGATGCCATCCCACAGCAGTGTGTGACCAGGCTGGTGACCAGCATGAGGAGGAGGTGCCAAGCTGTTGTGGCTGCGTATGGATCTTCCACACGCTACTGAGGTCCCTGACAGTGTAAAATGAATAAAGTGTAAAAATGGCCAATATGTGTTGTTTTTTCCTTATTACTGTGGGAGAGTGCAATCATCCAGTCCACCAAGCAACTCAAAACGAGAGTGAATACCAACAGAAGAATATTGCAGGGGATTTTGGCACATTTTTTTGGGCCGCTACCCACACGGTTAGCTGTGTTGCTCATTCCACGAATGCACGATCCTTACAAGTTGTACCTCGTTGTAAAGGTGACTAATCAGGCTTTCCAACGATATAAAATACAATACCAATTGGTATTATTAAAGGGGAGGAATAATCGACCGAAATAACGTTTCCGAACTTTTTTTGAGGAGTTTATGTAATATATGAGTTTCACTTTCTGAAATGAGTGACAAAAAATATTGAACTTTTTCACGATATTAAAATGTTTTGAGCTGCATCTGTATATCTATTGCTCTGTTACATTTTTCCTGTTGTGATAAACTCCTAATCCATGTACAAAAAATGCATGTGAGTAAATATTAAGTGGTCAGTCTGATATCCTGGCAAACATGTATATGTTTCTGTGGTAATAATATTATAATTAATATATTAAAAAAAACATATTTCACAAAAAAAATAGTGAGGACAATATTGTTGCCATAATGGCAAACTTAGAATCAGCTCCCAGCTGTACAGTTGTTGAGTTCTGCTTGCCATGTTCATTCTGTGCTTCACAGTAATACTGTTCACTGGCACTGGACTCAGTCACATTGAAGGTGAGATTCTGTCCAGTTCCTACAGTGTTCATCTCTCTCCAATTCACTTTATACCAGGTGTAGGTCTGCACTGGTGGGTTGGCATCACTGCTGCAGGTCAGAGTCACAGAGCTGCCCTCTAACACTGAACCAGAGGGACTGACGGACACTGAGGTGTTCTTAGGAGGATCTAGGAGAAATTAAAATGCGACTCGTTAGGTTTTAAATGTGTTTTTATAATTTGTAGCAATGCAGCCCGACCAAAGGGCGACTAAGTTCTCCGATAACTGTGAATTAATCTTTATTGCAGTGGTTGCACCCCCCTTGGCCGAATTACAACGCTAAATAATAATTATTTTTATTATTACTGAATATTCCAGCTCCATTCTTACATAGAACTCTGAGAGTCAGACTGGTGTTAGACTTCTGAATGCCTCCTTGTTGCAGTTGGTAAAGAGCCCTGCAGGTGATCTTCTGCCCATGATGGAGGTGGGAAGCAGTGAAGATCAGAACAGAAGACACAGATTTGGTTTGATCCTCATTCTCTTGCAGTTGATCCACACTGTCACTCAGTCTGGGGGTCCATGTGAGATTTGGGGGGAGTTTGGGACAGGGGGCTGCAGCAGAGCAGCTCAAACTCACAGAGGTCCCCTCCATCACCTCCACCTTCTCTGGGGTTAACTTGGGTTTGGGTGGAGAGGCTAGGAGACATGAAGACATGAGGATGGGTTTCTGTCTGTCTCAGGATTGGAGACACACATAGCACTCAGAGCACAAACACAGCAAAAATGGTGGAGTACATCTAACACCCTAGGGTGTTAAATGTACAGCTTCAGTGTTAGATTTACACCGGCATTTTGCTGTGAACTAATCACCACATCAACAGTGTGTCTAATATTCAGTACATACATACGCAATAGCTTAAGAACATTGGATTAAAAAGGTAACAGCACATGTTGTGAAATGTTTTCTGTACTGAGCTCATAGCCTTATACTTTCTGCAAAGCCATGCCATTCATACATATATGAGTCCTTGTGCTCTATCTTGACGATCTTAGCGCATTGTCTAAAACGCATGGCGCAAATGCATTTAAGGCATATCAAACTCCACTTTTGCAAGTTAGACGGTGAATAAATTGGATGCAAAGTAAGGCTCAAATGGGCTGAATGTAGTCCTTTCATTAATTATAGGTGTGTCTTATTAACACACAATAAACCAATCAGAGTGTCATCTCCTATTCCCTTTAAAAGCCACCTGTGTTTGCACCTTGGTGGATTGCTGGTATTATAGAAGACAGTAAGACTGCGAAAACAGCCATTTACAGCTGGCGAAACAGACCTGCTCATGCACAAGGTTAAAGCGTGCGAGCGAAGCCAAACTTCACACTTAAAAGGTAGTTTTTTGTTATTATAATCTTTTACATTAGGGTTTAACACCAGCACGGGTTTTGGTAATTCCTGACCAAACTATTTCTCCTTTCACAGAAATATAATATATGCATGTAATATGTATGGAGGTAGATTTCTATCAAAAATAAACAAGCACAAAAGTATAATCCACAATTGTATTTACCATCCACACACACCTCTTAATTTGTGTTCCTAGATATAATCCACAATTGTATTTACCATCCACACACACACACCTCTCAATTTGTGTTTCGTAAAAATAATCCACAAGTATGTGTTTTCCATCCACACACAAACACCTCTCAACTTGTGTTTCGTAAATCATCATTTGGATGAATGCAAAAATTATATTCACAAATGCAAATAACATTTACAGATATGTTTCCAATGTTCACATGTACAAATCAAAAGCTTGGCTTGCGAACTGGCGAATCTACATTTGCCGATCGAAGGACACGCTTGATTTGCTTGGATTTACGGACAGAATTTTGAGACAAATATTCCGCTGTTTTTCACCGTGTCGATTCACGCTCGCGTAACTTGCGATTCGTAAACTAAACTTCTTCTTCTTTGGTGCTACATAACACGGTGGTTTGTGTGTTCGGCTCATCAGCGCCACTTTTAGAACAAGTGGCCAAAATCGCACATTATCTTTAAGAAGTGGATTCATGATACGTTTAATTAAAACAACTGAGTTTTGAGTTTATTTAGGTTGTAAAATTAACCCCACGCTAATCTTGCAATGGCAAGTTTTTTAAACAGTCATTGCACAAAACTCCTATCAGATTGCATGTAGCTAGCTAGCTAGATTACGTTACACAGGGGTAGGTCCGTACATTGATAGGAACTAGGAAGTACAACACAATGAGCTAAAAAAGGAGAGCACTCCATGCACTTTGAATTATCATTTTAATTTAGGTGTCTTATCTGCTAGCTAGCTAGCTGAACAAATAAAAGATTTCATAGGAGACATCGGTATCAGGGAGAATAGCTGTCAAATGAATTTAATTGGCTACAATACTTCACATGGTTGAGTTTGATTTACATAATCTTTTCCATGAGGGGCAAAAGAGTTATGTAGCTACTGTGTACGGACCTACTCCTCTGTAATGTAATCTAGCTAGCTACATGCAATCTGATAGGAGTTTTGTCAATTACTGTTTAAAAAACTTGCCATCGCAAGATTAGCGTGGGGTTAACTTTACAACCTAAATAAACTCAAAACTCGGTTGTTTTAATTAAATGTACCATGAATCCACTTCTTAAAGATAATGTGCAATTTTGCCCACTTGTTCTAAAAGTGGCGCTGATGAGCCGACACACAAACCGCCGTGTTATGTAGCACCAAAGAAGAAGAAGTTTAGTTTACGAATCGCAAATTAAGCGACCGTGAATCGACACGGTGAAAAACAGCGGAATATTTGTCTCAAAATTCTGTCCGTAAATCCAAGCAGATCAAGAGTGTCCTACGATCGGCAAATGTAGATTCGCCAGTTCGCAAACCAAGCTTTTGATTTGTACATGTGAACATTGGAAACATATCTGTAAATGTTATTTGCATTTGTGAATATACTTTTTGCATTCATCCAAATTATGATTTACGAAACGCAAGTTGAGAGGTGTTTGTGTGTGGATGGAAAACACATACTTGTGGATTATTTTTACGAAACACAAATCGAGAGGTGTGTGTGTGTGGATGGTAAATACAATTGTGGATTATATCTACAAACACAAATGAAGAGGTGTGTGTGTGTGTGTGTGGATGGTAAATACAATTGTGGATTATACTTTTGTGCCTGTTTATTTTTGATAGAAATCTACCTCCATAAATATGAACCTCAGATGAAGCTTTAACTTCACTAGTTGAAATTCATTGCCTGTGATCTGTCTGCTGTGAGAACAGCCTCATGGAATTGATGTTGGACAGTGCTTCACTGTATAATCAAACGGAATTTGTTAAACAAGCAGGCTAATTAGTTGTTTTCCAAGCTGAAACGGAAGCCATGTTCTGGTAGTTTATGCTTACTGTTGCAGATGTTACAATGAAATGAAACTGCATACATTTTCTAAAATAACAGCACCGGTGTAAGCTAATGGAAAATAAATTCCTGTTTTCCCGATGTATTAGCCTATATACTTCGTCGGTCTGAATCTAGCAAAGACACCTGCTTCTGGGTGACTGCCACCGAGTGTAAGATACAGCCCCTTTTGTTTTTCGACGAACGGACAGTAACACTCTCACACACACAGTCTGCATTAACATCCTGTATTTACCTCTGAATCATTAGACCCTGCTGTCCCCAGTATTACAATTATGGTACGGAAACCAAAGAAAGGTCACACAAAAATGTAATATTGACCAGAAAGAGTCCTACCTGTGATATTAATTAGAACAGCTGGTTCAAAAGTCAATTTGCGACAATAGCGGCAGCCTATTCTGAAGGAATAATAACCATAATCCACTGGAAGGTTCTCCAGGACTGTGGTGCAGTTATTCTGCATCAGGTCTCCAGTGATCTGTCCCTGCAGACGGGATGTAGATTGGCTGGAATCAAAAATTATAGTTCTATATCTAATCCATTGTCCTTTAACTGAAGGTGGATCGTATGTCAGATCGTCATAGTTAGATGGGATCTCAAATGTGCAGGGAATCAGCACACAGGATCCAGCCAGAGCTTCTATACTCTGAGGCATCCATATTGCCCAGTCTCTGCTCAGGGCTCCTACAACACACACAACACAACTCTGTCACAATATTACACTGGCGATCCTCCAGCACTGATAAATCACACTATACTGTATGAACCTGGTGTATATTGAATATAGATAAACATAAATGTAACACTAGAATGCCTTATACCTCATAACTGAAAACACAAATATAATAAATACTTCACGTGAAGCATATGGACATTTTGAAATACCATTACACAGTGTATGCATTACTTATTTTTGGCAAATATATGATCAACAGTGACTTTAGCCTTTATTTCTACAAGTGTTAAGTATTATTTTTTGTATCAAAATACTTTCTTTTTTAGACAAGCATAAAAAAAATTATATTAGTATTTGGTCAAATCACGATGGAAACACTCATTGTTTACATCCCCTGTATTGTACCAATTAACATTCTTTAACATTCTTTATTTTTTTTAATTTTTGTGATGTCTCAACCTGGTACACTGCAAACACACTACGCTTTCTCCACGGGGACAAATAAAGATACTACTACTTACTACCCACACCAAGCCCCACCTTGCAGCAGGCAGCCAATGAGGATGAATCTCTCTGCTCCAATCATGTCTCAGTATTAGTGAGGACCAGAGGCACTGGGTGGAGCTTATCTGAAGATGAAAAACATTTTCTACAAATGCACCAATAGACAGATGGTTTGTGCAAACCTCCTATTCAGCTAGTTATCAACTAGCATCAGTGGGGCTCACTGGTTACACAGATAGAATTTTACCAGAATTTTACTTTTTCTGTTTGAAAATATCTGAATAAATAGTAAATATGACAATGACAAATTGACGATTATTACTATTGCTATTATTACATTTAGATTTAAAGATTTCCCATAAAGTAAATTCATTTTGTGCTTGTCAAGAAGGTCTGAAATAAATTAAACACAACTAGACATGAAGACCAACAAATTATTTATTTGCAGTTGGTATTTTTGTAGTACTTGCCTTTCTACGGCAGTGAAATTCAGTTCAATGATCCATAGCAACTCAAAATTCACTTACACAAAAGCAAGTAATATAATTGGCTATTGATAAAAAATGCCAAAAAGTCAAAAATCCTATCGTTCATCTTCAGTGACATGTAAGCATTATAATTGAGAAATTAGTTGAAATTAGTTATTGAAATGTTACCAAGGTATAGCCTGTGAAAAGCCCATAGTCAGAAATACTCTTTATAATGCCTGTATGAGGTTAAAGTGCTCAAAATACCTTTTGGTAAGCTAGAAATAAAGTTTTAACACTCAAACAGTAATTTATTTATCTTTTGGCAAAAAGCAAAGTCACTATTAGCCACAATGTGCACTGAGAATAAATGATCTTAAAACGCTCCCATTATTGAGAGTATAAATAATCTTCTGAACAGTTCTTTTTAATTAAATGTTAATAACAATGTTTGGCTGGAGATCATCTGTAGTTTGACAGAGCCAAGCGTAACAGGCGGAAATATACTTACTGTAGACCAGAAGAATATCCAGCCTCTCTCCACTGCACACTGACCCTCAGCCTGCAGAACGCAAGTACAAACTCATACAAAAGAGGAACTGCTCATATGTGGACTTTTGTGAAATATGCTCTGGATGTGATGCTGTGAATATTTTTGGCAAACATTCATAAAGAACGTGTCGCCATAAGGAACATTTCCTCCGTGTCTCTGGCATAGAGAACCCCTACAAAAAAATCACATAACACAACAGGCACATGAATGTTGCTTACATTTCATACCACAGCCATTCACTAAAAAAGGGAAACTTATTGAGTAAGATTGTACAATATTTGCTGATTCATATTATTTATGATATGTACAATTATTTAAAGTAATACTGAACAATGGTATTATATGTTGTTACAAAAAATCTGAAAAATTAAATTAGTCATATTTTATTTTTTATTATTTTTATTTACACATGACAGAGAGTGCAGTCAAACAGGGTAATCATACAAAAAACAGAAAGTAATATATATTCAATATAATGTATATTTAACATTTTCTACCTTAATTCAAACACATCCAGTATTAATGCTCACCCGGTGTTTTCTTTTTCAGAAAATACAACATAATGTAGAAGAAGAAGAAATCCATTTCTTTATTGTCACCCATAACCACAATGCTGATCACTTTAAAAAAGTCAAGTGGTTTTGAAATAGTATTACCACAGATAAACTGAATATTTATAATTAAAATATATATATTAAATATAGTATAAAAGGGGAAGTGAAACCTTTTAGAACTGCCCTCTCTTGCATTGTTGCGTTAGAGTTTCTTCATACAGACAGTATGAATTTGAGAAACATCAAAAAACAAGCTTTAAAATCTACCCAGCAACAGTTTCTGTGAGTCCGTATTTTTGTTTTTTCCATTTAGATTACATTTAAAGAATAGTCTTCTTCAAATTTACAGTCAGCCTGTCCCACTAGAACATTCTTTGAAGATTCCTGAGGATGCGGACTGCTGGGGTTTTCTCAGAAAGAGGCAACTGCCAAATATAAGTGACAACCTACAGTGTACATTCATTAAAATTCAGTTAAAACAGGGAAACTGTAAGTTAAGTACAGAGTACAAAATAGATTCTGTAACAATATCAGAATGTATGAAATGAACAAATTACCCTCAGTGAGAGTTATTTTCTCCAGGATAAATATAAAATAATCATCTCCTCATTTCATAAACATACATTGATAAAAGTGACCCTCCACGTTCAGTGGTTGTGTTTAAAAATAACAGCTGTTAAGGAAACCCAACATGCTCATAGTTTTAATGAGCCACTGGATCTGGTCTCAGTTTCCATCTCCAGGGTTCTGGTAGTCATCGTCCTCTTCTTGTGTAGTCACAGTGTCTTTCTGATGCTTTTTCTTTACCTAACATATGGAGAAAGTGCACACACCATCTCTTGACCATCAGAGCTACACCTTGACTCTTGAAATCATCTGTCAGTGGAGAAAGAGGGCAGTGCCTATGTTCATATCATGAAAACAATACGAAGAGTCAATTCCTGGTTCAATTACTAAAATAACTGTTTTCATAAAGCAGTAACATTTGTCAAAAATGTGTCCAACGTTATATATATATATATATATATATATATATTTCTAAGAATTGTAAGCATAGTAAATTGAATTTGGTGCTTTTCCAGACTTTCATTTTGTGAAAAGAAAATATAGCTCCTGCATTTTACTGTGTGTCAAAGTTAAGGACAAATGTGGATTGAATCCAGTCCAAAGTGATTCCACAGAGAATTTCAGACCATCACCTGAGTGTGGGAGGTCTTCACCTCCATTTGAAAATTAGTGATTAATACAGCTCTGTAGTATCCTGTCTTTACTACACACATACAGGAAATCTCATTTTCAGAAACATGAATAATCAGCATAATGGCGCCCCCTGCTGTATATTGTTCTGTGATGCATCCCACTTATTCACCTGCAGCACGTCATATTCAGGGCTGATGTTGGAGAGCTGCAAACTGGCGTATGTGTCACCGTCCCTCCCTCCCTTTAAAGGAAAAGTCACACAGATGGTGCAAATGTAATTTACAGGTGAAATGAGGTTGAGCTGCAGTCAGAGTGTTTCAAAAAATTAAGAAGAGGAAAGGATGGTGAGACTCACCTTCAGTTTTCTAAACAACCTGGAGACATGAAAAGCAAAGAAAAAAGAGTGTGTTATTGCCTCTGCTCGTACAGTCTGTATACTTCAATAATTTATGTACTAGGTACAAAATAATGCTCTCTCAAAAATGTGTTCATAGGGAAAATATTCTCTTCCCTGCTTCGAGCATCTGACCAGAGCGGTAGCCATAAGACCTACCGAGCACCCTCCTCCAGCTCAGCTCCAGCTCCACGCCTGTCCCCTGCCTGAAGCTGGTTCAATTAGCTAATGTTAGTTAGCTTTTGGCAATGCTAACTGTTGGTTCAGTAAGCTAATGCTAGTTAAGTTTTGGCAATGCTAACTGTTGGTTCAGTTAACGAATGCTAGTTAGGTTTTGGCAATGCTAACTGTTGGTTCAGCTAGCTAATGCTAGTTAGGTTTTGGCAATGCTAACTGTGTCTTCTTAACACAGAATAAACCAATCAGAGTGTCATCTCATATTCCCTTTAAAAGTCACCTGTGTTTACACCTTGCTGGATTGCTGATATTATGGAAGATAGTATGACTGGGAAAACAGCCATTTACAGCTGGCGAAACAGACCTGCTCATGTGCAAGGTTAAAGCGTGCGTGCAAAGAATATATTTATCGATATTATGATCAATATTATTCAGACCAACCATTACAACATGTTTTGATATACACAAGTTTGGTTTTTGTTAAAATCGAAATTTCGCCCCGTCAATATCTCAGCCGTTTTAGCACCAATTACCAAGCCACTTGACAGACCAACTCATCTCATCAATATCTCCACATAAAACAAATATGGGAAAGATTGGTTAAGCTGTTTTTATACAATTAAGCACATAAAAAAATTTGTATTTAGATTAAAACTTTTTTTTCAAATGACCTAGCTCAAATTCTACAACTCTAATCGCTAAAATTTACATAGCGATATGTCGGGCGTGACATGGACCAATGCTTTATATGGGTGATATTTCTGTTTATTGTACAGTTTTAAATAAACCTTTATAATTCTATGATACGGGAAATGAATTGTCCATTGACTTAAATTGGGGCATAAATTTGCAAGCAACCGAAGGCTCATTGAAAGTTCGAACTACCGTAACCACACAGTCTCGTGCACTGTGAGATTTCTTACAACTCGCTCTCTGAAGCTTCCACAGCGCACAGAAACCAGCCCATAGATATGAACCAGCCGCAGCACGAATGCTTAAAACTCATATCCTATGTGCTTCAGCTAACTTAGCCAGGTCTGCACAGTGCACACTCTGGGAGTAAAGTTAATGCGCAGAACAATTCTGTGGGTTAACGTTAGCTGAGCAAGCATGATACATTTCTAATGCTAAATGTTTCAAACAAAACCTTCATTATAGCTAAACCTGAAGCTATAGCGTCATATAGCTACAGTCAAGCCGGAAAGTCAGCGCACCCCTTTCACCTTCTCCACCTTCACCTTACATTACAGGCTTATACTAAAATAGATTGAGTTAATTTTTTGCCTCAAACATCTACACACAATAGCCAATAATGATGAAGTGAAAACAGGTTTTTAGAAAATATGCAATTTTATTTTACTGACAGAAATAGGTTATTTAGGGGTTACATATCTGTACACACCCTTAGCCTAATACTTAGTTGCTGCACCTTTGGCAGCGATTACAGCTTCAAGACATCTTGGGAAAGAAGCTACGAGCTTGGCACACTTGTTTCTGGACATTTTTGCCCAGTCCTCTTGGCATATCCTTGCAATCTCCATCAGGTTGGATGGGGAGTGTCGGTACACAGCCATTTTCAGCTCTTTCCACAGATGTTCAATTGGATTCAGGTCTGGGCTCTGGCTGGGCCACTCAAGGACATGCACAGACTTTCTCCGAAGTCACTCCTTTGTTCTCTTGGCTGTGTGCTTCAGGTCATTGTCATGTTGGAAGGTAAACCTTCTCCCCAGTCTGAGGTCCAGAGCTCTCTGGAGCAGGTTTTCTTCAAGGATCTCGTTGTACTTAGCTGCAGTCATCCTTCCCTCTATCAGGACTAGTCGCCCCATTCCCGCTGCTGAAAAACATCCCCACATCATGATGCTGCCACCGCCATGCTTCACTGTAGGGATGGTATTAGCCAGGTGATGAGCGGTGCCTGGTTTCCTCCAGACGTAATGCTTGGTATTCAGGCCAAAAAGTTCAATTTTGGTTTCATCAGACCAGAGAATCTTGATTCTCATGGTTTGAAATTCCTCTAGGAGCCTTTTGGCAAACTCCAAGCGGGCTGTGATGTGCCTTTTACTAAGGAGGGGCTTCCGTCTGGCCACTCTACCATAAAGGCCTGATTGGTGGAGTGCTGCCTGGATAGTTGATCTTCTGTAAGGTTCTCCCATCTCCACAAGGATGACTCTGTCAGAGTGACCCTCAGGTTCCTGCTCACCTCCCTGTCCAAGGCCCGTCTTCCCCGATTGCTCAGTTTGGCCGGGCAGCCAGGTCTAGGAAGATTCTTGGTGGTTCCAAACTTCTTCCATTTACGAATGATGCTTTTTTCCACTGTGCTTTTTGGGACCTGTAAAGCTGCAGAGATTTTTCTGTACCCTTCTCCAGATCTATGCCTTGACACAATCTTGTTTCTGAGGTCTGCAGATAATTTCTTTGACCCCATGGCTTGGAGTTTGCTCTGACATGCACTGTCAACTGTGGGACCTTATATAAGCAGGTGTTGGCAATCCCCAATCGTGTCCAATCAATTGAATTTATCACAGGTGGACTCCAATTAAGTTGTAGAAACATCTCAAGCAGTATCAGTGGAAACAAAATGCACCTCAGCTCACTTTTGGGTGTCATATCAAAGGGTGTGCACACTTGTGTACATATGACATTTTAGATTTTTACATCTAAAATCGTCTGTTTTCTCTTTGTCATTGTGGGCTATTTTATGTAGAATTTTGTGACAAAAAATGAACTCAATCTATTGTAGAATATGTCTGTAACATAATAACACGTGGAGAAGGTGAAAGGGAATTTTGGACAGATTAGTTTCAAATTTCAAATTTAAAAAAATTTACTACAATATATCTGTTGTTGTTTGCCATGATTAATCTGTTTTATTTCTAATGTGTTATAAAATGTATTATGTTATGTTATTATGTTATGATATTTAATGTTATTTGGACTTATTCTTGTCTATTGGGGTGTTCTCGAAGGTAGATTGATTGAACTATCAAGCGGTAGCTATACATTTTCTAATGATTGTGTAATCTTTAGTTATGGTTATTCAATGTTCAAGTGGATGTGTAACAATAGTTGTGCTGATTATATTTTTTAAAGAAATTGACACCTTCCGGAAAAAAAACCCTGGGAATTAATAACAAAAAACTACGTTTTAAGTGTGAAGTTCGGCTTATGTTAAGCCAAACTTCAGCTCTCTACACTATCAGGGATTTCCAGTACTCCGTTTTTTACATCAGACTGCTATACAGTTCTGTAGCTATGTTGGTCTACTGTATTTCAAACAACATGTACTCATCACTGGGCAGATTGGTTCAAACTTTCTCTCAAAGAGCCTAATTCATACTCTTCAAATTTGTAAGCGGCCTACGACTGCTGCATTAGGCTATAGAGTAGGTTTGGACATTGGCTATAGATCTATAATGCATTAAGGGCAGCACAATAGTATATATATTTCTGTATGTGATGCAGATTATTTTACACAGAAGACTGTGTACACACTTGAAAACTAAATAGGTTATCACTTGCTGCTGGAGTGCATAAATACAGTGGTATTTCATTTTGACTTAAAGCATAGATTCTACTCTTAATTTGTTGAATAGAAATGGAATCATCCATCCAAGGAGTAGCCTATACGGACATGTGGCCTAGGCTTACACCACCACCCTTGAGATCACTTATGTACAGCTAAGAAGTATGAAATATATGAAAACATACACTGTCGACATACAGAGTAGTAGTCGATAAGATTTCAGTCATAGCATAACATGTATTGCCTAATTGGCATGATATGTCATAGTGAAGTTCAAAGGGTCGAAATAAAAACAATAGGTGAAAGTATACTTTTAATAGCCTAATGCAATCACAGCATGCAATTATACTCATATCGTTTTTGAATACTTCTAACAAGGATTTGAAATGTAAACAGTCAAAGATTTAGATCCACTTTTCAAAAGCTACCTACCAATATTATCACATGTTAGCTATCAATATTGGTATGAGACATAAGAGGAATAGAGAAATAGCCTAGACAAAACTGCAGTCGGAAAATACTAAGCCTTTTTGTACAGGTCACTATCATGGGTGGCAGCACATACTCTCAGAGTATGAATTAGGCTCTCTGAGAGAAGCTTTGAACCAATCTGCCCAGTGATGAGTACATGTTGTTTGAAATATTAGACCAACATAGCTACAGAACTGTATAGCAGTCAGATATAAAAAACAGAGTACTGAAAATCCCTGATAGTGTAGACAGCTGAAGTTTGGCTTGGTGGTGCTCATTTGAATTTCCTGTCTTTTGTGGCTTTTGACCAAGCCAAACTTCACACTTAGGCTGAAAAGGAAGCCATGTTCTGGTAGCTTATGCTTACTGTTGCAGATGTTACAATGAAATGAAACTGCATACATTTTCTAAAATAACAGCACCGGTGTAAGCTAATGGAAAAATAGATTCCTGTTTTCCCGATGTATTAGCCTATATACTGCGTCGGTCTGAAACTAGCAAAAACACTTGCTTCTGGGTGACTGCCACTTAGCACCGAGTGTAAGATAGAGCTGAACACACAAAAATGTAATATTGACCAGAAAGAGTCCTACCTGTGATATTAATTAGAACAGCTGGTTCAAAAGTCCATTTGAGAGTATAGCGGCATTCTATTCTGAAGGAATAATAACCATAATCCACTGGAAGGTTCTCCAGGACTGTGGTGCAGTTTTTCTGAATCAGGCCTCCAGTGATCTTTCCCTGCAGATGGGATGTAGATTGACTGGAATCAAACATTATAGTTCTATATCTAATCCATTGTCCTTTAACTGAACGTGGCTCGTAATTCAGAAAGTAATCATAGTCAGATGGGATGTCAAATGTGCAGGGAATCAGCACACAGGATCCAGCCAGAGCTTCTATACTCTGAGGCATCCATATTGCCCAGTCTCTGCTCAGGGCTCCTACAACACACACAACACAACTCTGTCACAATATTACACAGGCGATCCTACAGCACTGATAAATCACACTATACTGTATGAACCTGGTGTACATTGAATATAGATAAACATAAATGTAACACTAGAATGCCTTATACCTCATAACTGAAAAAAACAAATATAATAAATACTTCCCGTGAAGCATATGGATATTTTGAAATACAGTGAAATTCAGTGTATGCATGACTTATTTTTGGCAAATATATCATCAACAGTGACTTTAGGCTCTATTCTTACATCTGTTAAGTATTATTTTTTGTATCAAAATACTTTCTTTCTCAGATTAGCATAAAAAGATGAATATTAGTATTTGGTCAAATCACCATGGAAACACTCATTGTTTACATCCCCTGTATTGTACCAATTAACATTCTATAACTCCACCCACACCAAGCCCCACCTTGCAGCAGGCAGCCAATGAGGATGAATCTCTCTGCTCCAATCATGTCTCAGTATTAGTGAGGACCAGAGGCACGGGGTGAATAAATATATATATATATATCTGAATAAATAGTAAAGATGACAATGAGGACTAATTGACAATTATTGCTATTGCCATTATTACATTTAGATTTTTAATTTTTAATTTTCCCATAAAGTAAACTTATTTTGTGCTTGTCAAGAAGGTCTGAAATAAATTAAACACAACTAGACATGAAGACCAACAAATTTTGTATTTTATTTGATTGTTTGCAGTTGGTATTTTTGTAGTACTTGCCTTTCTACGGCAGTGAAATTCAGTTCAATGATCCATAGCAACTCAAAATTCACTTACACAAAAGCAAGTAATAAAATTGCCTATTGATAAAAATGTCAAAAAGTCAAAGGACTTATCGTTCAGCTTCAGCGACATGTAAGCAATATAATTGAGAAATTAGTTGAAATTAGTTATTAAAATGTTACCAAGATATAGCCTGTGAAAAGCCCATAGTCAGAAATACTCTTTATAATGCCTGTATGAGCTTACATTTTTCAAAATACCTTTTGGTACGCTAGAAATTAAGTTTTAAGACTCAAACAGTAATTTATTTATCTTTTGGCAAAAAGCAAAGTCACTATTAGCCACAATGTACACTGAGAATAAATGATCTTAAAACGCTCCCATTATTGAGAGTATAAATACTTTTCAGAACAGTTCTTTTAATTAAATGCTAATAACAATGTTTGGCTGGAGATCATCTGTAGTTTGACAGAGCCAAGCGTAACAGGTGGAAATATACTTACTGTAGACCAGAAGAATATCCAGCCTCTCTCCACTACACACTGACCCTCAGCCTGCAGAGCGCAAGTACAAACTCACACAAAAGAGGAACTGCTCATATGTGGCCTTTTGTGAAACAGGCCCGTGATGTGCTGCTGTGAATATTTTTGGCAAACATTCATAAAGAACGTGTCGCCATAAGGAACATTTCCACCCGTCTCTGAAACAGCTACTGAACTTGAACTTTGTCTCTGTCATAATACATAGATATAAACATGCCAAAATACAAAATGTGCCTTACAAATGTTACTCTAATAATCAGGCTACGTTGACCTCCTAACACAGAAACAGAGTTTGCCTTCACAGTTGAAGTGAAATAAACAAATACACATTAATGCCGAAACTTAAAATGTCAGCACAGAAACATCGAAAAGAAAATGGAGAATAGAGGAGCAACTGCAAAAAGATGCAGATAATAATCTTTAAAAATCTGACATCTACAGTTACTATGCAAACACTGCAACGTGAGAAGCAACACTTAAAGTAAAACTCTCCTATATATCCCCACATGTCACAAAGTGCCCTGTGATACACAAATAAAGTTACTCTACACTTTCATTGCCTTTGAATAAAAAATCTGAAAGATATTTTAGGCCTATATACGCCTGTTTTCATGCAGGTGTACTGTTTAAAATTGTATTGTTTTCACTGTACATTTGAATACTTATTCCCACAAACATTCACATAAAACAACAGGCACACACACAAACATGCTAAATAAATAGACAAAAAATTTAACTTTGTTGCTTACATTTCATACCACAACCTTTCATTAGGTCACTTAATGGCTCAGACCAGCTCACTAAGAAAAGGGAACCTTATTGAGAAAGATTGTGACAATTTCATCCTCTGGAATAAATTACAAATGCAAAAAGACAAAAGTGGATATAACAACATTGTACAATATTTGCTGATTCATATTATTTATGATATGTACAATTATTTAAAGTAATACTGAACAATGGTATTATATGTTGTTAAAAAAAATCTGAAAAATTCAATTAGTCATATTTTATTTTTTATTATTTTTATTTACACATGACAGAAAGTGCAGTCAAACAGGGTAATCATAAAAAAACATTTTCTACCTTAATTCAAACACATCCAGTATTAATGCTCACCCGGTGTTTTCTTTTTCAGAAAATACAACATAATGTAGAAGAAGAAGAAATCCATTTCTTTATTGTCACCCATAACCACAATGCTGATCACTTTAAAAAAGTCAAGTGGTTTTGAAGTAGTATTACCACAGATAAACTGAATATTTATAATTATAATATATATATTCAATATAGTATAAAAGGGGAAGTGAAACATTTTAGAACTGCCCTCTCTTGCATTGTTGCGTTAGAGTTTCTTCATACAGACAGTATGAATTTGAGAAACATCAAAAAACAAGCTTTAAAATCTACCCAGCAACAGTTTCTGTGAGTCCATATTTTTGTTTTTTCCATTTAGATTCCATTTAAATAATAGACTTCTTCAAATTTACAGTCAGCCTGTCCCACTAGAACATTCTTTGAAGATTCCCGAGTATGCAGACTGCTGCGGTTTTCTCAGAAAGAGGCAACTGCCAAATTTAAGTGACAAACTACAGCGTACATTCATTAAAATTAAATTAAAACAGGGAAACTGTAAGTTAAGTACAGAGTACAAAATAGATTCTGTAACAATATCAGAATGTATGAAATTAACAAATTACCCTCAGTGAGAGTTATTTTCTCCAGGATAAATATAAAATAATCATCTCCTCATTTCATAAACATGCCCTCAGAATACATTGATAAAAGTGACCCTCCACGTTCAGTGGTTGTGTTTAAAAATAACAGCTGTTAAGGAAACCCAACATGCTCATAGTTTTAATGAGCCACTGGATCTGGTCTCAGTTTCCATCTCCAGGGTTCTGGTAGTCATCGTCCTCTTCTTGTGTAGTCACAGTGTCTTTCTGATGCTTGTTCTTTACCTAAGATATGGAGAAAGTGCACACGCACGCACGCGCACGCACGCACACACACACACACACACACACACACACACACACACACACACACACACACACACTTATTTAAACCAACCATCTCTTGACCATCAGAGCTACACCTTGACTCTTGAAATCATCTGTCAGTGGAGAAAGAGGGCAGTGCCTATGTTCATATCATGAATACAATACGAAGAGTCAATTCCTGGTTCAATTACTAAAATAACTGTTTTCATAAAGCAGTAACATTTGTCAAAAATGTGTCCAACTTTATATATATATATTCTTATAAGAATTGTAAGCATAGTAAATTGAATTTGGTGCTTTCCCAGACTTTCATTTTGTGAAAAGAAAATATAGCTCCTGCATTTTACTGTGCGTCAAAGTTAAAGACAAATGTGGATTGAATCCAGTCCAAAGTGATTCCACAGAGAATTGCAGCCCTTCTCCTGAGTGGTCTTCACCTCCATTTGAAAATGAGTGATTAATACAGCTCTGTAGTATCCTGTCTTTACTACACACATACAGGAAATCTCATTTCAGAAACATGCCAAATAAGCGTAATGGCGCCCCCTGCTGTATATTGTTCTGTGATGCATCCCACTTATTCACCTGCAGCACGTCATATTCAGGGCTGATGTTGGAGAGCTGCAGACTGGCGTATGTGTCACCGTCCCTCCCTTCCTTTAAAGGAAAAAAGGAAAAGTCACACAGATGGTGCAAATGTAAAATACAGGTGCCGTGTTTCCCCGTAGGTTGTCTTTGTAGGCGGGGTGGTGAGATGGCATGACAGGGGGGGTTGCCGCGATCATTGAAGGGAAGGGGAGGGGGGGTTAGTTATTCGCTTTCCTGAGTTAACATAACCTAAACAAATCTGTTGATTCTGTGCGTGGCCAAGCAACCAACTGTAGTTAGATTACCGCGAAAATGAAAACACTAATTATCTGTATTTTATATTTTTAGGCGGGGCGGGCAGGGGAACGGGGCGGGTAGGGGAACCACTGGGTGAAATCAGGCTGAGCTGCAGTAAGAGTGTTTCAGAAGAGGAAGAGGAAGAGGAGGAAAGGATGGTGAGACTCACCTTCAGTCTTCTAGACAACCTGGAGACATGAAAACCAGAGAAGAGAGAGTTAATGTGTTATTACCTCTGCTAATACAGTATGTCTGTAGACCTCAGATATTTACTGTGTGGAATAATTTTAATTTTAGTAATATGTGACAACATTATTTTGTTTATCACCATAAAGGAAACAAAAGTTTAAAAGATGTTCTCACCTTCTATTGTTGTGGACACAGAATCCAACAGTCAGCACATACAGACAAATCAGTGCTGCTATGATAACATAGAACAGTGCAGGGCTTTGCAATCCTAAAAAAATAAAATGAATCCGTGATGATGGTTGGACCTCATTCAAGCTTCAGATGTATTTAAAGACATGAGGCTTACACATATACAACAGTGAAAAAGTGTTGTATGGGGGTCGTACAGATTCTGGATACATTTTCATACATTACGAGAAAAATAAAGTTGATGTACTGTGTGCTGTACAGTAGATAAATGTCTTATCAGTAACCTGTCCTCATGTCTCCATGTCGCCTAGCCTCTCCACCCAAACCCAAGATAACCCCAGAGAAGGTGGAGGTGATGGAGGGGACCTCTGTGAGTTTGAGCTGCTCTGCTGCAAGTGCCGTGTTGGGCGGCAGTGTAGTATAATGGTTAAGGAACTGGGTTTGTAACCGAAAGGTTGCAGGTTCGATTCCCAGATCGGACACTGCCATTGTACCCTTGAGCAAGGTACTTCACCTGCATTGCTTCAGTATATATCCAGCTGTATAAATGGATACTATGTATAAAGGCAAAATGCTGTTTAAGTCGCTCTGGATAAGAGCGCCTGCTAAATGCCAGTAATGTAATATAATGTCTTATATAAAATTGGAAACGCATTGCAAACCACAACTAAAGAACTAAATAAACAATACATCTAAACAGGATTAGTTAGGGTGGAGTAAAAAGTCGGCATGAGTTTAATGAGCCTATTAGAAGGTGAGTTAAACCATCTTATTTGTCATCAGAAGACAATAAATGTGTAACAATGTCTATTTGGATACAGAGATCTTAATTTTTGAAAAATTTGTGCTCAGGTGTGTGCAAAGGAGGCTTTATGTCATACAGTTAAAGTCAACTATTACAAACAGCCGTATATCAAAATACCTGAGTGTTGCTGTGGAAACGAGACGGGGAGCCTGAGGCTGGAGGAGCCCAGAGTGTTGGTGCTGAGGCAGAGGAGAGTGGGCGTGTCTCCCTGTGAGTGGCGCATGGTGAGGGAGCTCCTCAGGCCTGTGTTCCCCAGCTGCTCCTCCCTGATGACTCTGTCAGTAGAGTTAGTGACCCGCAGTCCAGACACACGCCACTCCATGCTGGGAGAGGGATTCCCACGGCTCTCACAGGAGCAGCTGATCTCTGCTGCAGTTCTGCTGCAGCTCCCAGAGTCAGAGATCTGAGGCATGTCTGAACACAGGATGCCACAGTTACAAATACCACAGTTGTACACAAACACACACCAATAATATAGGATTAATGCAGTTATCTAATGAATACAAACACTGAACATACATTTTATATCCAGCTGTATAGTTGTTGAGTTCTCCTTGCCATGTTCATTCTGTGCTTCACAGTAGTACTGTTCACTGCCACTGGACTCAGTCACATTGAAGGTGAGATTCTGTCCAGTTCCTACAGTGTTCATCTCTCTCCCATTCACTTTATACCAGGTGTAGTTCTGCACTGGTGGGTTGGCATCACTGCTGCAGGTCAGAGTCACAGAGCTGCCCTCTAACACTGAACCAGAGGGACTGACGGACACTGAGGTGTTCTTAGGAAAATCTGGGAGACAATTAATTAAAGGCAATGCAGTAAATCTTCATATTGTCATTGCAAAATTAACAGTTACTGAACAAAACACTACAATTTATAATGCTTTGATGGCACACTGAAAATAACTTTTAGTTAAACAGAGTTCAAATGCAATTACCTGCATTCTTTAAAAAAATGCTTTCAGGTTTTTCCAGTTTAGTGGCCAATGCTACCACTGTGTTAATGCTACCACTGTGTTATTCAATTCCCCCTGTAGCAAATGCTTGAGAATTGGCTGCTACACAACCCTGTCTGCCAGTAGTAGATCGGCAGGTGCCACGCCCTCTTCAGGCAGTGACTCCGCCAAGCTCCTGACCGCGATTCCAACTCGCACTGGGCTGCTTGCATGCGACGATTCTCCCCAACAAAGCCTCTACCCCCCCACCCCAAAAGCGGCTGCCCAACTGCCGCTACCTGAAGGCACCGGCCATGCTTGGATCTGGCAGGACATTTTTTTTATGGGCATTTAGCAGACACCCTTATCTACAACAATTTACACAACTTTTGCATTTTTACATAGCATCTTTGTGAATTTCTACATGTGGATACTTACTGAAACAATTCAGCACATACAGTTCCCTCCACTATTATTGGCACCCCTGGTAAAGATGAGTAAAAAGGGTTATGAAAATGTAACCGTTTGGTGAATTAGCCTAGAGAAGCAGCTGAGAAAGAGAGGCGTAAACCTCCAGGAGGAGGAAATGGAAGAGTTAAAGAAATCTCTTGAGTACTTATCGGCGGAGATCACTAAAGTGTCAGACCAACAAAAGAAAATATTGGATCTGATGGGAGAAGTTCAGTCACTAAAAAAACTGAACATTGAAAAGGACAAAACGATTAAACTTTTGGAGTATCGTGTAGCAGACTTGGAGCAATACTCCCGTATGAACAATGTAATCGTCAGCGGGCTGAAGACCAGACACCGGTCCTATGCCAGAGTGGCAGCCCCGGAGAGCGGCACCGCAGAGCGGGGAGGGGAGCCCTCTGAGTCCGAGATGGAATCGCTGGAGCAACAGGTGGTTGGCTTCATGGAAAGTTGGGGGATCTCCATGGACAGGAGCGACATCGAAGCCTGTCACACCCTGCCTACTAGAACCAAAGGAGCAACGCCAGCGATAATCATTCGATTCACTAACAGAAAGAACAAGATCTCGATCCTAAAACAGGGTCGTAAATTAAAAGGGTCTGAGGTGTACATCAATGAACACCTTACCAAGAGGAATGGTGAGATTGCCAGGCGAGCACGCATTTTGAGAAAACAAAACAAGATTCAGTCTACATGGACAGCGAGCTGCAAAGTGTTTATCAAACTGAATGGAACGACAGCGGAGGACGCAAAAATTATGGTCATTAATGACATCAGCGAACTGGACAGATTCGGTGGTTGAACGACCTGCTGTGAGGTAGGACCACTGTGTCTATTATGATGGACATTTACACACATATAATGATGGACATACATTATTTTTTTCGTGTACCTTGCTGTAGTTTTTATACTTCTATAATTACTTACAAAAGGTTCTATTTTTTTCTACCTTGGTGCGGTTTTGATAACTTTATAATTATGGACAAAAGGTTTAATGCTTCTGTACTTTTTGGGAGTTATTACTACTTTATGCTGACTGAGGAACGGTTTTATGTTTGTTTTCCGTTTGTACTGGGTTTCTGTGTAACTTCTGAAAGGCAATATATTTTATCTAAACGTTTCTCACTTCATTATGGGTTCATCCAGTTTTAATTTACCAGGCAAAGGCCTGTTGATAGCTCACTTAAACATCTGTAGCTTAAGAAATAAAATCCCAGATTTATGTGAGGTAATGAAGACGAATAATATTCATATCCTGGCTATATCGGAAACACATCTTGACTCCTCTTTTGACGACACAGTATTAGGTGTGGATGGATACACACTTTTCAGGAAGGATCGAAATAGATATGGTGGAGGTGTGGCTGTGTATGTGCAAAATCATATTCCTGCTAAAATACGAAATTATTTAATGTTGGATGATATCGAGGCACTGTGGGTTCAGGTTCATCTGCCACAGACTAAACCCATACTTGTAGGGTGTTGCTATAGGCCGCCTAGTGCGGATATAAAATACCTGGATTTGATCTGTGAGATGTTGGACAAATCGAGTGATGAAAATATGGAATTATATTTTACTGGGGACATGAATGTGGACTGGATATCTATGTGTCCACTTAAAAAGAAACTGACTGCTGTAGTGAATGCCTGCAACCTTACACAGACAAGTACTCTACCAACTAGAACCACTATAAATAAAAATGGGGTAAAATCATCCAAATGTATTGACCACCTATTCACAAATGTTCCTGAAAAATGCACAAAAACAGTATCAATAGCTCTTGGTTTCAGTGATCACAACTTAATTGCACTTAAAAGGAAAACTAAGGTCCCTAAAGCACCTAGCTTGATTATACATAAGAGGTCATATAAACATTTTAATCAAGAAATGTTTATAGATGATGTGAAAAATGTTAACTGGTCAACTGTGTGTCTTGAGGAGGATCCAGAAGTTGCTTTGGGTATATTCATGAGATTATTTTTGCAGATTGCTGATAAACATGCTCCTGTCAGGAAAACAACTGTCAGGGTTTATGGCGCCCCCTGGATTGGCAATGAGCTTAAAGCTCTTATGAAGGAATGTAACCAGGCTAAAAAGTTGGCTGACTCATCTGGTTTACTGTCTGACACGATGATCTACCGTAAATTAAGAAATCATGTAACTAAAATAAATAGAAGTAATAAAAAAGAATACTATCAGAATAAAATCTATGACTCTAAAAATAATGGTAAACAATTATGGAAAATATTGAATCAAATAATGGGAAGATCATCATACCAGACTAATTCATTTATAGAAATAAATGGAGCTTTTCTGACTAAACCAGTGGAGATTGCCACGTACTTTAACAACTACTTCACAACTAAGGTTGAAAATCTGAGAGGAAAAATGACACCATCTGATGGATCCTCCTCGTGCTCATTAATTGAAAACTATATAATGAAAGATAAAGGCTGTCAGTTTGATTTTGTGCAAGTTAGTATACCTGACATTGAGAACTTGCTATCATCATTACCATGTGAGAAACCTGCTGGTACTGACATGCTAGACAGCAAACTGTTAAGAATTGCATCATGCTATGTATGTAATCCAATTTGTCACATCTTCAATATGTGTTTAACACATGGAGTTTGTCCTAAGGTTTGGAAGGAGGCAAAGGTCATTCCTTTAAGGATAAAAATAAAGAATTCACTGCCCCTAACCCACCCCACTCCGCCTGCCCCACCCCACTGCCCCTACCCCACCCCACCCCACTCCCCCTGCCCCTAACCCACCCCACTCCCCCAGCCCCTAACCCCATTCCTTTAAGAATAAAAAGAAATAATTCACTGGTACTAACAGTCGGGCAATAAGCATACTTCCTGTTCTGAGTAAATTAATGGAAAAAGTAGTTTTTAAACAAATTCAAGATTATTTTATCAATAACAAACTGATCACTAGTTCCCAGCATGCTTATAGGCAGGGTCATTCCACATCAACTGCTCTAGCTCAGTTAACGGATGACTGGTTGTCACAAATGGACATCAAGCAGATGGTTGGTACTGTCTTGCTTGATTTTAGCGCAGCATTTGATGTCATAGACCATGACATAATGATATCTAAATTAAGAAAATATGGATTTAGTAGTATGGCACTTGGTTGGATGATGAGCTACTTGTCAGAGAGATCGCAGAGAGTGTTTTTTAATGGTAGCCTATCAGAACGTAAGTACAATAACTGCGGGGTTCCTCAAGGGAGCTGCTTAGGTCCTTTACTTTTTATTATTTTTACAAATGATCTTCCATGTATAACAACAAACACCAATATGGTAATGTATGCTGATGACACTACTTTGTACAGCACTGCTTCTACATTGAATGAGTTGGTAAATACTTTAAATCAGGATCTAGAAAGGGTGTCCAACTGGGTGAAAGATAACAAACTAGCCCTGAATGTCACCAAAACAAAAAGTATTGTTTTTGGCTCCAAGCATATGCTTATTGGTGACCCTCAGCTGCATCTATCTATGTTAGGAATGCCTATAGAACAGGTTAAAACAACTAAACTGCTTGGTGTTTTACTTGACAGTCAACTGTCATGGTCTGATCATATTGATGGTATTTTAATGAAAATGGGAAGAGGAATAGCCATGGTCAGGAAGTGCTCCACCTACTTGACATCCTTAATTATGGGTCAAGTCATTCAGTCCTTGGTTTTTTGTCACCTTTATTACTGTCCTGTAGTATGGTCAGCAGCAACTAAGTCGGACCTGAACAAATTGCAACTTGTTCAGAACAGAGCTGCCAGACTGGCACTTCATTGTTCAACACGCACTAGTATTGCATATATGCATGCACGTCTGTCCTGATTAACTGCTGAACAAAAACTGCTTTGTAGTCTCCTCACGTTCTTCAGAAACATTATTTCAAATCAAACACCAGATTATTTTTACAAAGAGTATTTAAAATCAACCAACACACACAATTATCACGCCAGCCGTGGTCATTTAACACTTCCTGCTCCAAGAACTAATCTCCTCAAACACACAGTTATTTACAGATCTATATCATTCTGGAACGTGTTACCATCTCATATACATCTCACACAAAATAAATCATCATTCAAAATAGCCTTAAAGACACACTTGTTGCAGCTGACCGCTTGACCGGAATCTTAATTTTATGTTGTATTTAATTTTTGTATTATATATTGTAATCATGTATTTTCATATTGCAATCAATGTATTGTAATCATGTTTTTTTCATAACAAGAATCTCAATCTTATGTTGTATTGAATTGAACTGAATCATGTATTTTTCATGTTTTTATATTTGTATGCATTTTATATGGACCCCAGGAAGACTAGCTGTCGCCACGGCGTCAGCTAATGGGGATCCATTCAATAAACAATAAACAATAAACAATCTCACACTGAAAAATTTAGAAAAATCCAACCTTTAATTGAAGTAAATTTATTATGAAGAAAAAAAAATCCCTCATCAAAAAATATTATTTTTAACAAAACTGCATGTACCACAATTATTGGCACCACTGCATTTATATATTACATTACAGGAATTTAGCAGACGCTCTTATCCAGAGCGACTTACACAACTTTTTAGCATTTTTTTACATATTATCCATTGATACAGCTGGATATATACTGAAGCGATTCAGGTTAAGCACCTTGCTCAAGGGTACAACGGCAGTGTCCTACCTGGGAATCGAACCTGCAACCTTTCGGTTACAAGGCCAGTTCTTTAACCAGTATACTACACTGCCGCCCATAGATAACTTGAAGGGTTTCTTCTCCTGATTTATTTTTCCATAGAGTTCAATAGAAAAATTTGTCAGGACAAACAACCCTTAAAGTGATCCATCCATATCTACTGCATATCTGGCAGCAGAGTGATGGTTTGAGGCTCGTTTGATAGCTCAGACCCTTGATGACTTCGAGCCATTTCACCAACCATGTATTTCATACTGTTCCAGCATAATTTAGAGCTAAATCTACTCCCACCCCCCAATTCCCATAGAGATCCATTCAAATGCAAATTAATTGTAAAAGTATCAGAAAATAAGATATCAAGAGTCTTTTAATGTTGTTGGTTCACAGACATCAGGAGGTCATGGCATGCAAAGGATATGCGACCAAATATAAAAAATGATTACTTTATTCTATATATAAATGCAGGGGTGCCAATAATTGTGGCACATGTGGTTTTGATTAAAAATATTTTTTTCTTGATGAGGGTTTTTTTCCCGCATAATAAATTTACTTCAATTAAAGGTTGGATATATCTAATTTTTTCAGTGTGAGATTAAGCTAATTCACCAAACAATACATTTTTTATAACCCTTTTTACTCATCTTTACCAGGGGTGCCAATAATAGTGGAGGGCACTGTATATATATAAACGGCCACCTGGCTGTTTATCATAAATAGTAAAAAATATAAATAAATAATTGCTCTTTCTGCCAGTTTTGACTTCACAGAGAGACAATGTGAATGTACCAATACAGCTGGCTTGTCAGTGTTTGAAGACTAATCGTAATAAAACATTGCATTCATATCTGTTGCTCGAAAAAATACAATTGACATAATGGCAAACTTACAATCAGCTCCCAGCTGTACAGTTGTTGAGTTCTGCTTGCCATGTTCATTCTGTGCTTCACAGTAGTACTGTTCACTGCCACTGGACTCAGTCACATTGAAGGTGAGATTCTGTCCAGTTCCTACAGTGTTCATCTCTCTCCAATTCACTTTATACCAGGTGTAGTTCTGCACTGGTGGGTTGGCATCACTGCTGCAGGTCAGAGTCACAGAGCTGCCCTCTAGCGCTGAATTAGAGGGACTGACGGACACTGAGGTGTTCTTAGGAGAATCTAAGAGATATGAAAATACAACGCTTGTTTTTAAATTTTATCTGTAGTATTTAAAGTGGTGTAACGGTGTTCTAATTTAAAGAATGAACACTACTTTTAATTATATCATATTGATTGTCATTAATTAAGTATATTGTACAATCAGTACAAAAAACAACAACAAATAAAATGTGTTAGTATCATTTGTTGCATTACAATATGGTCAAGGGGCGACCAACTTCTCCGCTAACATTGAATTAATCTTACGTGCAGTGGTGAGCACCCCTCTTGGCCGAACTGCAACGCTAAATTATTATTATTATTATTATTATTATTATTATTATTATTATTATTATTACTGAAGATTCCAGCTCTCTTACATAGAACTTTGACAGTCAGACTGGTGTTAGATATCTTCTGAATGTCTCCTTGTTGCAGTTTGTAAAGCGCCCTGCAGGTGATCTTCTGCCCATGATGGAGGTGGGAAGCAGTGAAGGTCAGAACAGAAGACACAGATTTGGTTTGATCCTCATTCTCTTGCAGTTGATCCACACTGTCACTCAGTCTGGGGGTCCATGTGAGATTTGGGGGGAGTTTGGGACAGGAGGCTGCAGCAGAGCAGCTCAAACTCACAGAGGTCCCCTCCATCACCTCCACCTTCTCTGTGGTTATCTTGGGTTTGGGTGGAGAGGCTAGGAGACATGGAGACATGAGGATGGGTTACTGTCTGTCTCAGGATTGGAGATTCACACAGCACTCAGAGCACAAACACAGCAAAAATGGTGGAGTATATTTAACACCCTAGGGTGTTAAATGTACAGCATCAGTGTTATATTTACACTGGAATTTTGCTGTGAACTCATCACCACATCAACAGTGTGTTTATTATTCAGTACATACAAATGCAATAGCTTAGAAACATTGGATTAAACAGGTAACAGCACATGTTGTGAAATGTTTTCTGTACTGAGCTCATAGCCTTATACTTTCTGCAAAGCCATGCAATTCATACATATATGAGACCTTGGGCTCTATCTTGATGATCTTAGAGCATGGTCTAAATCGCATGGCACAAATGCATTTAGGGCATATAAAACTAAACTTTTGCTAGTTATATGGTGAATAAATTGGACGCAAAGTAAGGCTCAAATGGGCTGAATTTAGTCCTTTCATTAATTATAGGTGTGTCTTATTAACACACAATAAACCAATCAGAGTGTCATCTCCTATTCCCTTTAAAAGCCACCTGTGTTTGCACCTTGGTGGATTGCTGATATTATGGAAGATAGTAAGACTGCGAAAACAGCCATTTACAGCTGGCGAAACAGACCAAGGTTAAAGCGCAAGGTTAAAGCGTGCGAGCCAAGCCAAACTTCACACTTAAAACGTAGTTTTTTGTTATTATAATCTTTCACATTAGGGTTTAACACCAGCACGGGTTTCGGTGTAAATCTGGAAATTAGCAACTGAAATCATGTCGAGTTCTCCAAATTGTAAAACTCCGCGTGGCTAGACCAATGAGGGAATAGCTCGGAGCGAAGGTTTAAGCGTGATGTATTCCGCTATTGCTGTGGGAAAAGATAAAAGTTATGAAAGTTAATAAAGTAATATTAATGTTCTTGCAACCGGGTTAGACTGCTCTTTAGATTCACGGGATCAGCTAATAAGGGACCACAAATCAAAGGTACTCGTACCACGTTACCTTCCGCTTTAAGTCTGGTGTACCTTGACCCCAGTTTATCCAAAGAACAGCCTGTGTATATTATAGTAAATCATCAGCCACCAACGCTGATTCTGTACTCGTTTATCTGACTCCATTTAATATTATAATTTAGTAGGTACAATTTCCACTTGATTTGTTAAAGGACTCTCATACTTTTAAGACGGTTCTCTGAGCTGGATGTGTCTGTTAACACCGCGCTTTACATTGGGCCCTTAATGCACACGACTCACAGCTGACTAGATATCTGCGGTTATCTCAGAGGTTGCGGAAGAAGCCACTTTGTGCGGTATACTCTATGGTTAAGACTCAGGGACCGACGAAAGGAATATTGGCAACCACTGTTCTCAACATGTATAACCGCCAGGCGGAGGTGATCTACTTTAAGACATAGTTCTACAGGTGCAATACTCCGTGATACATTAAGCTTAAATAGTCAACCTCCCTAGACCAGCTGAGGGGATAACCATGACTGAGGAAATTAATCAATCCATTACCGGTGCACAGAGATAGTACGTCAATTTTCAGAGAAACCACACAAATCAAGTTTCACTAATTTATTACCAGGTAGGTTATTTACTTAAATCATCAATTCACAGTTACAGATAAAACAGCCAAAATTCAAATACAGTACAGAGAAAAATACTTAGTCATACCTGGCAATCGCTACACACAGTGACCTGAGGTTAGATGTGTGGGAAAGTCTGGATTACAGCTTCCCCAATGGCTTTGTTCCCTTTCCTTAAATGTTCAAATTCTGGGTTTGATCTGGCTGCAGACGGTCATAAAACCATAAACTGGTCAGCACTTTTCTAGGGGGTTTCACAGGATGGTTTTCTGTAAGGGCAATTTAACAACGGCAGCTTACGCCAGTGTTTATGAAATATACCTTCCATCCATGTTGCACATTTAGTACATGTAGACCATTGCACCACTCACACCGAGACCATCAAAATGATATCAAACATGAATAGGTCTAAGTTTGTGTTGCCATGAAAATCTCCATCTCTATATAGTTTTTCAGATGTGATTGATATTAATGCCACAAAGGTCCCAGAATTTCTGTTGAGAATATTACATTTACACCCTAGTTGTCCCTGTTAATGTAGGTACGTTAACTTGATGTATTTACTAATGTAACACTCAAAAACTGAACAATACATAATTATCTCTCTGGAAAGAGTGTATAATGTATGTTCCAGTGCCCAGACTAGTTCCAGTGTATACTGTACAATGTAGCAAAAGTATCAATCACATCTGTATGTTTTTAAGCTTTTTGAGGACAAAAGCAATCTATACCATGTTGTGTTGTGTGTGAAAAATATGTTTAAGGACAGAGATTTAACCTGCCCTGATAACGCCATGTGGGGGCACTATGGCACTGTTTTGTGTGCTTGTCTTTACGACAGTCCAAGCGTTTCTTCCAAAGTCATGACGTCTGGAGACATTCTTTGACCGTCAAAAACTTCACGCCAGATGGTCCCAGCAGACTTTACAGCATTGAAGTTCTTGTTTATTACATCCTAGAGTCGTTTACAGGCTTCCACCCCCGGTGTTGTGTGTCCAGGTGCCCTGGGATCACAATTCCAGTCTTACATGGGTAATTCCTGACCAAACATTTTCTCCTTTCCCAGAAATATAATATATGCATGTAATTTAACTTCACTCGTTGAAATTCATTGCCTGTGATCTGTCTGCTGTGAGAACAGCCTCATGGAATTGATGTTGGACAGTGCTTCACTGTATAATCAAACTGAATTTGTTAAAGTAGGCTAATTAGTTGTTTTCTAAGGTGAAATGGAAGCCATGTTCTGGTAGCTTATGCTTACTGTTGCAGATGTTACAATGAACTACATACATTTAAATAAAAAAAACAGCACCAGTGTAAGCCAATGGAAAAATAAATTCCTGTTTTCCCGATGTATTAGCCTATATACTGCGTCGGTCTGAAACTAGCACAGACACTTGCGTCTGGGTGACTGCCACTGAGTGTAAGATAGAGCCCCTTGTGTTCGGACAGTAACCTATAAACACTCTCACACACACAGTCTGCGTTAACATCCTGTATTTACCTCTGAATCATCAGACCCTGCTGTCCCCAGTATTACAATTATGGTACGGAAACCAAAGAAAGGTTACACAGGAATGTAATATTGACCAGAAAGTGTCCTACCTGTGATATTAATTACAACAGCTGGTTGAAAAGTCCATTTGAGAGTATAGCGGCATTCTATTCTGAAGGAATAATAATCATAATCCACTGGAAGGTTCTCCAGGACTGTGGTGCAGTTTTTCTGAATCAGGTCTCCAGTGATCTGTCCCTGCAGACGGGATGTAGATTGGCTGGAATCAAACATTATAGTTCTATATATAAACCATTGTCCTTTAACTGAATGTGGCTCGTAATTCAGATAGTAATCATAGTTAGATGGGATCTCAAATGTGCAGGGAATCAGCACACAGGATCCAGCCAGAGCTTCTATACTCTGAGGCATCCATATTGCCCAGTCTCTGCTCAGGGCTCCTACAACACACACAACACAACTCTGTCACAATATTACACTGGCGATCCTACAGCACTGATAAATCACACTATACTGTATGAACCTGGTGTCCATTGAATATAGATAAACAAAAATGCAACACTAGAATGCATTACACCTCATAACTGAAAACACAAATATAATAAATACTTCACGTGAAGCATATGGATATTTTGAAATACAATGAAATACAGTGTATGCATGACTTATTTTTGGCAAATATATGATCAACAGTAACTTTAGGCTCTATTAAGTATTATTTTTTCAATCAAAATACTTTCTTTCTCAGATTAGCATAAAAAAATGTATATTAGTATTTGGTCAAATCACCATGGAAACACTCATTGTTTACATCTCCTGTATTTTACCAATTAACATTCTATAACTCCGCCCACACCAAGCCCCACCTTGCAGCAGGCAGCCAATGAGGATGAATCTCTCTGCTCCAATCATGTATCAGTATTAGTGAGGACCAGAGGCACTGGGTGGAGCTTATATGAAAAGGAGAAACATTTTCATCAAATGCACCAATACACAGATGGTTTGTGCAAACCTCCTATTCAGCTAGTTATCAACTAGCATCAATGGTTACATAGATAGAATTTTACCTGAATTTTAATTTTCTTTTTTTTGAAAACCATGTAAGAATATATCTGAATAAATAGTAAAGATGACAATGAGGACTAATTGACAATTATTACTGCTATTGCTATTATTACATTTAGATTTTTAATTAAAAATTTTCCCATGAAGTACATTTATTTTGTGCTTGTCAAGAAGGTCTGAAATAAAATTAAACACAACTAGACATGAAGACCAACAAATTATGTGAAATTCAGTGCAATGATCAATAGCAACTCAAAATTCACTAACACAAAAGCAAGTAATAAAATTGCCAAAAAGTCAAAAAGTCATACCGACCAGTTGTCCTCTGTCTGCCCATTAGTTTCCGGGTGAAACCCCGAAGAAAGACTAACTGACGCACCCAACTGGGCGCAAAAAGAATGCCAGAACTTGGCGATAAACTGAGAACACAATATCCTGAGGAAAGCCATGGACTCGGAAGACATGCGAGATGACTAATTGAGTTTTACAGTGGGGCCATTCCTCTCAGATCGTGGCGCTTCCTGGTGTCCATCGGACAAAGGAATTTTTGCCCAGATGGTTCTGGTGGCCAGGCATTGAGAAGGATGTGTGTTTGTCACTGCATGTGCTGTTAGCGCCCGGAATAAGAGTTCCGACTCTCACCTTCAGGGTTGTTGCAGCCCCTACCCGTACCCAGGTGACCTTGAAGCCACATAGCGTTGGATTTCGTAACTGGACTGCCCAACTTACAGGGTAATACGGTGATCCTCGTTATTGTGGACAAATTTTCCAAGGCTGCACATTTTCTCGCCTTGGCAAAATACCATCAGCGCTGGAGACCGCTGGCTTGTTTGTTCTGTAAGAGGGTTTTTTGTTGATTCTGAGATTCACACGCAATGGTGGGGGGATCAGAACAAGTCAGCTCACGAGCCGTGAGGACCAATAATTTAGGGATAGAAAATAATAAAGAAAGAAAGAAAAAACAGGAATGCAATTCCTTAAAGCTAACAGCCAAAACGAAAATCAACCCAACAAAACAAGTGAACTAATAATGACACAAGAACAGGAAATTTAACAAACAAAAAAACCTTAGCTCAGAGCCGGAGAAGTGTAAAACAAAAACGAAAGTACAAAAAAAAACTGTCTCCGAGAGAGCAGCAAAGTACTAAATAGATAGCGCAGAATGCTACCAAGAGGTAAACAAATCCTATACCCAATTAAGTAGCTAAATAGCAAGTCCCCCCTGAACATAAACAATGTTTAATATCAGGAGGTCGCTAGTACCTGGCTATACCTGGCTATACCTTGTTTTTTTTTTTCAAATGCAATGTCGTAAGACAATCAAGCACAGGAGAAGCGGAAGTGAGAAACTTAAGTACCCTGCAGGCAGAAGCACAGGTGGAAGCAATAACGAGGCTGGCAAACCACGAAACGGAACGTGAAAAAAATTTGATTGATTCACAATCGGAGAGACCGGACGAGAGCCGCAAAAAAAAGGAAAACGAATAGCCACGAACCACTACATTGACAGGCGGAAATGTACTTACTGAACAGAAGAACAGAAGAATATCCAGCCTCTCTCCACTGCAAACTGACCCTCAGCCTGCAGAGTGCAAGTACAAACTCACACAAAAGAGGAACTGCTCATATGTGGCCTTTTGTGAAACAGGCCCGTGATGTGCTGCTGTGAATATTTTTGTCTAACATTCATAAAGAACGTGTCACCATAATGCAACATTTTCACCCGTCTCTGAAACAGCTACTGAACTTGAACTTTGTCTCTGTCATAATACATGAATAAAAACATGCCAAAATACTAAATGTGCCTTACAAATGTTACTCTGATAATCAGGCTACTTTGACCTCATAACACAGAAACAGAGTTTGCCTTCACAGTTGAAGTGAAATAAACAAATCTGCAGTTACAATGGAAACACTGCAAAGTGACAAGCAACACTTAAAGTAAAACTCTCCTATATATCCCCTCATGTCACAAAGTGCCCTGTGATACACAGATTAAGTCATTCTACGCTTTCAGTGCAATTGACTAAAAGATAAGAAAGATATGCATATTCGGCCTACATACTCATGGAAGCACCTATTCTAATGTATGTGTTCTGGTTCAAATTGTATTGTTTTGAATATACATTTTGATATGTATTCCCACTGTAATGCACATAACACAGCACACAAACACACTCAATCACACAAAAACCTCCAAAAATTAAAAATTTAACCACAGCTTATCATTAGGCCACACAGCAAAACAGTTGGTGGAAATCTAACACTGTTGGTCTAAATTTAACACCATAGGGTGTACATTTAACACCCTAGAGTGTTTATATGAGACCATGGTCTCAAATGTACACCAATATTTTTGCTGTGCACTTAATGGCTCAGACTAGCTCACTAAAAAAGTTAAATTCACTGAGTAAGATTGTGACAATTTAAGCCTCTGGAATATAATATTACAAAGGCAAAAAGACAAAAGTGGAAAAACAATATTGTACAATATTTGGTGATCCATATTATTTATGATAAGTACAATTAGTTAAAGTAATACTGAACAATGTTATTATATGCAGTTAAACAAATCATAAGTAATCAATTATAAATAAATAAATCATATTTATTTATTTGACATGTCAGAATGTGCAGTCAAACAGAGTAATCATAACAAAACAAAAAATATATTCAACATTGCTTACCTTAATTCGAACACATCTAGTATTAATGCTCACCCTGTATTTTATTTTTCAAAGAATACAGCATAATGTAAAAAAAAAGAAAGCCATAACCACAATGCTGTTCACTTCAAAAAAGTATTACCACTGATGAATTGAATATTTACAATTTTTAAAATATATATTCAACATAGGATAAAACAGGAAGTGAAACCTTTAAAAACTGCCCTCTCTTGCACTGTTGTTAAAAGTTTCTTACAGACATTGTATATGTGAATTTGAGAAACATCAAAAAAACAAGCTTTAAAATCTACCCAGCAACAGTTTCTGTGAGTCCATACTTTAGTTTTTTTCCATTTAGATTCCATTTAAATAATAGTCTTCATAAAATGTACAGTCAGCCTGTCTCACTAGAACATTCTTTGAAGATTCCTGAGGATGCAGACTGCTGGAGTTCTCAGAAACAGGCAACTGCCAAATATAAGAGACAACCTACAGTGTACATTCATTAAAATTCAGTTAAAACAGGGAAACTATAAGTTAAGTACAGAGTACAAAATAGATTCTGTAACAATATCAGAATGTATGAAATGAACAAATTACCCTCAGTGAGAGTTATTTTCTCCAGGATAAATACAAAATAATCATCTCCTCATTTCATAAACATGCCCTCAGAATACATTGATAAACGTGACCCTCCACGTTCAGTGGTTGTGTTAAAAAATAATAGCTTTTAAGGAAACCCAACATGCTCATAGTTTTAATGAGCCACTGGATCTGGTCTCAGTTTCCATCTCCAGGGTTCTGGTAGTCATCGTCCTCTTCTTGTGTAGTCACAGTGTCTTTCTGATGCTTGTTCTTTACCTAAGATATGAAGCACAAACACATACAAACACGCACACACACACACAGACACACACACACACACACACACACACACACACACACACACACACACACACACACACACACACACACACACACACACACAAACACACACACTTATTTAAACCAACCATCTCTTGACCATCAGAGCTACACCTTGACTCTTGAAATCGTCTGTCAGTGGAGAAAGAGTGCAGTGCCTATGTTCATATCATGAAAACAATACGAAGAGTCAATTCCTGGTTCAATTACTAAAATAACTGTTTTCATAAAGCAGTAACATTTGTCAAAAATGTGTCCAACGTTATATATATATTTTTCTAAGAATTGTAAGCATAGAGAATTTAATTTTGTGCTTTGCCAGACTTTCATTTTGTGAAAAGAAAATATAGCTCCTGCATTTTACTGTGTGTCAAAGTTAAGGACAAATGTAGATTGAATCCAGTCCAAAGTGATTCCACAGAGAATTTCAGACCATCACCTGAGTGTGGGAGGTCTTCACCTCCATTTGAAAATGAGTGATTAATACAGCTCTGTAGTATCCTGTCTTTACTACACACATACAGGAAATCTAATTTTCAGAAACATGAAGAATCAGCGTAATGGCGCCCCCTGTTGTATATTTTTATGTGATGCATCCCACTTCCTCACCTGCAGCACGTCATATTCAGGGCTGATGTTGGAGAGCTGCAGACTGGCATATGTGTCACCGTCCCTCCCTCCCTTTAAAGGAAAAGTCACACAGATGGTGCAAATGTAATGTACAGGTGAAATGAGGCTGAGCTGCAGTCAGAGTGTTTCAAAAAATTAAGAAGAGGAAAGGATGGTGAGACTTGTTGTAACTTTATGTTCTGTACATAAAGTACTCTCGTAGTACTACTGTGGGTTACCAACTTATACAGTATAATAATTCACGGAGGCAAGGCTGTGGTACGAGCGTCAAATTTACTCAGGCTCCGACCCAAACAGGAACAGCTTCACACATCAATCATGAACCTAGCGGTGACATCATCAAACAGTGCCGCCTAGTTGAGCACCGAGTGCTCAATCGAATACACCACATCCCTCTTTTTCCAAGACTGGGGCGTGGTACACGAATCCAGTTACCTGAGCTTTGTCCAAGTAGTCTAATGTATCAACATTGAACAAACCGCTTTTCAACATGTATATCTCTATAATCCATAAAGCATATTTTCAACAAACAAGTGGCTTCCAATATGTCAACTTAAATCACTTTTCTGTTCAGCATTATGTTGACTAAAACATTTTTACATTTTGAACATTTGAAATATAAACATTCCTTCCATTTCCTCCTCTTTTAAATTATTATTATTATTTTTTTTTTTTAATATATATTTTTTTTAATTATTTTTTTTATCAAGGCACACAGTGAACAACAGCATAGACTGTCCTTGAATTTAGTGACTGTACCCTAGTCACTGTACCTGGCAGGGCGTCTGACCGCTCTACCACTCCTGGTGTAGGATGTGGGCCTACTGTCCATGTTCACAGGAGGAGGGATGTGTGGCGGGCCTTGTGCTGGTGGGTCAACTGGCTCAGGTGTCTGAGCAGGTGCCATCTCTGAGTCCAAATGTTCATCAAGGTGAGTGTCCCTGAAGAGACTCGGGTGTATCTTCCTCAGATGTCGCGTATTCCTCCTGAACATCCTCCCTGCCGGTGTCTGCACGGCATAGGAGCGTGGCTCAACTCGCTGCCTGATGACGACCGCAGGCTCCCAACCGCGCCGTGTCTGCATGTGTACCGTAGCTCCTGGGGTCAACGTCGGCAGTGGCTTGGTATGCTGGTCGTAGTGTTGTTTCTGGCGGAACTGGAGGTCCTGTATCTTGTCATGGATATGCTCTGGGGTTGACTGTTTCAGCACGGCACTGGAACACGGGAGCGTGCTCCGCAGGACTCTTCCCATTAACATCTGTGCAGGTGACATGTTGAGACCTGTCACCGGTGTGTTCCTCAGTGACAACAGAACCAGATGTGGGTCAGTGCCGGTCTGCGTTGCTTTGATCAGCGCGTGTTTCACAGTCTTTATGGCTCGCTCAGCCATTCCATTTGATGAGGGGAAACCAGGGCTGGAGTGTGTGAGTTTGATCTCCCATGCAGCTGCAAATGACTGCATTTCATAGCTTGCGAATGGGACGTGATCGCTCACAATCTCTCTGGGGATTCCGTGTCTGGCGAAAACCGATTTAATTTTCTGAATCACCGTGTAGGCTGTCTTGTCTGGTAGGTTGAGCACTTCAGGATACTTGGTCAGGTAATCCACTAACAGCAGATACGACTGACCGTTGAGCTCGAAGATGTCCGCTCCGACTTTCATCCATGGCAGTTCAGGAACCTGATGGGGGATGAGCGGCTCTGGCTGGTGTTTGGGCTGTAGCTGCTGGCACTGCACACACTTCTCTACCATTGTCTCTATATCTTGCGCCATACCAGGCCAGTATAGGACTTTTCTCGCTTTGGCTTTTGTGCGTTGCACTCCTTGGTGTGCGAGATGCAGCTTCTCCAATATCACTCTCCTGAAGCTCTGGGGTATGATGATTTTGTCTCCGACCATTACAATGTCGTTCCGTATGCTGATGTCTTGCCTCATTGGCCAGTAGCTGTGTAGCTTCCTGTCCAGGCTGCGCTTCTTCACAGGCCAGCCTTTCATGTGTTTCTCACGGACAGCTTGTAACACGCTATCAGCCGCAGTTGCCTCTTTTAGCTGACTGAGTGTTTCCTCACTCAGGGCGTCAGTGGCTTCCAAGGCATACACGACCCTCTTATCACAGGGGTTCTCGTCGAGGTTGTCACCATCTCTACTCGCTGTAGCGCGTGAGAGTGTGTCGGCGATGTACATGTTCTTGCCTGGTGTGTACGTGACGTTTAGGTCATACCTCTGCAATTGTAGCAGCATTCCTTGCAGCCGTGCTGGTGCTTTGTTTAGTGGCTTGCACATGATGACCTCCAGGGGCTTGTGATCCGACTGCACAGTTACTGGTCTGCCGTAGACATACTGGTGAAATCTCTTGGCGGCAAACACAATGGCGAGCAACTCTTTTTCGATTTGTGCATACCTCTTTTCTGTGTCGGTGAGCGCTCGTGAGGCATAGCACACCGGACGACCTTCCTGCATCAGACAGGCTCCCAGTCCATATTTTGAGGAGTCCGCCTGTAGTGTTAGCGGCTGCTTGTGATCATAGTACCTCAGTACTGGGGCCTGTGTGAGGGTAGACTTCAGCATCTTCAGCGCTGCGCTGTGGTGTGGGCCCCACTGCCATGCTGTATCCTTCTTAAGCAGCTGTCTGAGGGGCGCTGTAAGGGACGCTTCATTGGGGATGTACTGCGCCAGGAACTTGGTCATTCCCAGCAGGCGTTGGAGGCCTTGTTTATCTTCTGGGTTCGGCATGTCGACAATTGCCCTGATCTTTGTTTCGTCAGCCCTCTGTCCTGCTGCTGTGATGACATGTCCCATGTATTTTACTGTGTCAACTTTGAACTGAATTTTCTCTCTGTTGAACTTCACCTTCGCAGTCTTTGCTCTCTCCATCACCTTCTGTAGGATTTCATCATGCTCCTGTTCCGAGGATGCTGCAATTATCATGTCGTCAGCTATGATGTACACACCTGGAATGTCGCCAAAGGTCTCACAGTTCTTTTGTTGGAACACTTCGCTGGCTGACTTGATCCCGAATGGGAGTCTGAGGAAGCGGAACCGGCCCCACGGCGTGTTGAATGTGCATAGCTTTGATGATGGGTCGTCTAGCCTGATCTGCCAGTATCCATCCTTTTCATCCAATATAGAGAAGATTGACTTCCCAGCTAGTCGGCTGCGAACATCTTCGGGAGTAGGAATGGAGTAATGCTGGCGTTTGACTGCCTGGTTCAGGTTGCAAGGGTCCAAGCACACCCTTAGAGCACCATTTTTCTTCTTTGTCACAACCAGACTGTTGACCCACTCTGTCGGCTCGCTGACAGGTGTAATCACCTTCCTCTCTTGTAAGTCCTTCAGTGTCTCTTTCAGAGGGTCTATTATGGAGAGAGGGACATTTCTGCAGGCGTGTATCACAGGTGTGGCAGCTGGGTCCAGGTGTATGTGGTGAACGCCAGGAAATTCGCCCAGTCCTGTGAAAACCTCTGCGTATCTCTGTAGCAGCTCCTCTTTGGTGGATGGCGGTTTTCCTGGTCGCGGCGCTTTCGCTGTAAGTGCCTCGACCCTTTTCACCAGCTGCAGCTCCTGACATGCAACTCCTCCCAGAATCGGCTTGTCTGCCTGGCTGGACACGTGAAAGTCTAGCACGGCTCTGTGTTTGGCTGTCCTGCATTCTAGAGACACAACACCATCTGCAGGTAAGCGGGCTCCTCCAAAGGCAATCAACACAGTCTCTGTGGGCCGCAACTGAATGGGACCTGGTAGCTGCCGGTATATGTACATGGGAAGCACATTTGCATCGGCGCCAGTGTCGAGCTTGAAATTAATCTCTATGCCTCTGATTGTGGCTGTCTCGTGCCACGCAGTGTTCTTTTCTCCATTTTGCACCATGCCTATGAATAAAGAGTCCACTTCACTCTCAATGTTATTCACAGCTTTTGTTTTATAGCCGCTGCTTCTCTCAGTGCCAGCTCTACATACCTTTGCAAAATGGTTGTTTTTTCCACATTTATGACACACTGCTCCAAAAGCTGGGCATTGACGGGGCTCATGCTTGTTTCCACAGTTGCGACATGCAATACCTTGCTTCATGCTTGTTGTGTTGCTTTTGTTCCAGCTGCCCGTCCATGTCTGCCCTGTTGCTTTCTGTAACGCATCCACTGAGGTGTCCTGGGCTACAGGTGACATTTGCATCGCCTGAATTTGTGTTTTGGCCAGCTCTGCAGATCTACATATTTCTATGGCCCTGCGCAGAGTCAGCTCATTATCACGTAACATTCTCTCTTTCAAGCGAGTGTCATTTATGCTGAACATCAATTTATCCCTAATCATGTCATCTTCATTCCGTCCAAACTCACAGTCTTTGCTTTTCTGTCGTAGCTCTGTGATGAATCTGTCCACTGATATTCCGGTTGACATTGTGTGCGACCAAAACTGATGGCGCTCGAAAATAACGTTCTTTTGTGGGCTGCAGTAGTCCCTGAGTGCTTTAAGAACGTCATCCATCGCCATATTGTTTCCAGCTACTGTAATGGTGAGTGTGTTATACACTTCTAGCGCATCCTCGCCGATCGCGTGAAGTAGAATGGCTATTTTAACCGTCTCTTCTTTGTCAACCGCGCCTGAAGCGATCATATACAGCTGGAACCTTTGTTCCCATCTGCGCCAATTTTCGGATAAATTACCTGAGAGTATCAGCGGTGAAGGGGGCTTGAACTGGTCCATTTTCGCGCCGTTGGCTAGCTCTTAGCTGTGCGACGTTAGCTGTTAGCTGGTCTTCTGTTAGCTCAAAATACCGTCCTTGGCTTATTCCGCTACTCCATCTTCTGACACCATGTTGTAACTTTATGTTCTGTACATAAAGTACTCTCGTAGTACTACTGTGGGTTACCAACTTATACAGTATAATAATTCACGGAGGCAAGGCTGTGGTACGAGCGTCAACTTTACTCAGGCTCCGACCCAAACAGGAACAGCTTCACACATCAATCATGAACCTAGCGGTGACATCATCAAACAGTGCCGCCTAGTTGAGCACCGAGTGCTCAATCGAATACACCACAAGACTCACCTTCAGTTTTCTAAACAACCTGGAGACATGAAAAGCAAAGAAAAAAGAGTGTGTTATTGCCTCTGCTCGTACAGTCTGTAGACTTCAATAATTTATGTACTAGGTACAAAATAATGCTCTCTCAAAAATGTGTTCATATGGAAAATATTCTCTTCCCTGCTTCGAGCATCTGACCAGAGCGGTAGCCATAAGACCTACCGAGCACCGTCCTCCAGCTCAGCTCCAGCTCCACGCCTGTCCCCTGCCTGAAGCTGGTTCAATTAGCTAATGTTAGTTAGCTTTTGGCAATGCTAACTGTTGGTTCAGTAAGCTAATGCTAGTTAGGTTTTGGCAATGCTAACTGTTGGTTCAGTTAACGAATGCTAGTTAGGTTTTGGCAATGCTAACTGTTGGTTCAGTTAGCTCATGCTAGTTAGGTTCTGGCAATGCTAACTGTTGGTTCAGTTAGCTAATGCTAGTTAGGTTTTGGCAATGCTATCTGTTGGTTCAGTTAGCTAATGTTAGTTAGCTTTTGGCAATGCTAACTGTTGGTTCAGTTAGCTAATGCTAGTTAGGTTTTGGCAATGCTAACTGTTGGTTCAGTTAGCTAATGCTAGTTAGGTTTTGGCAATGCTAACTGTTGGTTCAGTTAACGAATGCTAGTTAGGTTTTGGCAATGCTAACTGTTGGTTCAGTTAGCTCATGCTAGTTAGGTTTTGGCAATGCTAACTGTTGGTTCAGTTAGCTAATGCTAGTTAGGTTTTAGCAATGCTAACTGTTGGTTCAGTTAGCTAATGCTAGTTAGGTTTTGGCAATGCTAACTGTTGGTTCAGTTAGCTAATGCTAGTTAGATTTTGGCAATGCTAACTGTTGGTTCAGTTAGCTAATGCTAGTTAGGTTTACGCAATGCTAACTGTTCACTTGGCAACTGTCAGTCTGACATTCGCACAGGGCGATTGTTAACAGTCACACCTGTGCCAGGTCACTCACAAATCCAGAATAAAATTTAGGTTGCATATGCCATAAAGACAGTTGCACTTTTGTGCCCTGCTTCTACTGCTTTTTCTGTATCAGCGAGATGTCATTTATAATTTTTTTTTTACATTAGTGGCATTTAGCAGACGTCACGTGGCGCTGTAATGGCGACATGTAGTCCAGCTGCCTCTCGTCTTCGTGTTTGTTAATTTGAATGGGTTTTGAGGGTTTTGTTGTGTCTGGCTTTTGTCTTTGGGACGCGGGCTGGGGATTTTTCGGGGGAGTCCTGCTGCTCGTTTTTATAATATTGACAAATTGTTGGAGGATGATTTTGTTTGTGGTCGTCACCATGGAGACGCATTCGCATTATGCTCGGACATGTCCATTGGATCTGCAGCCACGGAGTTTACCATCGTTCTTCACCGGAGTTGAAGATGTCGGGACTCATTTGGGACTGCAGGCAATCTTCAAAAGGCAAACAGGAAAGGAAAAGATAAAGTCGTGGAGGCACCGAGGCGGAGTTTGTGTGTTGGACTGGTTGATGATATTGGACATCTCGGGACAGCGGGGGCTATTTTAATCATGACGTTTGGCTGTATAGTGACATTTTATATGTTTTATATGTGTGTTGTGGGTCTGCACCGCTGTCTATGTCTTTTTTATTGTTGCTGGTGGCTACAATTGAAGTTCCCTTTCGGGAAAATAAAAGTTATTCTATTCTATTCTTATCCACAGCAAAGTCTTGCATTTTATTTTTACATAGTATCCATTCATACAGCTGGATATATACTGAAGCATAGGGGATCTCTATGCCAGAGACACGGAGGAAATATTGGAGGTCCAGATGCGATAGATGAGGAATCTTAAAGTGTTCAAATGAACACCATTAAAACGGACAATTATCCGTAGTGGACGGGGATGTACACAAATAACCTCGCGATAAAAAACGGGAAACTCGATATCCGAGCAAAACAAAAGAAATAAGCAGTTATGCTTATCTAACTCCCGTAGTGGAGTGAACAAAAAAAAAGGAAGGAGAAAAACCAAAAGACCCCTCAAACTTAGGGTGAGAGCACTCGTTGGTTTGAATGGAAAACAAAGAAAATATATAGTACATTGCCTTACTTGCCTAGATGGATATTTAAGCCAAACAATATACGACGAATAACATTTTGTCACCTTGTGACAATTACTCTAAAATCAAGTGTTAATGTTACATTCATTTGTCAACTGATAATATGGTGCAAAAAAGTGCCAGTTAAAACAATTTTTCTAGACATGAATATCCATTCTCCTGAAAATTCATCTCCCATTCTGGAAAAAAAATCTGCCAGAGCGACACGTTTCACATCAGCGGTGCAGCCACGCCCATTCTCAAGTTGAAGAGGCATGTTGCAGATTTGGGACAGGGCAAGTCACATATTGATTTTAACACAATTTAAAAAGGGATGACCCCTGCAGTGGGGGTGAAGTTTCCCTTTATACTGACATTCTGGGTCCCTGTTTTTCTTACTTTAGAATGAGTACCATTATGAGGCATACAGTCACCATGGCAATGGCAGCAGTCGCACCAATCAGCAGCCAGGTTATGCTGAAGCCTGAACAAAGGGACAACAAAGGCATTTATTCACCCAATCACAGCATTCAGTATACACATACTCATAAACAAATTAATTGATGAATTCATGAATTAATTATTTAACCATGTATTCAACCATTTGAGGGATGCTTACTGAATATATATATATATATATATATATATATATATATATATATATATATATATATATACAGTATTGTTCTATATTCTATATTCTGAAACGTGGCATTCAAAAGTTGAATTCCAAAACCAAGAAGAAATTTATAAATTTAGAATCGGATACAAAATAAACCACTTCCCACTGATGAGATGAAATTTTCAAAAATAATGAGAACTGAGAGAAAATCATACGGCTGAGTTAGACTGTGTGGGTTTACTGTCTTACCTGAGCGTCGGTCTGGAGATGGAAGGTAGAGCAGGAGGAACAAGAAGGAAATATTAGGACAAGTACAGTATCCTCTACACTACTTACACACCCTTCTATAAATGCTTCAAAATGTGCACGTACATTGGTGCATTATGTATAAGATAAATATGCTAATATGACACAATTACAAATACACAGTATGCATCCTACCCATGCATTGTCATATTTATTTTCTAGCTCTAAATCAAAATTTGGATTTTTTACACAACTAGACCCATGCTGCCAAAAAAATGGTTACTGATTTTTTTGTCATGTACAGATTATTGAAAGATTAAAAGATTATCACAATTAGATTTGAATTTGGTCATAGATTCAGTTAAATTCAGTCTTATTTCTGATCTGTTGAACCCATTTTCCATAATTTTCTTTAGAAATGGCCTTTAGCAGGCGCCTATATCTAGAACAACTTAAACATATTATCTAATTATACAGTTTGATACATACTGAAGCAAATCAGCTGCTCAAGGAAACAATGCAGTGTCTTACCAGGGAATCAAACCCACATCCTTGAGGCGACAAGGCCAGATCACTAAACATTATGCTACACTGCCACCTGTCTATTTGTCGTAAACAATGAAGAATATCAATAAAAAATGCCTTTTTCTGATTGTTTTGATTCCACCGGGAAACAACTTCTATGTGCCAATACAGCTGGCTTATCAAAAAAAGGTGTTTGAGGTAAGAAAGCATTGCATTTACAGGTGCAGCTCAAAAAATTCGAATATTGTGAAAAAGTTCAATATTTTTTGTCACATGTCAGAAAGTGAAACTCATATATTATATAGGTTCATTACAGATAGAGTGAAATATTTCAAGCCTTTATTTCTTGTAATTTTGATGATTATGGCTTACAGCTAATGAAAACCCAAATTCAGTGTCTCAGAAAATTAAAATATTACATAAGATCAATAAAAAAGGAAATCTTAAAAAGAAATGTCAGCCTTCTGAACAGTATGTTTATTTCTATGCACTCAATACTTGATTGGGGCTCCTTTTGCATGAATTACTGCATCAATGCGACGTGGCATGGAGGCGATCAGCCTGTGGCACTGCTGAGGTGTAATGGAAGCCCAGGTTGCTTTGATAGCAGCCTTCAGGTCGTCTGCATTGTTGGGTCTGGTGTCTCTCATCTTCCTCTTGACAATACCCCATAGATTCTCTATGGGGTTCAGGTCAGGCGAGTTTGCTGGCCAATCAAGCACAGTAATACCATGGTCATTGAACCAGGTTTTGGTACTTTTGGCAGTGTGGGCAGGTGCCACGTCCTGCTGGAAAATGAAATCAGCAGCTCCATAAAGCTTGTCAGCAGAAGGAAGCATGAAGTGCTGAAAAATTTCTTGGTAGATGGCTGCGCTGACTGTGGACTTCAGAAAACACAGTGGACCAACACCAGCAGATGACATGGCACCCCAAATCATCACTGACTGTGGAAACTTCACACTGGACTTCTAGCAACGTGGATTCTGTGCCTCTCCACTCTTCCTCCAGACTCTGGGACCTTGATTTCCAAATGAAATGCAAAATTTACTTTCATCTGAAAAGAGGACTTTGGACCACTGAGCAACAGTCCAGTTATTTTTCCCCTTAGCCCAGGTAAGACGCTTCTGACGTTGTCTCTGGTTCAGGAGTGGCTTGACACGAGGAATGCGACATTTGTAGCCCTTGTCCTGGATTTGTCTGTGCGTGGTGGCTCTTGATGCACTGACTCCAGCCTCAGTCCACTCCTTGTGAAGCTCCCACAAACTCTTGAATAGATTTTGCTTGACAATCCTCTCAAGGCTGCGGTTATCCCTGTTGCTTGTGCATCTTTTCCTACCACACTTTTTCACGATATTCTAATTTTTTGAGCTGCATCTGTATATCTATTGCTCTGTTACATTTTTCCTGTTGTGATAAACTCCTAATCCATGTACAAAAAATGCATGTGAGTAAATATTAAGTGGTCAGTCTGATATCCTGGCAAACATGTATATGTTTCTGTGGTAATAATATTATAATTAATATAAAAAAAACATATTTCACAAAAAAAATAGTGAGGACAATATCGTTGCCATAATGGCAAACTTACAATCATCTCCCAGCTGTACAGTTGCTGAGTTCTGCTTGCCATGTTCATTCTGTGCTTCACAGTAGTACTGTTCACTGCCACTGGACTCAGTCACATTGAAGGTGAGATTCTGTCCAGTTCCTACAGTGTTCATCTCTCTCCAATTCACTTTATACCAGGTGTAGTTCTGCACTGGTGGGTTGGCATCACTGCTGCAGGTCAGAGTCACAGAGCTGCCCTCTAGCATTGAATTTGAGGGACTGACGGACACTGAGGTGTTCTTAGGAGGATCTAGGAGAAATTCAAATGCGACTTGTTAGGTTTTAATTTGTAGCAATGCAGCCCAACCAAAGGGCGACTAAGTTCTCCGATAACTGTGAATTAATCTTTATTGCAGTGGTTGCACCCCCCTTGGCCGAATTACAACGCTAAATAATAATAATTTTTATTATTACTGAATAGTCCAGCTCCATTCTTACATAGAACTCTGAGAGTCAGACTGGTGTTAGACTTCTGATTGCCTCCTTGTTGCAGTTGGTAAAGAGCCCTGCAGGTGATCTTCTGCCCATGATGGAGGTGGGAAGCAGTGAAGGTCAGAACAGAAGACACAGATTTGGTTTGATCCTCATTCTCTTGTAGTTGATCCACACTGTCACAGTCTGGGGGTCCATGTGAGATTTGGGGGGAGTTTGGGACAGGGGGCTGCAGCAGAGCAGCTCAAACTCACAGAGGTCCCCTCCATCACCTCCACCTTCTCTGGGGTTAACTTGGGTTTGGGTGGAGAGGCTAGGAGACATGAAGACATGAGGATGGGTTTCTGTCTGTCTCAGGATTGGAAACACACACAGCACTCGGAGCACAAACACAGAAAAACGGTGGAGTACATCTAACACCCTAGGGTGTTAAATGTACAGCTTCAGTGTTAGATTTACACCGGCATTTTGCTGTGAACTAATCACCACATCAACAGTGTGTCTAATATTCAATACATACATACGCAATAGCTTAAGAACATTGGATTAAACAGGTAACAGCACATGTTGTGAAATGTTTTCTGTACTGAGCTCATAGCCTTATACTTTCTGCAAAGCCATGCCATTCATACATATATGAGTCCTTGTGCTCTATTTTGACGATCTTAGCACATGGTCTAAAACGCATGGCGCAAATGCATTTAGGGCATATCAAACTCCACTTTTGCAAGTTAGACGGTGAATAAATTGGATGCAAAGTAAGGCTCAAATGGGCTGAATGTAGTCCTTTCATTAATTATAGGTGTGTCTTATTAACACACAATAAACCAATCAGAGTGTCATCTCCTATTCCCTTTAAAAGCCACCTTTGTTTGCACCTTGGTGGATTGCTGATATTATAGAAGACAGTAAGACTGCGAAAACAGCCATTTACAGCTGGCGAAACAGACCTGCTCATGCACAAGGTTAAAGCGTGCGAGAAAAGCCAAACTTCACACTTAAAAGGTAGTTTTTTGTTATTATAATCTTTTACATTAGGGTTTAACACCAGCATGGGTTTCGGTAATTCCTGACCAAACTATTTCTCCTTTCACAGAAATATAATATATGCATGTAATATGTATGGAGGTAGATTTCTATCAAAAATAAACAAGCACAAAAGTATAATCCACAATTGTATTTACCATCCACACACACACACCTCTCAATTTGTGTTTCGTAAAAATAATCCACAAGTATGTTTTTTCCATCCACACACAAACACCTCTCAACTTGTGTTTCGTAAATCATCATTTGGATGAATGCAAAAATTATATTCACAAATGCAAATAACATTTACAGATATGTTTCCAATGTTCACATGTACAAATCAAAAGCTTGGCTTGCGAACTGGCGAATCTACATTAGCCGATCGAAAGACACGCTTGATCTGCTTGGATTTGCGGACAGAATTTTGAGACAAATATTCCGCTGTTTTTCACCTTGTCGATTCACGCTCGCTTAACTTGCAATTCGTAAACTAAACTTCTTCTTCTTTGGTGCTACATAACACGGCGGTTTGTGTGTTCGGCTCATCAGCGCCACTTTTAGAACAAGTGGGCAAAATCGCACATTATCTTTAAGAAGTGGATTCATGGTACGTTTAATTAAAACAACCGAGTTTTTAGTTTATTTAGGTTGTAAAATTAACCCCACGCTAATCTTGCGATGGCAAGTTTTTTAAACAGTCATTGCACAAAACTCCTATCAGATTGCATGTAGCTAGCTAGCTAGATTACATTAAACAGGGGTAGGTCCATACATTGATAGGAACTAGGAAGTACAACACTATGAGCTAAAAAAGGAGAGCACTCCATGCACTTTGAATTATAATTTTAATTTAGGTGTCTTATCTGCTAGCTAGCTAGCTGAACAAATAAAATATTTCATAGGAGACATCGGTATCAGTGAGAATAGCTGTCAAATGAATTTAATTGGCTACAATACTTCACATGGTTGAGTTTGTTTTACATAATCTTTTCCATGAGGGGCAAAAGAGTTATGTAGACTGTGTACGGACCTACCCCTCTGTAATCAGCGCCACTGTGAGAACAGCCTCATGGAATTGATGTTGGACAGTGCTTCACTGTATAATCAAACGGAATTTATTAAACAAGTAGGCTAACTAAGTAAGCTGAAACGGAAGCCATGTTCTGGTAGCTTATGCTTACTGTTGCAGATGTTACAATGAAATGAAACTGCATACATTTTCTAAAATAACAGCACCGGTGTTGTAAGCTAATGGAAAAATAAATTCCTGTTTTCCCGATGTATTAGCCTATATACTTCGTTGGTCTGAATCTAGCAAAAACACTTGCTTCTGGGTGACTGCCACCGAGTGTAAGATAGAGCCCCTTGTGTTTTTTGACGAACGGACAGTAACCTATAAACACTCTCACACACACAGTCTGCATTAACATCCTGTATTTACCTCTGAGTCATCAGACCCTGCTGTCTCCAATATTACAATTATGGTACGGAAACCAAAGAAAGGTCACACAAAAATGTAATATTGACCAGAAAGAGTCCTACCTGTGATATTAATTAGAACAGCTGGTCAAAAAGTCAATTTGCGACAATAGCGGCAGCCTATTCTGAAGGAATAATAACCATAATCCACTGGAAGGTTCTCCAGGATTGTGGTGCAGTTTTTCTGCATCAGGTCTCCAGTGATCTGTCCCTGCAGACGGGATGTAGATAGGCTGGAATAAAAAATTATAGTTCTATATCTAATCCATTGTCCTTTAACTGAAGGTGGATCGTATGTCAGATCGTCATAGTTAGATGGAATGTCAAATGTGCAGGGAATCAGCACACAGGATCCAGCCAGAGCTTTTATACTCTGAGGCATCCATATTTTCCAGTCTCTGCTCAGGGCTCCTACAACACAAAACACAACTCTGTCACAATATTACACTGGCGATCCTACAGCACTGATAAATCACACTATACTGTATGAACCTGGTGTATATTGAATATAGATAAACATAAATGTAACACTAGAATGCCTTATACTTCATAAATGAAAACACAAATATAATAAATACTTCACGTGAAGCATATGGACATTTTGAAATACCATTACACAGTGTATGCATTACTTATTTTTGGCAAATATATGATCAACAGTGACTTTAGCCTTTATTTCTACAAGTGTTAAGTATTATTTTTTGTATCAAAATACTTTCTTTTTTAGACAGTATTTGGTCAAATCACGATGGAAACACTCATTGTTTACATCCCCTGTATTGTACCAATTAACATTCTTTAACATTCTTTATTTTTTTTATTTTTGTGATGTCTCAACCTGGTACACTGCAAACACACTACACTTTCCCCACGGGGACAAATAAAGATACTACTACTTACTACCGACACCAAGCCCCACCTTGCAGCAGGCAGCCAATGAGGATGAATCTCTCTGCTCCAATCTAGTCTCAGTATTAGTGAGGACCAGAGGCACTGGGTGGAGCTTATCTGAAGAAGAAAAACATTTTCTACAAATGCACCAATAGACAGATGGTTTGTGCAAACCTCCTATTCAGCTAGTTATCAACTAGCATCACTGGGGCTCACTGGTTACACAGATAGAATTTTACCAGAATTGTACTTTTTCTGTTTGAAAATATCTGAATAAATAGTAAATATGACAATGATGACAAATTGACGATTATTACTATTGCTATTATTACATTTAGATAAATTTTTTTCCCATAAAGTAAATTAATTTTGTGCTTGTCAAGAAGGTCTGAAATAAATTAAACACAACTAGACATGAAGACCAACAAATTATTTATTTGCAGTTGGTATTTTTGTAGTACTTGCCTTTCTACAGCAGTGAAATTCAGTTCAATGATCCATAGCAACTCAAAATTCACTTACACAAAAGCAAGTAATAAAATTGGCTATTGATAAAAAATGCCAAAAATTCAAAAATCCTATCGTTCATCTTCAGTGACATGTAAGCATTATAATTGAGAAATTAGTTGAAATTAGTTGTTGAAATGTTACCAAGATATAGCCTGTGAAAAGCCCATAGTCAGAAATACTTTATAATGCCTGTATGAGGTTAAAGTGCTCAAAATACCTTTTGGTACGCTAGAAATAAAGTTTTAACACTCAAACAGTAATTTCTTTATCTTTTGGCAAAAAGCAAAGTCACTATTAGCCACAATGTACACTGAGAATAAATGATCTTAAAACGCTCCCATTATTGAGAGTATAAATAATCTTCAGAACAGTTCTTTTTAATTAAATGCTAATAACAATGTTTGGCTGGAGATCATCTGTAGTTTGACAGAGCCAAGCGTAACAGGCGGAAATATACTTACTGTAGACCAGAAGAATATCCAGCTTCTCTCCACTGCACACTGACCCTCAGCCTGCAGAGCACAAGTACAAACTCACACAAAAGAGGAACTGCTCATATGTGGACTTTTGTGAAATATGCTCTGGATGTGATGCTGTGAATATTTTTGGCAAACATTCATAAAGAACGTGTCGCCATAAGGAACATTTCCTCCGAGTCTCTGGCATAGAGAACCCCTACAAAAAATTCACATAACACAACAGGCACATGAATGTTGCTTACATTTCATACCACAGCCATTCACTAAAAAAGGGAAACTTATTGAGTAAGATTGTACAATATTTGCTGATTCATATTATTTATGATATGTACAATTATTTAAAGTAATACTGAACAATGGTATTATTTGTTGTTAAAAAAAATCTGAAAAATTAAATTAGTCATATTTAATTTTTTATTATTTTTATTTACACATGACAGAGAGTGCAGTCAAACAGGGTAATCATAAAAAAAACAGAAAGTAATATATATTCAATATAATGTATATTTAACATTTTCTACCTTAATTCAAACACATCCAGTATTAATGCTCACCCGGTGTTTTCTTTTTCAGAAAATACAACATAATGTAGAAGAAGAAGAAATCCATTTCTTTATTGTCACCCATAACCACAATGCTGATCACTTTTAAAAAATCAAGTGGTTTTGAAGTAGTATTACCACAGATAAACTGAATATTTATAATTTAAATATATATATTCAATATAGTATAAAAGGGGAAGTGAAACCTTTTAGAACTGCCCTCTCTTGCATTGTTGCGTTAAAGTTTCTTCATACAGACAGTATGAATTTGAGAAACATCAAAAAACAAGCTTTAAAATCTACCCAGCAACAGTTTATGTGAGTCCATATTTTTGTTTTTTCCATTTAGATTACATTTAAAGAATAGTCTTCTTCAAATGTACAGTCAGCCTGTCCCACTAGAACATTCTTTGAAGATTCCCGAGGATGCGGACTGCTGCGGTTTTCTCAGAAAGAGGCAACTGCCAAATTTAAGTGACAACCTACAGTGTACATTCATTAAAATTAAAACAGGGAAACTGTAAGTTAAGTACAGAGTACAAAATAGATTCTGTCACAATATCAGAATGTATGAAATGAACAAATTACCCTGAGTGAGAGTTATTTTCTCCAGGATAAATATAAAATAATCATCTCCTCATTTCATAAACATGCCCTCAGAATAAATTGATAAAAGTGACCCTCCACATTCAGTGGTTGTGTTTAGAAATAACAGCTTTTAAGGAAACCCAACATGCTCATAGTTTTAATGAGCCACTGGATCTGGTCTCAGTTTCCATCTCCAGTGTTCTGGTAGTCATCGTCCTCTTCTTGTGTAGTCACAGTGTCTTTCTGATGCTTGTTTTTTACCTAAGATATGGAGAAAGTGCACGCACACACACACACACACACACACACACACACACACACACACACACACACACACAATCGTGTGTCAGTGGAGAAAGAGGGCAGTGCCTATGTTCATATCATGAAAACAATACGAATGTAACGTTCCGCTCCCTTCCTGTCCGTTCTCCATGTTTTCCCTTTCCTCCCGTGTCATGATGGATTCCCTGTGTCCGTGTTTTCCCTGTCGCTACAGGCTGGGCGTGTCCCTTCTGTCTGATTCTCTCTGTTCCCTCACTTTAGGTTCAACCTATCTCCTTTCCCCCTTCCTGCATGCATTCCGCACCAGTCAATTAGTCAATCACCCTCGGTTACATTCCTCATGCTTTTGGTTATTGGTTTCAATTTCACTCCCCTACTTATACCTCTCGCTGGCTGCTATTCGGCACCAGTTCGTTAACGTTGTTCGTGCGTGTCATGGTCTCCTGTATGTTGGTGCTGTTTTCACTAAAACTCTGCTGTGGGTTCCCCCGATCTACCTCCTTGGTTCCTAGACCAGTGTGCCACTTGGATCCAGCCTGTAGCAGTCCAGTCTCCCTGTATGTGTTGCGATACCCCCGCCAAGACTAACGTTGCCTGCGCAGTTGGATTCTCTGCCTCCAGCCCAGTTCCTGTTGGACCCTCCGGTCCAGAGTCCGTTCCTGTGATCCAGTTCCTGTTGGACCTCCCGGTCCAGATCAAGTCCAGTTCCGGTTCGGAACAAAACTTTCGTTCCCGTGATCCAGTTCCTGTTGGACCTCCCGGTCCAGATCAAGTCCAGTTCCGGTTCGGAACAAAATCTTCGTTCCCGTGATCCAGTTCCTGTTGGACCTCCCGGTCCAGATCAAGTCCAGTTCCGGTTCGGAACCAATCCTTCATTCCCGTGATCCAGTTCCTGTTGGATCTTCCGGTCCAGATCAAGTCCAGTTCCGGTTCGGAACAAACCTTCGTTCCCGTGATCCGGTTCCAGTGTGGGCCTCCTGGCCCAGTACAAGCCCAGCTCCGGTTTGGAGCAGTTCGCTACTTCCTGGACACTCTTTGACTTTTTGTTAAGTTTGTGTTGAGCTTGGGACTACCCCAAAGCTCCTAATAAACACCCATTCCTGTTTCCCTGTCTCTTGGTCGTGCATTTGGGTTCAGCCCGTGTTTGGTTCGTGACAGAACGAACTGGTCTTAAAACATGGACCCAGCCGACCTCGAGCGGATCCGCCACGCCTTCCGCACCCAATCCGCGGTCAGCGACCAACAGGGCCACCGGATGGACGACGTGTTGGAAGTGCTGGGGAGGCTTACGGAGCAGGTTGCTCAACTAGCGCCTCACCTGCCTCTTCCTCGGATCCCTGTGGGCCCAACACCCGAACTGTCTCCCGAGGTTCCGGTCCCCTCTCCTGGCCGGGAGCCCAGAGTTCAACACCCCGAATTATACCGCGGGGGGCTGGGGAGGTGCCGTGAATTTTTAATGAAGTGCGACATTGTTTTTCGCATGCAGCCCACTTCCTTCGCCTCCGACCCATGCAGAATCGCCTTTGTCATGAGCAGCCTGGGAGGCAGTGCCCTGGAGTGGGCCACAGCTATTTGGGACAGTCAGGCTCCTACGTGCAACAACTTCGCCCTCTTCACCGCGGAGATGCGGCGCGTCTTTGACCACCCGATCTGCGGTCTAGACGCTACCCAGCGCCTCCTACAGGTCCGGCAGGGCAGCCGCAGCGTAGCGGAGATGGCTATCCAGTTCCGCACCCTCGCTGCTGAGGCGGGATGGAACGACACCTCCCTTCAGGGGGCCTTTCGTCAGGCTCTCAGTGAAGAGCTGAAGGACCAGCTAGCTACTCGGGAGGAGGCTAACTCGCTCAATGGCCTCATCAGTTTGGCTATAGCCATTGATAACCGTCTCAGAACCCGGGCCCGTGAGCGAGAAAAGAATCCCTCCCGTCTTCCGCCCTATGCCCCTTCCCGGGCTCGCCAACCCTCTCCCGTCCAGGGACCGAAAGTCGTCGCTTTGTCTCCCGAGGAGGAGCCCATGCAACTGGGCAAGATCACGGTGGACGCCGAGGAGCGCCAACGCCGTTTCCGCACCCAGTCCTGTTTCTACTGTGGCAAGACAGGCCACCAAATAGCTTCTTGTCCCATCCGCCCTAAGGAAAGGGGCTCACCAGTAAGACTGGGTGTACTGACGAGCTCCATCCTCCCTAACCATGCGGCCCAGAACCGCCTTGAATTCAAGGTCACTCTCCTGTGGAGGGACAACACCGCCTCTACATTTGCCCTAATCGACTCCGGGGCCGATTCCAGTTTCATTGATATCACCTTTGTCAAGAGGTACGGGATCCCCACGGAGGCCTTACCCAACCCCATCACTGCTCACGCCCTGGACGGTAGGAGTCTGGGGTTAGTTACCCACTCCACCGTTCCCCTACAGCTCCTTGTTTCTGGCAATCATCGGGAGACGATCCAACTCCTACTGATTCACTCCAAACAGTCCTCCATGGTCCTGGGACAGACCTGGCTGCGCCTCCACAACCCACACATCGATTGGCTAGCCGGTCGCATCCTGGCATGGAGCGGTCACTGCCTAGCCAACTGTCTCCGCTCTGCTCTACCCCCCCCGGGGGCCACGAGCAACAGACCTATCCCTCCTGTACCCGACCTAGCCAATGTTCCCAACCATTATCATGACCTGTCGCAAGTATTTTCCAAGTCACGTGCTCTGTCTTTGCCTCCTCACAGACCCTACGACTGTTGCATCGACCTGCTGGCGGGAGCCAAGCTTCCATCTGGTCGCCTCTACAGCCTGTCGGGGCCGGAGAAGCTGGCCATGGAAACCTACATCCACGAGTCACTTGCGTCAGGCATAATCCGTCCCTCCTCATCCCCGGTTGGTGCAGGGTTCTTCTTCGTTGGGAAGAAGGACGGCTCATTGCGGCCCTGCATCGACTACCGGGGCCTCAATGAGGTTACGGTCCGTAATAAATATCCTCTTCCCCTCATTAACACTGCCTTTGAACCCCTCTCCCAGGCAGTCATCTTCACCAAACTCGACCTCCGTAACGCGTACCACCTGGTGCGTATACGCGAGGGGGACGAGTGGAAGACTGCATTCAACACCCCGTTGGGCCACTACGAGTACCTGGTGGTCCCGTTCGGCCTCACTAATGCCCCAGCAGTCTTCCAGGGGATGGTGAATGATGTCCTGCGTGACCTGTCGGGCAAAAGTGTTTTTGTTTATATAGATGACATCCTCATTTTTTCCAAATCCCCCCAGGAACACGTTCTCCACGTCCGGGAGGTTCTCCAGCGGCTACTGGAGAACCAGCTCTTCGTGAAAGCCGAGAAGTGCTCGTTCCACGTCTCGTCTGTCCCGTTCCTCGGCTTCATTATCGAGAAGGGCAGTATCCGGGCGGACCCTACCAAAGTCAAGGCGGTGACAGAATGGCCCCAACCATCCTCACGTAAGCACCTCCAACAGTTCCTCGGGTTCTCCAATTTTTATCGTCGGTTCATCCGCAATTACAGTGTCATTGCTGCCCCACTTACCAAACTCACCTCCACGTCCATTCCCTATTGCTGGAATCCCGAGGCTCAACGGGCCTTCGAACAACTCAAGGCCCGATTTTCCACTGCCCCCATTCTCTGTCACCCCGACACCACCCGTCAGTTTACTGTGGAGGTTGATGCCTCCGACACCGGGGTGGGGGCCATTCTGTCTCAGCGTGCCGCCTTGTACAGCAAGCTCCATCCCTGTGCCTTCTTCTCCCGGAGACTGTCCTCCGCTGAGCGCAATTATGATGTCGGGGACCGGGAACTCCTAGCGATAAAGCTGGCACTGGAGGAATGGCGTCATTGGCTGGAGGGGGCAGGTAACCCATTTATTGTCCTCACGGACCACCATAATTTAATTTATATTAGGTCCGCCAAGAGGCTTAACGCCCGTCAGGCTAGGTGGTCGCTGTTTTTTGCCCGTTTTAATTTTTCAGTAACCTTCCGCCCTGGCTCTCGTAACACCAAGGCTGATGCCTTGTCCCGCATTTTTTCCCCCCCCTCCAGTCCTGCTGACCCGGAGCCCATTATACCCACTTCCTGTATTGTGGCTGCGGTGTCCTGGGAGATCGAAGAAGTCGTGAAGGCCGCCCAGGCCTCCCAACCGGATCCCCGCAATAACCCTAACCCCTCTCTGTTTGTGCCCGACTCTGTCCGTCCCCAGGTTCTGGAATGGGTTCACGCCTCCCGTCTGGCTTGTCACCCAGGGGTTGCCAGAACCATCGCCCTGGTCAGGAGGAGCTTTTGGTGGCCCACCCTCAAGGGGGATACCCGTGCGTTTGTCCTAGCCTGCCCCGTTTGCGCCAGGAGCAAGGCATCCCACCAGCCTCCCTCCGGGCTTCTCCACCCCCTCCCTGTCCCGGGCCGTCCTTGGAGTCACATTGGGGTAGACTTCGTCACCGGGCTACCATTGTCAGAGGGCAACACCACCATCCTGACTATTGTGGACCGGTTCTCCAAGGCGGTTCACTTTATCCCTCTTCCCAAGCTCCCTTCCGCCCTCGAAACAGCGGAGCTCCTGGTGCTGCACGTTGTCAGGCTGCACGGGATCCCATCCGACATCGTATCGGACCGTGGGCCCCAATTCTCCTCCCAGGTGTGGAAGGCGTTCTGTGTGGCCCTGGGTGCGTCGGCTAGTCTGTCGTCGGGGTTCCATCCCCAGACTAACGGCCAGGCGGAGAGGGCGAACCAGGACCTGGGGGCCGCCCTGCGGTGCATTACTGCTCGCAACCCCGCTTCCTGGAGCCGTTTCCTCCCTTGGGTGGAGTATGCGCATAACTCCCTGAAGTGCGCATCCACGGGGATGTCGCCCTTCGAGTGCTCATTGGGGTACCAACCTCCCCTCCTCCCGGCCCAGGAAGCCGAGGTGGCAGTTCCCACCGTCAAGTCCCACTTCCTGAGATGCAAGCGGACGTGGAAACTCACACGCACCGCACTCCTTCGCTCAAACTCCCGTACCCAGCGTCTGGCGGACCTTCACAGGACCGCAGCCCCGCAGTACAGGGCCGGTCAGCAGGTCTGGCTGTCCACAGCCAACATTCCCCTCCCCACGTCATCCAAGAAACTTCAACCCCGGTTTATTGGTCCCTTCCCCATTGTTTGCCTGGTCAACCCCGTTTCTGTTAAACTCTCCCTTCCTGTTTCCCTTAAGGTCCACCCCGTTTTCCACGTGAGCCAAATAAAGCCTGTCGCCTCCAGCCCCCTCAGTGCCCCGGCGGTCACTCCACCCCCGCCCCGGATCATCGACCACGCCCCGGCCTACACGGTGAGTCGGATACTCGACATTCGCCGCAAGGGCCGGGGCTTCCAATACCTGGTCGATTGGGAGGGTTATGGCCCGGAGGAGCGGTCCTGGCTCCACAAGAGCCTCATTCTGGACCACTCTCTCATCTCGGACTTTCACAAGCAGTTCCCGGACAAGACTAGGCCTCCGGATACGCCAGGTGGCGTTCCTTGAGGGGGGGGTACTGTAACGTTCCGCTCCCTTCCTGTCCGTTCTCCATGTTTTCCCTTTCCTCCCGTGTCATGATGGATTCCCTGTGTCCGTGTTTTCCCTGTCGCTACAGGCTGGGCGTGTCCCTTCTGTCTGATTCTCTCTGTTCCCTCACTTTAGGTTCAACCTATCTCCTTTCCCCCTTCCTGCATGCATTCCGCACCAGTCAATTAGTCAATCACCCTCGGTTACATTCCTCATGCTTTTGGTTATTGGTTTCAATTTCACTCCCCTACTTATACCTCTCGCTGGCTGCTATTCGGCACCAGTTCGTTAACGTTGTTCGTGCGTGTCATGGTCTCCTGTATGTTGGTGCTGTTTTCACTAAAACTCTGCTGTGGGTTCCCCCGATCTACCTCCTTGGTTCCTAGACCAGTGTGCCACTTGGATCCAGCCTGTAGCAGTCCAGTCTCCCTGTATGTGTTGCGATACCCCCGCCAAGACTAACGTTGCCTGCGCAGTTGGATTCTCTGCCTCCAGCCCAGTTCCTGTTGGACCCTCCGGTCCAGAGTCCGTTCCTGTGATCCAGTTCCTGTTGGACCTCCCGGTCCAGATCAAGTCCAGTTCCGGTTCGGAACAAAACCTTCGTTCCCGTGATCCAGTTCCTGTTGGACCTCCCGGTCCAGATCAAGTCCAGTTCCGGTTCGGAACAAAATCTTCGTTCCCGTGATCCAGTTCCTGTTGGACCTCCCGGTCCAGATCAAGTCCAGTTCCGGTTCGGAACCAATCCTTCATTCCCGTGATCCAGTTCCTGTTGGATCTTCCGGTCCAGATCAAGTCCAGTTCCGGTTCGGAACAAACCTTCGTTCCCGTGATCCGGTTCCAGTGTGGGCCTCCTGGCCCAGTACAAGCCCAGCTCCGGTTTGGAGCAGTTCGCTACTTCCTGGACACTCTTTGACTTTTTGTTAAGTTTGTGTTGAGCTTGGGACTACCCCAAAGCTCCTAATAAACACCCATTCCTGTTTCCCTGTCTCTTGGTCGTGCATTTGGGTTCAGCCCGTGTTTGGTTCGTGACAACGAAGAGTCAATTCCTGGTTCAATTACTAAAATAACTGTTTTCATAAAGCAGTAACATTAGTCAAAAATGTGTCCAACGTTATATATATATTTTTCTAAGAATTGTAAGCATAGTAAATTGAATTTTGTGCTTTGCCAGACTTTCATTTTGTGAAAAGAAAATATAGTTCCTGCATTTTACTGTGTGTCAAAGTTAAGGACAAATGTAGATTGAATCCAGTCCAAAGTGATTCTACAGAGAATTTCAGACCATCACCTGAGTGTGGGAGGTCTTCACCTCCATTTGAAAATTAGTGATTAATACAGCTCTGTAGTATCCTGTCTTTACTACACACATACAGGAAATCTAATTTTCAGAAACATGAATAATCAGCGTAATGGCGCCCCCTGTTGTATATTTTTCTGTGATGCATCCCACTTATTGACCTGCAGCACGTCATATTCAGGGCTTATGTTGGAGAGCTGCAGACTGGCGTATGTGTCACCGTCCCTCCCTCCCTTTAAAGGAAAAGTCACACAGGTGGTGCAAATGTAATGTACAGGTGAAATGAGGCTCAGCTGCAGTCAGAGTGTTTCAAAAAATGAAGAAGAGGAAAGGATGGTGAGACTCACCTTCAGTTTTCTAAACAACCTGGAGACATGAAAAGCAAAGAAAAAAAAGTGTGTTATTGCCTCTGCTCGTACAGTCTGTAGACTTCAATAATTTATGTACTAGGTACAAAATAATGCTCTCTCAAAAATGTGTTCATATGGAAAATATTCTCTTCCCTGCTTCGAGCATCTGACCAGAGCGGTAGCCATAAGACCTACCGAGCACCCTCCTCCAGCTCAGCTCCAGCTCCACGCCTGTCCCCTGCCTGAAGCTGGTTCAGTAAGCTAATGCTAGTTAGCTTTTGGCAATGCTAACTGTTGGTTCAGTTAGCTAATGCTAGTTAGGTTCTGGCAATGCTAACTGTTGGTTCAGTTAGCTAATGCTAGTTAGGTTTTGGCAATGCTATCTGTTGGTTCAGTTAGCTAATGTTAGTTCGCTTTTGGCAATGCTAACTGTTGGTTCAGTTAGCTAATGCTAGTTAGGTTTTGGCAATGCTAACTATTGGTTCAGTTAATGAATGCTAGTTAGATTTTGGCAATGCTAACTGTTGGTTCAGTTAGCTAATGCTAGTTAGGTTTACGCAATGCTAACTGTTCACTTGGCAACTGTCAGTCTGACATTCGCACAGGGCGATTGTTTACAGTCACACCTGTGCCAGGTCACTCACAAATCCAGGATAAAATTTAGGTTGCATATGCCATAAAGACAGTTGCACTTTTGTGCCCTGCTTCTACTGCTTTTTCTGTATCAGCGAGATGTCATTTATTCAATTTTTTTTACATTAGTGGCATTTAGCAGACGTCACGTGGCGCTGTAATGGCGACATGTAGTCCAGCTGCCTCTCGTCTTCGTGTTTGTTCATTTGAATGGGTTTTGTTGTGTCTGGCTTTTGTCTTTGTTTTTTTCATGCACTGTGTGTCTATTGTGGGACGGGAAAGCGGGCTGGAGATTTTTCGGGGGAGTCCTGCTGCTCGTTTTTATAATATTGACAAATTGTTGGGGTATGATTTTGTTTGTGGTCGTCACCATGGAGACGCATTCGCATTATGCTCGGACATGTCCATTGGATCTGCAGCCACGGAGTTTACCATCGTTCTTCACCGGAGTTGAAGATGTCGGGACTCATTTGGGACTGCAGGCAATCTTCAAAAGGCAACAGGAAAGGAAAAGATAAAGTCGTGGAGGCACCGAGGCGGAGTTTGTGTGTTGGACTGGTTGATGATATTGGACATCTCGGGACAGCGGGGGCTATTTTAATCATGACGTTTGGCTGTATAGTGGCATTTTCTATGTGTGTTGTGGGTCTGCACCACTGTCTATGTCTTTTTTATTGTTGCTGGTGGCTACAATTGAAGTTCCCTTTCGGGAAAATAAAAGTTATTCTATTCTATTCTTATCCACAGCAAAGTCTTGCATTTTATTTTTACATAGTATCCATTCATACAGCTGGATATATACTGAAGCCTGTGGGGGATCTCTATGCCAGAGACACGGAGGAAATATTGGAGGTCCAGATGCGATAGATGAGGAATCTTAAAGTGTTACACCATTAAAACGGACAATTATCTGTAGTGGACGGGGAAAATAAAGAGTACACAAATAACCTCGCGATAAAAAACGGGAAACTCGATATCCGAGCAAAACAAAAGAAATAAGCAGTTATGCTTATCTAACTCCCGTAGTGGAGTGAACAAAAAAAAAGGAAGGAGAAAAACCAAAAGACCCCTAAAACTTAAAGTGAGAGCACTCGTTGGTTTGAGTGAAAAACAAAGAAAATGTATATTAGTAAGTACATTGCCTTACTTGACTAGATGGATATTTAAGCCAAACAATATACCTGGACGAATAACATTTTGTCACCGTGTGACAATTACTCTAAAATCAAGTGTTAATGTTACATTCATTTGTCAACTGATAATATGGTGCAAAAAAGTGCCAGTTAAAACAATTTTTCTAGACATGAATAATTCTCCTGAAAATTCATCTCCCATTCTGGAAAAAAAATCTGCCAGAGCGACACGTTTCACATCAGCGGTGCAGCCACGCCCATTCTCAAGTTGAAGAGGCATGTTGCAGATTTGGGACAGGGCAAGTAACATATTGATATTAACACAATTTAAAAAGCGATGACCCCTGCAGTGGGGGTGAAGTTTCCCTTTATACTGACATTCTGGGTCCCTGTTTTTCTTACTTTAGAATGAGTACCATTATGAGGCATACAATCACCATGGTAATGGCAGCAGCAGCACCAATCAGCAGCCAGGTTATGCTGAAGCCTGAACAAAGGGACAACAAAGGCATTTATTCACCCAATCACAGCATTCAGTATACACATACTCATAAACAAATTAATTGATTAATTAATTCATTATTTAACCATTTGAGGGATGCTTACTGAATATATATATATATATATATATATATATATATATATATATACAGTATTGTACTATATTATATATTCTGAAACGTGGCATTCAAAAGTTGTATTCCAAAACTAAATAAATAAATTTAGAATCGGATACAAAATAAACCACTTCCCACTGATGAGAAGAAACTTTCAAAAATAATGAGAACTGAGAGAAAATCATAAGGCTGAGTTAGACTGTGTGGGTTTACTGTCTTACCTGAGCGTCGGTCTGGAGATGGAAGGTAGAGCAGGAGGAACAAGAAGGAAATATTAGGACAGGTACAGTATCCTCTACACTACTTACGCACCCTTATATAAATGCTTCAAAATGTGCACGTACATTGGTGCATTATGTATAAGATACATATGCGAATATGATACAATTACAAATACACAGTATGCATCCTACCCATGCATTGTCATATTTATTTTCTAGCTCTAAATCAAAATTTGGATGACTAGACCCATGCTGCCAAAAAAATGGTTACTGATTTTTTTGTCATGTACAGATTATTGAAAGATTAAAAAATTATCACAATTAGATTTGAATTTGGTCATAGATTCAGTTAAATTCAGTCTTATTTCTCATCTGTTGAACCCATTTTCCATAATTTTCTTTAGAAATGGCCTTTAGCAGGCGCCTATATCTAGAACAACTTAAACATATTATCTAATTATACAGTTTGATACATACTGAAGCAAATCAGCTGCTCAAGGAAACAATGCAGTGTCTTACCAGGGAATCAAACCCACATCCTTGAGGTGACAAGGCCAGATCACTAAACATTATGCTACACTGCCACCTGTCTATTTGTCATAAACAATCAAGAATATCAATAAAAAATGCCTTTTTCTGATTGTTTTGACTCCACCGGGAAACAATTTCTATGTGCCAATACAGCTGGCTTATCAAAAAAAGATGTTTGGGGTAAGAAAGCATTGCATTTACAGGTGCAGCTCAAAAAATTTGAATATTGTGAAAAAGTTCAATATTTTTTGTCACTCATGTCAGAAAGTGAAACTCATATATTATATAGATTCATTACACATAGAGTGAAATATTTCAAGCTTTTATTTCTTGTAATTTTGATGATTATAGCTTACAGCTAATGAAAACCCAAATTCAGTGTCTCAGAAAATTAGAATATTACATAAGATCAATAAAAAAGGATATTTTAAACATAAATGTCAGCCTTCTGAAAATTATGTTCATTTCTATGCACTCAATACTTGATTGGGGCTCCTTTTGCATGAATTACTGCATCAATGCGGCGTGGCATGGAGGCGATCAGCCTGTGGCACTGCTGAGGTGTAATGGAAGCCCAGGTTGCTTTGATAGCGGCCTTCAGGTCGTCTGCATTGTTGGGTCTGGTGTCTCTCATCTTCCTCTTGACAATACCCAATAGATTCTCTATGGGGTTCAGGTCAGGCGAGTTTGCTGGCCAATCAAGCACAGTAATACCATGGTCATTGAACCAGCTTTTGGTACTTTTGGCAGTGTAGGCAGCTGCCAAGTCCTGCTGGAAAATGAAATCAGCATCTCCATAAAGCTTGTCAGCAGAAGGAAGCATGAAGTGCTGAAAAATTTTACCAAAGAAGCGGCTGCTGTTGAATGGATACTAACAAAAAATCCCCCATTTACTGGTAGGCTACAAGCATAGGTGGTAACCATTCTAGAAAATACCACAAGACTTTGCTCTCCATCCAAGGGAGGCACACACAACTGTTTAAGGTTTAGAAGAGTCACTTCATCAATAAGGTAAATGAGTGGCACAAGTAATTTAGTCCATCCAGAACCAACAAATTGTGACTTTCTAAAAAAAAAAATATATACTAGTAAGTACATTGCCTTACTTGCCTAGATGGACATTTAAGCCAAACAATATACCTGGACGAATAACATTTTGTCACCGTGTGACAATTACTCTAAAATCAAGTGTTAATGTTACATTCATTTGTCAACTGATAACTTTAAACTATTTTACTAGACATGAATCTCCATTCTCCTGAAAATTCATCTCCCATTCTGGAAAACAAATCTGCCAGAGCGACACGTTTCACATCAGCATTCATTCTCAAGTTGAAGAGGCGTGTTGCAGATTTGGGACAGGGCAAGTAACATATTGATATTAACACAATTTAAAAAGTGATGACCCCTGCAGTGGGGGTGAAGTTTCCCTTTATACTAACATTCTGGGTCCCTGTTTTTCGTACTTTAGAATGAGCATCATTATGAGGCATATAGTCACCATGGCAATGGCAGCAGCAGCACCAATCAGCAGCCAGGTTATGCTGAAGCCTGAACAAATGGACAACAAAGGCATTTATTCACCCAATCACAGCATTCAGTATACACATACTCATAAACAAATTAATTGATTAATTAATTCATTATTTAACCATTTGTGGGATGCTTACTGAATATATATATATATATATATATATATATATATATATATAGTGTATTGTTCTATATTATATATTCTGAAACGTGGCATTCAAAAGTTGTATTCCAAAACTAAATAAATAAATTTAGAATCGGATACAAAATAAACCACTTCCCACTGATGAGAAGAAACTTTCAAAAATAATGAGAACTGAGAGAAAATCATAAGGCTGAGTTAGACTGTGTGGGTTTACTGTCTTACCTGAGCGTCGGTCTGGAGATGGAAGGTAGAGCAGGAGGAACAAGAAGGAAATATTAGGACAGGTACAGTATCCTCTACACTATTTACATACCCTCAAATAAATGCTTCAAAATGTGCACGTACATTGGTGCATTATGTATAAGGTACATATGCTAATATGACACAATTACAAATACACAGTATGCATCCTACCCATGCATTGTCATATTTATTTTCTAGCTCTAAATCAAAATTTGGATGACTAGACCCATGCTGCCAAAAAAATGGTTACTGATTTTTTTGTCATGTACAGATTATTGAAAGATTAAAAAATTATCACAATTAGATTTGAATTTGGTCATAGATTCAGTTAAATTCAGTCTTATTTCTCATCTGTTGAACCCATTTTCCATAATTTTCTTTAGAAATGGCCTTTAGCAGGCGCCTATATCTAGAACAACTTAAACATATTATCTAATTATACAGTTCGATACATACTGAAGCAAATCAGCTGCTCAAGGATACAATGCAGTGTCTTACCAGGGAATCAAACCCACATCCTTGAGGCGACAAGGCCAGATCACTAAACATTATGCTACACTGCCACCTGTCTATTTGTCGTAAACAATCAAGAATATCAATAAAAAATGCCTTTTTCTGATTGTTTTGACTCCACCGGGAAACAACTTCTATGTGCCAATACAGCTGGCTTATCAAAAAAAGGTGTTTGAGGTAAGAAAGCATTGCATTTACAGGTGCAGCTCAAAAAATTAGAATATTGTGAAAAAGTTCAATATTTTTTGTCACTCATGTCAGAAAGTGAAACTCATATATTATATAGATTCATTACACATAGAGTGAAATATTTCAAGCCTTTATTTCTTGTAATTTTGATGATTATGGCTTACAGCTAATGAAAACCCAAATTCAGTGTCTCAGAAAATTTGGATATTACATAAGATCAATAAAAAAGGATATTTTAAACAGAAATGTCAGCCTTCTGAAAAGTATGTTCATTTCTATGCACTCAATACTTGATTGGGGCTCTTTTTGCATGAATTACTGCATCAATGCGGCGTGGCATGGAGGCGATCAGCCTGTGGCACTGCTGAGGTGTAATGGAAGCCCAGGTTGCTTTGATAGCGGCCTTCAGGTCGTCTGCATTGTTGGGTCTGGTGTCTCTCATCTTCCTCTTGACAATACCCCATAGTTTGCTGGCCAATCAAGCACAGTAATACCATGGTCATTGAACCAGCTTTTGGTACTTTTGGTAGTGTAGGCAGGTGCCAAGTCCTGCTGGAAAATGAAATCAGCATCTCCATAAAGCTTGTCAGCAGAAGGAAGCATGAAGTGCTGAAAGATTTCTTGGTAGATGGCTGCATTGACTGTGGACTTCATAAAACACAGTGGACCAACACCAGCAGATGACATGGCACCCCAAATCATCACTGACTGTGGAAACTTCACACTGGACTTCAAGCAACATGGATTCTGTGGGACCTTGATTTCCAAATGAAATGCAAAATTGACTTTAATCTGAAAAGAGGACTTTGGACCACTGAGCAACAGTCCAGTTATTTTTCTCCTTAGCCCAGGTAAGACGCTTCTGACGTTGTCTCTGGTTCAGGAGTGGCTTGACACGAGGAATGCGACATTTGTAGCCCATGTCCTGGATTTGTCTGTGCGTGGTGGCTCTTGATGCACTGACTCCAGCCTCAGTCCACTCCTTGTGAAGCTCCCACAAACTCTTGAATGGATTTTGCTTGACAATCCTCTCAAGACTGCGGTTATCCCTGTTGCTTGTGCATCTTTTCCTACCACACTTTTTCCTTCCACTCAACTTTCTATGAATATGCTTGGATACAGCACTCTGTGAACAACCAGCTTCTTTAGCAATGACCTTTTGTGGCTTACCCTCCTTGTGGAGGGTGTCAATGACTGTCTTTTGGACATCTGTCAGGTCAGCAGTCTTCCCCATGATTGTCTAGCCTACTGAACCAGACTGAGAGACCATTTAAAGGCTCAGGAAACCTTTGCAAGTGTTTTGAGTTAATTAGCTGATTAGAGTGTGACACCATGAGTTTCCAATATTTAACTTTTTCACAATATTCTAATTTTCTGAGATACAGAATTTGGGTTTTCATTAGCTGTAAGCCATAATCATCAAAATTACAAGAAATAAAGGCTTGAAATATTTCACTCTATGTGTAATGAATCTATGTAATATATGAGTTTCACTTTCTGAAATGAGTGACAAAAAATATTGAACTTTTTCACGATATTCTAATTTTTTGAGCTGCACCTGTATATCTATTGCTCTGTTACATTTTTCCTGTTGTGATAAACTCCTAATCCATGTACAAAAAATGCATGTGAGTAAATATTAAGTGGTCAGTCTGATATCCTGGCAAACATGTATATGTTTCTGTGGTAATAATATTATAATTAATATAAAAAAAACATATTTCACAAAAAAAATAGTGAGGACAATATCGTTGCCATAATGGCAAACTTACAATCAACTTCCAGCTGTACAGTTGTTGAGTTCTGCTTGCCATGTTCATTCTGTGCTTCACAGTAGTACTGTTCACTGCCACTGGACTCAGCCACATTGAAGGTGAGATTCTGTCCAGTTCCTACAGTGTTCATCTCTCTCCCATTCACTTTATACCAGGTGTAGTTCTGCACTGGTGGGTTGGCATCACTGCTGCAGGTCAGAGTCACAGAGCTGCCCTCTAACACTGAACCAGAGGAACTGACGGACACTGAGGTGTTCTTAGGAGAATCTAGGAGATATAAAAATATGCTTGTTTTTTAAAAATCTGTAGTATTTAAAGTGGTGTAATGGTGATCTAATTTAAAGGATGAACACTACTTTTAATTATATCATTATATTGATTGTCATTATTTAAGTATGTTGTACATTCAGTACATAGAAAAACAATACAAATAAAATGTGTTAGTATCATTTGTTGCGTTGCAGTACGGCCAAGGGGTGATGAACTTCTCCGCTAACATTGAATTAATCTTTAGTGCAGTGGTGAGCACACCCCTTATGATGATTATTATTATTATTATTATTATTATTATTATTATTATTATTATTATTATTATTATAATAACTGAAGATTCCAGCTCACTTACAAAGAACTTTGACAGTCAGCCGAGTGTTAGATTTCTTCTGAATGTTTCCTTGTTGCAGTTTGTAAAGCGCCTTGCAGGTGATCTTCTGCCCATGGTGGAGGTGGGAAGCAGTGAAGGTCAGAACAGAAGACACATATTTGGTTTTATCCTCATTCTCTTGAAGTTGATCCACACTGTCACTCAGTCTGGGGGTCCATGTGAGACTTGGGGGGAGTTTGGGACAGGGGGCTGCAGCAGAGCAGCTCAAACTCACAGAGGTCCCCTCCATCACCTCCACCTTCTCTGGGGTTAACTTGGGTTTGGGTGGAGAGGCTAGGAGACATGGAGACATGAGGACGAGTTACTGTCTGTCTCTGGATTGGAGACTCACACAGCACTCAGAGCACAAACACAGCAAAAATGTTGGAGTACATTTAACACCCTAGAGTGTCATATAAACACCCTAGGGTGTTAAATGTAGAGCATCAGTGTTAGATTTACACTGGCATTTTGCTGTGAACTCATCACCACATCAACAGTGTGTCTAATATTCAGTACATACATATACAATAGCTTAAGAACATTGGACTTAAACAGGTAACAGCACATGTTGTGAAATGTTTTCTGTACTGAGCTCATAGCCTTATACGTTCTGCAAAGCCATGCCATTCATACATATATGAGTCCTTGTGCTCTGTCTTGACGATCTTAGCGCATGGTCTAAAACGCATGGCGCAAATGCATTTAGGGCATAACAAACTCAACTTTTGCTAGTTAGACGGTGGATAAATTGGATGCAAAGTAAGGCTCAAATGGGCTGAATTTAGTCCTTTCATTAATTATAGGTGTGTCTTCTTAACACAGAATAAACCAATCAGAGTGTCATCTCCTATTCCCTTTAAAAGTCACCTGTGTTTGCACCTTGCTGGATTGCTGATATTATGGAAGATAGTATGACTGGGAAAACAGCCATTTACAGCTGGCGAAACAGACCTGCTCATGTGCAAGGTTAAAGCGTGCGTGCAAAGAATATATTTATCTATATTATGATCAATATTATTCAGACTAACCATTACAACATGTTTTAATATACACAAGTTTGGTTTTTGTTAAAATAAAAATTCCGCCCGTCAATATCTCAGCCGTTTTAGCACCAATTACCAATTACCACTTGACAGACCAACTAATCTCATCAATATCTCCACATAAAACAAATATGGGAAAGATTGGTTAAGCTGTTTTTATACAAATAAGCACATAAAGAAATTTGGATTTAGATTAAAACTTTTTTTTCAAATGACCTAGCTCAAATTCTACAACTCTAATCGTTAAAATTTACATAGCGATATGTCGGGCGTGACATGGACCAATGCTTTTGATGGGTGATATTTCTGTTTATTGTACAGTTTTAAATAAACCTTTATAATTCTACGATACGGGAAATGAATTGTCCATTGACTTAAATTGGGACATAAATTTGCAAGCAACCGAAGGCTAATTGAAAGTTCGAACTACCATAACCACACAGTCTCGTGCACTATGAGATTTCTTACACCTCGCTCTCTGAAGCTTCCACAGCGCACATAAACCAGCCCATAGATATGAACCAACCGTAGCACGAATGCTTAAAACTCATATCCTATGTGCTTCAGCTAACTTAGCCAGGTCTGCACAGTGCACACTCTGGGAGTAAAGTTAATGCGCAGAACAATTCTGTGGGTTAACGTTAGCTGAGCAAGCATGATACATTTCTAATGCTAAATGTTTCAAACAAAACCTTCATTATAGCTAAACCTGAAGCTATAGCGTCATATAGCTACAGTCAAGCCGGAAAGTCTGCGCACCCCTTTCACCTTCTCCACCTTTTATTACATTACAGGCTTATACTAAAATAGATTGAGTTAATTTTTTGCCTCAAACATCTACACACAATAGCCAATAATGATGAAGTGAAAACAGGTTTTTAGAAAATATGCAATTTTATTTTACTGACAGAAATAGGTTATTTAGGGGTTACATATCTGTACACACCCTTAGCCTAATACTTAGTTGCTGCACCTTTTGCAGCGATTACAGCTTCAAGGCATCTTGGGAAAGAAGCTACGAGCTTGGCACACTTGTTTCTGGACATTTTTGCCCAGTCTTCTTGGCATATCCTTGCAATCTCCATCAGGTTGGATGGGGAGTGTCAGTACACAGCCATTTTCAGCTCTTTCCACAGATGTTCAATTGGATTCAGGTCTGGGCTCTGGCTGGGCCACTCAAGGACATGCACAGACTTTCTCCGAAGTCACTCCTTTGTTCTCTTGGCTGTGTGCTTCGGGTCATTGTCATGTTGGAAGGTAAACCTTCTCCCTAGTCTGAGGTCCAGAGCGCTCTGGAGCAGGTTTTCTTCAAGGATCTCGTTGTACTTAGCTGCAGTCATCCTTCCCTCTATCAGGACTAGTCGCCCCGTTCCCGCTGCTGAAAAACATCCCCACATCATGATGCTGCCACCGCCATGCTTCACTGTAGGGATGGTATTAGCCAGGTGATGAGCGGTGCCTGGTTTCCTCCAGACGTAATGCTTGGTATTCAGGCCAAAAAGTTCAATTTTGGTTTCATCAGACCAGAGAATCTTGATTCTCATGGTTTGAAATTCCTCTAGGAGCCTTTTGGCAAACTCCAAGCGGGCTGTGATGTGCCTTTTACTAAGGAGGGGCTTCCGTCTGGCCACTCTACCATAAAGGCCTGATTGGTGGAGTGCTGCCTGGATAGTTGATCTTCTGTAAGGTTCTCCCATCTCCACAAGGATGACTCTGTCAGAGTGACCCTCAGGTTCCTGCTCACCTCCCTGTCCAAGGCCCGTCTTCCCCGATTGCTCAGTTTGGCCGGGCAGCCAGGTCTAGAAAGATTCTTGGTGGTTCCAAACTTCTTCCATTTACGAATGATGCTTTTTTCCACTGTGCTTTTTGGGACCTGTAAAGCTGCAGAGATTTTTCTGTACCCTTCTCCAGATCTATGCCTTGACACAATCTTGTTTCTGAGGTCTGCAGATAATTTCTTTGACCCCATGGCTTGGAGTTTGCTCTGACATGCACTGTCAACTGTGGGACCTTATATAAGCAGGTGTTGGCAATCCCCAATCGTGTCCAATCAATTGAATTTATCACAGGTGGACTCCAATTAAGTTGTAGAAACATCTCCAGCAGTATCAGTGGAAACAAAATGCACCTCAGCTCACTTTTGGGTGTCATATCAAAGGGTGTGCACACTTGTGTACATATGACATTTTACATTTAGATTTTTACATCTAAAATCGTCTGTTTTCTCTTTGTCATTGTGGGCTATTTTATGTAGAATTTTGTGACAAAAAATGAACTCAATCTATTGTAGAATATGTCTGCAACATAATAAAACGTGGAGAAGGTGAAAGGGAATTTTGGACAGATTAGTTATCAAATTTGAAAATTTAAAATTTTAAAAAATGTACTACAATATATCTGTTGTTGTTTGCCATGATAAATCTGTTTTATTTCTAATGTGTTATAAAATGTATTATGTTATGTTATTATGTTATGATATTTAATGTTATTTTGACTTATTCTGGTCTATTGGGGTGTTCTCGAAGGTAGATTGATTGAACTATCAAGCGGTAGCTATACATTTTCTAATGATTGTGTAATCTTTAGTTATGTTTATTCAATGTTCAAGTGGATGTGTAACAATAGTTGTGCTGATTATATTTTTTAAAGAAATTGACACCTTCCGGAAAAAAAACCCTGGGAATTAATAACAAAAAACTACGTTTTAAGTGTGAAGTTTGGCTTATGTTAAGCCAAACTTCAGCTCTCTACACTATCAGGGATTTCCAGTACTCCGTTTTTTATATCAGACTGCTATACAGTTCTGTAGCTATGTTAGTCTACTGTATTTCAAACAACATGTACTCATCACTGGGCAGATTGGTTCAAACTTTCTCTCAAAGAGCCTAATTCATACTCTTCAAAATTGTAAGCGGCCTACGACTGCTGCATTAGGCTATAGAGTAGGTTTGGACATTGGCTATAGATCTATAATGCATTAAGGGCAGCACAATAGTATATATATTTCTGTATGTGATGCAGATTATTTTACACAGAAGACTGTGTACACACTTGAAAACGAAATAGGTTATCACTTGCTGCTGGAGTGCATAAATACAGTGGTATTTCATTTTGACTTAAACCATAGATTCTACTCTTAATTTGTTGATTAGAAATGAAATCATCCATCCAAGGAGTAGCCTATACGGACATGTGGCCTAGGCTTACACCACCACCCTTGAGATCACTTATGTACAGCTAAGAAGTATGAAATATATGAAAACATACACTGTCGACATACAGAGTAGTAGTCGATAAGATTTCAGTCATAGCATAACTATGACTGAAGGTAGGCCTAATTGGCCTGATATGTCATAGTGAAGTTCAAAGGGTAGAACTAAAAGCAATAGGTGAAAGTTTACCTTTAATAGCCTAATGCAATCACAGCATGCAATTATACTCATATCGTTTTTGAATACTTCTAACAAGGATTTGAAATGTAAACAGTCAAAGATTTAGATCCACCTTTCAAAAGCTACCTACCAATATTATCACGTTAGCTATCAATATTGGTATGAGACATAAGAGGAATAGAGAAATAGCCTAGACAAAACTGCAGAAGGAAAATACTAAGCCTTTTTGTACAGGTCACTATTATGGGTGGCAGCACATACTCTAAGAGTATAAATTAGGCTCGCTGAGAGAAGCTTTGAACCAATCTGCCCAGTGATGAGTACATGTTGTTTGAAATATTAGACCAACATAGCTACAGAACTGTATAGCAGTCAGATATAAAAAAAACAGAGTACTGAAAATCCCTGATAGTGTAGACAGCTGAAGTTTGGCTTGGAGGTGCTCATTTGAATTTCCTGTCTTTTGTGGCTTTTGACCAAGCCAAACTTCACACTTGAGCTGAAAAGGAAGCCATGTTCTGGTAGCTTATGCTTACTGTTGCAGATGTTACAATGAAATGAAACTGCATACATTTTCTAAAATAACAGCACCGACCGGTGTAAGCTAATGGAAAAATAAATTCCTGTTTTCCCGATGTATTAGCCTATATACTGCGTCGGTCCGAAACTAGCAAAAACACTTGCTTCTGGGTGACTGCCACTTAGCATCGAGTGTAAGATAGAGCTGAACACACAAAAATTTAATATTGACCAGAAAGAGTCCTACCTGTGATATTAATGAGAACAGCTGGTTGAAAAGTCAATTTGAGAACATAGCGGCATTCTATTCTGAAGGAATAATAAGCATAATCCACTGGAAGGTTCTCCAGGACTGTGGTGCAGTTTTTCTGAATCAGGCCTCCAGTGATCTGTCCCTGCAGACGGGATGTAGACAGGCTGGAATCAAACATTATAATTTTATATCTAATCCATTGTCCTTTAACTGAACGTGGCTCATAATTCAGATCGTAATCATAGTTAGATGGGATCTCAAATGTGCAGGGAATCAGCACACAGGATCCAGCCAGAGCTTCTATTCTCTGAGGCATCCATATTGCCCAGTCTCTGCTCAGGGCTCCTACAACACACACAACACAACTCTGTCACAATATTACACTGGCGATCCTACAGCACTGATAAATCACACTATACTGTATGAACCTGGTGTATATTGAATATAGATAAACATAAATGTAACACTAGAATGCCTTATACCTCATAACTGAAAACTCAAATATAATAAATACTTCACGTGAAGCATATGGATATTTTGAAATACAGTGAAATTCAGTGTATGCATGACTTATTTTTGGCAAATATATGATCAACAGTGACTTTAGGCTCTATTCTTACATCTGTTAAGTATTATTTTTTGTATCAAAATACTTTCTTTCTCAGATTAGCATAAAAAGATCAATATTAGTATTTGGTCAAATCACCATGGAAACACTCATTGTTTACATCCCCTGTATTGTACCAATTAACATTCTATAACTCCGCCCACACCAAGCCCCACCTTGCAGCAGGCAGCCAATGAGGATGAATCTCTCTGCTCCAATCATGTCTCAGTATTAGTGAGGACCAGAGGCACGGGGTGGAGATTATCTGAAGAGGAGAAACATTTTCATCAAATGCACCAATAGACAGATGGTTTGTGCAAACCTCCTATTCAGTTAGTTATCAAATACCATCAGTGGGGCTCACTGGTTACACAGATTACCTGCATTTTAATTCTTTTTTTTGAAAACCATGTAGGAAAATATCTGAATAAATAGTAAAGATGACAATGAGGACTAATTGACAATTATTGCTATTGCCATTATTACATTTAGATTTTTAATTTTTAATTTTTAATTTTCCCATAAAGTAAACTTATTTTGTGCTTGTCAAGAAGGTCTGAAATAAATTAAACACAACTAGACATGAAGACCAACAAATTATTTATTTTATTTGATTGTTTGCAGTTGGTATTTTTGTAGTACTTGCCTTTCTACAGCAGTGAAATTCAGTTCAATGATCCATAGCAACTCAAAATTCACTTACACAAAAACAAGTAATAAAATTGGCTATTGATAAAACTGTCAAAAAGTCAAAGGACTTATCGTTCAACTTCAGCGACATGTAAGCATTATAATTGAGAAATTAGTTGAAATTAGTTATTACAATGTTACCAAGGTATAGCCTGTGAAAAGCCCATAGTCAGAAATACTCTTTATAATGCCTGTATGAGGTTAAAATGCTCAAAATACCTTTTGGTACGCTAGAAATAAAGTTTTAACACTCAAACAGTAATTTCTTTATCTTTTGGCAAAAAGCAAAGTCACTATTAGCCACAATGTACACTGAGAATAAATGATCTTAAAACGCTCCCATTATTGAGAGTATAAATAATCTTCAGAGCAGTTCTTTTTAATTAAATGCTAATAACAATGTTAGGCTGGAGATCATCTGTAGTTTGACAGAGCCAAGCATAACAGGCGGAAATATACTTACAGTAGAACAGAAGAATATCCAGCCTCTCTCCACTGCACACTGACCCTCAGCCTGCAGAGCGCAAGTACAAACTCACACAAAAGAGGAACTGCTCATATGTGGACTTTTGTGAAATATGCTCTGGATGTGATGCTGTGAATATTTTTGGCAAACATTCATAAAGAACGTGTCGCCATAAGGAACATTTCCACCCGTCTCTGAAACAGCTACTGAACTTAAACTTTGTCTCTGTCATAATACATAGTGTGGCAGGGTGGGCGTGGTTAGCCTCTGCGTGCAGAGAGAGAGTGAACCGAGCGGCTCTCGGACCCTGAGCCACAGCTGTCATAAGTTAATCAGCATCAGGGAGAAACGTAATTGAATAATGGTTTAATTGTTTCTGATTGTGACCCTTGGCAACAATAGATTAGATTACTCAATTACCAAAATGACTACGCCACTCTCTTTAAGGGTGAGAGACCCAGAGCTACTTGTAGTTTAGCCGTACTAGGTTAGATTCCCCACACAAGGCCTCCATTAAAGGAGGGAAAGGAACAGAGGCTTTTGTATCACAAAAGATAACAATTTATTGAGACACACACACAACAATAAAACAACATCCAGACCCTACCAACGGGTCAATGGAAAGCAGGGAAAATAACAAAAGGGCATCAACGGGGCAATACGGGTAAGTAGGGGTTAGGCACTACACCCTGAGTCACATGCTATACCAGGGGCTATACACTGCACACTGGGTTATACACTGCACGCCAAACGATTGCACACTGGGTTATACACTGCACGCTTATTGCACACTGGGTTATACACTGCACGCTTATTGCACACTGGGTTATACACTGCACGCTTATTGCACACTGGGTTAGGCACACGAAGGTGGGGGAGGGGGGGACACGGACAGGGGTTCCTATAAAACAATAAATAAAACAACTGTGTGGCCTGCACTAAACCTTATCTAGGCAACAGAGAGTACCAGCCAAACGCTACGCTTTTTCAGTATTTTCTATCAGAGGAAAAACAGTGGCTGTGTAGCTGATCAGGTTTCCGGTGTATCAGCAGATTCTGCTGTATCACCCAGTAAGTATGAAGTTTTGGTTCACTCAGGTCTGCTGCATCACAGGTACATCTCACGTTCTTCTACACAGTTCACTGCCGATGACATGTGTCAATGCCTTGAATGTTTTTGGTAACAAAACACACGGCAAATGTCACTCCCTAGGTTCTGCTATGAAGCTTGGTTCACTAGGGTCTGCTGCATCAACAGGTATGTCTCCAGTTCTCACAAACAAAGTTCACCGTCAGCAACGTGTGTCCGTCAATCACTTCCTTACAAACGTGAAGTCCTGAAATCTCGCGGGATTCTACTCTCTTATACCCTCCTGCCATGATCTGTTCTAGGCTACAGGGTCCTAGTGTCCTACCTGTCACATACGCCCCCACATTGAAAGGTCACCGTCCCGGTGACATGACTTAACTTGACTAAATGGGGTCGTCGCACTAGCTCCATGGCCTGAATGTCACTTGCTGGGAGTGTACTGATGGGGGTAGGGTTGGTTGGGTCAAGGGCTGGGGTAAGTGGAATGGGTTAGAATGTTGACCTGCCGTGGTTCTGTTTGAACGCCTGACAACAACCTCATCTGGCTCCAGGGACTGCGGGGTGGCCACCGACCTTTCAGGGGTTTGAGGGTGATCCTCGACAGAAGGTCCTGAGTGGTCTTGGGTGAGCACTGTTGGATCATTTTCCACTTGCCCTGGATTCCGCTGATTTTGGGGGTGGGCCATTCGTTGGCTTGGTAGGGCCACGAAAGCTGACAACAGGCTGTCGTCACTGTCGTCATCCTTAGTTTCATCCCCGATGGAAGGGGCTTCGTCCACTATACTGAGTGGAGGGGGCACCGTCAATGGTTCGGACACCGGGGCTCCTTGGGCAGTGATCGGCCTTAGTTCTGAGCGATGGATGCTCTTCTGCTGTCCTGGGTTATTCCGGGGCTGAATCTTGTACACTGTGCCTACGTTATCAAGGCATTCCACCACTTGGTAAACTGTTGATGCCCACACGTCTTGGATTTTGTGTCGTCCTGGTAAATGGTTCTTCCGATAGACTAAGGTGCCGACTGGGAGGATGGATGTAGTGGTTGGGGGTTGTCGCCGCTCTCTTGACGTAGCGGCTGCTTCCAACTGCCTCCTGGCAGCTAGATACACAGAGGCCAGGTGATCCTGATGTTTTGTCACCCAGTCGTCTGGTGTGGTAAAAGCGGTCTCTTCATCGGCTTGCCCCAGTAGTAAGTCCACGGGCAGCTGGGGCTTCTGGCCAAACATCAGTTCGTAGGGTGAATGACCAGTTGACTGGTGAACTGTGGTGTTGTACGCAAACAGTAACTGGGGGAGCAGTTGGGGCCACTTTCGTTTCTTCTTCTCTGGGAGGGATCGCAAAAGGTCATGAAGAGTTCGATTAAACCTCTCGCATTGTCCATTTCCCTCGGGGTGGTAAGGGGTTGTCCTGCTTTTCGCTACCCCATACAGCTGACAGAGTCGTTTCAGTAGTTCCCCTTCAAAGTTGCGGCCTTGGTCGGAATGGATCCGTTTTGGCACTCCGTACGTGTAGAACCATTTCTCTGTAAGAATCTTGACCACCGTGTGGGCCTTTTGATCTGACGTGGGGTATGCTTGGGTGAATTTGGAGAAAACATCGGTCACGACCAGGATGTTTTCTCTGCCATCACTGGCTCTCTCCAGGATGGTAAAATCAATAGCCACCACTTCCAGGGGCTTGGAGGCCATCAGGTGTCCCATGAATGTTCTGACTGATGGCCGCACTGCTTTGGCAACGACACAACGTTCGCACTCTTTGCACCACTGATCAATGTCCGAGTGCATGTTGGACCAGTAGCACCTCTCTCGGATCAGTGCCGTTGTTCTCTCTGCTCCCTGGTGGCCATGATTGTCGTGTAGACTTGTCAGTACCTCTGGCTGCAGTGCTGCCGGTAATAGCAGCTGGTGGACTATCTTTCGGCCTGGGGGTATCTGGATTTCCCGGTAAAGAACACTCTCCTTCTCCCTGATTTTCCCCCACTGACGAATGAGCTCCACGACCCGGCCAGGCTCTCTTGACCTTTCTGCTTTGTTTGGGGGGCGCCCTCTCTTCCAGTAGTACAGAAAAGCCTTAATCACCGGGTCTGTGGCTTGAAGGGCCTGCAAGTCAGCCTTCTCTCGTACTGGAGCTGCGTCCACTGCCATGGTAACGGCAGTGCACTGTGGTTTCACTACAGGGCACTTTAGTGAGTTTCCGGCCACCTGTGGTGGGACAGAGAGGCCAGGTACAACAGCAGAGATGGACTGCAGTGCTGGGGTGTTTAGCTGGCGAGAAAGAGCATCTGCATTTTGATTAGCTGTGCCCGGGCGGTACTTGATCTCAAAGTTGAAACTGGCCAACTGGGAGGCCCATCGTTGCTCTACCGCTGCCAGCTTGGCCGTCTGAAGATAGCTCAGGGGGTTGTTGTCTGTGTATACGGTAAACTTGGTCCCCAGGAGGTATTCCCTGAACTTCTCTGTGACAGCCCACTTCAGGGCAAGAAATTCCAATTTCATGGAACTGTAGTTGGACATATTTCTCTCAGTCGGTCGAAGTCCACGGCTGGCAAATGCAATGGGCCTGCGTACTCCCTCCTGGTCTTGAGAGAGGACTGCACCAAGGCCTTGGTGGCTGGCGTCGATCTCCAGGATAAAGGGCTGCTTAAAGTCAGCGTAACCCAGGACAGGGGCACTGACCAACTTGTCCTTCAATGTTTGGAATGCCTGCTCGCAATGTTCACTCCACTGTCCTTCCAACTTGATGTTGCTCTTGGGCCCAGTGTTCTTCTTGCTCCCCTGTAGCTCTCCCACCAGTCTGTGGAGTGGGGCAGCATGCTTAGCGAATCCTTCCACGAAGCGCCGATAGTAAGAGGCGAAGCCCAGGAAGGATCGAAGCTCTGTGGTTGTTGATGGACGTTTCCACGCTGCCACTGCGCTGGTCTTCTCTGGGTCGGTGGCCACGCCATCAGCAGAAATGACATGGCCCAAGTACTTCACCTCCCGCTGAAAGAAGTGGCATTTGGACATCAGTATAGTACGGCGGCAGTATAGTACAATGGTTAAGGGACTGGACTTGTAACCGAAAGGTTGCAGGTTCGATTCCCAGGTAGGACACTGCCGTTGTACCCTTGAGCAAGGTACTTAACCTGAATTGCTTCAGTATATATCCAGCTGCATTAATTGGGTAAATGTAATAAAATGCTTGAAGTTGTGTAAGTCGCTCTGGATAAGAGCGTCTGCTAAATGCCTATAATGTAATGTAATGTAATGTAATGTTTCAGATTGTGTTGTTGGAGCCGATTCAGGACCATCTCCAGGCGCTGTAGATGTTGACTGAAGGACGTGGAGAAGATGACGATATCATCCAGGTACAGCAACAGTGACTGGAAACTCTGGTCCCCAAAGATACGTTCCATCAGGCGTTGGAATGTTCCTGGTGCATTGCAAAGTCCGAAGGGCATTCTGTTGAACTCAAAGAGGCCAAACGGGGTGCAGAAAGCTGTCTTCTCTTTGTCTTTCTCCGCCATTGGTACCTGATTGTACCCACTTGCCAGGTCAAGAGTCGAGAACCATTTGGCGCCGGTAAGAGCATCCAAGGACTCTTCTATGCGCGGCAGCGGATAGGCATCTTTTCTTGTCTTGGCGTTGAGTAGTCGGTAGTCTACACAAAGACGTATGTCTCCACACTTCTTCTGGACAACAACGATGGGGGAGGAGTATGGGCTGCAACTCACTCTCACTATGCCTCGCTGTAGTAGTTCTTGTATGTGGGCCTTTACCAGTGAGAACTGAGATGGGGGGAGCCTGCGGTACCGCTGGCGTACGGGGGCCTCGTCCACCAATGGGATCTCATGGTGGATCAAGTTGGTACAGCCCAAGTCCCCGTCATCAAGGCTAAACGCCTCTCGATACCTTGACAGCAAGGTCCTGGCTGCTTGCACGTTGTGGGGGGGGAGATCACACCATTCCAGCTCCTCCAGCCCAGAGAAGGTAGAGGGGGAAGGGGACTCCGCTGCCATGGAGTGGATGAATACCACCTGGCCCTGGCCCTCATTCTGCTCCTCGACTTGGATGGACTGGGAGGAGGAATGCACGTCGGCCAGATGTAGTGTCCCCAACACCGTTCTTGGTTTCAGCCACTGATCTTCTTCTCCCACGTTAACCACAGGTACATCGACTGTCCCCTTGGAGACGGAGAGGAGGGCACGGGAGATCAACAGGTTTACCGGTAGATGACCTTCCCCATAGGGCAGGGGCTCCAGCAGTACAGTAGCAAGCGCTGGACCTGGACCTTGGTTGCACGTAGCCCGGACAAACTGCAAAGAGCCCGCTGGTATCCTGATTGCAGGACCTAGTGGTGCCACCACCTCGCCCACACAGCCAGTCTCCTGGAGGCGCTCCAGTTGTTGGCATTCGGACAGTGTACGCCTCCATTCCTTCCCGGCCTTGGACTAGGGGAGAAGCAAAGAGGTTGTCACCATGCTGCCTGAATAGCTCATGATAGCAACCACCGATGATGTTCATTCCAAGCAGACCAGGCACAGCATGTTTTCGACGCTTAGAAACTGGGTTGGGGGGGTCTCTTACCACCAGGATGCCCATCTGTGGGAGGACTTTACCCAGGACTTCAACATCCAACTCCACATATCCCAAGTACGGGATCTCTAACCCGTTGGCCGCTGTCAGGTGCAACCACTTACAAGCTTTCAGCTGTTCGCTAGTTTGGGGTTTGAGATATTGTTCGAAGAAGCTCTGTGTTATGGTAGTTACCATCGACCCGGTGTCAAGCAAGGACGGCACAACGACCCCACCTATTCTAACCCTGACCACTGAGCACCTCCCGATTAGCCGTGAGTGAAGACTTGCTCTGTTTGAACCTGAGAAACCCCCTCCTGGTGCCTGGCTCCCAACACCAGAGGGCGCTAGTTTCCCTGCTGTTCTACTGAGTTCACCCCTGCCCCCACCTGGTGGACCTGTTCCCTTGACCCTCCACTCACCTCAACCCGGCAAAACCTGGCAATATGACCTGCTCTGTTGCACCGCATGCATAATGGTTTACCATCTGGTTGAAAACGGTAGGGCTTTGGCCTATTGCCACTGGGTAAATCCGGGGGAGCTGCGGGGTTTTGGGCAATGGGAGGTGTACTAAGGTGTTTAAGAATGGCGTCAAGTTGGGCTTGCTGTTGACGAAAACACTCTTTCAGTTCCCTCAACTCGTCACTGGGCCTAGCAGTAATCGCGCTAGAGTCGACATTACTATAACCGACTACTGAAGCGTGGGAATCGCACGAAAACGCTCGCGCCCTTTGCGTATTAACGGGCGGCCCTCGCTTTGCCCATCTGATGGCTGCATTACGGACATCCTTAAACGAGTGGGTTGGGTGCTGTCGAACTAGGTGAGCTAATTCCCGTTGTAATTTATCATCTCGCACATTTTCAATAAACGTATCGCGAGTGACTAAGTCCGGGTTTACAACACCCCATGGGTCTTTACCTTTAAGCAGTTCCATTAATTCTAACAAAGCATGGGAGAATTCACGGATGGACTCGTTTTCACGTTGCCGGCGTTGAAAGAACTGTCTTTGTAATGTAACATATGTTTGATCACAGCCAAAGTTGTCAAGCAGCATTTTAAAAATGGATTCGGGATTGGCTCTATCCTCCGGAGAGCTGAATTTAACTTCCCTTTTAGCCTCCCCATCTAAAAGGTCACAGAGAAAGGCGGCCTGCTCAGTCAGGGAAGTCTGACGCACAGCCAACGACTTCCGCGCTTCCTCCACCCAGTCTTCAACAGTCATGGCATCCTGGGCCATGACCCCTGAAAACCGTGGACATTTCCTCTCCCTTGGTGCGTAAACATACACCCGCTCCGACACTGAATTACTCATAACACCGTTACTCACTACATGGCCAGAAGGCCCAGGGGCCGATACATTCCCCCCGTCTATGAGCCTGTTGTTCTCTGCCTGTAGTTGTTTAACAAGTTCGGTCAAAGACCTGATTTGCTCTTCTGTGTCGGTAGACATTTTAAGGATATTTTTCCTAGACCAATCAATAGAGTAACCTAATTAAAAGCCGGATCCCCACAAAAAAATAAAAAATAATTAAAAAAATGAAATCCACACTTGGTGCACACTGGTGGTGTCGAAGCCACGGCGCGGTGGATGTCCTCTTGGCCTTCTCCTGGACAACCACTGTTTTTCCTCCAACCCTAACTTATTGCTTGGCTATCTCTGTGCCTCCAAAACAAAATACAAAAAGCCTCTGAAATCCTGCCGACTACGCCAAATGTGACCCTTGGCAACAATAGATTAGATTACTCAATTACCAAAATGACTACGCCACTCTCTTTAAGGGTGAGAGACCCAGAGCTACTTGTAGTTTAGCCGTACTAGGTTAGATTCCCCACACAAGGCCTCCATTAAAGGAGGGAAAGGAACAGAGGCTTTTGTATCACAAAAGATAACAATTTATTGAGACACACACACAACAATAAAACAACATCCAGACCCTACCAACGGGTCAATGGAAAGCAGGGAAAATAACAAAAGGGCATCAACGGGGCAATACGGGTAAGTAGGGGTTAGGCACTACACCCTGAGTCACATGCTATACCAGGGGCTATACACTGCACACTGGGTTATACACTGCACGCCAAACGATTGCACACTGGGTTATACACTGCACGCTTATTGCACACTGGGTTATACACTGCACGCTTATTGCACACTGGGTTATACACTGCACGCTTATTGCACACTGGGTTAGGCACACGAAGGTGGGGGAGGGGGGGACACGGACAGGGGTTCCTATAAAACAATAAATAAAACAACTGTGTGGCCTGCACTAAACCTTATCTAGGCAACAGAGAGTACCAGCCAAACGCTACGCTTTTTCAGTATTTTCTATCAGAGGAAAAACAGTGGCTGTGTGGCTGATCAGGTTTCCGGTGTATCAGCAGATTCTGCTGTATCACCCAGTAAGTATGAAGTTTTGGTTCACTCAGGTCTGCTGCATCACAGGTACATCTCACGTTCTTCTACACAGTTCACTGCCGATGACATGTGTCAATGCCTTGAATGTTTTTGGTAACAAAACACACGGCAAATGTCACTCCCTAGGTTCTGCTATGAAGCTTGGTTCACTAGGGTCTGCTGCATCAACAGGTATGTCTCCAGTTCTCACAAACAAAGTTCACCGTCAGCAACGTGTGTCCGTCAATCACTTCCTTACAAACGTGAAGTCCTGAAATCTCGCGGGATTCTACTCTCTTATACCCTCCTGCCATGATCTGTTCTAGGCTACAGGGTCCTAGTGTCCTACCTGTCACATGATTGCTATGACAGTGAGCCGGGGCTTGAAAAGGGAGAGACGGGCGGACAAACAGGGCTGGCTGGAGACGAAGGAAGTAATAGCTTCGAGAAGCCAGAGCCGGAAAAGTAAACTGAAACTGAAAATTAAATATACCCAAGCCGGTTTGTGCAAATACGGTGTGGTCTCCACTTCTTCCCGAGCGGTGGCACTCGATCTTGCTACACATAGATATAAACATGCCAAAATACAAACAAATACACATTAATGCCGAAACTTAAAATGTCAGCACAGAAACATCGAAAAGAAAATGGAGAATAGAGGAGCAACTGCAAAAAGATGCAGATAATAATCTTTAAAAATCTGACATCTACAGTTACTATGCAAACACTGCAACGTGACAAGCAACACTTAAAGTAAAACTCTCCTATATATCCCCTCATGTCACAAAGTGCCCTGTGATACACAAATAAAGTTACTCTACACTTTCATTGCCTTTGAATAAAAAATCTGAAAGATATTTTAGGCCTATATACGTCTGTTTTCATGCAGGTGTTCTGTTTAAAATTGTATTGTTTTCACTGTACATTTGAATACTTATTCCCACAAACATTCACATAAAACAACAGGCACACACACAAACATGCTAAATAAATAGACAAAAAACCCCAAAGATTTAACTTTGTTGCTTACATTTCATACCACAACCTTTCATTAGGCAACTTAATGGCTCAGACTAGCTCACTAAGAAAAGGGAACCTTATTGAGAAAGATTGTGACAATTTCATCCTCTGGAATAAATTACAAATGCAAAAAGACAAAAGTGGATATAACAACATTGTACAATATTTGCTGATTCATATTATTTATGATATGTACAATTATTTAAAGTAATACTGAACAATGGTATTATATGTTGTTAAAAAAAATCTGAAAAATTCAATTAGTCATATTTTATTTTTTATTATTTTTATTTACACATGACAGAAAGTGCAGTCAAACAGGGTAATCATAAAAAAACATTTTCTACCTTAATTCAAACACATCCAGTATTAATGCTCACCCGGTGTTTTCTTTTTCAGAAAATACAACATAATGTAGAAGAAGAAGAAATCCATTTCTTTATTGTCACCCATAACCACAATGCTGATCACTTTAAAAAAGTCAAGTGGTTTTGAAGTAGTATTACCACAGATAAACTGAATATTTATAATTATAATATATATATTCAATATAGTATAAAAGGGGAAGTGAAACATTTTAGAACTGCCCTCTCTTGCATTGTTGCGTTAGAGTTTCTTCATACAGACAGTATGAATTTGAGAAACATAAAAAAACAAGCTTTAAAATCTACCCAGCAACAGTTTCTGTGAGTCCATATTTTTGTTTTTTTCCATTTAGATTCCATTTAAATAATAGACTTCTTCAAATTTACAGTCAGCCTGTCCCACTAGAACATTCTTTGAAGATTCCTGAGGATGCAGACTGCTGGGGTTTTCTCAGAAAGAGGCAACTGCCAAATTTAAGTGACAACCTACAGTGTACATTCATTAAAATTCAGTTAAAACAGGGAAACTGTAAGTTAAGTACAGAGTACAAAATAGATTCTGTAACAATATCAGAATGTATGAAATGAAAAAATTACCCTCAGTGAGAGTTATTTTCTCCAGGATAAATACAAAATAATCATCTCTTCATTTCATAAACATGCCCTCCGAATACATTGATAAAAGTGACCCTCCACGTTCAGTGGTTGTGTTTAAAAATAACAGCTGTTAAGGAAACCCAACATGCTCATAGTTTTAATGAGCCACTGGATCTGGTCTCAGTTTCCATCTCCAGGGTTCTGGTAGTCATCGTCCTCTTCTTGTGTAGTCACAGTGTCTTTCTGATGCTTGTTCTTTACCTAAGATATGGAGAAAGTGCACACGCACGCACGCACGCACGCACGCACACACACACACACACACACACACACACACACACACACACTTATTTAAACCAACCATCTCTTGACCATCAGAGCTACACCTTGACTCTTGAAATCATCTGTCAGTGGAGAAAGAGGGCAGTGCCTATGTTCATATCATGAATACAATACGAAGAGTCAATTCCTGGTTCAATTACTAAAATAACTGTTTTCATAAAGCAGTAACATTTGTCAAAAATGTGTCCAACTTTATATATATATATTCTTATAAGAATTGTAAGCATAGCAAATTGAATGTGGTGCTTTGCCAGACTTTCATTTTGTGAAAAGAAAATATAGCTCCTGCATTTTACTGTGCGTCAAAGTTAAAGACAAATGTGGATTGAATCCATTCCAAAGTGATTCCACAGAGAATTGCAGCCCTTCTCCTGAGTGGTCTTCACCTCCATTTGAAAATGAGTGATTAATACAGCTCTGTAGTATCCTGTCTTTACTACACACATACAGGAAATCTCATTTCAGAAACATGCCGAATAAGCGTAATGGCTCCCCCTGCTGTATATTGTTCTGTGATGCATCCCACTTATTCACCTGCAGCACGTCATATTCAGGGCTGATGTTGGAGAGCTGCAGACTGGCGTATGTGTCACCGTCCCTCCCTTCCTTTAAAGGAAAAAAGGAAAAGTCACACAGATGGTGCAAATGTAAAATACAGGTGCCGTGTTTCCCCGTAGGTTGTCTTTGTAGGCGGGGTGGTGAGATGGCATGACAGGGGGGGTTGCCGCGATCATTGAAGGGAAGGGGAGGGGGGGTTAGTTATTCGCTTTCCTGAGTTAACATAACCTAAACAAATCTGTTGATTCTGTGCGTGGCCAAGCAACCAACTGTAGTTAGATTACCGCGAAAATGAAAACACTAATTATCTGTATTTGATATTTTCAGGCGGGGCGGGCAGGGGAACGGGGCGGGTAGGGGAACCACTGGGTGAAATCAGGCTGAGCTGCAGTAAGAGTGTTTCAGAAGAGGAAGCGGAAAAGGAGGAAAGGATGGTGAGACTCACCTTCAGTCTTCTAGACAACCTGGAGACATGAAAACCAGAGAAGAGAGAGATAATGTGTTATTATCTCTGCTTATACAGTATGTCTCTGCAAACCTCAGATATTTACTGTGTGGAATTTTAGTAATATGTGACAACATTATTTTGTTTATCACCATAAAGGAAACAAAAGTTTAAAAGATGTTCTCACCTTCTATTGTTGTGGACACAGAATCCAACAGTCAGCACATACAGACAAATCAGTGCTGCTATGATAACATAGAACAGTGCAGGGCTTTGCAATCCTAAAAAAATAAAATGAATCCGTGATGATGGTTGGACCTCATTCAAGCTTCAGATGTATTTAAAGACATGAGGCTTACACATATACAACAGTGAAAAAGTGTTGTATGAGGGTCGTACAGATTCTGGATACATTTTCATACATTATGAGAAACATAAAGTTGATGTACTGTGTCCTGTACAGTAGATAAATGTCTTATCAGTAACCCGTCCTCATGTCTCCATGTCGCCTAGCCTCTCCACCCAAACCCAAGTTAACCCCAGAGAAGGTGGAGGTGATGGAGGGGACCTCTGTGAGTTTGAGCTGCTCTGGTGCAAGTGCCGTGTATGTATGTATGTATGTATGAACATGAGGGCGGCAGTGTGGTATAGTGGTTAAGGAACTGGGTTTGTAACCGAAAGGTTGCAGGTTCGATTCCCAGATCGGACACTGCCATTGTACCCTTGAGCAAGGTACTTCACCTGCATTGCTTCAGTATATATCCAGCCGTATAAATGGATACTATGTATAAAGGCAAAATGCTGTTTAAGTCGCTCTGGATAAGAACGCCTGCTAAATGCCAGTAATGTAATATAATGTCTTATATAAAATTGGAAACGCATTGCAAACCACAACTAAAGAACTAAATAAACAATACATCTAAACAGGATTAGTTAGGGTGGAGTAAAAAGTCGGCATGAGTTTAATGAGCCTATTAGAAGGTGAGTTAAACCATCTTATTTGTCATCAGAAGACAATAAATGTGTAACAATGTCTATTTGGATACAGAGATCTTAATTTTTGAAAAAGTTGTGCTCAGGTGTGTGCAAAGGAGGCTTTATGTCATACAGTTAAAGTCAACTATTACAAACAGCCGTATATGAAAATACCTGAGTGTTGCTGTAGAAACGAGACGGGGAGCCTGAGGCTGGAGGAGCCCAGAGTGTTGGTGCTGAGGCAGAGGAGAGTGGGCGTGTCTCCCTGTGAGTGGCGCATGGTGAGGGAGCTCCTCAGGCCTGTGTTCCCCAGCTGCTCCTCCCTGATGACTCTGTCAGTAGAGTTAGTGACCCGCAGTCCAGACACACGCCACTCCATGCTGGGAGAGGGATTCCCACGGCTCTCACAGGAGCAGCTGATCTCTGCTGCAGTTCTGCTGCAGCTCCCAGAGTCAGAGATCTGAGGCATGTCTGAACACAGGATGCCACAGTTACAAATAGCACAGTTGTACACAAACACACACAAATAATATAGGATTAATGCAGTTATCTAATGAATACAAACACTGAACATACATTTGATATCCAGCTGTACAGTTGTTGAGTTCTCCTTGCCATGTTCATTCTGTGCTTCACAGTAGTACTGTTCACTGCCACTGGACTCAGGCACGTTGAAGGTGAGATTCTGTCCAGTTCCTACAGTGTTCATCTCTCTCCCATTCACTTTATACCAGGTGTAGTTCTGCACTGGTGGGTTGGCATCACTGCTGCAGGTCAGAGTCACAGAGCTGCCCTCTAACACTGAACCAGAGGGACTGGCGGACACTGAGGTGTTCTTAGGAGGATCTGGGAGACAATTAATTAAAGGCAATGCAGTAAACCTTCATATTGTCATTGCAAAATTAACAGTTACTGAACAAAACACAACAATTTTTAATGCTTTGATGGCACACTGAAAATAACTTTTAGTTAAACAGAGCTCAAATGCAACTACCTGCATTCTTTAAAAAAATGCTTTCAGGTTTTTCCAGTTTAGTGGCCAATGCTACCACTGTGTTAATGCTACCACTGTGTTAATGCTAACACTGAGGTGTTCTTAGGAGAATCTAAGAGATATGAAAATACAACGCTTGTTTTTAAATTTTATCTGTGGTATTTAAAGTGGTGTAACGGTGTTCTAATTTAAAGAATGAACACTACTTTTAATTATATCATTGTATTGATTGTCATTAATTACGTATATTGTACAATCAGTACATAGAAAAAAAATAAAAAAAATAAAATGTGTTAGTATCATTTGTTGCATTGCAATATGGTCAAGGGGCGACCAACTTCTCCGCTAACATTGAATTCATCTTACGTGCAGTGGTGAGCACCCCTCTTGGCCGAACTGCAACGCTAAATTATTATTATTATTATTATTATTATTATTATTATTATTATTATTATTATTATTATTATTATTATTACTGAAGATTCCAGCTATCTTACATAGAACTCTGACAGTCAGACTGGTGTTAGATGTCTTCTGAATGTCTCCTTGTTGCAGTTTGTAAAGCGCCCTGCAGGTGATCTTCTGCCCATGATGGAGGTGGGAAGCAGAGAAGGTCAGAACAGAAGACACAGATTTGGTTTGATCCTCATTCTCTTGCAGTTGATCCACACTGTCACTCAGACTGGGGGTCCATGTGAGATTTGGGGGGAGTTTGGGACAGGGGGCTGCAGCAGAGCAGTTCAAACTCACAGAGGTCCCCTCCATCACCTCCACCTTCTCTGGGGTTAACTTGGGTTTGGGTGGAGAGGCTAGGAGACATGGAGACATGAGGACAGGTGACTGAGTCTCTTGGACTCACAAAGCTCACACAGCTACAAACTAATCACAGCATCAACAGTGTCTGACTCACATACAGTATTTACAATGTTAAATCAGTATTTACAATGTTAAATCCCTATTTACAATGTGAAATTAGTATTTACAATGTGAAATCAGTATTTACAATGTGAAATCAGTATTTACAATGTGAAATCAATATTTACAATGTTAAATCACTATTTACAATGTTAAATCAATATTTACACTGTGAAATCAGTATTTACAATGTGAAATCAGTATTTACAATGTGAAATCAATATTTACAATGTAAAATCATTATTTACAATGTGAAATCACTAGTTGCAATGTGAAATCAGTATTTACAATGTTAAATCATTATTTATAATGTGAAATACATATTTACAATGTCAAATTAGTATTTACAATGTGAAATCAATATTTACAAAAATAAATCTACAAACAGGTCATTCTGTTTTTCATTCTTTGCATTCTTTACTTTTTTACATTCAAGGTATATTTCTTTGAGAGGACAGCAATAGTACCTCCTGCACCTCATCTTAAAAACATAGGTTCCCTACATCAGCACAAAGGCTCACAATGAAAGGCACAACAGTAAATGTCGCACCTTGTACGTTAACTTGGACAGGTCTAGGAAAAGTAAGCTTGAGAGGATCCTGGGATTCCAATCTGAAGTAGTAATCATGACTGTAATTCAGAGGGAAGCGGTCCAGAATTGTGGTGCAGTTCTTCATCAGCAGGTCTCCAATTAAGGTTCCTTTAATTTTGTTCTGTTCAGGCGTTGACTGAGTTATACTGGAATCAAACACGTCTGGTCCATCAATACTTCTTTTCCTCCATTTTCCTTTAGCCGTAGCTACCAAATATTGGTCATATTCAGGATGGATCTCAAATGTGCAGGGAATCAGCACACAGGATCCAGCCAGAGCTTCTATACTCTGAGGCGTCCATATTAGCCAGTCTTTGCTCAGGGCTCCTACAACACACACAACACATCTCTGTAAATACAGGAGCTGCATGGAGATTTGGGTCAGCTTTTTAAACACGCAACAGCACTTTTATAGACCTTGTAACACTTATACAGAATTTTTTCTGCATGGATTTTTTTATCTATATCAATAAAAAGTGTTACTCAATTAAAGCTGCAATAAAAGTTAATATAAATAACTTAATTTGCCTACACTACGGTGTACATATTTAAAATAAAAAACAACAACAAAAAGTAACACACAAATTCCCTCTATAGTTAAATACTTACAAACATACATCTCTATGGTATACTGTACAACTCTACATTTTGAGTTAGACTCCGCCCCTTTCAGGACCTACCTTGCAGCAGGCAGCCAATGAGGATGAGCCTCTCCACTTCAATCATGTCTCTGAGGAGGAGAGGAACTGAGGTTAGAAAATAGCACTGACACCCTCTGGAGAACATTACACTTTCATTAGAAATAATAAATAATTTAGAGCCAAGAAAACTGCTATAAAATACAAAGTACATTGTAATATATGCAGACATATTATTAGTCAAATTGTATCATCATAAGAATATTATTATTATATGTAGCTCGAGAGTAGGCCGTCCTACAGACTGCACCACACGTCTTTCCATAAATACAATTCTTTAATACACTTTAAAGCTGAATCCAGAACATACACAGTTTTGCTCAATTGTTTAGACACATTTTCTGAAATTAAAACAAATTTCTCAAAATTATAAACACAAAACCCACACGGTCAACTTTTATCTGTTGTCAAAATCAAACACTATTTTCAAAACCATACACTCTCATCCCAAAATTACATTACTCTTTCAAAAACTGTACTATTGCTAAAACACCATTTCTGATAATAGAGCCCTCTATGTCGAAACTCTACACACATATACCAAAAACTCATACACAAAATACAAAATATCTTACATCTCTCGCAAAAGCAAACACTTAATTCTAAACTATATAAACACTGCCAAAAATTGTATTTTTGCATCACAACTTTACACACAAACACCAAATAAATAGCTTTTTCCACATGCCAACCGCACACTGATGTGCTAAGCATAAAACACTATTATTATTATTATTTTCATTTGTAGCATGCTGTAAATATAGACTATGGACACAAATGCAATGGGGAAACAAACAAATGTGTTTATTCTCAATAACAGTATCAGACACAATTATTTTAATTGAAGATTACATGATCATTGTACTGTAAACAGTAATACAGTATATTGAAATTATAGTCCATCGTGTCTTGGATGTGCATCTGGCCACAGCGCCTCATCAACATCGCAAGCGATGTCCTCTCTTGCCAAACATCGAGGGAAGTATCGCCTTGAGTAACCTATCCAGCCTTGGCACGCCTCCACATCAATGTCGCCACAGGCCTCTTCCATCGCCTGGAGGAGAGTTGCGTGTTGGTAGGGTCGGTGGTCATACACCTTCCAACGCCACGCCGAAAATAATTCCTGTGTGCACCATGATTATTATCGTTAACGGAAACTAACGAAATAACAAAAACTAGGTGTGAAAAAACATTTTCGTTAACCAAAATACAATTTAAAACGAGGCTTTACAAAAAAAACTGTATTGTGTGTTTACAAAACGAACTAAAATAAACTCTAATTATTGAGAAAATGTCTTTTTCGTCGTTGTCAATTTATTGCATACATAAGCCTAGTATTTTGGGTGGATATGAAACTTTTTTCAAGACTTATGGCTGCAGCCTGCAGCCTGTCGTCCGGTATTCCTGAAGCATACCTCACACCTGGTACGCAATAGACACGCCTCTTTCCGGCAAAAATTTCAAAATAAAAGACCTGGGTGCGAAGTGGTGAAGCTTGTCTTCTGGTATTTCTCAAGCTTGAAACCGTACATCCAGCCTATGATGTAGGCTAGTACATTTAGCCAAAAAAATGCTTGCTGTCGAACCAATAGCCGACGTATTAATTAATTATTACACTCGCTGAATATAATTACACTCGCTGAATATACTTTTATTGTTTCTCTATTGCATTAATACCCTGTTTCTCAAGTTTAGTCCCTCCTTTTTCATTAAACGTATTAACACAATGCAGGTTTGACTTTATCACTTGCATTGTATTTTGACACACACACACACACACACACACACACACACACACACACACACACACACACACACACACACACATATTTGTTTACATATTTTTGCCCATATCTACATTTTATGTACTGTTGTTGTGTCCAGTTGAATTGTTTTGGTTAATGACACAAATCTTTTATAGTTGTCTTTTGTGGATGGTTGTTCATCTGAATCTCGCCCCAGATAAATACCCCATATTACAAAAAAAAACTAAAACTAACACTGAACTAAACTAAACTAAACTAAAACTAAGCATTTACAAAAAATTAAAAATAAACTAAACGAGCAAATTAAAACAAATTAAAACTAAACTGAAATTGAAAACAAAAAGTAAAAAACGAAATAAAAATTAAAAATAATGAAAAATCCAAAACTATAATAACTTTGGTGTGTGAGTGTGTATATGTGTGTGTTTCTGTGTGTATGTGCATTGTGTGTGTCTGAGTGAGTGAGTGTGGAGCTCATTTCTGCAGCACTGTAAAAGGCATATTTCCCCTGTGTTTCAGGTACTCTTTAAGGCTGGTAAGAGAAGCTACTCTCAGCTGCAGAGGGGACAGGCTCTCTCGTATTTATCGTTGTGTGAAATTTTGAAAAAATTGTCTATCTTTTGGCATATAAACGTAATGTTTTTGTTATAACACCATTTTTTTTGTGTAAACAATTGAGAAAAACTGTAACACTGGACATTTTACAGTATATTCAAACTGTAATTTGGAAAAAAAAGAAGTCACTGACAACCACAATGTATACTGAGGAAAAAAATGTCTTAATACGCTTCCATCATTGATAGGATAAATTCACTTCTGAACAATTATTTTTAATTAAATTACAATTAAAGTGGCAGCATGAAGATAATCTGTAGTTTGACAGAGCCAAGCGTTACACAGGTGGAAATATATAATATACTTACTGTAGAACAGAAGAATATCCAGCCTCTCTCCACTGCACACTGACCCTCAGTCTGCAGAGTGAGTACAAACTCACACAAAAGAGGAACTGCTCATATGTGGCCTTTTGTGAAACAGCCTCGTGATGCTGTGGATATTCTTGGGTAGCATGCATAGAGAAATTGTGGTCAAATGCAACATTTCCACCCATCTCTGAAACTGTGAAGGAGACCATATGTGACCGTGAGGAGATCAATAAGTTACCGTGAGGAGATCAATAATGTGACCATGAGGAGATCAATAATGTGACCGTGAGGAGATCAATAATGTGACCGTGAGGAGATCAATAAGTTACCCACGTAACATGGGATAACCACAAGGTGGGAAGGAAATAAACACAAAAAGGGAATAACCCCCGTCATATTAGCCAACACAAACCAACCCAGAGAAGAGGGCGAAAAAGTCTTAGCGGACTCGAGCCGATAATTATGCAAGAAAAGAGATCCGCGAACGGAACTGGAAAAAAAAAAACACACAAAAGGGAAAAAAAACTCCTGGCGTGTAAGCCAACACAAAACGAACCAGAAAAAGTGGTTGAAGTCTTGACAGACTTGAACAGAATATAAATGGTTAATGGTAAATGGACTGCACTTATATAGCGCCTTTTTCAGCTATCAAGGTCAACCTTTCTACCTTACCAAAGCGCTTTACAATGGCCTCTCACTCACCCGTTCACACACACATTCACACACCAATGGCGGCAGCTGCCATGCAAGGCGCTAGCCTGCTCATTGGGAGCAATTTGGGGTTCAGTGTCTTGCCCAAGGACACTTCGACATGTGGACAGGAGGAGCCAGGGATCGAACCGCCGACCCTGCGATCAGCGGACGACCCGCTCTACCGCCTGAGCCACAGAAAAGAAAAGGAAGCCTCTAGCTAATAAATAACAAAATGAGCTCAACGAAGAGGCGTGAAACAAAGGGAGTAACTGCCTCAAAGGAGGACAGTAGGGCAAAGAGGAAGAAACAAGCAACGAGCGAAAGAAAGAAAAGAAAAACAGGATGCAGAGGATCTAATCCTAGCTCTGCTAAGGAAGTTCCTGCGTTAGTCTTGAAACAACAGCACCGCAGTCCTCTGGCTATACCTTATACCTGGCTCTGTGGTAGTGGCAAGAATGACACAGAAGCATAGAGCAACGGAGGTGTGGTGCTTAAGTAGTGCGGCACGCGCCTGCAAACAGTAACTAGTAATCAGTCCCTGAGAGGGAGAAAACATGACAGGAGCGCCCTCTAGCGGCCCCGAGAGGCAACGCCCGAAAAAAGACCGAGCTGGAAGAAAACCATGACAGAAATAACTAGTAGACTTCGATAATACAGTAATATGAACATTCTGAAATACAGAATTTCTCAAATTTGCAGACTACATATAATCCCCCAATCTGAGTAGTCATCATTAAATCAGTCATCAAAAGTAATAAATTACAATTAAGTCCGATTTTTTACTTTTATTTATGTATTTATATTTTTAATTGGCATGTGTTGACAGAAAGCTCACTCCAACAACAGAAATAGTAATAATAGTAATAGTAATAATAACATAACTGATAGTTCTTGCCATTCAAACATATGCAATAGTAATGCCCACTTGCTCTTTTATATAGCAGGAAACAACAGAAAATACAACATAGTGTAAAGAAGAGATGTCCATCACCTAAAACCTCAATGGAGGGCACTCACAAAAAACATTTTTAACTGTATTAGATGCACTAGAAAAAAAACGGACTGACTCTGTATATCTCTCAATCATGTACTGGATGGAATATATCTTAGTTTAGTAAAACCTTTATTGTTATTATTTCTTATTTTTTTATTTGTCTGCAATATGTACATCATTTTAGTAAAATCTAGTCCCCCAATCACCCCCCAAATCTTTGCTTCAACAACTTGAATTTTTATTTACCCAGTGCACATTTCATGACACAGTATGTCCATTTTCATTTCTTGTTTCAAAGGGCAGCATTGCAGGCAGAATTCAAATGAATTGCAAAGACTAATTTGCTTTTTCCTTATTATACAGGCATAACCCAGCTATAATTTTAATACAGGCACAAATTAGCAAAAATAATTTAATTTTGGTAATCCTTGAGATAGCCTGGATAGGTACTTGTTGGAGAGTGCCAAGCTATTCAGTATTGAGTTGCGCAACAATGGTAATAGTCTTGTGGTATAAAGTGGCCTTGTGAAAGGGTTGTGAAAGGGTTGTGAAAGGGTTGCTGGGGCAAGATTTGAATGTGAGTCAGTTGGGCCACCTCTGAATGTGAGTTTTTTAAACATTATTGATAAGGATAGCATTATTGACAACATGAGGTTTTCTTTCACTGGAATGTAGGTGATGCAGTTCCTCATTTTAACTCATAGTTCATGGCAAAATAAAATTGTTTAATATCAATTTATACCACAATTTACCATGTGTGTAAGCATTTTTGTCCAATATTCAGTTTTATGAAGCATTTTACTCAGGAAAATTAACTCAGCTTGTATCGCCTCTTCTACTAATTAAAGGCAGTGAACTCATACTGTCAGTCCTGTGTACTCAAACATATGAATATGCAGATATTCTCATACAGTACAGTGCTGTTATTATGAAGGCACAGTGGTAATAGAGTGAATAGAACAGAAAACAGAATGGCTGCAACTGAATTTAATCTTTATAAATTACTCAGTTAAAAGGTAAATCCATGGTCATCTGATCAGTCACATGATCCCTGACATCCATTTTGCGACCCCAAGCCTCTGGATAAAGCCTCGGCAGACCTGTACAAATTTCTGACTCACACTTCCCAATCAGAGCTCAGAGGTGCAAAAAAATTTCATAATATTGTTATTTGTGATTTACCTTATTACCCGAGTGGATGATCAGTGGATGGACGCGTGGGCCTGTTTTCTGTGCAGAGATGCTGACTGTGAGAATGAGGAACTCTCCCATTAGTGATGGGCTCTTTACAGGCGCCCTGATAGCATCCGCTTTAGCAGCTGTTTTTGCATGCTAGGGTTTGTGTGATTTCAACATGTTCCTTCCTCTGTTATTTTGTGTTATTTTAAATGAGTGCCATTTACCTTTGCTTGGTTTCTAATATAAATCATGTTGCAGTATAAAGGCTGAGACTAAAAGCAGGAGAATGAATAGGTCACACACCTCGGGTGGCACCAGTATGGCCTGTGTTTACTGGGGCATAGAGTGTGCCACCAGTATGGCCTGTGTTTACTGGGGCATGGAGTGTGCCACTAGTATGGCCTGTGTTTACTCTGGGGCATGGAGTGTGGCACCAGTATGGCCTGTGTTTACTGGGGCATAGAGTGTGCCACCAGTATGGCCTGTGTTTACTGGGGCATGGAGTGTGCCACCAGTATGGCCTGTGTTTACTGGGGCATGGAGTGTGCCACCAGTATGGCCTGTGTTTACTGGGGGATGGAGTGTGCCAGCAGTATGGCTTGTGTTTACTGGGGCATAGAGTGTGCAACCAGTATGGCCTGTGTTTACTGGGGGATGGAGTGTGCCAGCAGTATGGCTTGTGTTTACTGGGGCATAGAGTGTGCAACCAGTATGGCCTGTGTTTACTGGGGGATGGAGTGTGCCACCAGTATGGCCTGTGTTTACTGGGGGATGGAGTGTGCCACCAGTATGGACTGTGTTTACTGGGGGATGGAGTGTGCCACCAGTATGGCCTGTGTTTACTCTGGGGCATGGAGTGTGCCACCAGTATGGCCTGTGTTTACTGGGGGATGGAGTGTGCCAGCAGTATGGCCTGTGTTTACTGGGGCATAGAGTGTGCAACCAGTATGGCCTGTGTTTACTGGGGGATGGAGTGTGCCACCAGTATGGCCTGTGTTTACTGGGGGATGGAGTGTGCCACCAGTATGGCCTGTGTTTACTGGGGGATGGAGTGTGCCAGCAGTATGGCCTGTGTTTACTCTGGGGCATGGAGTGTGCCACCAGTATGGCCTGTGTTTACTGGGGGATGGAGTGTGCCACCAGTATGGCCTGTGTTTACTCTGGGGCATGGAGTGTGCCACCAGTATGGCCTGTGTTTACTGGGGGATGGAGTGTGCCAGCAGTATGGCCTGTGTTTACTGGGGCATAGAGTGTGCAACCAGTATGGCCTGTGTTTACTGGGGGATGGAGTGTGCCACCAGTATGGCCTGTGTTTACTGGGGGATGGAGTGTGCCACCAGTATGGCCTGTGTTTACTGGGGGATGGAGTGTGCCAGCAGTATGGCCTGTGTTTACTGGGGCATAGAGTGTGCCACCAGTATGGCCTGTGTTTACTGGGGCATAGAGTGTGCCACCAGTATGGCCTGTGTTTACTGGAGCATGGAGTGTGCCACCAGTATGGCCTGTGTTTACTGGGGCATAGAGTGTGCCACCAGTATGGCCTGTGTTTACTGGAGCATGGAGTGTGCCACCAGTATGGCCTGTGTTTACTGGGGCATGGAGTGTGCAACCAGTATGGCCTGTGTTTACTGGGGGATGGAGTGTGGCACCAGTATGGCCTGTGTTTACTGGGGGATGGAGTGTGGCACCAGTATGGCCTGTGTTTACTGGAGCATGGAGTGTGCCACCAGTATGGCCTGTGTTTACTCTGGGGCATGGAGTGTGCCACCAGTATGGCCTGTGTTTACTCTGGGGCATGGAGTGTGCCACCAGTATGGCCTGTGTTTACTGGGACATGGAGTGAGCAACCAGTATGGCCTGTGTTTACTCTGGGGCATGGAGTGTGCAACCAGTATAGCCTGTGTTTACTGGGGCATGGAGTGTGCCACCAGTATGGCCTGTGTTTACTGGGGCATGGAGTGTGCCACCAGTATGGCCTGTGTTTACTGGAGCATGGAGTGTGCCACCAGTATGGCCTGTGTTTACTGGAGCATGGAGTGTGCCACCAGTATGGCCTGTGTTTACTGGGGCATAGAGTGTGCAACCAGTATGGCCTGTGTTTACTGGGGCATGGAGTGTGCCACCAGTATGGCCTGTGTTTACTCTGGGGCATGGAGTGTGCCACCAGTTTGGCCTGTGTTTACTGGGGCATGGAGTGTGCCACCAGTATGGCCTGTGTTTACTCTGGGGCATGGAGTGTGCCACCAGTTTGGCCTGTGTTTACTGGGGCATGGAGTGTGCCACCAGTATGGCCTGTGTTTACTGGGGGATGGAGTGTGCCAGCAGTATGGCCTGTGTTTACTGGGGCATAGAGTGTGCAACCAGTATGGCCTGTGTTTACTGGGGGATGGAGTGTGCCAGCAGTATGGCTTGTGTTTACTGGGGCATAGAGTGTGCAACCAGTATGGCCTGTGTTTACTGGGGGATGGAGTGTGCCACCAGTATGGCCTGTGTTTACTGGGGGATGGAGTGTGCCACCAGTATGGCCTGTGTTTACTCTGGGGCATGGAGTGTGCCACCAGTATGGCCTGTGTTTACTGGGGGATGGAGTGTGCCAGCAGTATGGCCTGTGTTTACTGGGGCATAGAGTGTGCAACCAGTATGGCCTGTGTTTACTGGGGGATGGAGTGTGCCACCAGTATGGCCTGTGTTTACTGGGGGATGGAGTGTGCCACCAGTATGGCCTGTGTTTACTGGGGGATGGAGTGTGCCAGCAGTATGGCCTGTGTTTACTCTGGGGCATGGAGTGTGCCACCAGTATGGCCTGTGTTTACTGGGGGATGGAGTGTGCCACCAGTATGGCCTGTGTTTACTCTGGGGCATGGAGTGTGCCACCAGTATGGCCTGTGTTTACTGGGGGATGGAGTGTGCCAGCAGTATGGCCTGTGTTTACTGGGGCATAGAGTGTGCAACCAGTATGGCCTGTGTTTACTGGGGGATGGAGTGTGCCACCAGTATGGCCTGTGTTTACTGGGGGATGGAGTGTGCCACCAGTATGGCCTGTGTTTACTGGGGGATGGAGTGTGCCAGCAGTATGGCCTGTGTTTACTGGGGCATAGAGTGTGCCACCAGTATGGCCTGTGTTTACTGGGGCATAGAGTGTGCCACCAGTATGGCCTGTGTTTACTGGAGCATGGAGTGTGCCACCAGTATGGCCTGTGTTTACTGGGGCATAGAGTGTGCCACCAGTATGGCCTGTGTTTACTGGAGCATGGAGTGTGCCACCAGTATGGCCTGTGTTTACTGGGGGATGGAGTGTGGCACCAGTATGGCCTGTGTTTACTGGAGCATGGAGTGTGCCACCAGTATGGCCTGTGTTTACTCTGGGGCATGGAGTGTGCCACCAGTATGGCCTGTGTTTACTCTGGGGCATGGAGTGTGCCACCAGTATGGCCTGTGTTTACTGGGGCATGGAGTGTGCAACCAGTATGGCCTGTGTTTACTCTGGGGCATGGAGTGTGCAACCAGTATGGCCTGTGTTTACTCTGGGGCATGGAGTGTGCCACCAGTATGGCCTGTGTTTACTGGGGGATGGAGTGTGGCACCAGTATGGCCTGTGTTTACTGGAGCATGGAGTGTGCCACCAGTATGGCCTGTGTTTACTCTGGGGCATGGAGTGTGCCACCAGTATGGCCTGTGTTTACTCTGGGGCATGGAGTGTGCCACCAGTATGGCCTGTGTTTACTGGGGCATGGAGTGTGCAACCAGTATGGCCTGTGTTTACTCTGGGGCATGGAGTGTGCCACCAGTATGGCCTGTGTTTACTCTGGGGCATGGAGTGTGCCACCAGTATGGCCTGTGTTTACTGGAGCATGGAGTGTGCCACCAGTATGGCCTGTGTTTACTGGAGCATGGAGTGTGCCACCAGTATGGCCTGTGTTTACTGGAGCATGGAGTGTGCCACCAGTATGGCCTGTGTTTACTGGGGCATGGAGTGTGCCACCAGTATGGCCTGTGTTTACTGGGGCATGGAGTGTGCCACCAGTATGGCCTGTGTTTACTCTGGGGCATGGAGTGTGCCACCAGTATGGCCTGTGTTTACTGGGGCATGGAGTGTGGCACCAGTATGGCCTGTGTTTACTGGGGCATGGAGTGTGCCACCAGTATGGCCTGTGTTTACTGGAGCATGGAGTGTGCCACCAGTATGGCCTGTGTTTACTGGAGCATGGAGTGTGCCACCAGTATGGCCTGTGTTTACTGGGGCATGGAGTGTGCCACCAGTATGGCCTGTGTTTACTGGGGCATGGAGTGTGCCACCAGTATGGCCTGTGTTTACTGGGGCATGGAGTGTGCCACCAGTATGGCCTGTGTTTACTCTGGGGGATGGAGTGTGCCACCAGTATGGCCTGTGTTTACTCTGGGGCATGGAGTGTGCCACCAGTATGGCCTGTGTTTACTCTGGGGCATGGAGTGTGCCACCAGTATGGCCTGTGTTTACTGGGGCATGGAGTGTGCCAGCAGCTGGGGTTACGTAGGAGTAAAACTAAACTTCTACGAGAAAATCTATCAACTTTGACTAATTTAGAAAAAATAGTCTAAAGGAATATATATATATATATATTTTTTTTTACAACAGGCTAAAGATGCACAAGTAGGTTCAGGGGGGTATTTCACAAAGTGAGATTAAGGAGTTGCTATTTTTTTTCTTTTTTTTTTAGCTGGCTGACTTTTGTAAATATATTTAAGTAACCCGGGCTCTCATCCAATTGGATGTCATCAAATTGAAAGTATTTACAAAGCTTTGCTGGTCTAATTTCCTTAATCCCGCTTCATAAAGTACCCCCCCAGATCTGCTCTGTGAGGAGGCCACTACACTGACTGAGAACATCAGTTTCATACTCTTCAAACCATTGGATGACTCTACTCACCATTATAGAATAGAATTACTTTTATTTTCCCGCTAGGGAACTTCAGTTGTAGCCCCAGCAACAACAAAGAATACATAGAAAGTGGGGCAGACCCACAACACACAAACACATCAAAGACATTCAATATAATAATCATTGCATTAATCAAACTAATTAAGTGAATTGCATTAAAGTGGAATTATACAGCCATGATTGAAAATAGCCCCCGCTGTCCCGAGATGTCCAGTGTTAAATTATTAAGCAGTCCACAAACTCCGCCTCCACAACTTTTCTCCATACACGCAGTGTTGCGGTCTCTGTACACTGTCGAAACAGAGCGTCAACCTTCCCAGTTGTCGGTCGCCTCACTCCTTCCCCGCATTATCTTCTCCTTTCTCCTCCCTGGTGGCCTTTTGGAGATTGTCTGCATTCCCAGATCAGTCCCGAAGCTTCCCCCAAAGTTTATAATCCCAAAGATTATGAAGCTAAAAATTTAAAAATCTAAATTTCTAGTGATAAAAACATTAAAATATACACTGAGATACCAGAGAATAACGACAAAAAAACAGCAACTATAAAGCAAGCTGAAAGTTTCTAAATTATGTTTTTTCTTTAATTTACTTTATTTTTGAAATGTTTCAAAATGAGGTCCTTCTCTACACTGTTTTTCTACACAGCTTGGATACAGTTTTCACAAACAAAGGTTCTATAACTATAGTTATATAAATATAGGTTCATCCTGCAGCAATATTTTAGCTTAAAAAGAGAAGATTTAGACCCACAATAAAAGAGGTAAAAAACCAAACAAATTCTTATATGAGTTTTGTCTTGACTAACTTATCTGTACTTAATCAAAATAGGGAGGTGAGCAGTTTATTATATATTATTAAATTAATAAAATATATAGTTTAATAACTTCCGTAACTCCCGTGTTACCGCTTGGGGGCATTTGGCAGCAAGAGGTTAATTCATATGAATACATAAACTGTGGCCACTTTAGATTATGCAGTCCAGATCAGTTTATGAATGCGTCATATACATGAGTTTACACATATGAACCTTTAACTAATGCTTTACAAATATAAGTTCTTATAATAAGCTATAATGGTTAATAGCTCATTTACTAATGGTTTACAAATTCGTGATAACGAAATCATAAAATAAACTGTTACCGAAAACTTAAGCAACATTTTTGGAAACATTTCTGTGGGTTTTGATTATTCTTTTCCTTCACAGCTCAGCTTCTGAGGACACACCCGGACTTCCCCCCCCCCCCCCCCCCCCCCCCCCCCCCAGCTCTCTCTCCTTTCCCAACCTATTTCCTCATCACCTTTCTTTCTTGTTCTTCATCATCTTCCTCTTCATCACACATGAGTACTGTGCTTTTTATCTCCCTCTGTTTCCTGTAGCAGGTCTGTCATCTCACCGTTATGGTCGCCGTGACTCTGTATCGCTCGCTCCAGAGTGGCTCGTGGGTAAAAGTGTGTCACCTCACCATTATGATCGCCGTGACTCTGTATCGCTCGCTCCAGAGAGGCTCGTGGGTAAAAGTCCAGTAATTAGCAAACCAAGATGGCGCAGAGTGTTTTTAGCTTGTAGCATAGCTAGCTACATTCGCTTAGTAAAGCATAATTCATTGGGTAACGGCTATAGTTCAGCTTTTTACTTTACAGTCTCTTTTATACAGTTTTTGCTTAGTTATGTCTGAGTTATTCAGGCGTTTCTTTTTGCAGCAGGTCCTAGCCCGAAGATGTTTTTGCCATCTTGTCTCAGTGACGCAGAGTGGTGTAAGGTAACAGATTTTTTTGCTGGTATACCAGTGTGAATTCACTGTTATGTATAAAATGAATCCCTCTGAATTAAATGAATATAGCTAACATTACTATATTGAAACAATGGCAAGCTAGCCAGCAAAAAGCCCAGCAATTTTGTTCCGAGTTTCTTTTGAATGAAATGGCATCTGAAATGTTTGTTTAGTAGTTATTGTTCCACATGAGTAAATTGTTCTGTATGCAGTACAGCAGGCTGTGCAGATAAACAAATGAGCAATTTATTCATGATGCAACATGAGGGAGAGATAACATGATAAGATGAGAGTTAGTTTGTTGTTGATTATTAAGCAGGGGTGTTTTTATTTTATCTAGGAAACTGGTGGACATTTGATTTTATATCCTGTTTGCATGTACCTGGACTCATTTCTGGCTAATAGGGCTCTGGTGGAATACAAGATTCACTGTGCTGCTACATGTGTTTGGAGAGATTTTTGGGGACCACAGGTAGGCTAGTTAATTGTGTATATGAAACACACAAAAAATCTAAAAACAAACTTTTATTGACGAATTATCAAATTGTATTGTAAAACCTATTGAGTCTTTTCTGGAACCTTGCCAATTTGCACAATTTGGCACAGTTTGTGCCAACTTTGGTAACCGAAATGGTCCACCTGAAAAAATGTGATGGGTTTAGTGGCGGTGAATCAAATGCGAAAAGGTAAAGGGGGAGCAGAACAAGTCACCCACACAGGGGAGGACCACTAAGGGAGTAATAACTACGAATAAGTAGAAAAAAAACAAAAAACTATTCCTAGTAGCTAAACAGCCAAATGATAATCAACCCAGAAAAATAGGGCGAACTCGAATAACACGAGTGAGAATACAAAACTAAGTCTCCTGAGCTCGATACTAGAGCTAATACGGGAAACTAGAAAAGAAAAGAACACCTTCAGCACGTAAAACTAAGGCGGCCAGAAGAAGGTGAAACAGAAACAAAACCACCAAAGAAAAACTGTCTCAGTGAGAACAGCACGGAGAAAAATAGCACAGTGACAGTAACAGGAGAAAATAATCCTATACCTGAATAATAAAGCTAGAAGCAAGTCCCTCGTCAACATAAAACAAGTTTAATATCAGGTCGTTTTTACCTGGCTATATCTGGCTCAGTGTAATAAAGAATGACAAAGATGCACCGGGGAAGCGGAAGTGAGGAGCTTAAATACCCCGCAGGTAGTAGCACAGGTTAATTGAATAATAAGCGAGGTGAAGCAAAAGCCCGGAACGGAACGTGGAAAAAAACGGATAGATTCTCAATCGGAGAGAAAGGACGAGAACTGCAGCGAAAACAGAAAAAATAACCCACGAACCATGACAAAAAAGCTCTGTAGAATTTAAATAGTTTGAGATATTGACACCAATTTTGGAATCACAAAAAGGAATTATTTCCTCCATAGCTCTTGTAGCTCATCAGGTAAAAAATCCGAAATTTGAATGTAGGTACCCGTTTTTTAGTTTTTTCATAATTTCTGTACATAAATTGTTGTAATTAAGTAGTAAGAAGTGTATGTATATGAATTCTGACTGCTTAGACATAATTGTGTAGTTCTTTGTTTTAATAAACGCTATGAACATATTTGTAGCCTTTACAGTTTGTGAGATAAACCGCTTTGTTTGTCACTAGTGGAAACAGGTGAGAATTGGCATATATTGCCCTTGCTAGGAAGAGGTTAAGTAGCTGGTTTATTTAACAAACAATTAAGTAAACAATTTGCATATTACATTACAGAATTAAAATGACAGAAATTGCATATAGAGATTCCTAAATTACATTGCTATTAGTACAAATTTAAAATACCCAGACCATGGGTAAAAGGGTACCCCTGTGCTATCTGTCATACAACTGGGAGGAGGAGCTCAGTGAAATCTTCTCGCCCATTTGTGTGACAGACAGCGACGGAGGCCATATTTTTATGGCCATATTTTTATTACCCTTGTGCTTCATTCTGTGGCTTTGCCGGCTGGGGATGGATCACACTCATTGGTGGAGCAATCCTTCCTGTTCGTGTCACATGACTCGTTGTCGTAGACGGGATTGGTTACATCAGCAGCCTCTGGGTTGCTTTTGCGTTTGGTGAATTTGACAGAGGCGTAATGCAGGATGTCATCGGCTGCTTGACTTTGGGTTTTTGTCTGGGTCTGCCCTCCTGTTTCCGTCTCTTTCTGTTCTTCCCCTTTCTTCTTCCTGGCCACCATCAGGTGGTTGGCGTAAAGATCCTCAACTGACTTCGATGGAGGACCCTGGGAAAACAAATGTGTTTCGCTTCATTGCCTGTGTGCTACAGGGGCGGCAGTGTATGGTTAAGGAACTGGGCTTGTGACCTAAAGGTTGCAGGTTTGATTCCCAGGTAGGACACTGCCGTTGTACCCATTGTACCCATGAGCCAGATACTTCACCTGAAGTATACTGCATATTCAGCTGTATAAATGGATACTATGTAAAAAAATGCAGAAAGCTGTGTGAATCTGCTAAATGCGTCCCGTAAAGTAAATGTAATTTAATGTCTAGTGTGTGTTCCCATAATTCCTGTTCTGGAGTTACGTACACTATGAGTAATGTGATAATTACCAGAGAGAGGGGCTTGTGTTCACACTCTGCTTCAGCAGGGCCAGTTGGTTCCTTTGTCTCATCACTTGTCTGCACTTGGCCTGAACCATCAGCGCAGATCTCAGCCGTGCGTGTCCTCCATTTTAATTCAGAAACAGATACAGAAACAGAAACATATATACAGTATAAGCAAAACAAAGCCAGTCAGACAGAGACCGTTTTCAGGAGACTTTCCTCATTGTGAAAGCCAAAGTTCAGGCTAGAAAGTGTCTAAGGGGGTCTTACTTTTGTTTAAGATAAAGAGCCACACCCCACAGCAAGCTTGTCGTTAGAGCCGCCACTAACACTCCAATGACCAGGTGACCAGAGGAGAAGAGAACTGTGGGACAAACATTCCACTTGAGTTGACAATCCTGGATGATGTACATTTATAAATAGGAATGCAAAAAATGGTCACACATCGGCTCAGTCACGGATGGCATCAAAAAATGCCTACTGACCTTTGAGGTCAATTCCAACAATTTAACGGCATTCGTCTCGGATAAGGCAAGTTAAATGTTGAAAGCATGAAACCCTCAAAGGCTTGATGACAAATGTCGTTAATATTTAACATGTCATGCTCACATTGTGACACTTGAGTGGCATTTGGGCTAGCCATTCCCCACAAGTTGATATCTTTCCCATTTACGGTTCGTGGAATTGAATGACAATATTGCCAGAGAATGGACCTTTGGAGTCTAACTACAGATATAAAATTATATACAGGCCTGCTATATGGAGAATGGGAGATAGATACTGTAAATTCCACATACATTGCCATATAGAAATAAACAGAAACTTTCAAGCGTTTGCCTGCAATTATATATTTTTTTAAGGCATAAACTCTTTTTTCATTTTTAATGGTCACTGGGAGTTTCTATTTTGCACAAGGACGAATTGACATGCTCCAGATGCCCATTCAGCTAACAGCTAAATCCTGAGCTTATCTATCAACCACAGAGAAAAGAAAATAGGAAAATGTAACAGAGTAATACACTTTTTAGAGAAAAATATACTCGCGTAAAAGTAAAAATATCATAAAATGTCTGAAAAAAGTACCAAAAGTACTTGTTCAGCTCTCTAGATACAGTGAGAAAACCCACTTTTACACATGCTTAAATAAACGCTTCAAAATGTGCTTGTCTGTATATTAGTGCCTGATGTAGAACATGTTAAAGATGTGCACCTGTTCACCTGAGTGTTGCTGTGGAAACGGGACAAGGAGCCTGAGGCTGGAGGAGCCCAGAGTGTTGGTGCTGAGGCAGAGGAGAGTGGGCGTGTCTCCCTGTGAGTGGCGCATGGTGAGGGAGCTCCTCAGGCCTGTGTTCCCCAGCTGCTCCTCCCTGATGACTCTGTCAGTAGAGTTAGTGACCCGCAGTCCAGACACACGCCACTCCATGCTGGGAGAGGGATTCCCACGGCTCTCACAGGAGCAGCTGATCTCTGCTGCAGTTCTGCTGCAGCTCCCAGAGTCAGAGATCTGAGGCATGTCTGAACACAGGATGCCACAGTTACAAATATCACAGTTGCACTCTAAAAAACTCCAGGTTATTTTAACTTAAAAACTTAAGTTGCTTTGCTGCCTTAAAATGAACATGGGCATATTCGTTGTCTCAACTCATCAATTTCAGTTGAAAAAGTTGACATGACTATAAATTATTGTTTGTGTTAATCTACTGATGTACGTTATAAAAGTTGATATGACTGTAGATTATTTGTTGTTTCAACTTGGCAATGGGTGTTAAAAGAACAAGTGACTAAATATTAAAATTTGTAAAAAAAAGTCAAAATAATGTATCTGTTTAAAAATCTTTATGTGAAGATGGTGGCACAGTGGTGCAGTGGTTAGCACTGTTGCCTCACAGTAAGAAGGTACTGAGTTTGAATCCTGGCTGCGCATTTCACTCTAGAGCAATTTTATGCATGTTTTCCTGTGTCTGAGTGGGTTTCTTCCCACAGCTTAAAGACATGCAGGTTAGGCTAATTGGAGACTCTAAATTGCCCATAGATATGAGTGTGTGAGTGTATGGTGTGTGTGCCCTGCGATGGATTGGCGACCTGTTCAGGGTGGATACCTGCCTCTCGCCCAATGCATGCTGGGATATGTTCCAGCCCACAATTTCAAGTGAACATGACTAATCCTTATTTAATGTTTCAACTTGTGAATGTTGATAAGAATGAATACCATTCTTTGTTTTTATTTTATTATGCTAAGTTTCCTTGCTGCCTTGAAATGTTGCATTGGTTTAATTAAAAATATTAACTTATGAAACAGTTTCTGGCTTAAAATGTCACATGTATTCAACTAAACTGTAATTCAACAGCACTTACAAACAAAAAACATTGCCAAAAATATAACATTTAAAAAATAATAATAAAATAAAAAGCAATATGACATCCAATAATGAGTCGATATGTTGCAGGTTTTTGCAAAGTCGATTTTTCAATGCATGTAATGGTGTTTCTATCCTGCGCATTACTTTCACACAGTCGGAAATCATTCAGCATTTGTAAACCTACTTGAGGTCAAGTTGATAAAAAAATTTGAGTTGAAATTTCAGGGAAGTTAAGAAAATCTGAAAACTTATTATGTTAAGTTCATTGCACGCATTAAGCATTTTTTAGCTCACTAGAGGTCAAGTTGATTAATCATTTTGAGATAAAATTTAGCTGAACTTTTTAATTTCTTAACTTATGGTGACAAGTTAAGTTGATGAAAATATATATGTGGATATAACAAAATGAGGCAATTTCTTTTAGAGTGTACAAACAACCAATAATATGATAAATGCAATTATCTAATAAATGCAAACACTGAACATACATTTTATATCCAGCTGTACAGTTGTTGAGTTCTGCTTGCCATGTTCATTCTGTGCTTCACAGTAGTACTGTTCACTGCCACTGGACTCAGTCACGTTGAAGGTGAGATTCTGTCCAGTTCCTACAGTGTCCATCTCTCTCCCATTCACTTTATACCAGGTGTAGTTCTGCACTGGTGGGTTGGCATCACTGCTGCAGATCAGAGTCACAGAGCTGCCCTCTAACACTGAACGAGAGGGACTGAAGGACACTGAGGTCTTTTTAGGAGAATCTGAAAGATATGAAAATATGGCATTGATTTTTGTTCCTGTATATGTTATGAACAATGAACTGATTGTGCCCTAAATTTAAAAAACAAAGTGATATGTGATTGGTCATTGGTCAATATAAAATTGAAAATAGAAATTAAATTTGGAAATTTGAATTCATACTATAAAAAAAAATTACTGATGATTGGATGGATAATCAAGTAATATTGATTATCTCCTGGGCTTATTCTTAAAAGCTCAAATCCAGCTCTCTTACACAGAACTCTGACAGTCAGACTGGTCTTAGACTTCTGAATGTCTCCTTGTTGCAGTTTGTAAAGCGCCCTGCAGGTGATCTTCTGCCCATGGTGGAGGTGGGAAGCAGTGAAGGTCAGAACAGAAGACACAGATTTGGTTTGATCCTCATTCTCTTGCAGTTGATCCACACTGTCACTCAGTCTGGGGGTCCATGTGAGATTTGGGGGGAGTTTGGGACAGGGGGCTGCAGCAGAGCAGCTCAAACTCACAGAGGTCCCCTCCATCACCTCCACCTTCTCTGGGGTTAACTTGGGTTTGGGTGGAGAGGCTAGGAGACATGGAGACATGAGGACGGGTTACTGTCTGTCTCAGGATTGGAGACTCACACAGCACTCAGAGCACAAACTAATCACCACATCAACAGTGTCTGACTAACATACAGTATTTACAATGAGAAATCAGTATTTACAATGAGAAATCATTATTTACAATGAGAAATCATTATTTACAATGAGAAATCAGTATTTACAATGAGAAATCAGTATTTACAACGGAAAATCTACAAACAAGTAATTTGCATTCTTTTCTCTTTTACATCCAAGGTATATTTCTTTTAGAGGACAGCATTTGTACCTCCTGCACTTAATCTTAAAAACATAGGTTCCCTACATCAGCACAAAGGCACACAATGAAAGGCACAACAGTAAATGCAATACCTGTGACATTAATTTGGACACCTTTAGGAAAATTGAACATGAGAGGACTTGGGCATTCCAATCTGAAGAAATATTTATCAGTGTAATTCAGAGGGAAGCGGTCCAGAATGGTGGTGCAGTTCTTCATCAGCAGGTCTCCAATTAATGTTCCTTTAATTATGTTCTGTTCAGACGTTGACTCAGTTATACTGGAATCAAACACTACTGTTCCAAAAACACGACTTTTCCTCCATTTTCCTTTAGCCGGAGCTGCCAGATTTTTGTCATGTTTAGGTAGGATATCAAATCTGCAGGGAATCAGCACACAGGATCCAGCCAGAGATTCTATACTCTGAGGCATCCATGTTGCCCAGTCTCTGCTCAGGGCTCCTACAACACACACAACACAACACTGTACATTTTTGGATATTTAGGTGAACATTGGAAGCTGACCTCGGAACTGGGCTTTTAAAACTTCCAGTATCTCAAAACAATTTAAATAAGCATTGCACATGTACAGGCACATAATACTGGCACATTTACAGTAATGTTGATTAACGTCCTCTGTCCCTGTAAAAATAAAATTGTAAAAAAATAAACAATTAAATAAATAGATGACATAAGTAGATAAAAGAGTTGCGTTATTAATGGGTATAGAACCTCTTGGGTCTCGACATCTCTGTACATGAAAGCTCCGCCCCTTTGAGACCCACCTTGCAGCAGGCAGCCAATGAGGATGAATCTCTCAGTGCCAGTCAAGTTTCTGGGTCAGGGAGATGCAGAGACAATGAGCTGTAACTGAAATGAAAAAGCACTGGAGTTATAAAAGAACATTTCACTTTACAAACTAAATAAAGCACGATATTCATATTAACACCGAGAAGTGTATACACAGTGTTTCAAACAAACAGTTGGTTTATTTGAATTGAATCAAGAACACAGAGGGCTGGAAAACTTGTTTTAGTCCAAGACTAGACTCAATCCTTGTTTGGGAAAAAGTCCCATAAAGTATATTAGATTTCCCCAGCAATGTTTTTTGACAAGGGACACAAGAACAGTGGTGTGTGGTAAGTGGGGGGCAATTCCTAAACAGATGTTGAGCTTTGCCTAGAGGAGGGGGGTCAGGGTGGGAGGGGCATGGTTTGAGGGAGTGATACCTTTCACTGTTCGCCAATCATTTCCCTTATCATGTGATTACTGCCTGTAAATCAGCACTTTACCCACAATGCACCTCTCGACTGATTATGGTTTATTTAGGAGGAACAGATTATGAAAGATTGACGTGTTCAATAGAGCTGGTTAAATGAATTGAAAGATGAATATTCAAAAGGTGTACAAATTTTCTGCCAGCTAAGAATGTTCTCATTAACCAGGGTTTTTTTATAAACACTAGAACAAAAGCACATCGCCCTCAAACTCTGTTCATTCACACTTGTACTCCTCTTATAAAAAAATGCACAGAATAAGCAATAACATTCACAGTGAAAATTAGTTTTGCTAAACAGTTTTTTTTTTTTTTAGATTGGTAACAACATACATTCCCTCCCTTCCCCCCTGATTAACACATCTTGGGACGTATCTTATCTCACAATAAACACAGAAGCTGAAGAGAATGTTACCAGATAAGAATTCATTATTATGGCTCAGGTCAGAGTTGCATAAGATCAAATGCCGTGATTTAAATATTTTAATAGAATAGTAATGGTTTAGAGTTAAAATGCAAAGAATAATAGACCCATCGAAACCGAATTCCCAGGTGATGCAGTTTCTCACTTTAACACACTGTAGCCAGAGCATACTCCATGAATAAAACATGTTTAAAAATGTATTGACTTTGATAATCATCCCTAAAAAGAGCAGTCCCAGCACAGGGGAACAGCCCCACACCATCAACATGAAATTAATTCCACAACAAACTAACACTTCAAGACAGGACCTTCAGTCCAGCGTGTCCTGACTTACCTCATGTACTTACCTTCATTTTGGCTTGTGTAGCTCCATCAGCTTCATGTGTTGAGTCTTTACGAGACCATGACCACACCTCATTTTTAAATAATAACATTCCCCGTATTTACCAAAGCATCCCTGCCCCCATTTCATTTATACCCCATATATCAGCTGAGATCTAAAGCATAACCCAATGCTTCACAATACAAGGCTGCACAGAAGTTTCACATGGGGAACGATCTTAATTTACCTTATTGCTTGAGTAGATTATCAGCAGATGAACATGTGGAGCTGTTTCTGAGCAGGGAGATAGTGGGAATGAGTGACACAGTGTCTCTACACAATCGAAACAATTTCCTCATTTCACCACAATTACCACTTTGAGTTCCCTAATTTTTACTTCAGATTTGTCATGGATAGTTTATTTATTTATTTATTGTTTATTTTACTTCATTTACTGTATTTATTTTTTGGAAGGGAGGTTGGCCACACAACCCCTGTACTAATCTATACAGTACATGATGATACAGAATTAATGCAGTGATGTGAGCGAATCTAAGAGATCTAAGAGCATCCGATGCACCTCACAATGGCTGCAATGGGATCATTGTGTGGGATTAAAATTCACATAAACATTGCTTGACACCATATTGCATAATCACAGTTCATACATACATTCCGGAAGTACTCCCAATTCAAAGGAGTCCTTTGCAGTGCTTGGCTTCTGATGTGGGCCATCAAAGATACTGTCACTTTCTAATCTAATTTAATCTAATTTTGAGTGTCCAATATCAACTGATATCAACTGATGTCCAATATTGACACTCAACACTCTTGTCAAGAAACACTATTGACACTCAGCAAAGTATGAACTGACTGTTTGCTGTATCTCAACTCTCTATGATATTCAGTTCATATCAAGTTGATTGTTAACATTGGACACTCAAAATGAAGTGATTCCGTATAAACATCTTATATATCTGAAATATTGTGTTGTCTTAAATACAGGAGTGTCCATGGTTGTGTGTTCAGCAGGGAAAATGTGATTGTGCACGAATCAAACATTTAACATAAAAATTAATTAATCTTAATTTTAACATTTAAAAAAGGCAGATCTAAAGGGATAATTTTAACTATATTATTTCAGTTTTATTTTATTATTATTTTTTTGATTGGCCCATACTTTTTTATGTACAATGAAGGATATTTTAGATAATGCTTTACAATGACTGGTATTGGGGTATTTGGTGGGTTTTGGGGGTCGAAAGCAGAAAAATGTACAATTTCAACTAACGCAGTTAAACATAATATTTTTTTTAATTTAGTGTTGAGACCTCTTTCCTACAGCACAGCATGCATCATAATTAATAGTTTCAACAACAAATAAAAATACATATATTTTTTTGAAGAATAATTGGGTGATATACGCAACCATCTGGACAAATTTCATGTGGGATATTTTGTTGTGTTTGACTGCAATGCAAAGGTCATTTTTAATTATTTCCCTCTGAAACAGAGACAGACATTCTTCCGTGCTCATTCATATTATAATGAAATATAAACATACGACCTTTCACAGTCTGCCTGACTTCTTCATTCTCATATATTTTATGTACATCTTATCTGTGCCAATACTAGTGGATGGCACTGCATACAGACGTGCTCTAATTTGTTGGCACCCCTGGTAAAGATGAGTAAAAAGGGTTATAAAACATTCACCTTTTGGTGAATTGCTCCAACTTTTAATTGACATTAATTTATTATGAGAAAAAAAAAAACCTCATCAAGAAATAATAATTTTTAACAAAATCATGTGTCACAATTGTTAAAATCACAATTATTGGCACCCCTGTATTTATATATTGAATAAAGTATTCTTTTTTTATATTTGGTTGCATATCTTTTGTATGCCATGACTTCCTGATGTCTGTGACCCAACAACATCAAAAGACTCTTGATATCTTATTTTCTGGTATTCTTACAAGCGATACTAAATATCTCTGCATTTGAATGGATCTCTATGGAAATTGGGGGGTGCGACTATATTTAGCTGTAAATTACACTGGAATAGTATGGAACACATGGCTGGCTAAATGATTAAGTTATCAAGCGTCTGACATATCAAACAAGCCTTAAACCATCACTCTGCTGCCAGAAATACAATAGATATGGATGGATAACTTGAATGGTTTCTTCTTTTTCTCATAATACATGAACGTCAATTAAAGTTTGGATTTTTTCAAATTTTTTCAGTGTGAGATTAAGCTAATTCAACAGTTAATTTTTTACAACCCTTTTTACTCATCTTTACCAGGGGTACCAACAATTTTGAGCATGTCTGTATATTGTGTGCATTCACTGAGAAATCAGAGAGCTTAGGTAAGATCTCTCTCTCATTCTGTTATTTCTGCTTGCAAGAAAAATAAAGTCTTATTGCGTTTAAATCTGTCTCTGCTGTGGAATCATATTGGTATGATTGACAACTTCAGCCCTCGTCATAAGAAGGGAAAATAGAGTTTCCATCATAAAAAACTCTTCCTCTATTTCATACAATTGTCACAGGCACACTCACACCAACCAAGATAACTGTACCAGTTGCAGAGTATGTACAGATGTTCTGACATATTAAAAACATTTTAGTTCTGTAATTGAACATACATTGTTATGGTTTAGAACACTGGATTGGACCCAAATGCAAGACTCAGAGGCAAACTCAAAGAAAACTCCACAAGGAGTATATTTGGTAAACTAAGGTGAAGGACTGGAAGCGGGGTTGGCAAACTAAACAGGGCTGGAGTAGACAAAACGGGAGGCAGGCAGGGCGGGCTGAAGCGAGGAACAGAAAACGAACAGGTTAGACAGGAAAACAGCGAAAACAAACTGGCCGGGAGAATCTCAAGACGGAGCTGAGAAAACGAACTGGCAATGAATGAATGTGAATGGGGAACTAAAATATAGCAGGGAACAGGTGAGAATGCTGATTGGTTGAATGCGGGGCGTGCGGAATGTGCGCGAGGAGGGAGAGTGATAGGTAGACAATGAGGGTAGAAATCAAAGAACCAAAACGGGGGACCACGCCCAGCCTGCAACAAACACGGAACTAGACAGACAGCGAGAACTGAAAAACACGACCTGAGACATGAGGAATGAGAAAATGAAAGAAACGAAAGAGAGGTGGACTGGAGGGAAACGACGGATGTTACGATGCATTTTAATCAGGCGTGGGCTACGGGAACTGTATGTGCTCACTGAGTGGGGTGCTGGACAATGTGGAGTCAGTTTAAGGTGAGAATGAGAAGCACAGGATAGACGCATGCTTGATAATGATGGCCTGCCAGTATAAGTGTGGTGTTTCCTGTTTCACCATGTGACAGCCAAAGTTGTTCTCCAGTTAAATGACTGTAGAGGATGTTGGGCTGTAGCATCACTGTATTGAGAATGAGTGTTTTAGCCCAAGGCCCCAACCAAGATCCTTTGTCCAAAAAACATTTTGCAAGCCAGGCTCTAAATTTAATTTCATTGATAATTTAGTTTCATTATTAATTCTTCCACTTAAACCCACAGGACCTTATATTTCCTAAAATAAGCACATTTCATCACTTTTTCTTATGACTGGCAATGCAGGCACACTGTTACCTTTGTCATGAGAACAGGGAGCTCTCTATAGATTTAAAATATCTTCAGAAAAACACAAGAGCTTTGAGACTGGAAGTGTTAAAGGGGCCTTGAGCAGGTTGTTGTAATCTCAGCTGCAGTGCAAAGTGAATGACAGGCAGCTGGAAACAGGGATAAGATGCAGATTGTACAACATTATTTGTTTCTAATGGTGATGTTTTCTCACACCACCATTGAACAGTCACATAAGTAAGAGTTTATTTTATGTTTATAAGGTTGGAGAATGTGAATCAACTTTATCGGGGTGAAACTGTTACTTGCGAAGTTACAGTTCTTTATTATTTTGGTTAATTTTAAGATACTGCTGCCTGATAATTTTCAAAAGAATACTAATCAAAACCAATAATTTTACTAGGAATATTGGGAAAAATTTATATATGTTTGCCGGTGTTTGTGTGTGTGCATACTTGTGTGTATGTATGTATGTATGTATGTATGTATGTATGTATGTATGTATGTATGTATGAACATGAGGGCGGCAGTGTAGTATAATGGTTAAGGAACTGGACTTGTAACCGAAAGGTTGCAGGTTCGATTCCCAGGTAGGACACTGCCGTTGTACCCTTGAGCAAGGTACTTAACCTGAATTGCTTCAGTATATATCCAGTTGTATAGGAATGGATAAATGTAAGATGTTGTGTAAGTCGCTCTGGATAAGAGCGTCTGCTAAATGCCTATAATGTAATGTAATGAACAAAATGAATGAAGAAGATTGAAAGGAATTAAAACAGGAATTAACTTCTATGTGGAATAGGCAGTTATGCCATACTCTTGCTAAATATGAACCTACATCTATAAGTACATACTGTATACAGTTGTATGCTGGGTGTTCAGATATACACTGCCTGGCCAAAAATAAAAAGTTTCCGTTGCACCTGTCATGCATAGTGACCACTGTAAAAGCCTCTGGAGGCAGTGTTATGATCTGGGTTTGCTTCAATTGGTCAGGTCTAGGCTCAGCAACTTTATGCAGCAATAAAATTAAGTCAGCTGAGTACCTGAATGTACTGAATGACCAGGTAATTCCAGGACGACAATGCCAAGATTCATCGGGCTCAAATTATGAAAGAGTGGTTCAGGGAGCATGAGGAATCCTTTTCACGCATGAATTGGCCGCCAGAGTCCTGATCTTAACCCCATTGTAAGTCTTTGGGAATCACTGGAGAAGACTTTACGGAATGGTTTGACTCTCCTGTTGTCAATACAAGATCTCGGCCAAAAGTTATTGCAACTCTGGACGAAATTGACGTTGCATAAGGTTGTCGAAACAATGCCACAACGAATGCGTGCCTCAATCAAAACTAAATGCGGTCCAACTAAATATTAGTGTGTGCAACCTTTTTTTTTTGGCCAGGCAGTGTTACTTGCTATATTTACAGTCAATTTTACATGGTGTCTTCATATTTTGTCGCCATTCTTTTATATATTCTGCAGCACTAAATTCAGCACATTGCCTGACTATGTATCTCTATTGTGTATATTCTGATGTGATCATAATGTCCTTCTTTGTCTATAGAGCAGTGGTGTCCAATCATGTGCCATGGAAGGCAGAGAGAGTATGCAGATTTTTATTCCAACCAATCACTTCACCTGCCAATTGTCAACATTAAATAGCTGTTGTTCGTCATTACTGACGTCTGATTAGAAAGCAAGTAGATGATTTTAGTGGATGATCTTGGTATTTTAGAATCGGGACACCACAAAAGCATCTAAAATATGGGATTGTCCCGGGAAAAATGGGACTAATCATCTAATGACAAATGAAGATGTAGCTCGGCGTCCATGTTGGAGTTTAATGTAATTCATAATTCTTAATGCATCTTCATAACCTGATTATGTAAATGTTATGCTTCATCTTTATTGACCAAGCCCATCTGTACCAGGTCAAATCTGACCTCTTCTATGCATCTCTTCTTGAGGTTATACAGTTCAGCCTTAAATGCCAGGTAGTACTACAGCACAGAAAAATATATACTTTTAAAAATACATTTTACAACTACTTTTTAGCTTCCTGTTTGCTTAATATAAAATTTATCTTGAGAAAGAGAGATGAGATCAGCAATTAATAGTTTGTTTCATCCTTGGTTTGGTTTGATCCACCATGTTATGAATCAGTTTGGCCTTAAACTTTTATAGCAATAGCAACTTATCAGGCTGTACAACCACCATTTACTTCCAGTACAAAACTGAAGCAGTTCAATCTTTTTTTATTGTGAAAAGGCTCCTGGCAACAAACAGAACATATTTATCATAGTACAAATACATACATATTTAGTATCCTGAGCTCTGTTAACTACATTCAGTTCAAATATTGTCCCTCATTTTTGAATGTTCGTTTTTATGTTTTCATAATCACATGATTCTTTATCTGCTCTTCGGCTAGCATCCACGTCCTTCTGTGAACCCAAAAACAGAACCCAAGTACACTTGTATAAACATAGACTTAAAAATCAGAATTATGGGTGAATGACATGACATTTGATTCAGTGTGGGTTTAAACTGATAAAAGATAAGGAAGAAGACATTACTATATTTTGTTTAGTTTGAAAAAAGCAGATAAACTGGCAAACTGATTGGCCGCTGGTACTGACCCTTATGACATCATAATCAGAGGTGGTAACAGTGGAGATCTGCAGTGTGGCATAATTGTCCCCGCCCCTTTCTCCCTGTAGTGCCTGTTTATGAGAAAGGAAGATGGCTGCTTTTGCAATGTTATTTTCAAAGCTCAATAAAAAATAAAGACTTGTTTTTACACTTACTTTTATTTGCTTGGACAAGCTGTTTATGGAAAGAGAGAGAGAGAGAAGATTTTGTGTCAGTTAGTCTGAGAGCAGGTGTATCTATGCTGTATTTGAGTCTTGTTTATTTAAAAATGTTATGTTTGGTGTTTTGATTACTGCATTATGTAAATGCATACACAAAAATCTCACAAAATGGTGAAAAGAAGCATTTAGAAACAGGATTATTACAGAAGTGTCGGCATTACCAAAACGATGTCAGTTTAATGAACTGGGAGATGCACATATGCATGTTCCTCATGAATTTAAGACTTTTAGAAAACAGTTTGCTGTTTGTGACAGCCATCATTTAGCTTTGATACTTACCTTTTATATTTGTAAACTCCAGCACAAACTGTTAGAATATTCAGGAATGCCAATGTTCCACAGATTATGTGTTGAACTAAAGAGCACTTACTTCCTTAAAGAGAAAAAATAGTAAAAAAAAATAAATCAATTTTCACTGATGCTTCACACAAATTTTATGCATAGATATGAATGAGATAATTTTTTTTTTGATCATTTCATATGCTCAAAAAAACCGGAATGAAGTTGGCCATCTTTCACAATGAATCAAGACTCATGCCATTCAGATATTACTGAATGGCATATCTTCTGTATGCACTTACTGTACGTCGCTTTGGATAAAAGCGTCTGCTAAATGAATGTAATGTAATGTAATGTATTACGTACATCTGCGGGTTAAGATACCACAGAGACAATCATTAAAGTATCCAATGTAAAGAAAGTGGAATGTTGCTAATTCTAATTTGTTAAAGCTAGTCTTATTTGTTGGTGGTTGTGCTAACGGACCTTAGAAAAAAAGGGACACTACTATTTCAGACAAATGCAAAGTTTGGGGGGAGCAGGTGGAGCACTACACCTCCTAGTGGCCAGAGCTGATATTACTTTATTTTAGATTTAACACACGATTAAATGAATAAATCTTTTTAGAATGTTTCTATTGTTCTACTTAAGCAAGCAGAAAGGTGTGAATATTTTCCTTAAACACTGGTTGCTTGGGTTGTATTTGTGCTTTAGCAAGGGCACCTATTTCTGTAGCACCCACAGTCCCACTCTGTTCTGTTCCTGCTAAGATAGTCAAAACCCGCCCGAAACGGAATATCATAAAGTCATCGGAAGACGGAGGTTGTCATGATTGTTCAACATGGACACATAAGCTAAAATGATGCGTCACTGGTTCAGTTAAAGTTAAACTGAAGAAGCTATTTTGCTGGCCTTGGAATTCTTCTACAAGTAATGGGTGTGAGTAAAAATACTTAACAATGAGAATCGCAAACTTATCTCCATGTAAGACTAAAAATATTTACAATAAATAACACACGTTTGGGCAGTATGCCTTCATCAGGGTGAGTCACAATAATGTATTTTACCTCCTCGCTGTAGCCAGCTTTTGTGAGTTTCAGCTGATTTGTACAGTGACAGTAGATAATACCGGCCTGGTTGGAGGCAGCGATGTGATGAATTTAGTAGCGGAGAACCAAACGCAGAGGTGAGGGAGATCAGACAAGTGGCCCACACAGGTGAGGACCAATAAGGGAGATATAACACGAAACGAAGGAAAGAAGACTAGAAAAGCAAAGAAAACACCTTCGGAACGTAACTCTAAAACGTCCGATAGAAGGTGAAACAAAACAAAATCACCAAAAGAAAACACTGTCTCATACAGAACAACACGGAAATAAATAGCGCAGAACGCTAGCAGGAGGAAACACAATCCTATACCTGAAGAAGCTAAAAGCAAGTCCCTCGTGAACATAAACAAGTTAATATCACAAGGTCGCTTAAACCTGGCTATACCTGGCTCAATGTACAAATGAATGACAAAGAAGCACCGGAGAAGCAGAAGTGAGGAACTTAAATGCCCCGCAGGTAGCAGCACAGGTGATCTGAATAATGAGCGAGGTGAAGCAAGACCCCGGGTCAGAACGAGGAAAAAATCTTGGATTCTCAATGGGAGATAAAAGACGAGAACCGTAGCAGAAAAAGAAACCAATAACCCACGAAACATGACAAGCGATGCTCTATTTCAGAGTTATCATGGGGTGGAGGCGCAATGAACAATTACTTCTGGCTACTAATCTACGCCAGTGTCTTTTGTCTATTATTCGGTTACTTGGACACCTAACTTAGTTTGGTCTCAAACGGTGACTGTGTCATAAATAAAGAGTGCTTGACCTCGACAAGACTGAGCTGCTCTTCATGCCACACAAGACATCCCCGCTTTTAGACCTGTCCATCACCGTCGACGGAACTATGGTGACTGCCTCCCGCTCTGCAAGAAACCTGGGGGTGGTCCTGGACGACCAGCTGGACTTCAGAGAGCCCATCAGGGCAACGACACGGTCCTGCAGGTTCCTCCTGTACAACATTAGGAGGATTCGGCCGTACCTGACCACCTACTCTGCCCAGCTCCTTGTCCAGACCATGGTCACCTCACGCCTGGACTACTGCAACTCCCTTTTCACAAGCCTGCCAGCCTGCGCCATTCTGCCCCTTCACACACGAAGTTCACACACGTCACCCCCCTGCTGAGGTCACTCCACTGGCTTCCAGTCGTGGCCAGGATCAGGTTCAAAGTTCTGACCCTGGCCTACACTGCAGCCAAAAGGTCAGGCCCCTCCTACCTACATGACATGATCCAGCACTACACTCCTGCTCGACCACTTCGCTCTGCTGGTGCATGGCGACTTGCACTTCCCTCCCTCCGTGTCAATGGCACTCGCTCGTCCCGACTGCGGAGCTTCTCCACTCTAGCACCCCAGTGGTGGAATGAACTCCCCACTCCGTTGCGCTCTGCTGAAACGCTGTCTGTTTTCCGTCGTGGTCTGAAAACAGACTTTTTCAGACTCCACCTTGATTAACTACATATATAAGGCCAAATATATATAGTATGTTCTTGCTGTTTATTTTCTATTTGGTTTTGCTATTTCATAGCTTAGAATGTATAGCCGACTGTATTCTGTATTCTGTTGACTACTAGCGATAGCTCCTATGTTGTGAGAAAGTTGTGCTTCGTTGGATTTGCTTTGTAGATTGTGTCTAAGACCTTCAATATGCACTAATTGTACGTCGCTTTGGATAAAAGCGTCTGCCAAATAACTGTAATGTAATGTAATGTAAATTATATATGTTTTAATGCAAATTTCAAAAAAATTTGGGGATTAGTCAACAAGAGTTCCTATGTTGCACCGACACGAGTTGACAGGCTCCAGACACCATTCAGCTCAACAAGAAAAGCCTTAGCTTATCTATCGACCACAGAAAAAAGAGAATTGGAGAATGAAACAAGAGTAAAACATTTTCTACAAAAATAAACTTGAGTAAAAATAAAAATATCATCATTAAAAAGTCTCAAAAATGGAACAACTTCTCCAATATTTCTTAAAGAGGTCTAGTCTATTTGTAACATACACAGCAGAAATCTGACTCTGCCCGTTTACCCCAGTGTTGCTGTGGAAACGGGATGAGGAGCCTGAGGCTGGAGGAGCCCAGAGTGTTGGTGCTGAGGCAGAGGAGAGTGGGCGTGTCTCCCTGTGAGTGGCGCATGGTGAGGGAGCTCCTCAGGCCTGTGTTCCCCAGCTGCTCCTCCCTGATGACTCTGTCAGTAGAGTTAGTGACCCGCAGTCCAGACACACGCCACTCCATGCTGGGAGAGGGATTCCCACGGCTCTCACAGGAGCAGCTGATCTCTGCTGCAGTTCTGCTGCAGCTCCCAGAGTCAGAGATCTGAGGCATGTCTGAACACAGGATGCCACAGTTACAAATACCACAGTTGTACACAAACAAACACCAATAATCTGATTAATGCAATTATCTAATAAATACAAACACTGAACATACATTTGATATCCAGCTGTACAGTTGTTGAGTTCTGCTTGCCATGTTCATTCTGTGCTTCACAGTAGTACTATTCACTGCCACTGGACTCGGTCACATTGAAGGTGAGATTCTGTCCAGTTCCTACAGTGTTCATCTCTCTCCCATTCACTTTATGCCAGGTGTAGTTCTGCACTGGTGGGTTGGCATCACTGCTGCAGGTCAGAGTCACAGAGCTGCCCTCTAACACTGAACCAGAGGGACTGACGGACACTGAGGTGTTTTTAGGATAATCCGAAAGATATAAAAATATGGCATTTATTTTTGTTCCTGTATATGTTATGAACCATCTGTATATATTGTGCCCTAAATTCACATTTAAAAAACAAAGTGACATGTGATTGGTCATTGTCCCAAAATATTAAATTGAAAATAGAAATGAAATTTGGAAATTTGCATTCATACTGTAAAAACTGCTGATTGGATGGATAATCAAGTAATATTGATTATATCCTGGGCTTATTCTTAAAAGCTCAAATCCAGCTCTCTTACATAGAACTCTGACAGTCAGACTGGTGTTAGACTTCTGAATGTCTCCTTGTTGCAGTTTGTAGAGCGCCCTGCAGGTGATCTTCTGCCCATGGTGGAGGTGGGAAGCAGTGAAGGTCAGAACAGAAGACACAGATTTGGTTTGATCCTCATTCTCTTGCAGTTGATCCACACTGTCACTCAGACCGGGGGTCCATGTGAGATTTGGGGGGAGTTTGGGACAGGGGGCTGCAGCAGAGCAGCTCAAACTCACAGAGGTCCCCTCCATCACCTCCACCTTCTCTGGGGTTAACTTGGGTTTGGGTGGAGAGGCTAGGAGACATGGAGACATGAGGACGGGTTACTCTGTGTGGAGACTCACACAGCACTCAGAGCACAATCTAATCACCACATCAACAGTGTCTGACTCACATACAGTATTTACAATGAGAAATCAGTATTTACAATGATAAATCAGTATTTACAATGATAAATCAGTATTTACAATGATAAATCAGTATTTACAATGTGATATCAGTATTTACAATGTGATATCAGTATTTACAATGTGAAATCAGTATTTACAATGTGATATCAGTATTTACAATGTGAGATCTACTAAGAAGTCATTCCTCTTTGCATTATTGACTCTTTTTCATGCTATCTGTATTTCTCTTAGAGGACAGCATTTGTACCTCCTGCACCTAATCTTAAAAACATTCTCTACATCAGCACAAAGGCACACAATGAAAGGCACAACAGTAAATGCTGTACCTTTGACATTAATTTGGACACCTTTAGGAAAAGTGAACTTGAGTTTTGGGCATTCCAAACTGAAGAAATATTTATCAGTGTAATTCAGAGGGAAGCGGTCCAGAATTGTGGTGCAGTTCTTCTTCAGCAGGTCTCCAATTAATATTCCATTAATTATGTTCTGTTACGACATTGACTCAGTTATACTGGAATTAAACACTACTGGTCCGGAAGTACTACTTTTAATCCATTTTCTTTTAGCCACAGCTACCAGATCTTTATCATATATAGATGGGATCTCAAATGTGCAGGGAATCAGCACACAGGATCCAGCCAGAGCTTCTATACTCTGAGGCGTCCATGTTGCCCAGTCTCTGCTCAGGGCTCCTACAACACACACAACACAACTCTGTACATTTTTGGATATTTAGGTGAACATTGGAAGCTGACCTCGGAACTGTGCTTTAAAAACTTCCAGTATCTCAAAAAAATTTAAATAAGCATTGCACATGTACAGGAACATAATACTGGCACATTATTTTTATTATTATTATTTTTTTTAATTTTTTTAAATTTTTTTTTTTTAAATAGGCCCACCTTCCACCCCCCCTCTTCGGAGGACAACTTTATTTTTTAATTACAATTCTTTTTAATAATGAACAGTAACATTATTTACAGCAGTAAAAACAATAGTAATTTCCTCTTTGAGGGAGGGAAGAAACACCAAGACAAACCAAAATAACACAAAAGAAACCAAAAAGAACATAAGAAAGAAAGGAGAATGAAAGAAAGCAGAAATGGACTTACAGCCAGATAGACATACAGTCGGACAAAGAATGAGACTGATATACAGACAGACACACAGAGGGACAAAGAGGTCGACAGACAGGGATATGTGACAGGGGAAGTGGGGGGTGTAGTAGGGGTTGTATAGAGATGCGCAGGGGGTGAGGGGAAGAGGGGCTTGGAGGATTGTATAGAGGGAAGATGAGGGGGGTTGGGGGATTTGAGAGGGTGGTTCACAGGCTCATTTCAGGTAGTTGGATATTTAAATTATCCATGAATGATTTCCAGATGCTATTGGCTTGGGGGATTTCGCTGCGATTGGAGGCTGAAATGTTTTCCTGTGATATGTGCTCTGATAGAAGGTTTGACCATTGCCTAGTATTCACGGTCTTTCTGGTCTTCCAGTTCAGAAGGATGGTTTTCTTGGCGACAGCTAGGGCAACAAGCAAGGGTTTAGTGTTTTGTATTATTGGGTTGATAGCAGATACATCCCCGAGTAGGCAGAGAGAGGGAGAGAGTGGAATGCTGCAGCCCAGGATGCGGGATAGTGTATTGGTGATTGAGTTCCAGAAGTGTTGAAGGGGTGGGCAAAGCCAAATTGAGTGAAGATAATCATCTGTGGTGTTGAGGGTGCAGTGTGAACATATATTTGTGCTTGCAAATCCCATTTTAAACAACTTGTGCTGAGTGATATGTACTCTGTGTATTACTTTGAATTGAATTAATTGCAGATTAGTATTGTTAGTCATCGTGAATGTGTTGTTGCAGATTTGTTGCCAAAATACGGTGCTGGGAGAGAAAGCCAGGTCAGCTTCCCATCTTGAGATGGGGAGGTGTATTGTAGAGTCTGTGCTTGCTAGTATTTTGTATATTTTTGAAAGTAATTTCTTCTGAGATGTTATTTCGTTCATGGCTGATATGATGGGGGGTGGTTGGAGTTCATTGTGTATAATATTGATTTTAGATTTTATAACTGATTTTAATTGGAGAAATTGGAGAAATTGGTCTCTTCCAATGCCGTATTTTTCTGTGAGATCTTGAAAGGTGGTAAAGGTGTTGTTTGTAAAGATGTGGTTAAGATGGGTGATGCCTTTTTGTTTCCATACCGGGAAGTGTAAGGGTGATTTATTAAGCTGAAAGTCAGGGTTGTGCCATATTGGGGTGTGTTTGCAGGGTTCTGTGGTGGAGTTAGTTAGCTTGTTAGTTTTCCACCAGGCTGTCAGAGTTGTTGAGATTACGGTATTCTTGAAGCAGTTGTGATGTTTTATGTTGGTATTGAGGAATGGCAGGTCCTGTGGTGATATTTCCATGCAGACTTCTTTTTCAATATCGTCCCATGGGTGGTATTGTTGGGTGGGGTGAGTCCAATTGTGAATGTATATTAATTGGTTGGCCAGATAATAGTTATGAAAATTTGGTGCCTCGAGTCCTCCTTGGTTTTTACTTTTTTGAAGAGTGGTTAATTTGATTCTTGGTGTTTTGTTTTTCCAGTAGAATTTCGATATGATTGAATCTAGGGAGTTGAACCAGTTGGTGGTGGGTTGGGTTGGGATCATAGTGAATAAGTAATTGACTTTTGGCAGAATTGACATTTTGGCAGTTGCTATTCTTCCGATTAGTGAGATTGGTAGGTTTGTCCATCTTTGTAAATCATCATCTATTGCTTTTATCAGTGGGGTGTAATTGAGCTGAGATAACTCTGACAGCCTGGGCGAGATGTTAATTCCTAAATATCTGATATTTCCAGAGGGGAAGGGGAAAGATGAGTCCTGGGTTGCAACATTTCTATCACCTCCCTCTAAAGGTAGGATTATTGATTTTGACCAGTTTATGGAGTAATCTGATACTTTGGAAAATGAGTCTAAGAGTTTTGTAGTTTCTTGTAATGATATTGCCGGTTCCTGTAGATATAATAATACATCGTCAGCATAAAGGCTGATCTTGTGGTGAGTGTTACCGGTGGTGATTCCTACTATGTTAGCATTTTGTCTAATTGCTGTAGCGAGAGGTTCGATGAAGAGGGCAAAAAGAGAGGGAGAGAGTGGACATCCTTGTCTGGTACCTCTGTGAAGTGTGAAGCTTTGTGAAGTTATTCCGTTTGTGGTGACAGTGGCCATAGGTGATGTGTATAATGTCTTAATCCAGTGAATAAACGACTCTCCAAAACCAAATTTTTGTAAAGTTGCAAATAGGAATGACCAGTTGACTCTGTCGAAGGCTTTTTCTGCATCTAGTGAGGTGATTATTGCTTTCAGATTGTGTTGTTTGGTAATGTTTAATAAATGGAATAATCTGCGCATGTTGCTTGATGAGTGGCGTCCTTTGATAAATCCTGTTTGGTCGGGGTGAATTAATATAGGAGTGACTGTTTCTATTCTGGTGGCTAAGGCTTTGCTAATTATTTTGATGTCCGTGTTTATCAGTGAAAGGGGGCGATAGCTGGAGGGTAGGGTTGGGTCTTTGTCCGGCTTAAGCAGTACTGAGATAAGCGCAGTGTTCATGTGTGGAGGGATTTTGGAGTTATGTTCTATCTCCGTTGCCAATCTAATAAATAATGGTGAGATTGTTGGCCAGAAATGTTTGAAGAATTCGGCAGGGAATCCATCGGGTCCAGGGGCTTTATCGTTGGGCATCTTAAGCAGAGCTTTATGGTATTCTGTTACTGTTAATGGTTTGTCTAATAATTGTGCTTGTTCTTTAGATAGTAGAGGAAGGTTTATATTATCTAAGAAGGAATTAATGTCTGCCGTGCTTGGGTTGATATCTGGGGTATATAATTTGCTATAGAATGTTCTGAAAGTGTCATTGATGTCTTGGGGCGATGTCCAGGTCTTCCCTGCTGAATACTTCACCGCGGGTATGATTGATTTTTCTTTGTTTTTTTTTAGTTGGTTGGCTAAATATTTTCCTGATTTATTGTTGTGCTCAAAGTGATTTTGCCTCAGTCTCTGTATCATAAAATTTGTTTTTTTATATTGAATATTACTGAGTTGAAGTTGTAGTGCACGTAAATCTTTCTGTGTTTGTTCCTTGGGGTCGATTGCATATGCATTATCTAAGTCTTGTATTCTTTGTTCCAGATTATTTTCGAGTTGTTGGTCCTTTTTTTTCTTATGTGATGAGTATGATATGATTTGGCCTCTCAGTACTGCTTTAGCCGTTTCCCATAGTAAAGTGGGTGATATTTCTGGAGAGTCGTTTATTTCCATAAAGGATGCCCACTCTCTCTTGAAGATGGTGTTAAAGTCAGGATCTTCCAGTAGAGATATGTTAAAGCGCCATCTCGGGGATGGTGGTTTGGGTTGGTTGGTGTTTAATGTGAGGGAGACAGGGGCATGGTCACTGATTGTGATGGGGTGGATTTTGGTCTCAGAAATATCTGGAAGGGTCGAGTTACTGGTGAGAAAGAAATCAATTCGAGAGTACGACTTATGGACATGTGAGAAGTGTGTAAATTCATTTGCGGAGGGATTGCTCATGCGCCAGCAGTCGCCAAGACCAAAATCGCTCATATATTGTTTTAAAGTGTCTGTGGAGTGCCAGTTTCTAGAATAACTTGTTCTGTCGATAGCAGGATTAATAACTGTGTTGAAATCGCCTCCGATTAAGATTGTTGAATTGGGGTGGTTACTTAGTGCTGAAAAGAAGGAGTGAAAGAATGGGGGGTCGTCTGTATTTGGACCGTAAATACTGGCAATGGTCAAATTGTGATTATAAATAGTGCTGCTGACAATGATGAAACGTCCCTCTGGGTCTGAGGTTGTGGAAATGTGGGTAAATGGCAGTCGTTTATTAATTAAAATAGAGACTCCTCTTTGTTTGGAGTTATATGTTGCTGAGAATATTTGGTTGAAGTGTGGGGATTTAAATTTCTGGTGGTTTGATTTTGTAAGATGGGTCTCTTGTAGTAGACAGATGTCTGCTTGTAGTTTGATTAGATGATTCATGATTTTAATTGATTTGGCCTGTGAGCCAGCCCCTCGAATATTCCAAGTTATAAATTTAATAGGAAACATTTATGAGTGTGTGTTTGTGAGAGCTTGTGCTTGTGAGTATGCATATTGTATTTGTATGCATGTGCGTGAGTGTATGCTGGGTGGGGAAAGGGAAGGGAAGGAAAGGGACAAGAAGGGAGATCAAAAGTTTTAGTTATACAGGGGGGGGAACACGGAGTGAGGGGAGGAACATAAAGGGGGGAAAATTAGAGGGGGGAGAATAACGAAAAACATAACAGAGAAGGAAGACATGAGAGGCAGAGGGAAGAGACAAATCATTGCCTGTCTAATTGGACAATGCATGCTCGTTCCCTTCCCATGATGCAGTATTATTATTATTATTATTATTATCACCATTATCATTATTATTATCACTACCATTACCATCACCATCACCATCACCATTATTATCACCATCATTATCATCACTAACACTACCATTATCATTGACACCATCATCAACACTACCACAGCTATCAATATCATCATGATTATCATCATCATCGTCGTCATAATCTACTGCCATAGTTTCCAACATTATCTTAACCACTATTGTTAACTGCTATTATTATTATACAGTATACACACATATATACATGCATATACATATACACACACACGCACGCACACACACACACACACACACACAGTAGACATATAATAAACTATTATTATCGCCACCATCATCATTACTACTAGCATTGTATATTAACATTATTATATTAGTATACATATATGTAAATGTAAATGCATACACACCCACCCACACACACACAACATATAATGTAAGTGACCCTATTAAGAACTGAATGGTCCTACATACATACATACATAACATAACATACACGCTGCAACAGTCGAAATTATGAAATGTACCTTTAAGACATACTGTGTTGTCTAGGTACACGCGACGCAACGTCATCAGCCAGTGCCTTGTATTTTCCCGAGTTAGTTGTTAGGCAGGCAGCGCACATGCGATGAACTCTAGCATATAGTTGAGCTCCTGTTTTATTTTAGCCTCTCTACTCAAAAGTAACGTTTATGTATGATAAAAATAAAAAAAATAGCCGTACAACCGGGCTTGGAAAGGTTGATGTGTAACGTTACGTAAACAATAAATAACGAGTACGTTAATTGTGGAAATCTTTACGCCAGCATAACTGTGAGTTTTTGAGTTTTTTCTACGTTCTCCAAACTTGCTCAACTACGAAACACGGACCTGAACCGTTACCATACATACATACATACATTCATACATAAAATAAATGAAATATGCATAGCTATGATAATATAGATGAAACAAACAAAACAAAAATGAAAATGAGAGAAGAAAAAAAGAAAAAATTTGAAAAAACAAACAAGAAATAAGCTAGTGGTACTCACCCAAACGCCGAATTTGAGTGGTTTGTCTGTCAAAATGATATGGGCATGTCCTATGTATGAGCGATGTGGGTTGGAAAGAGATGCAGCTTGTAGTTTACTTTGGTGACCACCAATGCAATTCTGTGTGTGTGCGTGCGCGTGCCAGCCCGCAAGCGCGTATGACAGGGATGTAAACACAAAATACAGAGAGCCACATAGTTCCGGACCAACACGGCCCAGAGAGAAAAAAAAAACACATAAGCCCCAAACAGACGCCCAGCACACTGAGCGGGATACCCGCTGTTGTGTGACGTCCGCGGGATAGTAACGCGGCAGTCTTTATATTATAGGCTATACGATAGCTGCGTAGTTAGTATTAATTCCGGTTTTCGCCGTTGCAATTTCGACCCCTTACAGCCATGTTGTAATTGTAGGATCTCTGTAGAGTTGCCCATTGATGTACAGTTTATCTACGCTCAATCTGACTTTGTGGTTTTTGTCCCTGTGTTCTTTTAGGATAGGGTACAGTTTTTTCCTTCGTGCGATGATTTCGGGGGGGTATTGCTCATTCATTGAGAAGGCAGTTCCTTTCAGTTCGCGTCCAAGAGCCAATATTGCCATTTTATCTTTAAAATGATCAAAGCGCGCCACAATCGGCCTGGGATTATTTTGCCAGTCTTTCTTGCGTGGCCCAATTCTGTGCGCACGGGAGATGGCAATGCTGCTAGTTTCTTCCACCGATCGTTTCAGTTGTTGTTGCATAAATATTTTAAACAGCTTTTCGGTGGAGTCAAATGTTTCAATTTCCTCTTCTTTAATCCCCATGAGTATGATGTTGTCTCTCATGCTTCGGCAACGTAAATCCAGCAAGTCTCTTTTCAATTCTTTATTTTCCAGTTCCATTCTGTCAACTTTTGGTTCAATATCTGACAGTTTTTCTTTGAGATGTACGTTTTCTTGTCGCAATTCTTCAATTATTTGAAAGTTGTAGTCCATAGATCTTTTCAACTCAGCTACGTCTTCAGAGAGAGTTGTAAGGATATCCAATTTATTTAATTTTTCATTTATAGAGGATAACAGCTCGCGGTCGCTTGCGGTAAATACTGCGGTGGGCTCCTCTTCGGAAGCCGGCCTGGCACGTTTAGCTTCTTTTTTGGTTGTCATTATTCCGTTAAAGTACGAATCAATGTAATCCTCAAGATTTAGGATTTCGTTATTTTTTGGAAAATCCAGTATTACTGGATAGCCGGCTGTCACCGTTGTTGGATTGACTTATTGATTCAAAAAGGAAATAGTAATAGAAGATAGTACAATACCGTTGTTTCGTTGTTTGTTAGTTGGTGGGGCTCTCCCGGTTCTCGTTCAAACCTTCAGCAGTGCATCACGGGAAGTGGATAGACGTACTACTCAGCCAGTCATCACAAGACTCTTCTATTCTCTGAGGCATCCATGTTGCCCAGTCTCTGCTCAGGGCTCCTACAACACACACAACACAACTCTGTACATTTTTGTATATTTAGGTGAACATTGGAAGCTGACCTCGGAACTGGGCTTTTAAAACTTCCAGTATCTCAAAACAATTTAAATAAGCATTGCACATGTACAGGCACATAATACTGGCACATTTACAATAATGTTGATTAACGTCCTCTGTCCCTGTAAAAATAAAATTGTAAAAAAATAAACAATTAAATAAATAGATGACATAAGTAGATAAAAGAGTGGCGTTATTAATGGGTATCTAAACCCTCTTGGGTCTCCACATCTCCGTACATGAAAGCTCCGCCCCTTTGAGCCCCACCTTGCAGCAGGCAGCCAATGAGGATGAATCTCTCAGGGCCAGTCATGTTTCTGGGTCAGAGAGATGCAGAGACAATGAGCTGTAACTGAAATGAAAAAGCACTGTAGTTATAAAAGAACATTTCACTTTACAAACTAAATAAAACATGATATTCATATTAACACCGAGAAGTGTATACACAGTGTTTCAAACAAAATTGGACCTGTTCTCACTCTCAGACAGTTGGTTTATTTGTATTGAATCAAGAACACATAGGGCTGGAAAACTTGTTTTCGTCCAAGACTAGGCTCAATCCTTGTCTGGGAAACTGTCCCATAAAGTATATTTGATTTTCCCAGCAATGTTTTTTGACAAGGGACACAAGAACAGTGTGGTGTGTTAAGTGGGGGGCGATTCCTAAACAGAACAAGTGGGGATGTTGAGCTTTGCCTAGAGGAGGGGGTCAGGGTGGGAGGGGCATGGTTTGAGGGGGCGATACCTTTCACTGTTCGCCAAACATTTCCCTTATCATGTGATTACTGCCTGTGAATCAGCACTTTACCCAAAATGCACCTCTCGGCTGATTATGGTTTATTTAGGGGGAACAGATTATGAACTATTGACTTGTTCAATAGAGCGGGTTAAATTAATTGAAAGATGAATATTCAAAAGGTGGACAAATTTTCTGCCAGCTAAGAATGTTCTCATAAACCAGGGTTTTTTATACACACTGGAACAAAAGCACATCGCCCTCAAACTCTGTTCATTCACACTTGTACTCCTCTTATAAAAAAATGCACAGAATAAGCAATAACATTCACAGTGAAAATTAGTTTTGCTAAACAGTTTTTTTTTTTTTTAGATTGGTAACAACATACATTCCCTCCCCTCCCCCCTGATTAACACATCTTGGGACGTATCAAATCGCACAATAAACACGGAAGCTGAAGAGAATGTTGCCAGATAAGAATTAATTATTATGGCTCAGGTCAGAGTTGCATAAGATCAAATGCCGTGATTTAAATATTTTAATAGAATAGTTAAGAGTTAAAATGCAAAGAATAATAGACCCATTGAAACCGAATTCCCAGGTGACGCAGTTTCTCACTTTAACACACTGTAGCCAGAGCATACTCCATGAATAAAACATGTTTAGAAATGTATTGACTCTGATAATCATCCCTAAAAAGTGCAGCCCCAGCACAGGGGAACAGCCCCACACCATCAACATGAAATTAATTCCACAACAAACTAACACTTCAAGACAGGACCTTCAGTCCAGCGTGTCCTGACTTACCTCATGTACTTACCTTCATTTTGGCTCGTGTAGCTCCATCAGCTTCATGTGTTGAGTATTTATGAGACCATGACCACATGCCGTGTTTAAATAATAACATTCTCCATATTTACCAAAGCATCCCTGCCCCCATTTCATTTATACCCCATATATCAGCTGAGATCTAAAGCATAACCCAATGCTTCACTATACAAGGCTGCACAGAAGTTTCACACGGGGAACGATCTTAATTTACCTTATTGCTTGAGTAGATTATCAGCAGATGAACATGTGTAGCTGTTTCTGAGCAGGGAGATACTGGGAATGAGTGACACAGTGTCTCTACACAATCGAAACAATTTCCTCATTTCACCACAATTACCACTTTGAGTTCCCTTATTTTTATTTCAGATTTGTCATGGATAGTTTATTTATTTATTTATTGTTTATTTTACTTCATTTACTGTATTTATTTTTTGGAAGGGGGGTTGGCCACACAACCCCTGTGCTAATCTATACAGTACACGATGATACAGAATGAATGCAGTGATGTGAGCGGATCTCAGAGTGGATCTAAGAGATCTAAGAGCACCAGGTGCACCTCACAATGGTTGCAATGGGATCATTGTGTGGGATTAAAATTCACATAAACATTGCTTGACACCATATTGCATAATTACAGTTCATACATACATTCTGAAAGTACTCCTAATTCAATGGAGTCCTTTGCAGTGCTTGGTTTCTGATGTGGGCCATCAAAGATACTGTCACTTTCTAATCTAATCTAATCTACTACTAATACTAATACATGGCGCTGTAATGGTGACATGTAGTCCAGTTGTTTCTCGTGTTTGTGTTTGTTAATTTGAATGTGTTTTCTTGTGTCAGGCTTTTGTTTTAGTGTTTTTCATGCGCTGTGTGTCTGTGGGACGGGGGGACGGGCTGGAGACTTTTCAGGGCACTCCTGCTGCTCGTTTTGATAATATTGACAAATTGTCTTGTCGATATTTGTTTGTGGTCGTCACCATGTAGACGCATTCGCAACATATGCTTGGGAATGTCCGTTGGATCTGGAGACTCCAGCAACAAAGTTACCATCGCTCTTCACCGGAGTTGAAGATGTCGGACTCGGGACTGATCCGGGAGTGCAGGCAATCTCCAAAAGGCAACCAGGGAAGAATAATATAATGCAGGGGAGGAGTGAGCAGGCAACTGGGAAGATTGACGCAGTTCGTTGCTCCGTTTCGGTGTTGTAGAGAGAGCGTGGCGCTGCGTGTATGGAGGAGAGTCGTGGAGGTGGAGTTTGTGTGTTGGACTGCTTAGTGACACTGGACATCTCGGGACAGCAGGGGCTATTATTAATCATGGCTGTATTGCACTTTAATTCACTTGATTGATGTAATTATTCTGTTGGATGTCTTTGTTTGATATGTTTGTTTGTTTGTTGTGGGTCTGCCCCACTGTCTATGTCTTTTTTGTTGTTGCTGGGACTACAACTGAAGTTCCCTAGCGGGAAATAAAAGTTATTCTATTCTATTCTATTCTATTCTATACCTACATATGTCTCTTTTAGTTGTTAGGCTAATTTATTTAGATTTTTAGCGCACGTATGCACATAAATATATTTTTTGAGCAAACATACTCTGTGGTTTAGTGGTTGTCTGGGAGTTATACACTCATAATCAGGGGTTAAATAATCTATCCATGGTCTCAGGGGGAGCGGTGAAGCAATTAATAGTTTGATACAGATGAGAGTGAGTTTTGTAGGTAAGGCAACAGGACTCAGAGATTAATGTAGAAATGTTCTTATGAGGAGTTACGTGGAATAGATATGAGTATCATACAAACACATGGGTCCAGCTCACTTTTTAAATTTGTTTATGTCTGTCATGGTTCGTGGGTTTTTATTTTTTTTTCCCGTTGCGGTTCTCGTCCTTATTTTCCTCATGTGCCGAAGGTGTTATTTTCCTTGCTAAGTTTCCCATTTTGGCTCCAGTATTGAGCTTGGGAGATTTAGTTTGTGTTTCGTTATTCGAGTTCGCCCTATTTTAATGGGTTGATTTTCATTTGGCTGTTTAGCCACAAGGAAGTAGTTTCCTGTCTTTTCTTTTTTTGTATTTATTATTTTGTTATTCTCTTTATTGGTCCTCACTGCGTGAGTGACTTGTTTCTGATCCCCCTTCATGTTTGATTATCCACCACTAAAATCCATTACAATGTCAGCCAGTCACTCAGTTTAGCGCAAGAATAAATGGTTACACTTTATTTTGAGTGATCACCACCGCACTCCAGCCCCTGAGTACAAGCCTGGCGACTCAGTTTGGCTCTCTTCTAAAGACATTCCCCTCCAATCCACTTCCCGCAAACTCCAGCCCCGCTTCATCGGTCCCTACAAGATTCACAGCATCATCAATCCCACCTCAGTCAAGCTGTCATTGCCCCCTTCCCTGAAGATTCACCCCACATTTCATGTTTCCTGCATTAAGCCCTATTCCACTGACCCCATTTGAATGTAGGTACCTGTTTTTTAGTTTTTTCATAATTTCTGTACATAAATTGTTGTAATTAGGTAGCAAGAAGTGTATGTATATGAATCCTGACTGCTTAGACATAACTGTGTAGTTCTCTGTTTTAATAAACGCTATGAACATATTTGTAGCCTTTACAGTTTGTGAGATAAACCGCTTTGTTTGTCACTAGTGGAAACAGGTGAGAATTGGCATATATTGCCCTTGCTAGAAAGAGGTTAAGTAGCTGGTTTATTTAACAAACAATTAAGTAAACAATTTGCATATTACATTACAGAATTAAAATGACAGAAATTGCATATAGAGATTCCTAAATTACATTGCTATTAGTACAAATTAAAAATACCCAGACCATGGGTAAAAGGGTCCCCCTGTGCTATGTGTCATACAACTGGGAGGAGGAGCTCAGTGAAATCTTCTCGCCCATTTGTCTGACAGACAGCGACGGAGGCCATATTTACCCTTGTGCTTCATTCTGTGGCTTTGCCGGCTGGGGATGGATCACTCTCATTGGAGGAGCAATCCTTCCTGTTCGTGTCACATGACGCGTTGTCGTAGACGGGATTGGTTACGGCAGCAGCCTCTGGGTTGCTTTTGCGTTTGGTGAATTTGATAGAGGCGTAATGCAGGATGTCATCGGCTGCTTGACTTTGGGATTTTGTCTGGGTCTGCGCTCCTGTTTCCGTCTCTTTCTGTTCTTCCCCTTCTTTCTTCTTCCTGGCCACCATCAGGTGGTTGGCGTAAAGATCCTCAACTGACTTCGATGGAGGACCCTGGGAAAACAAATGTGTTTCGCTTCATTGCCTGTGTGCTACAGGGGCGGCAGTGTATGGTTAAGGAACTGGGCTTGTGACCTAAAGGTTGCAGGTTTGATTCCCAGGTAGGACACTGCTATTGTACCCATTGTACCCGTGAGCCAGATACTTCACCTGAAGTATACTGTATATTCAGCTGTATAAATGGATACTATGTAAAACAATGCAGAAAGCTGTGTGAATCTGCTAAATGCGTCCCGTAAAGTAAATGTAATGTCTAGTGTGTGTTCCCATAATTCCTGTTCTGGAGTTACGTACACTATGAGTCATGTGATAATTACCAGAGAGAGGGGCTTGTGTTCACACCCTGCTTCAGCAGGGCCGGTTGATTCCTCTGTCTCATCACTTGTCTGCACTTGACCTGAACAATCAGCACAGATCTCAGCCGTGCGTGTCCTCCATTTTAATTCAGAAACAGATACAGAAGCAAAAACATATATACAGTATAAGCAAAACAAAGCCAGTCAGACAGAGACCGTTTTCAGGAGACTTTCCTCATTGTGAAAGCCAAAGTTCAGGCTTGAAAGTGTTTAGGGGGACTTACTTTTGTTTAAGGTAAAGAGCCACACCCCACAGCAAGCTTGTCGTTAGAGCCGCCACTAACACTCCAATGACCAGGTGACCAGTGGAGAAGAGAACTGAGGGACAAACATTCCACTTGAAAGAGTTGACAATCCTGGATGATGTACATTTATAAATAGGAATGCAAAAAATGGTCACACATCGGCTCAGTCATGGATGGCATCAAAAAATGCCTACTGATCTTTGAGGTCAATTCCAACAATTTAACAGCATTCGTCTCGGATAAGGCAAGTTAAATGTTGAAAGCATGAAACCCTCAAAGGCTTGATGACAAATGTCGTTAATATGTAACATGTCATGCTCACATTGTGACACTTGAGTGGCATTTGGGCTAGCCATTCCCATAGTTGATATCTTTCCCATTTACGGTTCGTGGAATTGAATGATAATATTGCCAGAGAATGGACCTTTGGAGTCTAACTACAGATATACAATTATATACAGGCCTGCTATATGGAGAATGAGAGATAGATACTGTAAATTCCACATACATTGCCATCTAGAAATAAACAGAAACTTTAAAGTGTTTGCCTGCAATTATATATATGTTTTTAAGGCATAAACTCTTTTTTCATTTTTAATGGTCACTGGGAGTTTCTATTTTGCACCAGGATGAATTGACATGCTCCAGATGCCCATTCAGCTAACAGCTAAATCCTGAGCTTATCTATCAACCACAGAGAAAAGAAAATAGGAAAATGTAAGAGTAATACACTTTTTAGAGAAAAATATACTCGTGTAAAAGTAAAAATATCATAAAATGTCTGAAAAAAGGACCAAAAGTACTAGCTCAGCTCTCTAGATACAGTGTCAAACCCACTTTTACACATCCTTAAATAAACGCTTCAAAATGTTCTTGTCTGTATATTAGTGCCTGATGTAGAACATGTTAAAGATGTGCACCTGTTCACCTGAGTGTTGCTGTGGAAACGGGACGAGGAGCCTGAGGCTGGAGGAGCCCAGAGTGTTGGTGCTGAGGCAGAGGAGAGTGGGCATGTCTCCCTGTGAGTGGCGCATGGTGAGGGAGCTCCTCAGGCCTGTGTTCCCCAGCTGCTCCTCCTTGATGACTCTGTCAGTAGAGTTAGTGACCCGCAGTCCAGACACACGCCACTCCATGCTGGGAGAGGGATTCCCACGGCTCTCACAGGAGCAGCAGATCTCTGCTGCAGTTCTGCTGCAGCTCCCAGAGTCAGAGATCTGAGGCATGTCTGAACACAGGATGCCACAGTTAAAAATACCACAGTTGTTCACAAACACCAATAATCTGATTAATGCAGTTATCTAATGAATACAAACACTGAACATACATTTTATATCCAGCTGTACAGTTGTTGAGTTCTCCTTGCCATGTTCATTCTGTGCTTCACAGTAGTACTGTTCACTGCCACTGGACTCAGTCACATTGAAGGTGAGATTCTGTCCAGTTCCTACAGTGTCCATCTCTCTCCCATTCATTTTATACCAGGTGTAGTTCTGCACTGGTGGGTTGGCATCACTGCTGCAGGTCAGAGTCACAGAGCTGCCCTTTAACACTGAACGAGAGGGACTGAAGGACACAGGTCTTTTTAGGATAATCTGAAAGATATGAAAATATGGCATTTATTTTTGTTCTTGAATATGTTATGAACCATCTGTACATATTGTGCCCTAAATTCACATTTAAAAAACAAAGTGAAATGTGATTGGTCATTGTCCCAAAATATTAAATTGAAATAGAAATGAAATTAGGAAATTTGCATTCATACTATAAAAACGAAAATTACTGATGATTGGATGGATAATCAAGTAATATTGATTATCTTCTGGGCTTATTCTTAAAAGCTCAAATCCAGCTCTCTTACACAGAACTCTGAGAGTCAGACTGGTGTTAGACTTCTGAATGTTTCCTTGTTGCAGTTTGTAAAGCGCCCTGCAGGTGATCTTCTGCCCATGGTGGAGGTGGGAAGCAGTGAAGGTCAGAACAGAAGACACAGATTTGGTTTGATCCTCATTGTCTTGCAGTTGATCCACACTGTCACTCAGTCTGGGGGTCCATGCGAGATTTGGGGGGAGTTTGGGACAGGGGGCTGCAGCAGAGCAGCTCAAACTCACAGAGGTCCCCTCCATCACCTCCACCTTCTCTGGGGTTAACTTGGGTTTGGGTGGAGAGGCTAGGAGACATGGAGACATGGAAACTTGAGGACGGGTTACTGTCTGTCTCAGGATTGGAGACTCACACAACACTCAGAGCGCAATTTAATCACCACATCAACAGTGTCTGACTAACATACAGTATTTACAATGAGAAATCAGTATTTACACTGTGATATCAGTATTTAAAATGTGAAATCAGTATTTACAATGTGATATCAGTATTTACAATGTGAAATCAGTATTTACAATGTGATATAAGTATTTACATTGTTAAATCAGTATTTACAATTAGAAATCATTATTTACAATGAGAAATCAGTATTTACAATGAGAAATCAGTATTTACAATGAGAAATCAGTATTTACAATGGGATATCAGTATTTACAATGCAAAATCTACTATCAAGTAATTTGCATTCATTTATTTCTTACATTCAAGGTATATTTCTCTTAGAGGACAGCAATATTACCTCCTGTACCTCATTTTAAAAACATCAGCACAATTCCCTACATCAGCACAAACGCACACAATGAAAGGCACAACAGTAAATGCAATACCTGTGACATTAATTTGGACACCTTTAGCAAAAGTGAACTTTAGATTTGGGCATTCCAATCTGAATAAATATTTATCAGTGTAATTCAGAGGGAAGCGGTGCAGAATTGTGGTGCAGTTCTTCATCAGCAGGTCTCCAATTAATGTTCCTTTAATTATGTTCTGTTCAGATGTTGACTCAGTTATACTGGAATCAAACACTACTGATCCGGAAGGACTACTTTTTTTCCATTTTCCTTTAGCCACAGCTACCAGCTTTTTGTCATAGTCAGGATTGATCTCAAATGTGCAGGGAATCAGCACACAGGATCCAGCCAGAGCTTCTATACTCTGAGGCGTCCATATTGCCCAGTCTCTGCTCAGGGCTCCTACAACACACACAACACAACTCTGTACATTTTTGGATATTTAGGTGAACATTGGAAGCTGACCTCGGAACTGTGCTTTAAAAACTTCCATTATCTAAAAAAAAATGTAAATAAGCATTGCACATGTACAGGCACATAATACTGGCACATTTACAGTCATGTTGATTAATGTCCTCTGTCCCTGTAAAAATAAAATTGTAAAAAAATAAACAATTAAATAAATAGATGACATAAGTTGATAAAAGAGTGGCGTTATTAATGGGTATCTAAACCCTCTTGGGTCTCGACATCTCTGTACATGAAAGCTCCGCCGCTTTGAGCCCCACCTTGCAGCAGGCAGCCAATGAGGATGAATCTCTCAGTGCCAGTCATGTTTCTGGGTCAGGGAGATGCAGAGACAATGAGCTGTAACTGAAATGAAAAAGCACTGTAGTTATAAAAGAACATTTCACTTAGCAAACTAGATAAAACATGATATTCATATTAACACCGAGAAGTGTATACACAGTGTTTCAAACAGACAGTTGGTTTATTTGAATTGAATCAAGAACACAGAGGGCTGGAAAACTTGTTTTAGTCCAAGACTAGGCTCAACCCTTGTTTGGGAAACTGTCCCATAAAGTATATTAGATTTTCCCAGCAATGTTTTTTGACAAGGGACACAAGGGCGGCAGTGTAGTATAATGGTTAAGAAACTGGGTTTGCAACCGAAAGGTCGCAGGTTCGAGTCCCACGTAGGACACTGCCGTTGTACCCCTGAGCAAGGTACTTCACCTGAATTGCTTCAGTATATATCCAGCTGTAAATGGATACTATGTATAAATGCAAAAATGCTGTGTAAGTCGCTCTGGATAAGAGCGTCTGCTAAATGCCTATAATGTAATGTAATGTAAGAACAGTGGTGTGTGGTAAGTGGGGGGCGATTCCTAAACAGATGTTGAGCTTTGCCTAGAGACGGGGGTCGGGGTGGGAGGGGCATGGTTTGAGGGAGTGATACCTTTCACTGTTCGCCAATCATTTCCCTTATCATGTGATTACTGCCTGTAAATCAACACTTTACCCACAATGCACCTCTCGGCTGATTATGGTTTATTTAGGGGGAACAGATTATGAACTATTGACGTGTTCAATAGAGCTGGTTAAATTAATTGAAAGATGAATATTCAAAAGGTGGACAAATTTTCTGCCAGCTAAGAATGTTCTCATTAACCAGGGTTTTTTATATACACTGGAACAAATGCACATCTCCCTCAAACTCTGTTCATTCATACAGAGAGCCACATAGTTCCGGACCAACACGGCCCAGAGAGAAAAAAAAAACACATAAGCCCCAAACAGACGCCCAGCACACTGAGCGGGATACCCGCTGTTGTGTGACGTCCGCGGGATAGTAACGCGGCAGTCTTTATATTATAGGCTATACGATAGCTGCGTAGTTAGTATTAATTCCGGTTTTCGCCGTTGCAATTTCGACCCCTTACAGCCATGTTGTAATTGTAGGATCTCTGTAGAGTTGCCCATTGATGTACAGTTTATCTACGCTCAATCTGACTTTGTGGTTTTTGTCCCTGTGTTCTTTTAGGATAGGGTACAGTTTTTTCCTTCGTGCGATGATTTCGGGGGGGTATTGCTCATTCATTGAGAAGGCAGTTCCTTTCAGTTCGCGTCCAAGAGCCAATATTGCCATTTTATCTTTAAAATGTTCAAAGCGCGCCACAATCGGCCTGGGATTATTTTGCCAGTCTTTCTTGCGTGGCCCAATTCTGTGCGCACGGGAGATGGCAATGCTGCTAGTTTCTTCCACCGATCGTTTCAGTTGTTGTTGCATAAATATTTTAAACAGCTTTTCGGTGGAGTCAAATGTTTCAATTTCCTCTTCTTTAATCCCCATGAGTATGATGTTGTCTCTCATGCTTCGGCAACGTAAATCCAGCAAGTCTCTTTTCAATTCTTTATTTTCCAGTTCCATTCTGTCAACTTTTGGTTCAATATCTGACAGTTTTTCTTTGAGATGTACGTTTTCTTGTCGCAATTCTTCAATTATTTGAAAGTTGTAGTCCATAGATCTTTTCAACTCAGCTACGTCTTCAGAGAGAGTTGTAAGGATATCCAATTTATTTAATTTTTCATTTATAGAGGATAACAGCTCGCGGTCGCTTGCGGTAAATACTGCGGTGGGCTCCTCTTCGGAAGCCGGCCTGGCACGTTTAGCTTCTTTTTTGGTTGTCATTATTCCGTTAAAGTACGAATCAATGTAATCCTCAAGATTTAGGATTTCGTTATTTTTTGGAAAATCCAGTATTACTGGATAGCCGGCTGTCACCGTTGTTGGATTGACTTATTGATTCAAAAAGGAAATAGTAATAGAAGATAGTACAATACCGTTGTTTCGTTGTTTGTTAGTTGGTGGGGCTCTCCCGGTTCTCGTTCAAACCTTCAGCAGTGCATCACGGGAAGTGGATAGACGTACTACTCAGCCAGTCATCACAAGACTCTTCTATTCTCTGAGGCATCCATGTTGCCCAGTCTCTGCTCAGGGCTCCTACAACACACACAACACAACTCTGTACATTTTTGTATATTTAGGTGAACATTGGAAGCTGACCTCGGAACTGGGCTTTTAAAACTTCCAGTATCTCAAAACAATTTAAATAAGCATTGCACATGTACAGGCACATAATACTGGCACATTTACAATAATGTTGATTAACGTCCTCTGTCCCTGTAAAAATAAAATTGTAAAAAAATAAACAATTAAATAAATAGATGACATAAGTAGATAAAAGAGTGGCGTTATTAATGGGTATCTAAACCCTCTTGGGTCTCCACATCTCCGTACATGAAAGCTCCGCCCCTTTGAGCCCCACCTTGCAGCAGGCAGCCAATGAGGATGAATCTCTCAGGGCCAGTCATGTTTCTGGGTCAGAGAGATGCAGAGACAATGAGCTGTAACTGAAATGAAAAAGCACTGTAGTTATAAAAGAACATTTCACTTTACAAACTAAATAAAACATGATATTCATATTAACACCGAGAAGTGTATACACAGTGTTTCAAACAAAATTGGACCTGTTCTCACTCTCAGACAGTTGGTTTATTTGTATTGAATCAAGAACACATAGGGCTGGAAAACTTGTTTTCGTCCAAGACTAGGCTCAATCCTTGTCTGGGAAACTGTCCCATAAAGTATATTTGATTTTCCCAGCAATGTTTTTTGACAAGGGACACAAGAACAGTGTGGTGTGTTAAGTGGGGGGCGATTCCTAAACAGAACAAGTGGGGATGTTGAGCTTTGCCTAGAGGAGGGGGTCAGGGTGGGAGGGGCATGGTTTGAGGGGGCGATACCTTTCACTGTTCGCCAAACATTTCCCTTATCATGTGATTACTGCCTGTGAATCAGCACTTTACCCAAAATGCACCTCTCGGCTGATTATGGTTTATTTAGGGGGAACAGATTATGAACTATTGACTTGTTCAATAGAGCGGGTTAAATTAATTGAAAGATGAATATTCAAAAGGTGGACAAATTTTCTGCCAGCTAAGAATGTTCTCATAAACCAGGGTTTTTTATACACACTGGAACAAAAGCACATCGCCCTCAAACTCTGTTCATTCACACTTGTACTCCTCTTATAAAAAAATGCACAGAATAAGCAATAACATTCACAGTGAAAATTAGTTTTGCTAAACAGTTTTTTTTTTTTTTAGATTGGTAACAACATACATTCCCTCCCCTCCCCCCTGATTAACACATCTTGGGACGTATCAAATCGCACAATAAACACGGAAGCTGAAGAGAATGTTGCCAGATAAGAATTAATTATTATGGCTCAGGTCTGAGTTGCATAAGATCAAATGCCGTGATTTAAATATTTTAATAGAATAGTTAAGAGTTAAAATGCAAAGAATAATAGACCCATTGAAACCGAATTCCCAGGTGACGCAGTTTCTCACTTTAACACACTGTAGCCAGAGCATACTCCATGAATAAAACATGTTTAGAAATGTATTGACTCTGATAATCATCCCTAAAAAGTGCAGCCCCAGCACAGGGGAACAGCCCCACACCATCAACATGAAATTAATTCCACAACAAACTAACACTTCAAGACAGGACCTTCAGTCCAGCGTGTCCTGACTTACCTCATGTACTTACCTTCATTTTGGCTCGTGTAGCTCCATCAGCTTCATGTGTTGAGTATTTATGAGACCATGACCACATGCCGTGTTTAAATAATAACATTCTCCGTATTTACCAAAGCATCCCTGCCCCCATTTCATTTATACCCCATATATCAGCTGAGATCTAAAGCATAACCCAATGCTTCACTATACAAGGCTGCACAGAAGTTTCACACGGGGAACGATCTTAATTTACCTTATTGCTTGAGTAGATTATCAGCAGATGAACATGTGTAGCTGTTTCTGAGCAGGGAGATACTGGGAATGAGTGACACAGTGTCTCTACACAATCGAAACAATTTCCTCATTTCACCACAATTACCACTTTGAGTTCCCTTATTTTTATTTCAGATTTGTCATGGATAGTTTATTTATTTATTTATTGTTTATTTTACTTCATTTACTGTATTTATTTTTTGGAAGGGGGGTTGGCCACACAACCCCTGTGCTAATCTATACAGTACACGATGATACAGAATGAATGCAGTGATGTGAGCGGATCTCAGAGTGGATCTAAGAGATCTAAGAGCACCAGGTGCACCTCACAATGGTTGCAATGGGATCATTGTGTGGGATTAAAATTCACATAAACATTGCTTGACACCATATTGCATAATTACAGTTCATACATACATTCTGAAAGTACTCCTAATTCAATGGAGTCCTTTGCAGTGCTTGGTTTCTGATGTGGGCCATCAAAGATACTGTCACTTTCTAATCTAATCTAATCTACTACTAATACTAATACATGGCGCTGTAATGGTGACATGTAGTCCAGTTGTTTCTCGTGTTTGTGTTTGTTAATTTGAATGTGTTTTCTTGTGTCAGGCTTTTGTTTTAGTGTTTTTCATGCGCTGTGTGTCTGTGGGACGGGGGGACGGGCTGGAGACTTTTCAGGGCACTCCTGCTGCTCGTTTTGATAATATTGACAAATTGTCTTGTCGATATTTGTTTGTGGTCGTCACCATGTAGACGCATTCGCAACATATGCTTGGGAATGTCCGTTGGATCTGGAGACTCCAGCAACAAAGTTACCATCGCTCTTCACCGGAGTTGAAGATGTCGGACTCGGGACTGATCCGGGAGTGCAGGCAATCTCCAAAAGGCAACCAGGGAAGAATAATATAATGCAGGGGAGGAGTGAGCAGGCAACTGGGAAGATTGACGCAGTTCGTTGCTCCGTTTCGGTGTTGTAGAGAGAGCGTGGCGCTGCGTGTATGGAGGAGAGTCGTGGAGGTGGAGTTTGTGTGTTGGACTGCTTAGTGACACTGGACATCTCGGGACAGCAGGGGCTATTATTAATCATGGCTGTATTGCACTTTAATTCACTTGATTGATGTAATTATTCTGTTGGATGTCTTTGTTTGATATGTTTGTTTGTTTGTTGTGGGTCTGCCCCACTGTCTATGTCTTTTTTGTTGTTGCTGGGACTACAACTGAAGTTCCCTAGCGGGAAATAAAAGTTATTCTATTCTATTCTATTCTATTCTATACCTACATATGTCTCTTTTAGTTGTTAGGCTAATTTATTTAGATTTTTAGCGCACGTATGCACATAAATATATTTTTTGAGCAAACATACTCTGTGGTTTAGTGGTTGTCTGGGAGTTATACACTCATAATCAGGGGTTAAATAATCTATCCATGGTCTCAGGGGGAGCGGTGAAGCAATTAATAGTTTGATACAGATGAGAGTGAGTTTTGTAGGTAAGGCAACAGGACTCAGAGATTAATGTAGAAATGTTCTTATGAGGAGTTACGTGGAATAGATATGAGTATCATACAAACACATGGGTCCAGCTCACTTTTTAAATTTGTTTATGTCTGTCATGGTTCGTGGGTTTTTATTTTTTTTTCCCGTTGCGGTTCTCGTCCTTATTTTCCTCATGTGCCGAAGGTGTTATTTTCCTTGCTAAGTTTCCCATTTTGGCTCCAGTATTGAGCTTGGGAGATTTAGTTTGTGTTTCGTTATTCGAGTTCGCCCTATTTTAATGGGTTGATTTTCATTTGGCTGTTTAGCCACAAGGAAGTAGTTTCCTGTCTTTTCTTTTTTTGTATTTATTATTTTGTTATTCTCTTTATTGGTCCTCACTGCGTGAGTGACTTGTTTCTGATCCCCCTTCATGTTTGATTATCCACCACTAAAATCCATTACAATGTCAGCCAGTCACTCAGTTTAGCGCAAGAATAAATGGTTACACTTTATTTTGAGTGATCACCACCGCACTCCAGCCCCTGAGTACAAGCCTGGCGACTCAGTTTGGCTCTCTTCTAAAGACATTCCCCTCCAATCCACTTCCCGCAAACTCCAGCCCCGCTTCATCGGTCCCTACAAGATTCACAGCATCATCAATCCCACCTCAGTCAAGCTGTCATTGCCCCCTTCCCTGAAGATTCACCCCACATTTCATGTTTCCTGCATTAAGCCCTATTCCACTGACCCCATTTGAATGTAGGTACCTGTTTTTTAGTTTTTTCATAATTTCTGTACATAAATTGTTGTAATTAGGTAGCAAGAAGTGTATGTATATGAATCCTGACTGCTTAGACATAACTGTGTAGTTCTCTGTTTTAATAAACGCTATGAACATATTTGTAGCCTTTACAGTTTGTGAGATAAACCGCTTTGTTTGTCACTAGTGGAAACAGGTGAGAATTGGCATATATTGCCCTTGCTAGAAAGAGGTTAAGTAGCTGGTTTATTTAACAAACAATTAAGTAAACAATTTGCATATTACATTACAGAATTAAAATGACAGAAATTGCATATAGAGATTCCTAAATTACATTGCTATTAGTACAAATTAAAAATACCCAGACCATGGGTAAAAGGGTCCCCCTGTGCTATGTGTCATACAACTGGGAGGAGGAGCTCAGTGAAATCTTCTCGCCCATTTGTCTGACAGACAGCGACGGAGGCCATATTTACCCTTGTGCTTCATTCTGTGGCTTTGCCGGCTGGGGATGGATCACTCTCATTGGAGGAGCAATCCTTCCTGTTCGTGTCACATGACGCGTTGTCGTAGACGGGATTGGTTACGGCAGCAGCCTCTGGGTTGCTTTTGCGTTTGGTGAATTTGATAGAGGCGTAATGCAGGATGTCATCGGCTGCTTGACTTTGGGATTTTGTCTGGGTCTGCGCTCCTGTTTCCGTCTCTTTCTGTTCTTCCCCTTCTTTCTTCTTCCTGGCCACCATCAGGTGGTTGGCGTAAAGATCCTCAACTGACTTCGATGGAGGACCCTGGGAAAACAAATGTGTTTCGCTTCATTGCCTGTGTGCTACAGGGGCGGCAGTGTATGGTTAAGGAACTGGGCTTGTGACCTAAAGGTTGCAGGTTTGATTCCCAGGTAGGACACTGCTATTGTACCCATTGTACCCGTGAGCCAGATACTTCACCTGAAGTATACTGTATATTCAGCTGTATAAATGGATACTATGTAAAACAATGCAGAAAGCTGTGTGAATCTGCTAAATGCGTCCCGTAAAGTAAATGTAATGTCTAGTGTGTGTTCCCATAATTCCTGTTCTGGAGTTACGTACACTATGAGTCATGTGATAATTACCAGAGAGAGGGGCTTGTGTTCACACCCTGCTTCAGCAGGGCCGGTTGATTCCTCTGTCTCATCACTTGTCTGCACTTGACCTGAACAATCAGCACAGATCTCAGCCGTGCGTGTCCTCCATTTTAATTCAGAAACAGATACAGAAGCAAAAACATATATACAGTATAAGCAAAACAAAGCCAGTCAGACAGAGACCGTTTTCAGGAGACTTTCCTCATTGTGAAAGCCAAAGTTCAGGCTTGAAAGTGTTTAGGGGGACTTACTTTTGTTTAAGGTAAAGAGCCACACCCCACAGCAAGCTTGTCGTTAGAGCCGCCACTAACACTCCAATGACCAGGTGACCAGTGGAGAAGAGAACTGAGGGACAAACATTCCACTTGAAAGAGTTGACAATCCTGGATGATGTACATTTATAAATAGGAATGCAAAAAATGGTCACACATCGGCTCAGTCATGGATGGCATCAAAAAATGCCTACTGATCTTTGAGGTCAATTCCAACAATTTAACAGCATTCGTCTCGGATAAGGCAAGTTAAATGTTGAAAGCATGAAACCCTCAAAGGCTTGATGACAAATGTCGTTAATATGTAACATGTCATGCTCACATTGTGACACTTGAGTGGCATTTGGGCTAGCCATTCCCATAGTTGATATCTTTCCCATTTACGGTTCGTGGAATTGAATGATAATATTGCCAGAGAATGGACCTTTGGAGTCTAACTACAGATATACAATTATATACAGGCCTGCTATATGGAGAATGAGAGATAGATACTGTAAATTCCACATACATTGCCATCTAGAAATAAACAGAAACTTTAAAGTGTTTGCCTGCAATTATATATATGTTTTTAAGGCATAAACTCTTTTTTCATTTTTAATGGTCACTGGGAGTTTCTATTTTGCACCAGGATGAATTGACATGCTCCAGATGCCCATTCAGCTAACAGCTAAATCCTGAGCTTATCTATCAACCACAGAGAAAAGAAAATAGGAAAATGTAAGAGTAATACACTTTTTAGAGAAAAATATACTCGTGTAAAAGTAAAAATATCATAAAATGTCTGAAAAAAGGACCAAAAGTACTAGCTCAGCTCTCTAGATACAGTGTCAAACCCACTTTTACACATCCTTAAATAAACGCTTCAAAATGTTCTTGTCTGTATATTAGTGCCTGATGTAGAACATGTTAAAGATGTGCACCTGTTCACCTGAGTGTTGCTGTGGAAACGGGACGAGGAGCCTGAGGCTGGAGGAGCCCAGAGTGTTGGTGCTGAGGCAGAGGAGAGTGGGCATGTCTCCCTGTGAGTGGCGCATGGTGAGGGAGCTCCTCAGGCCTGTGTTCCCCAGCTGCTCCTCCTTGATGACTCTGTCAGTAGAGTTAGTGACCCGCAGTCCAGACACACGCCACTCCATGCTGGGAGAGGGATTCCCACGGCTCTCACAGGAGCAGCAGATCTCTGCTGCAGTTCTGCTGCAGCTCCCAGAGTCAGAGATCTGAGGCATGTCTGAACACAGGATGCCACAGTTAAAAATACCACAGTTGTTCACAAACACCAATAATCTGATTAATGCAGTTATCTAATGAATACAAACACTGAACATACATTTTATATCCAGCTGTACAGTTGTTGAGTTCTCCTTGCCATGTTCATTCTGTGCTTCACAGTAGTACTGTTCACTGCCACTGGACTCAGTCACATTGAAGGTGAGATTCTGTCCAGTTCCTACAGTGTCCATCTCTCTCCCATTCATTTTATACCAGGTGTAGTTCTGCACTGGTGGGTTGGCATCACTGCTGCAGGTCAGAGTCACAGAGCTGCCCTTTAACACTGAACGAGAGGGACTGAAGGACACTGAGGTCTTTTTAGGATAATCTGAAAGATATGAAAATATGGCATTTATTTTTGTTCTTGAATATGTTATGAACCATCTGTACATATTGTGCCCTAAATTCACATTTAAAAAACAAAGTGAAATGTGATTGGTCATTGTCCCAAAATATTAAATTGAAATAGAAATGAAATTAGGAAATTTGCATTCATACTATAAAAACGAAAATTACTGATGATTGGATGGATAATCAAGTAATATTGATTATCTTCTGGGCTTATTCTTAAAAGCTCAAATCCAGCTCTCTTACACAGAACTCTGAGAGTCAGACTGGTGTTAGACTTCTGAATGTTTCCTTGTTGCAGTTTGTAAAGCGCCCTGCAGGTGATCTTCTGCCCATGGTGGAGGTGGGAAGCAGTGAAGGTCAGAACAGAAGACACAGATTTGGTTTGATCCTCATTGTCTTGCAGTTGATCCACACTGTCACTCAGTCTGGGGGTCCATGCGAGATTTGGGGGGAGTTTAGGACAGGGGGCTGCAGCAGAGCAGCTCAAACTCACAGAGGTCCCCTCCATCACCTCCACCTTCTCTGGGGTTAACTTGGGTTTGGGTGGAGAGGCTAGGAGACATGGAGACATGGAAACTTGAGGACGGGTTACTGTCTGTCTCAGGATTGGAGACTCACACAACACTCAGAGCGCAATTTAATCACCACATCAACAGTGTCTGACTAACATACAGTATTTACAATGAGAAATCAGTATTTACACTGTGATATCAGTATTTAAAATGTGAAATCAGTATTTACAATGTGATATCAGTATTTACAATGTGAAATCAGTATTTACAATGTGATATAAGTATTTACATTGTTAAATCAGTATTTACAATTAGAAATCATTATTTACAATGAGAAATCAGTATTTACAATGAGAAATCAGTATTTACAATGAGAAATCAGTATTTACAATGGGATATCAGTATTTACAATGCAAAATCTACTATCAAGTAATTTGCATTCATTTATTTCTTACATTCAAGGTATATTTCTCTTAGAGGACAGCAATATTACCTCCTGTACCTCATTTTAAAAACATCAGCACAATTCCCTACATCAGCACAAACGCACACAATGAAAGGCACAACAGTAAATGCAATACCTGTGACATTAATTTGGACACCTTTAGCAAAAGTGAACTTTAGATTTGGGCATTCCAATCTGAATAAATATTTATCAGTGTAATTCAGAGGGAAGCGGTGCAGAATTGTGGTGCAGTTCTTCATCAGCAGGTCTCCAATTAATGTTCCTTTAATTATGTTCTGTTCAGATGTTGACTCAGTTATACTGGAATCAAACACTACTGATCCGGAAGGACTACTTTTTTTCCATTTTCCTTTAGCCACAGCTACCAGCTTTTTGTCATAGTCAGGATTGATCTCAAATGTGCAGGGAATCAGCACACAGGATCCAGCCAGAGCTTCTATACTCTGAGGCGTCCATATTGCCCAGTCTCTGCTCAGGGCTCCTACAACACACACAACACAACTCTGTACATTTTTGGATATTTAGGTGAACATTGGAAGCTGACCTCGGAACTGTGCTTTAAAAACTTCCATTATCTAAAAAAAAATGTAAATAAGCATTGCACATGTACAGGCACATAATACTGGCACATTTACAGTCATGTTGATTAATGTCCTCTGTCCCTGTAAAAATAAAATTGTAAAAAAATAAACAATTAAATAAATAGATGACATAAGTTGATAAAAGAGTGGCGTTATTAATGGGTATCTAAACCCTCTTGGGTCTCGACATCTCTGTACATGAAAGCTCCGCCGCTTTGAGCCCCACCTTGCAGCAGGCAGCCAATGAGGATGAATCTCTCAGTGCCAGTCATGTTTCTGGGTCAGGGAGATGCAGAGACAATGAGCTGTAACTGAAATGAAAAAGCACTGTAGTTATAAAAGAACATTTCACTTAGCAAACTAGATAAAACATGATATTCATATTAACACCGAGAAGTGTATACACAGTGTTTCAAACAGACAGTTGGTTTATTTGAATTGAATCAAGAACACAGAGGGCTGGAAAACTTGTTTTAGTCCAAGACTAGGCTCAACCCTTGTTTGGGAAACTGTCCCATAAAGTATATTAGATTTTCCCAGCAATGTTTTTTGACAAGGGACACAAGGGCGGCAGTGTAGTATAATGGTTAAGAAACTGGGTTTGCAACCGAAAGGTCGCAGGTTCGAGTCCCACGTAGGACACTGCCGTTGTACCCCTGAGCAAGGTACTTCACCTGAATTGCTTCAGTATATATCCAGCTGTAAATGGATACTATGTATAAATGCAAAAATGCTGTGTAAGTCGCTCTGGATAAGAGCGTCTGCTAAATGCCTATAATGTAATGTAATGTAAGAACAGTGGTGTGTGGTAAGTGGGGGGCGATTCCTAAACAGATGTTGAGCTTTGCCTAGAGACGGGGGTCGGGGTGGGAGGGGCATGGTTTGAGGGAGTGATACCTTTCACTGTTCGCCAATCATTTCCCTTATCATGTGATTACTGCCTGTAAATCAACACTTTACCCACAATGCACCTCTCGGCTGATTATGGTTTATTTAGGGGGAACAGATTATGAACTATTGACGTGTTCAATAGAGCTGGTTAAATTAATTGAAAGATGAATATTCAAAAGGTGGACAAATTTTCTGCCAGCTAAGAATGTTCTCATTAACCAGGGTTTTTTATATACACTGGAACAAATGCACATCTCCCTCAAACTCTGTTCATTCATACTTGTACTCCTCTTATAAAAAAATGCACAGAATAAGCAATAACATTGACAGTGAAAATTAGTTTTGCTAAACAGTTTTTTTTTTTAGATTGGTAACAACATACATTCCCTCCCCTCCCCCCTGATTAACACATCTTGGGACGTATCTTATCTCACAATAAACACGGAAGCTGAAGAGAATGTTGCCAGATAAGAATGAATTATTATGGCTCTGGTCAGAGTTGCATAAGATCAAATGCCATGATTTAAATATTTTAATAGAATAGTAATGGTTTAGAGTTAAAGTGCAAAGAATAATAGACCCATCGAAACCGAATTCCCAGGTGACGCAGTTTCTCACTTTAACACACTGTAGCCAGAGCATACTCCATGAATAAAACATGTTTAAAAATGTATTGACTCTGATAATCATCCCTAAAAAGTGCAGTCCCAGCACAGGGGAACAGCCCCACACCATCAACATTAAATTAATTCCACAACAAACTAAAACTTCAAGACAGGACCTTCAGTCCAGCATGTCCAGACTTACCTCATGTACTTACCTTCATTTTGGCTCGTGTAGCTCCATCAGCTTCATGTGTTGTGTATTTATGAGACCATGACCACACCTCGTTTTTAAATAATAACATTCTCCGTATTTACCAAATCATCCCTGCCCCCATTTCATTTATACCCCATATATCAGCTGAGATCTAAAGCATAACCCAATGCTTCACAATACAAGGCTGCACAGAAGTTTCACACGGGGAACGATCTTAATTTACCTTATTGCTTGAGTAGATTATCAGCAGATGAACGTGTGTAGCTGTTTCTGAGCAGAGAGATACTGGGAATGAGTGACACAGTGTCTCTACACAATCAAAACAATTTCCTCATTTCACCACAATTACCACTTTGAGTTCCCTTATTTTTACTTCAGATTTGTCATGGATAGTTTATTTATTTATTTATTGTTTATTTTACTTCATTTACTGTGTTTATTTTTTGGAAGGGGGGTTGGTCACACAATCCCTGTACTAATCTATACAGTACATGATGATACAGAATGAATGCAGTGATGTGAGCGGATCTCAGAGTGGATTTAAGAGATCTAAGAGCATCCGGTGCACCTCACAATGGTTGCAATGGGATCATTGTGTGGGATTAAAATTCACATAAACATTGCTAGACACCATAGGGCATAATTACAGTTCATACATACATTCCGAAAGTACTCCCAATTCAAAGGAGTCCTTTGCAGTGCTTGGCTTCTGATGTGGGCCATCAAAGATACTGTCACTTTCTAATCTAATCTAATCTACTACTAATACCAATACATGGCGCTGTAATGGTGACATGTAGTCCAGTTGTTTCTCGTGTTTGTGTTTGTTAATTTGAATGTGTTTTCTTGTGTCAGGCTTTTGTTTTTGTTTTTTTCATGCACTGTGTGTCTGTGGGACGGGGGGACGGGCTGGAGACTTTTCAGGGCACTCCTGCTGCTCGTTTTAATAATATTGACAAATTGTCTCGTCGATATAATTTTGTTTGTGGTCGTCACCATGTAGACGCATTCGCAACATATGCTCGGGAATGTCCGTTGGATCTGGAGACTCCAGCAACAAAGTTACCATCGCTCTTCACCGGAGTTGAAGATGTCGGACTCGGGACTGATCCATGAGTGCAGGCAATCTCCAAAGGAGGCAACCAGGGAAGGAGAAGATAATGCGGGGGAGGAGTGAGCAGGCAACTGGGAAGATTGACACAGTTCGTTGCTCCGTTTCGGTGTTGTAGAGAGAGCGTGGCGCTGCATGTATGGAGGAGAGTCGTGGAGGTGGAGTTTGTGTGTTGGACTGCTTAGTGACACTGGACATCTCGGGACAGCAGGGGCTATTATTAATCATGGCTGTATTGCACTTTAATTCACTTGATTGATGTAATGATTCTGTTGGATGTCTTTGTTTGATATGTTTGTTTGTGTGTTGTGGGTCTGCCCCACTGTCTATGTCTTTTTTGTTGTTGCTGGGACTACAACTGAAGGTCCCTAGCGGGAAATAAAAGTTATTCTATTCTATTCTATTCTATACCTACATATGTCTCTTTTAGTTGTTAGGCTAATTTATTTAGATTTTTAGCGCACGTATGCACATAAATATATTTTTTGAGCAAACATACTCTGTGGTTTAGTGGTTGTCTGGGAGTTATACACTCATAATCAGGGGTTAGATAATCTATCCATGGTCTCAGGGGGGGGGGGCGGTGAAGCAATTAATAGTTTGATACAGATGAGAATGAGTTTTGTAGGTAAGGCAACAGGACTCAGAGATTAATGTAGAAATGTTCTTATGAGGAGTTACGTGGAATAGATATGTGTATCATACAAACACATGGGTCCAGCTCACTTTTTAAATTTGTTTATGTCTGTCATGGTTCGTGGGTTTTTATTTATTTTTTCTCGTTGCGGTTCTCGTCCTTATTTTCCTCATGTGCCGAAGGTGTTCTTTTCCTTGCTAAGTTTCCCATTTTGGCTCCAGTATTGAGCTTGGGAGATTTAGTTTGTGTTTCGTTATTCGAGTTCGCCCTATTTTAATGGGTTGATTTTCATTTGGCTGTTTAGCCACAAGGAAGTAGTTTCCTGTCTTTTCTTTTTTTGTATTTATTATTTTGTTATTCTCTTTATTGGTCCTCACTGCATGAGTGACTTGTTTCTGATCCCCCTTCATGTTTGATTATCCACCACTAAAATCCATTACAATGTCAGCCAGTCACTCAGTTTAGCACAAGAATAAATGGTTACACTTTATTTTGAGTGTCCAATATCAACTGATATCAACTGATGTCCAATATTGACACTCAACACTCTTGTCAAGAAACATTCTATTGACACTCAGCAAAGTATGATCTGACTGTTTGCTGTATCTCAACTCTCTATGATATTCAGTTCATATCAAGTTGATTGTTAACATTGGACACTCAAAATGAAGTGATACCGAATAAACATCTTATATATCTCTGAAATATTGTGTTGTCTTAAATAAAGGAGTGTCCACGGTTGTGTGTTAAGCAGGGAAAATGTGATTGTGCACTAATCAAACATTTAACATAAAAATTAATTCATCTTAATTTTAACATTTAAAAAAGGCAGATCTAAAGGGATAATTTTAACTATATTATTTCAGTTTTATTTTATTATTATTTTTTTGATTGGCCCATATTTTTTTATGTACAATGAAGGATATTTTATACAATGCTTTACAATGACTGGTATTGGGGCATTTGGTGGGTTTTGGGGGTCGAAAGCAGAAAAATGTAAAATTTCAACTAACACAACATTAAACACTATTTTTTTAAATTTAGTCTTAATTTAGTGTGTATAATATTTCGAAAAGAATTGTATTAGAGCTGATTTACCCAGTTCACTGTGAACTGCATTGTGTTCATTACTAGGGATAGCTGCTACTGTATGGGAAGAATATGCTTTCTTATCAGTTCTGTAGTTACTTCGATGAACTTCTGTATGCACTTACTGTACGTCGCTTTGGATAAAAGCGTCTGCTAAATGAATGTAATGTAATGTAATGTAATGAGACCTCTTTCCTACAGCACAGCATGCATCATAATTAATAGATTCAACAACAAATAAAAATACATATATTTTTTTGAAGATTAATTGGGTGATATACGCAACCATCTGGACAAATTTCATGTGGGATATTTTGTTGTGTTTGACTGCAATGCAAAGGTCATTTTTAATTGTTTCCCTCTGAAACAGAGACAGACATTCTTCCGTGCTCATTCATATTATAATGAAATATAAACATACGACCTTTCACAGTCTGCCTGACTTCTTCATTCTCATATATTTTATGTACATCTTATCTGTGCCAATAATAGTGGATGGCACTGTATACAGACGTGCTCTAATTTGTTGGCACCCCTGGTAAAGATGAGTAAAAAGGGTTATAAAACATTTACCTTTTGGTGAAATGCTCCAACTTTTAATTGACATTAATTTATTATGAGAAAAAAAAAATACCTCATCAAGAAATAATTATTTTTAACAAAACCATGTGTGCCACAATTATTGGCACCCCTGTATTTATATATTGAATAAAGTATTCTTTTTTTATATTTGGTTGCATATCTTTTGTATGCCATGACTTCCTGATGTCTGTGACCCAACAACATCAAAAGACTCTTGATATCTTATTTTCTGGTACTCTTACAAGCGATGCTAAATGTCTTTGCATTTGAATGGATCTCTATGGAAATTGGGGGGTGCGACTAGATTTAGCTGTAAATTACACTGGAATATTATGGAACACATGGTTGGCTAAATGATTGTGTTATCAGGCGTCTGACATATCAAACAAGCCTTAAACCATCACTCTGCTGCCAGAAATACAATAGATATGGATGGATAACTTGAATGGTTTCTTCTTTTTCTCATAATTCATGAACATCAATTAAAGTTTGGATTTTTCCAAATTTTTTCAGTGTGAGATTAAGCTAATTCACCAAACAGTTAATTTTTTACAACCATTTTTACTCATCTTTACCAGGGGTACCAACAAATTTGAGCACGTCTGTATATTGTGTGCATTCTCTGAGAAATCAGAGAGCTTAGGTAAGATCTCTCTCTCATTCTGTTATTTCTGCTTGCAAGAAAAATAAAGTCTTATTGCGTTTAAATCTGTCTCTGCTGTGGAATCATATTGGTATGATTGACAACTTCAGCCCTCGTCATAAGAAGGGAAAATAGAATTTCCATCACAAAAAACTCTTCCTCTATTTCATACAATTGTCACAGGCACACTCACACCAACCAAGATAACTGTACCAGTTGCAGAGTATGAAGAGATGTTCTGACATATTAAAAACATTTTAGTTCTGTAATTGAACATACATTGTTATGGTTTAGAACACTGGATTGGACCCAAATGCAAGACTCAGAGGCAAACTCAAAGAAAACTCCACAAGGAGTATATTTGGTAAACTAAGGTGAAGGAATGGAAGCGGGGTTGGCAAACTAAACAGGGCTGGAGTAGACAAAACGGGAGGCAGGCAGGGCGGGCTGAAGCGAGGAACAGAAAACGAACAGGCCGGGAGAATCTCAAGACGGAGCTGAGAAAACGAACTGGCAATGAATGAATGTGAATGGGGAACTAAAATAGAGCAGGGAACAGGTGAGAATGCTGATTGGTTGAATGCGGGGTGTGCGGAATGTGTGCGAGGAGGGAGAGTGATAGGTAGACAATGAGGGGAGAAATCAAAGAACCAAAACGGGGGACCACGCCCAGCCTGCAACAAACACGGAACTAGACAGACAGCGAGAACTGAAAAACACGACCTGAGACATGAGGAATGAGAAAATGAAAGAAACGAAAGAGAGGTGGATTGGAGGGAAACGGCGGATGTTACGATACATTTTAATCAGGCGTGGGCTACAGGAACTGTATGTGCTCACTGAGTGGGGTGCTGGACAATGTGGAGTCAGTTTAAGGTGAGAATGAGAAGCACAGGATAGACGCATGCTTGATAATGATGGCCTGCCAGTATAAGTGTGGTGTTTCCTGTTTCACCATGTGACAGCCAAAGTTGTTCTCCAGTTAAATGACTGTAGAGGATGTTGGGCTGTAGCATCACTGTATTGAGAATTAATGTTTTAGCCCGAGGCCCCAACCAAGATCCTTTGTCCAAAAAACATTTTGCAAGCCAGGCTCTAAATTTAATTTAATTGATAATTTAGTTTCATTATTAATTCTTCCACTTAAACCCACAGGACCTTATATTTCCTAAAATAAGCACTTTGCATCACTTCTTCTTAAGCACTGCAGGCACACTGTTACATTTGTCATGAGAACAGGGAGCTCTCTATAGATTTAAAATATCTTCAGAAAAACACAAGAGTCTTGAGACTGGCAGTGTTAAAGGGACCTTGAGCAGGTTGTTGTAATCTCAGCTGCAGTGCAAAGTGAATGACAGGCAGCTGGAGACAGGGATAAGATGTAAATGGTATTGTTCAACATTATTTGTTTCTAACGGTGATGTTTTCTCACACCACCATGGAACAGTCACATAAGTAAGAGTTTATTTTATGTTTATAGGGTTGGAGAATGTGAATCAACTTTATCGGGGTGAAACTGTTACTTGTGAAGTTACAGTTCTTTATTATTTTGGTTAATTTTAAGATACTGCTGCCTGATAATTTTCAAAAGAATACAAATCAAAACCAAAAATTTTACTAGGAAAATTGGTGAAAATGTATATATGTATGCCGGTGTTTGTGTGTGTGCATACTTGTGTGTATGTATGTATGTATGTATGTATGTATGTATGTATGTATGAACAAAATTAAACATTGCAAAGAATTGAAACAGGAATGACATTTTTTTTTTACTTCTATGTGGAATAGGCAGTTATGACATACTTTTGCTAAATATGAACCTACATCTATAAGTACATATTGTATACAGTTGTATGCTGGGTGTTCAGATATACACTGCCTGGCCAAAAAAAAAGTTGCCATTGCACCCGTCATGCATAGTGACCACTGTAAAAGCCTCTGGAGGCAGTGCTATGATCTGGGGTTGCTTCAATTGGTCAGGTCTAGGCTCAGCAACTTTATGCAGCAATAAAATTAAGTCAGCTGAGTACCTGAATGTACTGAATGACCAGGTAATTCCAGGACGACAATGCCAAGATTTATCGAGTCCTGATCTTAACCCCATTGAAAGTCTTTGGGATTCACTGGAGAAGACTTTACGGAGTGGTTTGACTCTCCCGTTGTCAATACAAGATCTCGGCCAAAAGTTATTGCAACTCTGGACGGAATTGACGTTGCATTAGGTTATCGAAACAATGCCACGACGAATGTGTGCCGCAATCAAAGCTAAACACGGTCCAACTAAATATTAGTGTGTGCAACCTTTTTTTTTTGGCCAGGCAGTGTTACTTGCTATATTTACAGTCAATTTTACATGGTGTCTTCATATTTTGTCGCCATTCTTTTATATATTCTGCAGCACTAAATTCAGCACATTGCCGGACTATGTATCTCTATTGTGTATATTTTGATGTGATCATAATGTCCTTCTTTGTCTATAGAGCAGTGGTGTCCAATCATGTGCCATGGAAGGCAGAGAGAATATGCAGATTTTTATTCCAACCAATCACTTCACCTGCCAACTGTCAACATTAAATAGCTGTTGTTCGTCATTACTGAGGTCTGATTAGAAAGCAAGTTTTAGTGGATGATCTTGGTATTTTAGAATCGGGACACCACAAAAGCATCTAAAATACGGGATTGTCCCGGGAAAAATGGGACGCCTGATCACCCTTCATCTAATGACAAATGAAGATGTAGCTCGGCATCCATGTTGGAGTTGAATGTAATTCATAATTCTGAATGCATCTTCATAACATGATAATATAAATGTTATGCTTCATCTTTATCGGCCAAGCCCATCTGTACCAGGTCAAATCTGACCTCTTCTATGCATCTCTTCTTGAGGTAAAACAGTTCAGCCTTAAATGCCAGGTAGTACAGCACAGAAAAATATATACTTTTAAAAATACATTTTACAACTACTTTTTAGCTTCCTGTTTGCTTAATATAAAATTTATCTTGAGAAAGAGAGATGAGATCAGCAATTAATAGTTTGTTTCATCCATGGTTTGGTTTGATCCATCATGTTATAAATCAGTTTGGCCTTAAACTTTTATAGCAAGAGCAACTTATCAGGCTGTACAACCACCATTTACTTCCAGTACAAAACTGAAGCAGTTCAATCTTTTTTTATTGTGAAAAGGCTCCTGGCACAAACAGAACATATTTATCAGAGTACAAATACATACACATTTAGTATTCTAAGCTCTGTTATATACTTTCAGTTAAAATATTGTCCCTCAGTTCTTGATGCATCTTTTTGAATGTTCGTTTTTATGTTTTCATAATCACACGATTCTTTATCTGCTCTCCGGCTAGCATCCACGTCCTTCTGTGAACCCAAAAACAGAACCCAAGTGCACTTGTATAAACATGGCCTTAAAAATCTGAATTATGGGTGAATGACATGACATTTGATTCAGTGAGGGTTTAAACTGATAAAAGAAAAGGAAGAAGACATTACTATATTTTGTTTAGTTTGAAAAAAGCAGATAAACTGGCAAACTGATTGGCCACAGGTACTGACCCTTATGACATCATAATCAGAGGAGGTGACAGTGGAGATCTGCAGTGTGGCATAATTGTCCCCGCCCCGTTCTCCCTGCAGTGCCTGTTTATGAGAAAGGAAGATGGCTGCTTTTGCAACATGTTATTTTCAAAACTCAATAAAAAATAAAGACTTGTTTTTACACTTACTTGTATTTGCTTGGACAAGCTGTTTATGGAAAGAGAGAGAGAGAAGATTTTGTGTCAGTTAATCTGAGAGCAGGTGTATCTATGCTGTATTTGAGTCTTGTTTATTTAACAATGTTATGTTTGGTGTTTTGATTACTGCATTATGTAAATGCATGCACAATAATCTCACAATATGGTGAAAGGAAGCATCTAGAAACAGGATTATTACCGAAGTGTCGGCATTACCAAAACGATGCCAGTTTAATGAACTGGGAGATGCACATATGCATGTTCCTCATGAATTTAAGACTTTTAGAAAAGAGAACTTACCTTTTATATTTGTAAACTCCAGCACAAATTGTTAGAATATTCAGGAATGCCAATGTTCCACAGATTATGTGTGGAACTAAAGAGCACGTACTTCCTAAAAGAGAAGAAATAGTTAACATTTTTTTATCAACCTTCACTGATGTTTCACACAAATTTTATGCATTGCTATCAGTGAGGTTTACTTTTTTTTGATAATTTCATATGCTCAATAAAAAATGAATGAAGTTGGCCATTTTTCACAATGAATCAAGACTCATGCCATTCAGATATTACATCTGTGGGTTAAGATACCACAGAGACAATATTAAAGTATCCAAGGTGTGAATATTTCCCTTAAACACTGGCTGCTTGGGTTATATTTGTGCTTTAGCGAGGGCACCTATCTCTGTAGCCCCCACAATCCCACTCTGTTCTGTTCCTGCTAAGATACAGTCAAAACCCGCCCGAAACTGAATATCATAAAGTCATCGGAAGACGGAGGTTGTAATGATCTTTTAACATGGACATAAGCTACAACGATGGGTCACTGGTTCAGTTAAAGTTAAACTGAAGAAGCTATTTTGCTGGCCTTGGAATTCTTCTACAAGTAATGGGTGTGAGTCAAAATACTTAACTATGAGAATCGCACACTTACCTCCATGTGAGATTAAAAATATTTACAATAATTAACACACATTTGGGCAGTATGCCTTCATCAGGGTGAGTCACAATAATGTATTTTACCTCCTCGCTGTAGCCAGCTTTAGTGAGTTTCAGCTGATTTGTAGAGCGACAGTAGATAATACCGGCCTAGTTGGAGGCAGCGATGTGATGGATTTTGTAGCGGAGAACCAAACGCAGAGGTGAGGGAGATCAGACAAGTGGCCCACACAGGTGAGGACCAATAAGGGAGATATAACACGAAACGAAGAAAAGAAGACTAGAAAAGCAAAGAAAACACCTTCAGAACGTAACTCTAAAACGTCCGATAGAAGGTCAAACAAAACAAAATCACCAAAAGAAAACACTGTCTCATAGAGAACAGCACGGAAATAAATAGCGCAGAATGCTAACAAGAAAAAACACAATCCTATACCTTAATAAGCTAAAAGCAAGTCCCCCGTGAGCATAAGCAAGTTAATATCACAAGGTCGCTTAAACCTGGCTATACCTGGCTCAATGTACAAATGAATGACAAAGAAGCACCGGAGAGGAACTTAAATACCCCGCAGGTAGCAGCACAGGTGATCTGAATAATGAGCGAGGCGAAGCAAAACCCCGTTTCAGAACGAGGAAAAAATCTCGGATTCTCAATGGGAGATAAAAGACGAGAACCGCAGCAGAAAAAGAAACCAATAACCCACGAACCATGACAAGCGATGCTCTATTTCAGAGTTATCATGGGGTGGAGGCGCAATGAACAATTACATCTGGCTACTAATCTACACCAGTGTCTTTTGTATATTATTAGGTTACTTGGACACCTAACTTAGTTTGGTCTCAAGCGGTGACTGTTTCATAAATAAATAGTGCTTGGCTGAAACTATATATGTTTTAATGCAAATTTTACATTTTTTTCATGGATTGGTCAACAAGAGTTCCTATGTTGCACCGACACTAGTTGACAGGCTCCAGAAACCATTCAGCTCAACAAGAAAAGCCTTAGCTTATCTATCGACCACAGAGAAAAGAGAATTGGATAATGAAACAAGAGTAAAACATTTTCTACAAAAATAAACGAGTAAAAATAAAAATATCATCATTAAAAAGTCTCAAAAATGGAACAACTTCTCCAATATTTCTTAAAGAGGTCTAGTCTATTTGTAACATACACAGCAGAAATCCTGAGTTAATTCAACTCTTAAGAAAGTTTATATGAGTCCAATAGAGACTACATATACACTATTAGAGTGGAATTAACACTGAATATTTTACAGAGAATTACTAATAAGCATGTTAAAACCCACCTCTGCAGATACAGTGTCAAACCCAGTTGTACACACCCTTAAAAAATGCTTCAAAAGGTGATTGTCTGTATATTAGTGCCTGATGTATAATATGTTAAAGAAGAGAAACGTGCGCCCGTTTACCCCAGTGTTGCTGTGGAAATGGGACGAGGAGCCTGAGGCTGGAGGAGCCCAGAGTGTTGGTGCTGAGGCAGAGGAGAGTGGGCGTGTCTCCCTGTGAGTGGCGCATGGTGAGGGAGCTCCTCAGGCCTGTGTTCCCCAGCTGCTCCTCCCTGATGACTCTGTCAGTAGATTTAGTGACCCGCAGTCCAGACACACGCCACTCCATGCTGGGAGAGGGATTCCCACGGCTCTCACAGGAGCAGCTGATCTCTGCTGCAGTTCTGCTGCAGCTCCCAGAGCCAGAGATCTGAGGCATGTCTGAACACAGGATGCCACAGTTACAAATACCACAGTTGTACACAAACACACACCAATAATATAGGATTAATGCAGTTATCTAATGAATACAAACACTGAACATACATTTGATATCCAGCTGTACAGTTGTTGAGTTCTGATTGCCATGTTTATTCTGTGCTTCACAGTAGTACTGTTCACTGCCACTGGACTCAGTCACATTGAAGGTGAGATTCTGTCCAGTTCCTACAGTGTTCATCTCTCTCCCATTCACTTTATACCAGGTGTAGTTCTGCACTGGTGGGTTGGCATCACTGCTGCAGGTCAGAGTCACAGAGCTGTCCTCTATCACTGAACCAGAGGGACTGACGGGTACTGAGGTCTTTTTAGGATAATCTGAAAGATATGAAAATATGGCATTGATTTTTGTTCCTGTATATGTTATGAACCATCTGTATATATTGTGCCCTAAATTGACATTTAAAAAACGAAATGAAATGTGATTGGTCATTGACCCAAAATATTAAATTGAAAATAGAAATTAAATTTGGAAATTTGCATTCATACTATAAAAACGAAAATGACTGATGATTGGATGGATAATCAAGTAATATTGATTATCTCCTGGCTTATTTTTAAAAGCTCAAATCCAGCTCTCTTACATAGAACTCTGAGTCAGACTGGTGTTAGACTTCTGAATGCCTCCTTGTTGCAGTTTGTAAAGCGCCCTGCAGGTGATCTTCTGCCCATGGTGGAGGTGGGAAGCAGTGAAGGTCAGAACAGAAGACACATATTTGGTTTGATCCTCATTCTCTTGCAGTTGATCCACACTGTCACTCAGTCTGGGGGTCCATGTGAGATTTGGGGGGAGTTTGGGGCAGGGGGCTGCAGCAGAGCAGCTCAAACTCACAGAGGTCCCCTCCATCACCTCCACCTTCTCTGGGGTTAACTTGGGTTTGGGTGGAGAGGCTATGAGACATGAAGACATGAGGACGGGTTACTGTCTGTCTCAGGATTGGAGACTCACACAGCACTCAGAGCACAAACTAATCACAGCATCAACAGTGTCTGACGAACAGTATTTACAATGAGAAATCAGTATTTACAATGTGATATCAGTATTTACAATGAGAAATCAGTATTTACAAAGAGAAATCAGTATTTACAATGAGAAATCAACTAACAAGTCATTTGCATTTTTTTCTCTTTTTCATTCAAGGTATATTTCTCTTAGAGGACAGCATTTGAACCTCCTGTGCCTAATCTTAAAAACATAGGTTTCCTACATCAGCACAAACGCACACAATGAAAGGCACAACAGTAAATGCAGTACCTGTGACATTAATTTGGACATGAGTGGGAAAAGTAAACAGGAGATTTTTGTTTCTAGATTCCAGTCTGAAGAAATATTTATCAGTGTAATTCAGAGGGAAGCGGTCCAGAATTGTGGTGCAGTTCTTCATCAGCAGGTCTCCAATTAAGGTTCCGTTAATTATGTTCTGTCCAGACGTTGACTCAGTTATACTGGAATCAAACACTACTGGTCCAAAAACAATACTTTTCATCCATTTTCCATTAGCCCCAGGCACCAGATATTGGTCATAGTCAGGATGGATCTCAAATGTGCAGGGAATCAGCACACAGGATCCAGCCAGAGCTTCTATTCTCTTAGGCGTTCATAATGCCCAGTCTCTGCTCAGGGCTCCTACAACACACACAACACAACTCTGTACATTTTTGGATATTTAGGTGAACATTGGAAGCTGACCTCAGAACTGTGCTTTTAAAACCTCCAGTATCTCAAAACAATTTAAATAAGCATTGCACATGTACAGGCACATAATACTGGCACATTTACAGTAATGTTGATTAACGTCCTCTGTCCCTGTAAAAATAAAATTGTAAAAAAATAAACAATTAAATAAATAGATGACATAAGTAGATAAAAGAGTGGCGTTATTAATGGGTATCTAAACCCTCTTGGGTCTCGACATCTCTGTACATGAAAGCTCCGCCCCTTTGAGCCCCACCTTGCAGCAAGCAGCCAATGAGGATGAATCTCTCAGTGCCAGTCATGTTTCTGGGTCAGAGAGATGCAGAGTCAATGAGCTGTAACTGAAATGAAAAAGCACTGTAGTTATAAAAGAACATTTCACTTTGCAAACTAAATAAAACATGGTATTCATATTAACACCGAGAAGTGTATACACAGTGTTTCAAACAAAATTGGACCTGTTCTCACTCTCAGACAGTTGAATTGAATCAAGAACACAGAGGGCTGGAAAATGTGTTTTAGTCCAAGATGAGGCTCAATCTTTGTTTGGGAAACTGTCCCATAAAGTGTATTAGATTTCCCCAGCAATGTTTTTTGACAAGGGACACAAGAACAGTGGTGTGTGGTAAGTGGGGGGCGATTCCTAAACAGAACAAGTGGAGATGTTGAGCTTTGCCTAGAGGAGGGGGTCGGGGTGGGAGGGGCATGGTTTGAGGGAGCGATACCTTTCACTGTTCGCCAAACAGTTCAGTTATCATGTGATTACTGCCTGTAAATCAGCACTTTACCCACAATGTACCTCTTGGCTGATTATGGTTTATTTAGGGGGAACAGATTATGAACTATTGACGTGTTCAATAGAGCTGGTTAAATGAATTGAAAGAAGAATATTCAAAAGGTGGACAAATTGTCTGCCAGCTAGACGTGTTTATAAACACTAGAACAAAAGCACATCACCCTCAAACTCTGTTCATTACCACTTGTACTCCTATTATAAAAAAATGCACAGAATAAGCAATAACATTCACAGTGAAAATTAATTTTGCTAGACAGTTTTTTTTTTTTAGATTGGTAACAACATACATTCCCTCCCCTCCCCCCTGATTAACACATTGTGGCAGGGTGGGCGGGGTTAGCCTCTGCGTGCAGAGAGAGAGTGAGCGGAGCGGCTCTCGGACCCTGAGCCTCAGCTGTCATAAGTTAATCAGCATCATGGAGAAATGTAATTGAATAATGGTTTAATTGTTTCTGATTGCTATGACAGTGAGCCGGGGCTTGAAAAGGGAGAGATGGGCGGACAAACGGGGCTGGCTGGAGACGGAGGAAGTAAAAGCTCCCAGTAAAATTAAAGCGAAAAATAAATATACCCAAGCGGGTTTGTTGAAATAAGGTGTGGTCTCCACTTCTTCCCGAGCGGTGGCACTCGATCTTGCTACACACATCTTGGGACTTATCAAATCTCACAATAAACACGGAAGCTGAAGAGAATGTTACCAGAAAATAATTCATTATTATGGCTCTGGTCAGAGTTGCATAAGATCAAATGCCGTGATTTAAATCTTTTAATAAAATAGTAAAGGTTTAGAGTTAAAATGCAAAGAATAATAGACCCATTGAAACCGAATTCCCAGGTGACGCAGTTTCTCACTTTAGCACACTGTAACCAGAGCATACTCCATGAATAAAACATGTTTAAAAATCCCTAAAAAATGCAGTCCCAGCACAGGGGAACAGCCCCACACCATCAATATGAAATTAATTTCATAACAAACTAACACTTCAAGACAGGACCTTCAGTCCAGTGTGTCCAACTTACCTCATGTACTTACCTTCATTTAGGCTCGTGTAGCTCCATCAGCTTCATGTGTTGAGTATTTATGAGACCATGACCACATGCCGTGTTTAAATAATAACATTCTCCGTATTTACCAAAGCATCCCTGCCACCATTTAATTTATACCCCATATATCAGCTGAGATCTAAAGCATAACCCAATGCTTCACTATACAAGGCTGCACAGAAGTTTCACAAGGGGAACGGTCTTAATTTATCTTATTGCTTGAGTAGATTATCAGCAGATGAACATGTGTAGCTGTTTCTGAGCAGGGAGATACTGGGAATTAGTGACACGGTGTCTCTACACAATCGAAACAATTTCCTCATTTCACCACAATTACCACTTTGAGTTCCCTTATTTTTACTTCAGATTTGTCATGGATAGTTCATTTATTTATTTATTGTTTATTTTACTTCATTTACTGTATTTATTTTTTGGAAGGGGGGTTGGCCACACAACCCCTGTGCTAATCTATACAGTACACGATGATACAGAATGAATGCAGTGATGTGAGCGGATCTCAGAGTGGATCTAAGAGATCTAAGAGCACCCGGTGCACCTCACAATGGTTGCAATGGGATCATTGTGTGGGATTAAAAGTCACATAAACATTGCTTGACACCATATTGCATAATTACAGTTCATACATACATTCCGAAAGTACTCCCAATTCAAAGGAGTCCTTTGCAGTGCTTGGCTTCTGATGTGGGCCATCAAAGATACTGTCACTTTCTAATCTAATCTAATCTACTACTAATACTAATACATGGCGCTGTAATGGTGACATGTAGTCCAGTTGTTTCTCGTGTTTGTGTTTGTTAATTTGAATGTGTTTTCTTGTGTCAGGCTTTTGTTTTTGTTTTTTTCATGCGCTGTGTGTCTTTAGTGGGATGGGGGGACGGGCTGGAGACTTTTCAGGGCACTCCTGCTGCTCGTTTTGATAATATTGACAAATTGTCTCGTCGATATAATTTTGTTTGTGGTCGTCACCATGTAGACGCATTCGCAACATATGCTTGGGAATGTCCGTTAGATCTGGAGACTCCAGCAACAAATTTACCATCGCTCTTCACCGGAGTTGAGGATGTCGGACTCGGGACTGATCCGGGAGTGCAGGCAGTCTCCAAAAGGCAACCAGGGAAGAAGAATATAATGCAGGGGAGGAGTGAACAGGCAACTGGGAAGATTGACGCAGTTCGTTGCTCCGTTTCGGTGTTGTAGAGAGAGCGTGGCGCTGCGTGTATGGAGGAGAGTCGTGGAGGTGGAGTTTGTGTGTTGGACTGCTTAGTGACACTGGACATCTCGGGACAGCAGGGGCTATTATTAATCATGGCTGTATTGCACTTTAATTCACTTGATTGATGTAATTATTCTGTTGGATGTCTTTGTTTGATATGTTTGTTTGTTTGTTGTGGGTCTGCCCCACTGTCTATGTCTTTTTTTGTTGTTGCTGGGACTACAACTGAAGTTCCCTAGCGGGAAATAAAAGTTATTCTATTCTATTTTATACCTACATATGTCTCTTTTAGTTGTTAGGCTAATTTATATTGATTTTTAGCGCACGTATGCACATAAATATATTTTTTGAGCAAACATAATTTGTGGTTTAGTGGTTGTCTGGGAGTTATATACTCATAATCAGGGGTTAGATAATCTATCCATGGTCTCAGGGGGGGCCTGAAGCCATTAATAGTTTGATACAGATGAGAGTGAGTTTTGTAGGTAAGGCAACAGGACTCAGAGATTAATGTAGAAATTTTCTTATGAGGAGTTACGTGGAATAGATATGTGTATCATACAAACACATGGGTCCAGCTCACTTTTTAAATTTGTTTATGTCTGTCATGGTTCGTGGGTTTTTATTTTTATTTTCCGTTGCGGTTCTCGTCCTTATTTTCCGATTGAGAATCTATCGGATGTTTTCCACGTTCCATTCCAGGATTTGCTTTCCCTCATCATTGTTTTCACCTGTGCTTCTACCTGCGGGGTATTTAAGTTTCTCACTTCCGCTTTCCCGGTGCTTTTTTGTCATTCGACATTGCATTGAGCCAGGTATAGCCAGGTACTAGCGACCTTGTGATATTAAACGCTGTTTATGTTCACGGTGGACTTGCTGTTAGCTTTTAGTTCAGGTATTATTCCTCCTGTTAGCGCTCTGTACTATTTATTTTATTCTTTGCTGTTCTCTCTGAGACAGTTTTTTTTGTTTGTCTCGTTTAGGTTTTACATTTTTTCAGCTGCCCGAAGTCATGTGCCGAAGGTATTCTTTTCCTTGCTAAGTTTCCCATTTTGGCTCCAGTATTGAGCTTGGGAGATTTAGTTTGTGTTTCGTTATTCGAGTTCGCCCTATTTTAATGGGTTGATTTTCATTTGGCTGTTTAGCCACAAGGAAGTAGTTTCCTGTCTTTTCTTTTTTTGTATTTATTATTTTGTTATTCTCTTTATTGGTACTCACTGCGTTGAGTGACTTGTTTCTGATCCCCCTACCTTCATGTTTGATTATCCACCACTAAAATCCATAACAATGTCAGCCAGTCACTCAGTTTAGAGCAAGAATAAATGGTTACACTTTATTTTGAGTCTCCAATATCAACTGATATCAACTGATATCAACTGATGTCCAATATTGACACTCAACACTCTTTCAAGAAACACTCTATTGACACTCAGCAAAGTATGAACTGACTGTTTGCTGTATCTCAACTCTCTATGATATTCAATTCATATCAAGTTGATTGTTAACATTGGACACTCAAAATAAAGTGATACCGAATAAACATCTTATATATCTCTGAAATATTGTGTTGTCTTAAATACAGGAGTGTCCACGGTTGTGTGTTAAGCAGGGAAAATGTGATTGTGCACTAATCAAACATTTAACATAAAAAATAATTCATCTTAATTTTAACATTTAAAAAAGGCAGATCTAAAGGGATAATTTTAACTATATTATTTCAGTTTTATTTTATTATTATTTTTTTGATTGGCTGATATTTTTTTATGTACAATGAAGGATATTTTAGACAATGCTTTACAATGACTGGTATTGGGGCATTTGGTGGGTTTTGGGGGTTGAAAGCAGAAAAATGTAAAATTTCAACTAACGCAACAGTCAAACATAATATTTTTTAAATTTAGTGTTAATTTAGTGTGTATAATATTTCGAATAGAATTGTATTAGAGCTGATTTACCCAGTTCACTGTGAACTGCATTGTGTTCATTACTAGGGATAGCTGCTACTGTATGGGAAGAATGTGCTTTCTTATCAGTTCTGTAGTTACTTCGATGAACTTCTGTATGCACTTACTGTACGTCGCTTTGGATAAAAGCATCTGCTAAATGAATGTAATGTAATGTAATGTAATGAGACCTCTTTCCTACAGCACAGCATGCATCATAATTAATAGTTTCAACAACAAATAAAAATACATATATTTTTTGGAAGAATAATTGGGTGATATACGCAACCATCTGGACAAATTTCATGTGGGATATTTTGTTGTGTTTGACTGCAATGCAAAGGTCATTTTTAATTGTTTCCCTCTGAAACAGAGACAGACATTCTTCCGTGCTCATTCATATTATAATGAAATATAAACATACGACCTTTCACAGTCTGCCTGACTTCTTCATTCTCATATATTTTATGTACATCTTATCTGTGCCAATAATAGTGGATGGCACTGTATACAGACGTGCTCTAATTTGTTGGCACCCCTGGTAAAGATGAGTAAAAAGGGTTATAAAACATTCACCTTTTGGTGAATTAGCTTAATCTCACACTGAAAAAATGAGAAAAATCCAACTTTTAATTGACATTAATTTATTATGAGAAGAAAAAAAACCTCATCAAGAAATAATTATTTTTAACAAAACCATGTGTGCCACAATTATTGGCACCCGTGTATTTATATATTGAATAAAGTATTCTTTTTTATATATTTGGTTGATTATATTTTGTATGCCATGACTTCCTGATGTCTGTCACCCAACAACATCAAAAGACTCTTGATATCTTATTTTCTGGTACTCTTACAAGCGATACTAAATGTCTCTGCATTTGAATGGATCTCTATGGGAATTGGGGGGTGCGACTTGATTTAGCTGTAAATTACACTGGAATAGTATGGAACACATGGTTGGCTAAATAATTAAGTTATCAAGGGTCTGACATATCAAACAAGTCTTAAACCATCACTCTGCTGCCAGAAATACAGTAAATATGGATGGATAACTTGAATGGTTTCTTCTTTTTCTCATAATACATGAACGTCAATTAAAGTTTGGATATTTCCTAATTTTTTCAGTGTGAGATTAAGCTAATTCACCAAACAGTAAATTTATTACAACCCTTTTTACTCATCTTTACCAGGGGTACCAACAAATTTGAGCACATCTGTATATTGTGTGCATTCTCTGAGAAATCAGAGAGCTTAGGTAAGATCTCTCTTTCATTCTGTTATTGCAAGAAAAATAAAGTCTTATTGCGTTTAAATCTGTCTCTGCTGTGGAATCATATTGGTATGATTGACAACTTCAGCCCTCGTCATAAGAAGGGAAAATATAGTTTCCATCATAAAAAACTCTTCCTCTATTTCATACAATTGTCACAGGCACACTCACACCAACCAAGATAACTGTACCAGTTGCAGAGTATGTACAGATGTTCTGACATATTAAAAACATTTTAGTTCTGTAATTGAACATACATTGTTATGGTTTAGAACACTGGATTGGACCCAAATGCAAGACTCAGAGGCAAACTCAAAGAAAACTCCACAAGGAGTATATTTGGTAAACTAAGGTGAAGGACTGGAAGCGGGGTTGGCAAACTAAACAGGGCTGGAGTAGACAAAACGGGAGGCAGGCAGGGCGGGCTGAAGTGAGGAACAGAAAACGAACAGGTTAGACAGGAAAACAGCGAAAACAAACTGGCCGGGAGAATCTCAAGACGGAGCTGAGAAAACGAACTGGCAATGAATGAATGTGAATGGGGAACTAAAATAGAGCAGGGAACAGGTGATCACCACCGCACTCCAGCCCCTGAGTACAAGCCTGGCGACTCAGTTTGGCTCTCTTCAAAGGACATTCCCCTCCAATCCACTTCCCGCAAACTCCAGCCCCGCTTCATCGGTCCCTACAAGATTCACAGCATCATCAATCCCACCTCAGTCAAGCTGTCATTGCCCCCTTCCCTGAAGATTCACCCCACGTTTCATGTTTCCTGCATTAAGCCCTATTCCACTGACCCCCTTTGCCCTCCTGATCCCCCACCCCCTCCTCCCCGTATCATAGATAACCACCCGGCCTTCACGGTCAAGAAGCTACTGGACATTCGCAAGCGAGGCCGGGGGTTTCAGTATCTGGTGGACTGGGAGGGTTATGGCCCAGAGGAACGTTCCTGGGTCGCTCCAAGTCTGATTCTGGACCCTGCCCTGATAAGTGACTTTCATCGTGACAACCCTGATAAACTGTGTAGACCGTCAGGAGTCGGTCGTTAGGGGGGGGGGGGGGGGTACTGTTACGTTTCTGTCATGTTTATGCCATGTTTCATGTTTAGTGTTTGTCACAGTTTATTTTCTGTTTATGTTACGATGCAGTTCATTGTTTGCATACATATTTCCATGTTTTTCCGCAGCCTTGCGTTCATGCCGTTTCTTCTCTTGCGGTCACTCACGCTTCCCTAATTGTTTAATTCTCCCTTGTCTAGTTACTAATATACTAACATTAGATCAGGATTGGGTAATACTAACTATCTAACCATGTGTTCATGTTTACCTTACGTTTCTCATACATGTTAATTACTAATTTTCTAACGCTAGGTCAGGATAGGTTAACTACTAACGATTTACTAATTGCCTCGTTACGTGTCTCATTTTCTCAAGCTGTTGTGAATTTCCTGCTGCTCTCAAGCTAATATCTGTACCTGTCTACACCTGCATATAAGATCAGTGTTCATGTCATGTCTTTGCGAAATTGTTGCCTTAGTTTACTATTGTCACTTTTGAGCGTTTTCCATTGTTTTGACTACCGTTATCGTTCTAGCCTGTTTACTGACCATCGTTACTGCCTGCCTATTGTTTCCACTGCCTGTTTTTGACCACGGGTTTTGCGTGCTGTCTGTTTGTACCTCTGCCCAGCGGATAGGACTTTGGTCTGACTCCTGCTACGCCCCACGACTACGAACTTTGCTTTTTCCCTGTTTTGTACTTCTGCTCCGCTGACAGCTACTCTGGTTAACGAACTCTTGCATGGATACCGATTTCGAGACTGCCTTCTCCCTCGCTACTGTATCTTTGGTCTGGCTGGATTTATTGGTTTTTGGACTTTGCTTGTGTGACTACGTTTTTGGATTTCACCATAATAAAGCCCTTGCGGGCGTTTATTATTACGTCAGTGTTCTGGGTCGTGCATTACGGGTCCAACCCGCACACACCCGTCTCAGAACCATGACAAAAAAGCTCTGTAGAATTTAAATAGTTTGAGATATTGACACCAATTTTGGAATCACAAAAAGGAATTATTTCCTCCATAGCTCTTGTAGCTCATCAGGTAAAAAATCTGAAATTTGAATGTAGGTACCTGTTTTTTAGTTTTTTCATAATTTCTGTACATAAATTGTTGTAATTAGGTAGCAAGAAGTGTATGTATATGAATCCTGACTGCTTAGACATAATTGTGTAGTTCTCTGTTTTAATAAACGCTATGAACATATTTGTAGCCTTTACAGTTTGTGAGATAAACCGCTTTGTTTGTCACTAGTGGAAACAGGTGAGAATTGGCATATATTGCCCTTGCTAGAAAGAGGTTAAGTAGCTGGTTTATTTAACAAACAATTAAGTAAACAATTTGCATATTACATTACAGAATTAAAATGACAGAAATTGCATATATAAATTCCTAAATTACATTGCTATTAGTACAAATTAAAAATACCCAGACCATGGGTAAAAGGGTACCCCTGTGCTATCTGTCATACAACTGGGAGGAGGAGCTCAGTGAAATCTTCTCGCCCATTTGTCTGACAGACAGCGACGGAGGCCATATTTACCCTTGTGCTTCATTCTGTGGCTTTGCCGGCTGGGGATGGATCACACTCATTGGAGGAGCAATCCTTCCTGTTCGTGTCACATGATGCGTTGTCATAGACGGGATTGGTTACATCAGCAGCTTCTGGGTTGCTTTTGCGTTTGGTGAATTTGACAGAGGCGTAATGCAGGATGTCATCGGCTGCTTGACTTTGGGTTTTTGTCTGGGTCTGCTCTCCTGTTTCCGTCTCTTTCTGTTCTTCCCCTTCTTTCTTCTTCCTGGCCACCATCAGGTGGTTTGCGTAAAGATCCTCAACTGACTTCGATGGAGGACCCTGGGAAAACAAATGTGTTTCGCTTCATTGCCTGTGTGCTACAGGGGCGGCAGTGTATGGTTAAGGAACTGGACTTGTGACCTAAAGGTTGCAGGTTTGATTCTCAGGTAGGACACTGCCATTGTACCCGTGAGCCAGATACTTCACCTGAAGTATACTGTATATTCAGCTGTATAAATGGATACTATGTAAAAAATGCAGAAAGTTTAATGTCTAGTGTGTGTTCCCATAATTCCTGTTCTGGAGTTACATACACTATGAGTAATGTGATAATTACCAGAGAGAGGGGCTTGTGTTCACACTCTGCTTCAGCAGGGCCGGTTGGTTCCTTTGTCTCATCACTTGTCTGCACTTGGCCTGAACCATCAGCACAGATCTCAGCCGTGCGTGTCCTCCATTTTAATTCAGAAACAGATACAGAAGCAAAACATATATACAGTATAAGCAAAACAAAGCCAGTCAGACAGAGACCGTTTTCAGGAGACTTTCCTCATTGTGAAAGCCAACGTGCAGGCTATAAAGTGTCTATGGGGGTCTTACTTTTGTTTAAGGTAAAGAGCCACACCCCACAGCAAGCTTGTCGTTACAGCCGCCACTAACACTCCAATGACCAGGTGACCAGAGGAGAAGAGAACTGTGGGACAAACATTCCACTTGAAAGAGTTGAAAATCCTGGATGATGTACATTTATAAATAGAAATGCAAAAAATGGTCACACATCGGCTCAGTCATGGATGGCATCAAAAAATGCCTACTGATCTTTGAGGTCAATTCCAACAATTTAACGGCATTGGTCTCGGATAAGGCAAGTTAAATGTTGAAAGCATGAAACCCTCAAAGGCTTGATGACAAATGTCGTTAATATTTAAAATGTCATGCTCACATTGTGACACTTGAGTGGCATTTGGGCTAGCCATTCCCCACAAGTTGATATCTTTCCCATTTACGGTTCGTGTAATTGAATGACAATATTGCCAGAGAATGGACCTTTGGAGTCTAACTACAGATATAAAATTATATACAGGCCTGCTATATGGAGAATGGGAGATAGATACTGTAAATTCCACATACATTGCCATATAGAAATAAACAGAAACTTTCAAGCGTTTGCCTGCAATTATATATTTTTTTAAGGCATAAACTCTTTTTTCATTTTTAATGGTCACTGGGAGTTTCTATTTTGCACAAGGACGAATTGACATGCTCCAGATGCCCATTCAGCTAACAACTAAACCCTGAGCTTATCTATCAACCACAGAGAAAAGAAAATAGGAAAATGTAAGAGTAATACACTTTTTAGAGAAAAATATACTTGCGTAAAAGTAAAAATATCATAAAATGTCTGAAAAAAGGACCAAAAGTACTGGCTCAGCTCTCTAGATACAGTGTCAAACCCACTTTTACACATCCTTAAATAAACGCTTCAAAATATGCTTGTCTGTATATTAGTGCCTGATGTAGAACATGTTAAAGATGTGCACCTGTTCACCTGAGTGTTGCTGTGGAGACGGGACGAGGAGCCTGAGGCTGGAGGAGCCCAGAGTGTTGGTGCTGAGGCAGAGGAGAGTGGGCGTGTCTCCCTGTGAGTGGCGCATGGTGAGGGAGCTCCTCAGGCCTGTGTTCCCCAGCTGCTCCTCCCTGATGACTCTGTCAGTAGAGTTAGTGACCCGCAGTCCAGACACACGCCACTCCATGCTGGGAGAGGGATTCCCACGGCTCTCACAGCAGCAGCTGATCTCTGCTGCAGTTCTACTGCAGCTCCCAGAGTCAGAGATCTGAGGCATGTCTGAACACAGGATGCCACAGTTACAAATACCACAGTTGTACACAAACACACACCAATAATATAGGATTAATGCAGTTATCTAATGAATACAAACACTGAACATACATTTTATATCCAGCTGTACAGTTGTTGAGTTCTGCTTGCCATGTTCATTCTGTGCTTCACAGTAGTACTGTTCACTGCCACTGGACTCAGTCACATTGAAGGTGAGATTCTGTCCAGTTCCTACAGTGTTCATCTCTCTCCCATTCACTTTATACCAGGTGTAGTTCTGCACTGGTGGGTTGGCATCACTGCTGCAGGTCAGAGTCACAGAGCTGCCCTCTAACACTGAACGAGAGGGACTGAAGGACACTGAGGTCTTTTTAGGATAATCTGAAAGATATAAAAATATGTGATTTATTTTTGTTCCTGTATATGTTATGAACCATCTGTACATATTGTGCCCTAAATTCACATTTAAAAAACGAAGTGAAATGTGATTGGTCATTCACCCAAAATATTAAATTGAAAATAGAAATGAAATTAGGAAATTTGCATTCATACTATAAAAACGAAAATTACTGATGATTGGATGGATAATCAAGTAATATTGATTATCTCATGGCTTTTTTTTAAAAGCTCAAATCCAGCTATCTTACACAGAACTCTGAGAGTCAGTCTGGTGTTAGATATCTTCTGAATGTCTCCTTGTTGCAGTTTGTAAAGCACCCTGCAGGTGATCTTCTGCCCATGATGGAGGTGGGAAGCAGTGAAGGTCAGAACAGAAGACACAGATTTGGTTTGATCCTCATTCTCTTGCAGTTGATCCACACTGTCACTCAGTCTGGGGGTCCATGTGAGATTTGGGGGGAGTTTGGGACAGGGGGCTGCAGCAGAGCAGCTCAAACTCACAGAGGTCCCCTCCATCACCTCCACCTTCTCTGGGGTTAACTTGGGTTTGGGTGGAGAGGCTAGGAGACATGAGGACGGGTTACTGTCTGTCTCAGGATTGGAGACTCACACAACACTCAGAACACAATCTAATCACCACATCAACAGTGTCTGACTAACATACAGTATTTACAATGAGAAATCAGTATTTACAATGTGAAATCAGTATTTACAATGAGAAATAAGTATTTACAATGTGAAATCAGTATTTACATTGTGACGTGAAATCAGTATTTACAATGAGAAATTAGTATTTACAATGTGATATCAGTATTTACAATGTGAAATCATTATTTACAATGTGAAATCAGTATTTAAAATGTGATATCAGTATTTACAATGTGAAATCAGTATTTACAATGTGATATCAGTATTTACAATGTGAAATCAGTATTTACAATGTGAAATCAGTATTTACAATGTGATATCAGTATTTACAATGTGAAATCAGTATTTACAATGTGATATCAGTATTTACAATGTGAAATCAGTATTTACAATGTGATATCAGTATTTACAATGTGAAATCAGTATTTACAATGTGATATCAGTATTTACAATGTGAAATCATTATTTACAATGTGAAATCAGTATTTAAAATGTGATATCAGTATTTACAATGTGAAATCAGTATTTACAATGTGAAATCAGTATTTACAATGTAAAATCTACTAAGAAGTCATTCCTCTTTGCATTATTGACTCTTTTTCATGCTATCTGTATTTCTCTTAGAAGACAGCATTTGTACCTCCTGCACCTAATCTTAAAAACATAGGTTCCCTACATCAGCACAAACGCACACAATGAAAGGCACAACAGTAAATGCAGTACCTTGTACATTAATTTGGACACCTTTAGGAAAAGTTAACCTGAGAGGACTTGGACATTCCAATCTGAAGAAATATTTATCAGTGTAATTCAGAGGGAAGCGGTCCAGAATTGTGGTGCAGTTCTTCATCAGCAGGTCTCCAATTAATGTTCCTTTAATGTTGTTCTGTTTAGTTTGACTGGATTCAAACACTACTGTTCCACTGGTACTACTTTTCATCCATTTTCCTTTAGCCGGATCTACCAGATCTTCATCATAATTAGATGGGATCTCAAATGTGCAGGGAATCAGCACACAGGATCCAGCCAGAGCTTCTATACTCTTAGGCGTCCATATTGCCCAGTCTCTGCTCAGGGCTCCTACAACACACACAACACAACTCTGTACATTTTTGGATATTTAGGTGAACATTGGAAGCTGACCTCAGAACTGGACTTTTAAAACTTCCAGTATCTCAAAACAATTTAAATAAGCATTGCACATGTACAGGAACATAATACTGGCACATTTACAATAATGTTGATTAACGTCCTCTGCCCCTGTAAAAATAAAATTGTACAAAAATAAACAATTAAATAAATAGATGACATAAGTAGATAAAAGAGTTGCGTTATTAATGGGTATCTAAACCCTCTTGGGTCTCGACATCTCTGTACATGAAAGCTCCGCCCCTTTGAGCCCCACCTTGCAGCAGGCAGCCAATGAGGATGAATCTCTCAGTGCCAGTCATGTTTCTGGGTCAGGGAGATGCAGAGACAATGAATTGTAACTGAAATGAAAAAGCACTGTAGTTATAAAAGAACATTTCACTTAGCAATCAAAATAAAACATGATATTCATATTAACACCGAGAAGTGTATACACAGTGTTTCAAACAAAATTGGACCTGTTCTCACTCTCAGACAGTTGGTTTATTTGAATTGAATCAAGAACACAGAGGGCTGGAAAACTTGTTTTAGTCAAAGACTAGGCTCAACCCTTGTTTGGGAAACTGTCCCATAAAGTATATTAGATTTTCCCAGCAATGTTTTTTGACAAGGGACACAAGAACAGTGGTGTGTGGTAAGTGGGGGGCGATTCCTAAACAGAACAAGTGGGGATGTTGAGCTTTGCCTAGAGGAGGGGGTCGGGGTGGGAGGGGCATGGTTTGAGGGAGCGATACCTTTCACTTTTCGCCAATCATTTCCCTTATCATGTGATTACTGCCTGTAAATCAACACTTTACCCACAATGCACCTCTCGGCTGATTGTGGTTTATTTAGGGGGAACAGATTATGAACTATTGACGTGTTCAATAGAGCTGTTTAAATTAATTGAAAGATGAATATTCAAAAGGTGGACAAATTTTCTGAATGTTCTCATAAACCAGGGGTCTTTATAAACACTAGAACAAAAGCACATCTCCCTCAAACTCTGTTCATTCACACTTGTACTCCTCTTATAAAAAAATGCACAGAATAAGCAATAACATTCACAGTGAAAATTAGTTTTGCTAAACAGTTTGTTTTTTTTAGATTGGTAACAACATACATTCCCTCCCCTCCCCCCTGATTAACACATCTTGGGACACATCAAATCTAACAATAAACACGGAAGCTGAAGAGAATGTTGCGAGATAAGAATTCATTATTATGGCTCAGGTCAGAGTTGCATAAGATCTAATTCCGTGATTTAAATCTTTTAATAGAATAGTAAAGGTTTAGAGTTAAAGTGCAAAGAATAATAGACCCATCGAAACCGAATTCCCAGGTGACGCAGTTTCTCACTTTAGCACACTGTAGCCAGAGCATACTCCATGAATAAAATATGTTTAAAAATGTATTGACTCTGATAATCATCCCTAAAAAGTGCAGTCCCAGCACAGGGGAACAGCCCCAAACCATCAATATGAAATTAATTCCACAACAAACTAACACTTCAAGACAGGACCTTCAGTCCAGCGTGTCCTGACTTACCTCATGTACTTACCTTCATTTTGGCTCGTGTAGCTCCATCAGCTTCAGGTGTTGAGTCTTTACGAGACCATGACCACACCTCGTTTTTAAATAATAACATTCCCCGTATTTACCAAAGCATCCCTGCCCCCATTTAATTTATACCCCATATATCAGCTGAGATCTAAAGCATAACCCAATGCTTCACAATACAAGGCTGCACAGAAGTTTCACACGGGGAACGATCTTAATTTACCTTATTGCTTGAGTAGATTATCAGCAGATGAACATGTGTAGCTGTTTCTGAGCAGGGAGATACTGGGAATGAGTGACACAGTGTCTCTACACAATCAAAACAATTTCCTCATTTCACCACAATTACCACTTTGAGTTCCCTTATTTTTACTTCAGATTTGTCATGGATAGTTCATTTATTTATTTATTGTTTATTTTACTTCATTTACTGTATTTATTTTTTGGAAGGGGGGTTAGCCACACAACCCCTGTGCTAATCTATACAGTACACGATGATACAGAATGAATGCAGTGATGTGAGCGGATCTCAGAGTGGATCTAAGAGATCTAAGAGATCTAAGAGCATCTGGTGCACCTCACAATGGTTGCAATGGGATCATTGTATGGGATTTAAATTCACATAAACATTGCTTGACACCATATTGCATAATTACAGTTCATACTTACATTCCGAAAGTACTCCCAATTCAAAGGAGTCCTTTGCAGTGCTTGGCTTCTGATGTGGGCCATCAAAAATACTGTCACTTTCTAATCTAATCTAATCTAATCTAATCTAATCTAATCTACTACTAATACTAATACATGGCGCTGTAATGGTGACATGTAGTCCAGTTGTTTCTCGTGTTTGTGTTTGTTAATTTGAATGTGTTTTCTTGTGTCAGGCTTTTGTTTTTGTTTTTTTCATGCGCTATGTGTCTGTGGGACGGGGGGACGGGCTGGAGACATTTCAGGGCACTCCTGCTGCTCGTTTTAATAATATTGACAAATTGTCTCGTCGATAGAATTTTGTTTGTGGTCGTCACCATGTAGACGCATTCGCAACATATGCTTGGGAATGTCCGTTAGATCTGGAGACTCCAGCAACAAAGTTACCATCGCTCTTCACCGGAGTTGAAGATGTTGGACTCGGGACTGATCCGGGAGTGCAGGCAATCTCCAAAAGGTAACTAGGGAAGGAGAATATAATGCGGGGGAGGAGTGAGGAGGCAACTGGGATGATTGACGCAGTTCGTTGCTCCGTTTCGGTGTTGTAGAGAGAGCGTGGCACTGCTTGTATGGAGGAGAGTCGTGGAGGTGGAGTTTGTGTGTTGGACTGCTTAGTGACACTGGACATCTTGGGACAGCCGGGGCTATTATTAATCATGGCTGTATTGCACTTTAATTCAATTGATTGATGTAATGATTCTGTTGGATGCCTTTGTTTGATATGTTTGTTTGTGTGTTGTGGGTCTGCCCAACTGTCTATGCATTTTTTGTTGTTGCTGGGACTACAACTGAAGTTCCCTAGCGGGAAATAAAAGTTATTCTATTCTATTCTATTCTATTCTATACCTACATATGTCTCTTTTAGTTGTTAGGCTAATTTATTTAGATTTTTAGCGCATGTATGCACATAAATATATTTTTTGAGCAAACATAATTTGTGGTTTAGTGGTTGTCTGGGAGTTATACACTCATAATCAGGGGTTAGATAATCTATCCATGGTCTCAGGGGGGGCCTGAAGCCATTAATAGTTTGATACAGATGAGAGTGAGTTTTGTAGGTAAGGCAACAGGACTCAGAGATTAATGTAGAAATTTTCTTATGAGGAGTTACGTGGAATAAATATGTGTATCATACAAACACGTGGGTCCAGCTCACTTTTTAAATTTGTTTATGTCTGTCATGGTTCGTGGGTTTTTATTTTTTTTCCGTTGCGGTTCTCGTCCTTATTTTCCGATTGAGAATCTATCGGATGTTTTCCACGTTCCATTCCAGGATTTGCTTTCCCTCATCATTGTTTTCACCTGTGCTTCTACCTGCGGGGTATTTAAGTTTCTCACTTCCGCTTTCCCGGTGCTTTTTTGTCATTCGACATTGCATTGAGCCAGGTATAGCCAGGTACTAGCGACCTTGTGATATTAAACGCTGTTTATGTTCACGGGGGACTTGCTGTTAGCTTTTAGTTCAGGTATAGGTATTATTCCTCCTGTTAGCGCTCTGTGCTATTTATTTTATTCTTTGCTGTTCTCTCTGAGACAGTTTTTTTTGTTTGTCTCGTTTAGGTTTTACATTTTTTCAGCTGCCCGAACTCATGTGCCGAAGGTGTTCTTTTCCTTGCTAAGTTTCCCATTTTGGCTCCAGTATTGACCTTGGGAGATTTAGTTTGTGTTTCGTTATTCGAGTTTGCCCTATTTTAATGGGTTGATTTTCGTTTGGCTGTTTAGCCACAAGGAAGTAGTTTCCTGTCTTTTCTTTTTTTGTATTTATTATTGTGTTATTCTCTTTATTGGTCCTCACTGCGTGAGTGACTTGTTTCTGATCCCCCTACCTTCATGTTTGATTATCCACCACTAAAATCCATTACAATGTCAGCCAGTCACTCAGTTTAGAGCAAGAATAAATGGTTCCACTTTATTTTGAGTGTCCAATATCAAGTGATATCAACTGATGTCCAATATTGACACTCAACACTCTTGTCAAGAAATAATACCGATAATACCGAATACCGAATAAACATCTTATATATCTCTGAAATATTGTGTTGTCTTAAATACAGGAGTGTCCACGGTTGTTTGTTAAGCAGGGAAAATGTGATTGTGCACTAATCAAACATTTAACATAAAAATTAATTAATCTTAATTTTAACATTTAAAAAAGGCAGATCTAAAGGGATCATTTTAACTATATTATTTCAGTTTTATTTTATTATTATTTTTTTGATTGGCCCATACTTTTTTATGTACAATGAAGGATATTTTAGACAATGCTTTACAATGACTGGTATTGGGGCATTTGGTGGGTTTTGGAGGTCGAAAGCAGAAAAATGTAAAATTTCAACTAACGCAACAGTTAAACATAATATTTTTATATTATATATAGCACAGCATGCATCATAATTAATAGTTTCAACAACAAATAAAAATACATATATTTTTTTGAAGGATAATTGGGTGATATACATAACCATCTGGACAAATTTCATGTGGGATATTTTGTTGTGTTTGACTGCAATGCAAAGGTCATTTTTAATTGTTTCCCTCTGAAACAGAGACAGACATTCTTCCGTGCTCATTCATATTATAATGAAATATAAACATACGACCTTTCACAGTCTGCCTGACTTCTTCATTCTCATATATTTTATGTACATCTTATCTGTGCCAATAATAGTGGATGGCACTGTATACAGACGTGCTCTAATTTGTTGGAGTAAAAAGGGTTATAAAACATTCACCTTTTGGTAAAATGTTCCAACTTTTAATTGACATTAATTTGTTATGAGAAAAAAAAACCTCATCAAGAAATAATTATTTTTATCAAAACCATGTGTGCCACAATTATTGGCACCCCTGTAATTATATATTGAATAAAGTATTTTTTTTTAAATATTTGGTTGCATATCTTTTGTATGCCATGACTTCCTGATGTCTGTGACCCAACAACATCAAAAGACTCTTGATATCTAATTTTCTGGTACTCTTACAAGCGATACTAAATATCTCTGCATTTGAATGGATCTCTATGGAAATTGGGGGGTGCGACTAGATTTAGCTGTAAATTACACTGGAATAGTATGGAACACATAGTTGGCTAAATGATTAAGTTATCAAGCGTCTGACATATCAAACAAGCCTTAAACCATCACTCTGCTCCCAGAAATACAGTAGATATGGATGGATAACTTGAATGGTTTCTTCTTTTTCTCATAATACATGAACATCAAATAAAGTTTGGAAAGTTTAAAAATAGAATTTCCATCACAAAAAACTCTTTCTCTATTTCATACAATTGTCACAGGCACACTCACACCAACCAAGATAACTGTACCAGTTGCAGAGTATGAACAGATGTTCTGACATATTAAAAACATTTTAGTTCTGTAATTGAACATACATTGTTATGGTTTAGAACACTGGATTGGACCCAAATGCAAGACTCAGAGGCAAACTCAAAGAAAACTCCACAAGGAGTATATTTGGTAAACTAAGGTGAAGTACTGGAAGCGGAGTTGGCAAACTAAACAGGGCTGGAGTAGACAAAACGGGAGGCAGGCAGGGCGGGCTGAAGCGAGGGACAGAAAACAAACAGGTTAGACAGGAAAACAACGAAAACAAACTGGCCGGGAGAATCTCAAGACGGAGCTGAGAAAACAAACTGGCAATGAATGAATGAGAATGGGGAACAAAAATAGAGCAGGGAACAGGTGAGAATGCTGATTGGTTGAATGCGGGGCGTGTGGAATGTGTGCGAGGAGGGAGAGTGATAGGTAGACAATGAGGGGAGAAATCAAAGAACCAAAACTGGGGACCACACCTAGCCTGCAACAAACACGGAACTAGACAGACAGCGAGAACTGAAAAACACGACCTGAGACATGAGGAATGAGAAAATGAAAGAAACGAAAGAGAGGTGGATTGGAGGGAAACGGCGGATGTTACGATACATTTTAATCAGGCGTGGGCTACAGGAACCGTATGTGCTCACTGAGTGGGGTGCTGGACAATGTGGAGTCAGTTTAAGTTGAGAATGAGAAGCACAGGATAGACGCATGCTTGATAATGATGGCCTGCCAGTATAAGTGTGGTGTTTCCTGTTTCACCATGTGACAGCCAAAGTTGTTCTCCAGTTAAATGACTGTAGAGGATGTTGGGCTGTAGCATCACTGTATTGAGAATGAGTGTTTTAGCCCGAGGCCCCAACCAAGATCCTTTGTCCAAAAAACATTTTGCAAGCCAGGCTCTAAATTTAATTTCATTGATAATTTAGTTTCATTATTAATTCTTCCACTTAAACCCACAGGACCTTATATTTCCTAAAATAAGCACTTTTCATCACTTTTTCTTATGACTGGCAATGCAGGCACACTGTTACATTTGTCATGAGAACAGGGAGCTCTCTATAGATTTAAAATATCTTCAGAAAAACACAAGAGCTTTGAGACTGGCAGCGTTAAAGGGACCTTGAGCAGGTTGTTGTAATCTCAGCTGCAGTGCAAAGTGAATGACAGGCAGCTGGAAACAGGGATAAGATGCAGATTGTACAACATTATTTGTTTCTAACGGTGATGTTTTCTCACACCACCATGGAACAGTCACATAAGTAAGAGTTTATTTTATGTTTATAAGGTTGGAGAATGTGAATCAACTTTATCGGGGTGAAACTGTTACTTGTGAAGTTACAGTTCTTTATTATTTTGGTTAATTTTAAGATACTGCTGCCTGATAATTTTCAAAAGAATACAAATCAAAACCAAAAATTTTACTAGGAAAATTGGTGAAAATGTATATATGTATGCCGGTGTTTGTGTGTGTGCATACTTGTGTGTATGTATGTATGTATGTATGTATGTATGTATGTATGTATGTATGTATGTATGAACAAAATTAAACATTGCAAAGAATTGAAACATGAATGACATTTTTTTTTTACTTCTATGTGGAATAGGCAGTTATGACATACTTTTGCTAAATATGAACCTACATCTATAAGTACATACTGTATACAGTTGTATGCTGGGTGTTCAGATATACACTGCCTGGCCAAAAAAAAAGTTGCCGTTGCACCCGTCATGCATAGTTACCACTGTAAAAGCCTCTGGAGGCAGCGTTATGATCTGGGGTTGCTTCAATTGGTCAGGTCTAGGCTCAGCAACTTTATGCAGCAATAAAATGAAGTCAGTTGAGTACCCGAATGTACTGAATGACCAGGTAATTCCAGGATGACAATGCCAAGATTCATCAGGCTCAAATTATGAAAGAGTGGTTCAGGGAGCATGAGGAATCCTTTTCACACATGAATTGGCCACCAGAGTCCTGATCTTAACCCCATTGAAAGTCTTTGGGATTCACTGGAGAAGACTTTACGAAGTCGTTCGACTCGCCCGTTGTCAATACAAGATCTCGGCCAAAAGTTATTGCAACTCTGGACGAAATTGACGTTGCATAAGGTTATCGAAACAATGCCACGACTAATGTGTGCCGCAATCAAAGCTAAACACGGTCCAACTAAATATTAGTGTGTGCAACCTTTTTTTTTGGCCAGCCAGTGTTACTTGCTATATTTACAGTCAATTTTACATGGTGTCTTCATATTTTGTCGCCATTCTTTTATATATTCTGCAGCACTAAATTCAGCACATTGCCTGACTATGTATCTCTATTGTGTATATTCTGATGTGATCATAATGTCCTTCTTTGTCAATAGAGCAGTGGTGTCCAATCATGTGCCATGGAGGGCAGATAGTATGCAGATTTTTATTCCAACCAATCACTTCACCTGCCAACTGTCAACATTAAATAGCTGTTGTTCGTCATTACTGAGGTCTGATTAGAAGGCAAGTAGATGATTTTAGTGGATGATCTTGGTATTTTAGAATCGGGACACCACAAAAGCATCTAAAATACGGGATTGTCCCGGGAAAAATGGGACGCCTGATCACCCTACATCTAATGACAAATGAAGCTGTAGCTCGTCATCCATGTTGAAGTTTAATGTAATTCATAATTCTTAATGCATCTTCATAACATGAGAATATAAATGTCATAGTTTGTTATGCTTCATCTTTAGCGGCCAAGCCCATCTGTACCAGGTCAAATCTGACCTCTTCTGTGCATCTCTTCTTGAGGTTATACAGTTCAGCCTTAAATGCCAGGTAGTACTACAGCACAGAAAAATATATACTTTTAAAAATACATTTTACAACTACTTTTTAGCTTCCTGTTTGCTTAATATAAAATTTATCTTGAGAAAGAGAGATGAGATCAGCAATTAATAGCTTGTCTCATCCTTGGTTTGGTTTGATCCACCATGTTATAAATCAGTTTGGCCTTAAACTTTTATAGCAATAGCAACTTATCAGGCTGTACAACCACCATTTACTTCCAGTACAAAACTGAAGCAGTTCAATCTTTTTTTATTGTGAAAAGGCTCCTGGCAACAAACAGAACATATTTATCATAGTACAAATACACATTTAGTATTCTGAGCTATGTTAACTACATTCAGTTCAAATATTGTCCATCATTTTTGAATGTTCGTTTTTATGTTTTCATAATCACATGATTCTTTATCTGCTCTTCGGCTAGCATCCACGTCATTCTGTGAACCAAAAAACAGAACCCAAGTACACTTGTATAAACACGGCCTTAAAAATCAGAATTATGGGTGAATGACATGACATTTGATTCAGTGAGGGTTTAAACTGATAAAATAAAAGGAAGAAGACATTATTATATTTTGTTTAGTTTGAAAAAAGCAGATAAACTGGCAAACTGATTGGCCGCAGGTACTGACCCTTATGACATCATAATCAGAGGCGGTAACAGTGGAGATCTGCAGTGTGGCATAATTGTCCCCGCCCCTTTCTCCCTGTTGTGCCTGTTCATGAGAAAGGAAGATGGCTGCTTTTGCAACATGTTATTTTCAAAACTGAATAAAAAATAAAGACTTGTTTTTACACTTACTTTTATTTGCTTGGACAAGCTGTTTATGGAAAGAGAGAGAGAGAAGATTTTGTGTCAGTTAATCTGAGAGCAGGTGTATCTATGCTGTATTTGAATCTTGTTTATTTAACAATGTTATGTTTGGTGTTTTGATTACTGCATTATGTAAATGCATGCACAATAATCTCACAAGATGGTGAAAAGAGGCATTTAGAAACAGGATTATTACAGAAGCGTCGGCATTACCAAAACAATGTCAGTTTACTGAACTGGGAGTTGCATATATGCCTGTTCCTCATGAATTTAAGACTTTTAGAAAACAGAACTTACCTTTTATATTTGTAAACTCCAGTACAAACTGTTAGAATATACAGGAATGCCAATGTTCCACAGATTATGTGTGGAACTAAAGAGCACTTACTTCCTAAAAGAGAAGAAATAGTTTCTTATCAACCTTCACTGATGTTTCACACAAATTTTATGCAATGCTATCAGTGAGGTTTACTTTTTTTTGATCATTTCATATGCTCAATAAAAACTGAATGAAGTTGGCCATCTTTCACAATGAATCAAGACTCATGCCATTCAGATATTACATCTGTGGGTTCAGATACCACAGAGACAATCATTAAAGTATCCAATGTAAAGAAAGTGGAATGTTGCTAATTATAATTTGTTAAAGCTAGTCTTATTTGTTGGTGGTTGTGCTAACGGACCTTAAAAAAACAGGGACACTACTATTTCAGACAAATGCAATGTTTGAGGGGAGCAGGTGGTGAACTACACCTCCAATTGGCCAGAGCTGATATTACTTTATTTTAGATTTAACACATGATTAATTAATAAATCTTTTTATAATGTTTCTATTTTTCTACTTAAGCAAGCAGAAAGGTGTGAATATTTCCCTTAAGCACTGGTTGCTTGGGTTATATTTGTGCTTTAGCGAGGGCACCTATTTCTGTAGCCCCCACAGTCCCACTCTGTTCTGTTCCTGCTAAGATACAGTCAAAACCCGCTCGAAACTGAATATCATAAAGTCATCGGAAGACGGAGGTTGTCATGATTTTTCAACATGGACACATAAGCTAAAACGATGCGTCACTGGTTCAGTTAAAGTTAAACTGAAGAAACTATTTTGCTGGCCTTGGAATTCTTCTACAAGTAATGGGTATGAGTCAAAATACTTAACTATGAGAATCGCACACTTATCTCCATGTAAGACTAAACATTTTTACAATAATTAACACACGTTTGGGCAGTATGCCTTCATCAGGGTGAGTCACAATAATGTATTTTACCTCCTCGCTGTAGCCAGCTTTAGTGAGTTTCAGCTGATTTGTAGAGTGAAAGGAGATAATACCGGCCTAGTTGGAGGCAGCGATGTGATGGATTTAGTAGCGGAGAACCAAACGCAGAGGTGAGAGAGATCAGACAAGTGGCCCACACAGGTGAGGACCAATAAGGGAGATATAACACGAAAAGAAGAAAAGAAGACGAGAAAAGCAAAGAAAACACCTTCGGAACATAACTCTAAAACGTCCGATAGAAGGTGAAACAAAACAAAATCACCAAACGAAAACACTGTCTCGTAGAAAACAGCACGGAAATAAATAGCGCAGAATGCTAACAAGAAAAAACACAATCCTATACTTGAAGAAGCTAAAAGCAAGTCCCCCGTGAACATAAACAAGTTAATATCACGAGGTCGCTTAAACCTGGCTATACCTGGCTCAATGTACAAATTAATGACAAAGAAGCACCGGAGAAGCGGAAGTGAGGAACTTAAATACCCAGCAGGTAGCAGCACAGGTGATCTGAATAATGAGCTAGGCGAATCAAAAGCCCGGGTCGGAACAAAAAATAAATCTCGGATTCTCAATGGGAGATAAAAGATGAGAACCGCAGCAGAAAAAGAAACCAATAACCCACGAACCATGACAAGCGATGGGGTGGAAGCGCAATGAACAATCACATCTGGCTACTAATCTACGCCAGTGTCTTGAATGTATTATTAGGTTACTTGGACACCTAACTTAGTTTGGTCACAAGCGGTGACTGTGTCATAAATAAAGAGTGCTTGGCTGAAATTATATATGTTTTAATGCTAATTTTTAAAAATTTTAATGGATTGGTCAACAGGAGTTCCTATGTTGCACTGATACAAGTTGACAGGCTCCAGACACAATTCAGCTCACAAGAAAAGCCTTAGCTTATCTATCGACCACAGAGAAAAGAGAATTGGATAATGTAACAAGAGTAAAACATTTTCCACAAAAAAAAACTTGAGTAAAAATAAAAATATCATCATTAAAAAGTCTCAAAAATGGAACAACTTCTCCAAAATGTCTAGTCTATTTGTAACATACACAGTAGAGATACTGAGTTAATTCAACTCTTAAGAAAGTTTATATGAGTCCAATGGGGACTACATATACACAATTAGAGTGGAATTAACACTGAATATTTTACAGAGCATTACTAATAAGCATGTTAAAACCCACCTATGCTGATACAGTGTCAAACCCACTTATACACACCCTTAAAAAATGCTTCAAAAAGTGATTGTCTGTATATTAGTGCCTGATGTATAATATGTTAAAGAAGAGAAACGTGCGCCCGTTTACCCCAGTGTTGCTGTGGAGACGGGACGAGGAGCCTGAGGCTGGAGGAGCCCAGAGTGTTGGTGCTGAGGCAGAGGAGAGTGGGCGTGTCTCCCTGTGAGTGGCGCATGGTGAGGGAGCTCCTCAGGCCTGTGTTCCCCAGCTGCTCCTCCCTGATGACTCTGTCAGTAGAGTTAATGACCCGCAGTCCAGACACACGCCACTCCATGCTGGGAGAGGGATTCCCACGGCTCTCACAGGAGCAGCTGATCGCTGCTGCAGTTCTGCTGCAGCTCCCAGAGTCAGAGATCTGAGGCATGTCTGAACACAAGATGCCACAGTTACAAATATTACAATTGTACACATATGTAATAAGTAATACTATTAATGCAGTTATCTAATGAATACAAACACTGAACATACATTTTATATCCAGCTGTACAGTTGTTGAGTTCTCCTTGCCATGTTCATTCTGTGCTTCACAGTAGTACTGTTCACTGCCACTGGACTCAGTCACGTTGAAGACAATGTTAAATATTTAGCTAAATGTTTCATAGATTTGTAAATATATTATACATTTGTAAATATTTTATACATTTAGCTAAATATTTTATACATTTAGTTAAATATTTTATACATTTAGCTAAATATTTCATACATTTAGCTAAATATTTCATACATTTAGTTAAATGTTCATACATTTAATTAAATGTTCATACATTTAGCTAAATTATTATACATTTAGCTAAATGTTAAAAACCACTCAATAATAAAACATTTAGCTTATATAAATAATTTTGGGATTGTGCATTTAATATTTACGCCAGTTTTTTCAAAGATAATAAATGTCGGAAAAAGGGAGTTTTTTTTTTTAATGTGAGAAAAAAAGTGATGTTTCCATTAAATGTGAGAAAAAATGCACTGAAAAAATATAACGTTTTATGTTGCATTCAGCACCCCATAGCCATCTGGTTGTTTATCATAAATAGTCAAAAATATTAATAAATAATTTTTCTTTCTGCCAGTTTTGACTTCACTGAGAGACAATGTGAATGTTCCAATACAGCTGGCTAATCATAATAAAACATTGAATTTATATATGTTTCTCTGAAAATACAATTAACATAATGGCAAACTTACAATCAACTTCCAACTGTACAGTGGTTGAGTTCTCCTTGCCATGTTCATTCTGTGCTTCACAGTAGTACTGTTCACTGCCACTGGACTCAGCCACGTTGAAGGTGAGATTCTGTCCAGTTCCTACAGTGTTCATCTCTCTCCCATTCACTTTATACCAGGTGTAGTTCTGCACTGGTGGGTTGGCATCACTGCTGCAGGTCAGAGTCACAGAGCTGCCCTTTAACACTGAACCAGAGGGACTGACGGACACTGAGGTGTTTTTAGGAGGATCTGGAAGACAAATAATTAAAGGCAATGCAGTAAATGCAGTAAACTACATGTAAAAAACATTAGCTAAATATTTTATACATTGTTAAATATTTAGCTAAATGTTTCATACATTTGTAAATATTTTAAACATTTAGTTAAATATTTAGCTAAATGTTTCATACATTTGTAAATATTTTATACATTTAGTTAAATATTTAGCTAAATGTTTCATATATTTGTAAATATTTTATACATTTAGTTAAATATTTAGCTAAATGTTTCATACATTTGTAAATATATTTTACATTTGTAAATATTTTATACATTTAGCTAAATATTTTATACATTTAGTTAAATATTGTATACATTTAGCTAAATATTTCATACATTTAGCTAAATATTTCATACATTTAGTTAAATGTTCATACATTTAATTAAATGTTCATACATTTAGCTAAATTATTATACATTTAGCTAAATGTTAAAAACCACTAAATAATAAAACATTTAGCTTATATAAATAATTTTGGGATTGTGCATTTAATATTTACGCCAGTTTTTTCAAAGATAATAAATGTCGGAAAAAGGGAGTTTTTTTTTTAATGTGAGAAAAAAAGTGATGTTTCCATTAAATGTGAGAAAAAATGCACTGAAAAAATATAACGTTTTATGTTGCATTCAGCACCCCATAGCCATCTGGTTGTTTATCATAAATAGTCAAAAATATTAATAAATAATTTTTCTTTCTGCCAGTTTTGACTTCACTGAGAGACAATGTGAATGTTCCAATACAGCTGGCTAATCATAATAAAACATTGAATTTATATATGTTTCTCTGAAAATACAATTAACATAATGGCAAACTTACAATCAACTTCCAACTGTACAGTGGTTGAGTTCTCCTTGCCATGTTCATTCTGTGCTTCACAGTAGTACTGTTCACTGCCACTGGACTCAGCCACGTTGAAGGTGAGATTCTGTCCAGTTCCTACAGTGTTCATCTCTCTCCCATTCACTTTATACCAGGTGTAGTTCTGCACTGGTGGGTTGGCATCACTGCTGCAGGTCAGAGTCACAGAGCTGCCCTTTAACACTGAACCAGAGGGACTGACGGACACTGAGGTGTTTTTAGGAGGATCTGGAAGACAAATAATTAAAGGCAATGCAGTAAATGCAGTAAACTACATGTAAAAAACATTAGCTAAATATTTTATACATTGTTAAATATTTAGCTAAATGTTTCATACATTTGTAAATATTTTAAACATTTAGTTAAATATTTAGCTAAATGTTTCATACATTTGTAAATATTTTATACATTTAGTTAAATATTTAGCTAAATGTTTCATATATTTGTAAATATTTTATACATTTAGTTAAATATTTAGCTAAATGTTTCATACATTTGTAAATATATTTTACATTTGTAAATATTTTATACATTTAGCTAAATATTTTATACATTTAGTTAAATATTGTATACATTTAGCTAAATATTTCATACATTTAGCTAAATATTTCATACATTTAGTTAAATGTTCATACATTTAATTAAATGTTCATACATTTAGCTAAATTATTATACATTTAGCTAAATGTTAAAAACCACTAAATAATAAAACATTTAGCTTATATAAATAATTTTGGGATTGTACATTTAATATTTACACCAGTTTTTTCAAAGATAATAAATGTCGGAAATAGGGACAGTTTTTTTTTTAATGTGAGAAAAAAAGTGATGTTTCCATTAAATGTGAGAAAAAATGCACTGAAAAAACATAACGTTTTATGTCGCATTCAGCACCCCATAGCCATCTGGTTGTTTATCATAAATAGTCAAAAATATTAATAAATAATTTCTCTTTCTGCCAGTTTTGACTTCACTGAGAGACAATGTGAATGTGCCAATACAGCTGGCTAATCATAATAAAACATTGAATTTATATCTGTTTCTCTGAAAATACAATTAACATAATGGCAAACTTACAATCAACTTCCAACTGTACAGTGGTTGAGTTCTCCTTGCCATGTTCATTCTGTGCTTCACAGTAGTACTGTTCACTGCCACTGGACTCAGCCACATTGAAGGTGAGATTCTGTCCAGTTCCTACAGTGTTCATCTCTCTCCCATTCACTTTATACCAGGTGTAGTTCTGCACTGGTGGGTTGGCATCACCGCTGCAGGTCAGAGTCACAGATCTGCCCTTTAACACGGAATCGGAGGGACTGACGGACACTGAGGTGTTTTTAGGAGAATCTGAAAGATATGAAAATATGGCATTGATTTGTGTTCCTGTATATGTTATGAACAATGAACTGATTGTGCCCTAAATTTAAAAAACAAAGTGATATGTGATTGGTCATTGGTCAATATAAAATTGAAAATAGAAATGAAATTAGGAAATTTGAATTCATACTATAAAAACGAAAATTACTGATGATTGGATGGATAATCAAGTAATATTGATTATCTCATGGCTTTTTTTTAAAAGCTCAAATCCAGCTCTCTTACATAGAACTCTGAGAGTCAGACTGGTGTTAGACTTCTGAATGTCTCCTTGTTGCAGTTTGTAAAGCGCCCTGCAGGTGATCTTCTGCCCATGGTGGAGGTGGGAAGCAGTGAAGGTCAGAACAGAAGACACATATTTGGTTTGATCCTCATTCTCTTGAAGTTGATCCACACTGTCACTCAGACTGGGGGTCCATGTGAGATTTGGGGGGAGTTTGGGACAGGGGGCTGCAGCAGAGCAGCTCAAACTCACAGAGTTCCCCTCCATGACCTCCACCTTCTCTGGGGTTAACTTGGGTTTGGGTGGAGAGGCTAGGAGACATGAGGACGGGTTACTGTCTGTCTCAGGATTGGAGACTCACACAACACTCAGAACACAATCTAATCACCACATCAACAGTGTCTGACTAACATACAGTATTTACAATGAGAAATCAGTATTTACCATGTGAAATCAGTATTTACAATGAGAAATTAGTATTTACAATGTGAAATCAGTATTTACATTGTGATGTGAAATCGGTATTTACAATGAGAAATTAGTATTTACAATGTGATATCAGTATTTACAATGTGAAATCATTATTTACAATCTGAAATCAGTATGTAAAATGTGAAATCAGTATTTACATTGTGAAATCAGTATTTACAATGTGAAATCAGTATTTACAATGTAAAATCTACTAAGGAGTCATTCCTCTTTGCATTATTGACTCTTTTTCATGCTATCTGTATTTCTCTTAGAAGACAGCATTTGTACCTCCTGCACCTAATCTTAAAAACATAGGTTCCCTACATCAGCACAAACGCACACAATGAAAGGCACAACAGTAAATGCAGTACCTTGTACATTAATTTGGACACCTTTAGAAAAAGTGAACATGAGATTTGGGCATTCCAATCTGAAGAAATATTCATCATTGTAATTCAGAGGGAAGCGGTCCAGAATTGTGGTGCAGTTCTTCTTCAGCAGGTCTCCAATTAATGTTCCTTTAATTATGTTCTGTTCAGACGTTGACTCAGTTTTACTGGAATCAAACACTACTGGTCCAAAAACATTACTTTTCGTCCATTTTCCTTTAGCCGGATCTACCAGATATTTGTCATAGACAGGATGGATATCAAATGTGCAGGGAATCAGCACACAGGATCCAGCCAGAGCTTCTATACTCTGAGGCGTCCATATTGCCCAGTCTCTGCTCAGGGCTCCTACAACACACACAACACAACTCTGTACATTTTTGGATATTTAGGTGAACATTGGAAGCTGACCTCAGAACTGGACTTTTAAAACTTCCAGTATCTCAAAACTATTTAAATAAGCATTGCACATGTACAGGAACATAATACTGGCACATTTACAGTAATGTTGATTAACGTCCTCTGTCCCTGTAAAAATAAAATTGTAAAAAAATAAACAATTAAATAAATAGATAACATAAGTAGATAAAAGAGTGGCGTTATTAATGGGTATCTAAACCCTCTTGGGTCTCGACATCTCTGTACATGAAAGCTCCGCCCCTTTGAGCCCCACCTTGCAGCAGGCAGCCAATGAGGATGAATCTCTCAGTGCCAGTCATGTTTCTGGGTCAGGGAGATGAAGAGACAATGAGCTGTAACTGAAATGAAAAAAACACTGTAGTTATAAAAGAACATTTCACTTAGCAAACTAAATAAAACATGATATTCATATTAACACCGAGAAGTGTATACACAGTGTTTCAAACAAAATTGGACCTGTTCTCACTCTCAGACAGTTGGTTTATTTGAATTGAATCAAGAACACAGAGGGCTGGAAAACTTGTTTTAGTCAAAGACTAGGCTCAACCCTTGTTTGGGAAACTGTCCCATAAAGTATATTAGATTTTCCCAGCAATGTTTTTTGACAAGGGACACAAGAACAGTGGTGTGTGGTAAGTGGGGGGCGATTCCTAAACAGAACAAGTGGGGATGTTGAGCTTTGCCTTGAGGAGGGGGTCGGGGTGGGAGGGGCATGGTTTGAGGGAGCGATACCTTTCACTTTTCGCCAATCATTTCCCTTATCATGTGATTACTGCCTGTAAATCAACACTTTACCCACAATGCACCTCTCGGCTGATTGTGGTTTATTTAGGGGGAACAGATTATGAACTATTGACGTGTTCAATAGAGCTGGTTAAATTAATTGAAAGATGAATATTCAAAAGGTGGACAAATTTTCTGAATGTTCTCATAAACCAGGGGTCTTTATAAACACTAGAACAAAAGCACATCTCCCTCAAACTCTGTTCATTCACACTAGTACTCCTCTTATAAAAAATGCATAGAATAAGCAATAACATTCACAGTGAAAATTAGTTTTGCTAAACAGTTTTTTTTTTTAGATTGGTAACAACATACATTCCCTCCCCTCCCCCCTGATTAACACATCTTGGGACGTATCAAATCTAACAATAAACACGGAAGCTGAAGAGAATGTTGCGAGATAAGAATTCATTATTATGGCTCAGGTCAGAGTTGCATAAAATCTAATTCCGTGATTTAAATCTTTTAATAGAATAGTAAAGGTTTAGAGTTAAAATGCAAAGAATAATAGACCCATCGAAACCGAATTCCCAGGTGACGCAGTTTCTCACTTTAGCACACTGTAGCTAGAGCATACTCCATGAATAAAATATGTTTAAAAATGTATTGACTCTGATAATCATCCCTAAAAAGTGCAGTCCCAGCACAGGGGAACAGCCCCACACCATCAATATGAAATTAATTCCACAACAAACTAACACTTCAAGACAGGACCTTCAGTCCAGCGTGTCCTGACTTACCTCATGTACTTACCTTCATTTTGGCTCGTGTAGCTCCATCAGCTTCAGGTGTTGAGTCTTTACGAGACCATGACCACACCTCGTTTTTAAATAATAACATTCCCCGTATTTACCAAAGCATCCCTGCCCCCATTTCATTTATACCCCATATATCAGCTGAGATCTAAAGCATAACCCAATGCTTCACAATACAAGGCTGCACAGAAGTTTCACACGGGGAACGATCTTAATTTACCTTATTGCTTGAGTAGATTATCAGCAGATGAACATGTGTAGCTGTTTCTGAGCAGGGAGATACTGGGAATGAGTGACACAGTGTCTCTACACAATCGAAACAATTTCCTCATTTCACCACAATTACCACTTTGAGTTCCCTTATTTTTACTTCAGATTTGTCATGGATAGTTCATTTATTTATTTATTGTTTATTTTACTTCATTTACTGTATTTATTTTTTGGAAGGGGGGTTAGCCACACAACCCCTGTGCTAATCTATACAGTACACGATGAGTGGATCTCAGAGTGGATCTAAGAGATCTAAGAGCATCCGGTGCACCTCACAATGGTTGCAATGGGATCATTGTGTGGGATTAAAATTCACATAAACATTCCTTGAACCATATTGCATAATCACTGTTCATACATACATTCCAGAAGTACTCCCAGTCTGATGTGGACCATCAAAGATACAGTAACTTTCTAATCTCCAAATAATACCTACATACATCTCTTTTCGTTGGTAGCCTAATTAATTTTGATATTTAGCATGTGTACGCATATAGATGTTTTATTTTGAGCAAACATACTCTGTGGTTTAGTGAACACGTGGGAGTTATACACTCAGAAACACGTCTCATCAAACTATTTGGAACGAAGAGTGTGACAAGAAAGATAAAATATTTATATTCCCAGACATGGATCCACCTCACCTTTTTTTATGTCAGCAAGTCCCTCAGTTTAGCACAATAAGCATCTTATATGTCTAATAAAATGAGTGTTGTCTTAAATATGTCCACGGTAGTGTGGTTCTGTGTTGTGCAGGGGAAATCGCACATCATCCGAAATACTGAATATATCACGGTACTGCTGCCGCTGCTCATCAAACATTTAACATTAAGACTAATTTTAATTTTAACGTTTAAAATAGGCTGATCTAACAAGATACTTTTCACTATATTATTCTTTTGTTTTTTTTGTTTTTTTTGATCGGCCTACACATTTTCTTTTTATGTATGATGGAGGATATTTTAGTCTGTGCTTTACATTGACTGGTAGTGGGGCATTTGGTGTTAACTAAATCCAAAGCTACAGATAATTTTTTTTGATTTTACATTACATTACATTATAGGTATTTAGCAGACGCTCTTATCCAGAGCGACTTACACAACTTCTTATTACATTTATCCATTCATACAGCTGGATATATACTGAAGCAATGCAGGTTAAGTACCTTGCTCAAGGGTACAACGGCAGTGTCCTACCTGGGAATCGAACCTGCAATCTTTCAGTTACAAGTCCAGCTCCTTAACCATTATACTACACTGCCGCCCATTTTATTAATAATTATAAACTTAATATATTTTATATTTTGTGTCGCCACCTCTTTCCTAGAGCACAGCAGTCTAGGGTTACATGCCTCATAATTAATAGTTCCAACTACAAATAAAAATAATAAAAATCTTTGAAGATTAATGGCAAGCCTCTGTACAGATTCTGTGTTGGATATTTTGTTGTGGTTTACTGTAATGGTCATGCAAAGGTCATGTTTAATTGGTTCTCTCAGAAACAGAGTTTCTTCCATAAGCATTCACATTATAATTAACTGCTCCAGTTACAGTGTATGTCGAGAAGTTCTGACGTATTACCGACATTTTAGTTCCCTAATTGAACATACAGTTTAATCAGGCGTGAGCTACAGGAACTGTATTTTCTCACTGAGTGGGTGCTGGACAATACTGGAGAAATGGATACAATTCAGATTTTAATGTACAACATGAAGCCGGTGATTCTAATGGTGATGTTTTCTCACACCATGGAACAGTCACATAAGTAAGAGTTTATTTTATGTTTATAGGGTCGGAGAGTGTGAATCAACTTTATCAGGGTGAAACTGTCACTTGTGGAGTTACAGTTGTTTATTATTTTGGTCAATGTTATAATACCAGGAAGTCTACTGGGACCATCTGGCCTGAGTTTTATGATGTCCCAGGATCTCATGAGAGGAACGCTTGGACTGTCGTAAAAACAAGCACATGGACAGCGTCACAGCGCCACCACCTGACGTCACCAGGGCAGGCCACATCCCTCTCCTTAAACTATTTCACACACAACGCAACATGACTGTACAGACTGCTTTTGTCCTCAAAAAAGCCTAAAAACATACAAATGTGATTAATATTTTTGCTACATTGTACAGTATACACTGGAACTAGTTTGGGCACTGGAACATACATTATACACTCTTTTTCCAGAGAGATAATCATATATTGTTCAGTTTTTGAGTGTTACATTAGCAAATACATCCAGTTAATGTACCTGACTTAACAGGGACAACTAGGGTGTAATGTAATATTCTCAACAGGAATTCTGGGACCTTTGTGGCATTAATATTAATCACATCTGAAAAACTATGCAGAGATGGGATTCTCATGACAACACAAACGTAGACCTACTCATGTTTAATATCGTTGTGATGGTCTCGGTGGGTGGTGCAATGGCCGACATTTCCTAAATGTTCAACATGGATGGAATGTATATTTCATAACTCAGGAGTAACCTGCCGTTGTGGAAGTCCCCCCTCCCCCTTCAAGGGGGGACTAAAAGTGCAATTTAACTATTTCTGGCCAGTTTATGGTTTTACGACCGTCTGCAGCCAGATCAAGCGCAGAATCTGGGCAGAGGATTAACATTTAAGCAGAGGAAACAAAGCCCTCTGGGAAGCTGTAGTCAGACTTTCCCACACATCTAACCTCAGGTCGTTGTGTGTAGCGATTGCCAGGTATGACAAAGTATTTTTGCATGGCAAACTCTCTTTGCCATGTTTATTCTGTGCTTCACAGTAGTACTGTTCACTGCCACTGGACTCAGTCACGTTGAAGGTGATATTCTGTCCAGTTCCTACAGTGTTCATCTCTCTCCCATTCACTTTATACCAGGTGTAGTTCTGCACTGGTGGGTTGGCATCACTGCTGCAGGTCAGAGTCACAGAGCTGCCCTCTAACACTGAACCAGAGGGACTGACGGACACTGAGGTGTTCTTAGGAGAATCTAGGAGAAATTAAAACATGGTACTTGCACAATTTGCCTTGGTTTTAGTTTTTGTATATGTTTTAGATCGACTGTACAAGTTGTGCCATATTTATGGCGCACCTTCAAAAGAGTAAAGAGAATATGTCATTGATGTTTGTCCCAAAATATAAAAAGGAACACAAAAAATGTAATAGAAAGTTCTGCATTTATCGTGTAACAATAACAATCACTGCTGATTGGATAGACACAAGTAAAAATAAATGATCTCATGGCCTTATTCTTAACACAAACTCAAATGCAACTCTCTTACATAGAGAGTCAGACTTGTGTTAGATGCCTTCTGAATGTCTCCTTGTTGCAGTTTGTAAAGCGCTCTGCCAGAGCTTCTAGACTCTCAGGCATCCAGATTAGCCACTCACTGCTTAGAGCTCGTACAACGCAACACAACACACACCACAGCAAATGTATGGAGATTTAGGTGAACATAGCTACCTAACAGAAGCTTTAAAGACGTCATAAGTGCCCTTTTGAAACTTCCAGTATCTCAAAGAAATTTAAATAAAATATTTTTTTTAAATAAGAATTGCACATTGCATTGTACAGGCACATAATACTGGCACATTTACAGTAATGTTGATTAATGACCTTTGTCCTTGTAAAAAATAAACTTAAATACAAATAAATGTACATAAAAGAGTGGAGTTATTAATGGGTATCAAAACCCTCTTGAGTCTCTACATCTCTGTACATGAAAGCTCCGCCCCTTTGAGCCCCGCCTTGCAGCAGGCAGCCAATGAGGATGAATCTCTCAGTGTCAGTCATGTCTCTGTGTCAGGGAGATGCAGAGACAATGAGCTGTAACTGAAACGGAGAAGCACTGCAGTTAGAGAAGAACATTTCACTTTACAAACTAAATTAAACATGATATTCATATTAACACTGAGAAGTGTATATATAGTGTTTGAAACTAAAGAGGAAGGAAGGGGTCGGAGTGAGAGGGGCATGGTTTGAGAACAGTGGTGTTTTGTAAGTAGTGGGGGGGTGGGGGGGGATGTTGAGCTTTGCCTAGAGGAGGGGGTCAGGGTGGGCATGGTTTGAGGGAGCGATACCTTTCACTGTTTGCCAAACAGTTTCCTTATCATGTGATTACTGCCTGTAAATCAGCACTTTACCCACAATGCACCTCTCATCTGATTATGGTTTGTATCGGGGGAACAGATTATGAACTGTTGACGTGTCCAATAGAGCTGATTAAATTAATTGATTGATGAATATTCATGAGCTGGAGAAACTTCCTGCCAGCTGAGAATCCACTTTGCCCCCTAGTGGTGAGACATATCCGTCCCAATTACAGTATTCATGTTTGTCTGGAATTATAAACTACAGTTTATAAATAGTTTAATAGCTTTCAATCGAATGATTTCTGCTAGGTGTTTTGTAGGATAATTGCAATCTAGCTTGCAATTTTGGTTTGGAAGAAAACCAGCATGCACAGGGGTAGGCTATCGCAGGACTGAGTTTGGGAATCACTGCTCAAGGATAATTATAGCCTACCATATGCAATTTAAAATACTGCAACATCTTTTACAATTGCTCCATTTGAGTCACGTAGCTTAGATATATGCATCAGGATATTTTAGCTACTGATAAATAGCCTACTCATAATTCTTAATCGATTGTAATATTGCATTTTAAATACGTTCTGGAAGTGGGTGTTTTGCTCCTCTACGTTCATTAACCAGTTTCGCTGAGTTCTGGTCTGACATTGATCATCATTGATTGTGTCAAGCAATTGCCACCTTGTTTCCTATGAAAAAACAACTGGCGGAGATCATTTGATTGTTAGTAAAACGATCATTTTTGTGGCACATAAAATAGCCTTTTATGAACTCAAAAACGGCGGAAAATACGCATTTCCTTTCCAAAAAATCTACGTATGCTATTTTATGGTATTGTTCTCAGTTTTTATAAGCAAAAAACTGTGGAAAATGCGGCGGTTTTTATTATTTTAGCGCAGTTTTTTACGTTGTCTCAATATATTACAGCGTTAAATACACCAAACTGTTGCCAGCGGGCAGCGCCAGCCAGAAATATCAGGCAGTGGAGTGAACTTAGCAGTGTGCTTGGCTTAGCCAATACGAACGCTAGATTTTCGCCACCTTCCGTTTCAACTGAAATACTTTCCGGTTTTCAAATGAGATGCCTCACACATACTACTGAAAACCCTCTCACATTCACACAAAGCATTCACACAAAGCATTCACACATTCACGATAAGTTCTCACACATACTACTGAAAACCCTCATGTGTCATTGAAAGCTTCACTTGTGAATATGTGAGCTCTTTGTGTTTATATGAGAAGATGCAGGGTGTGTGTGCAAGCATTTAGATGTTATGTACAAGCTTTTTCAGTGCGTGTGAGAGCTTCAGTAGTGAATGTGAGAGCCATTGTACGTGTATATGTGAGACAATTATTAATTTTGGTCTAAACGGCACCTCATAATTTATACATGCTGTAATACATACAATATATTTTTAAAACATTGTTCAAATAAGCATTTGCTGTTTCCCCTTGCTTACTGTACTATATACAGTACCTGCTGCATTTTCAGTTTAGAAGACACCAATTTTTTTTCTCCAAAATTTTTTTCATAAATACGTATGTTTAGGAAACCAAGTACAAACCCCAATTCCAAAAAAGTTGGGACAGTATGTAAAATGCACACAAAAGTAGAAAGCAGTCATTTGTAAATTATCGTTTACATATTTAATTGAAAACAGTACAAAAATTATATATTTAATGTTTTACCTTCTCAAATTTATTGATTTTTGTAAATATACGCTAATTCCGACTTTGATGCCTGCAACACTTTCCAAAAAAGTTGAGACACGGGCAAAAAAAAGACTGGGAAGTTTGAAAAACACCTGGGGCCACATGTATAAATCTCTGAGTAAACTAATGCGTAAAAGAATGCTCAGGGTGAAAGTCGGAAATCTGCGTAGCCCTATAAACTTTGCCCGTAGTGGTTGAGACGTATCTGTCTCAATTACAGTATTAATATTTGTATGAAGTTATAAACTACAGCTTTAAGAAAACCCCATACATTTTGCCGCAGTATTTTTTAAAAGGGTAGCCGCTTGCAAAAACCTCAGCTTCTCCAGTTATACTGCAGTGCCATAAAATAGGAGGGTGTTATCAAAAGCCGAAAGCACTTAGGACCCTCCTCTCATCACAGACTGTAAAATGTATATAATGCAACGTTTATACCTGCTAAAAAAGTCATGTTCACGTATAGAAACAATAATATATTTTTTAAACGTTGTACAAATGAGCATTCGCCGTTTCCCCTTGCTTACTGTACTATATACAGTAACTGATGCACTTTTGGTTTAAAAGACACCTGTTTTTTTTTCTAAATCTCTATATAAATATGTTTAGGAAACTAAGTACTTACCAGTATATTCAGCTACAGCTGTATTCTGATGAACCCTAAAAGGTTTATCTTGTTACATTTCGCCAAAGTCCTGTACAGTAAACATTTCCACAGCGACCACCCGTTGCACATAGGGCTGAAATATGTTGCTGTTCTTGTGTAAATACACACGAGCTTTTGTACTTTTAAATTTAAAAAAATTATAATACATTCGGCAACGTATGTTATGGTTATATATATATACTGTATGTGACTATTCTGAAATAAATTCCTTAAGAATACAGCTTCTTCTCCAATTTGAACTTTAAACCATGGATGTGCAGGGAATATTTTTGGAGATATTGACATTTAAATAAAACTAGTAGAAACCAGGTGGAAATTGCCTCTGGAGGGCCAAAGTAAATATGGTTAAAAAAAGTTTAGCATTTTCTACCTCTGCCTTTTGGTCATGGTGTCACCATATCACACGGAGCCCAAACATTGCGTATGGATGGTGTCCATGTCGTGTGCAGCGGTATGCAGATTCTCACAGCACGTGTTATATTATACATCTGAAATTCTGCATGGAAACTCGCTCACGCGGCTTTCTGAGGGCATTTTTCTGCTCAGCACGGTTTATACATGTGGCCCCTGGTTGGCAAAATGGCTGTAAGCCATCAATGGTCTGAGGTATCAAACACGCTGCAAACCATCACTTTGCTTTCAGATATGCATTAGATATGGACGGATCACTTGAAGTGTTGGATCTCCTGACTTATTTTTCCATAGAGTTCAATAGAAAAATTTGTCAGGAGAAACAACCCTTCAATGGTTTGTGGCAGCAGAGTGATGGTTTGTAAAAACAAATGTGCTTTTGTCATTAAAAAAAAAAGAGTATTTAAATACATTAGGCTACTTATTTTATGTGTATTATGTATATACTGTATGTGACTCTTCTGAAATAAATGTATTCTGTTGCAAATTTATTCTGTTGCTTATTCAACTTGAACATTAATGTGCTGTGAATATTTTTGTGAGATATTTAAAAAGGAATAATAGAATCTAGGTGGAAATTGCCTCTGGAGGGCCAAAGTTTTTCTAAACACAGGTACAGGAGCACATCGCTCACAAACTCTGTCCATTCACAATTGTATTCCCCTTATAGAAAATGGACAAAATAAGCAGTAGCATTGGCAGTGAAAATTAGTTTTGCCAAACTGTTTTTTTTTTTTTTTTAGATGGGGAATAGCATACATTTATATTGTATTTTTTTTGTGAATGACTGCTTGCATATTATTTTCAAGTTTCATAATTTTAAATGAATCTCAAAACACAGAACTTTTGCATTATGGGCACTAAGACTCTTTATGTTGAACTTCTCAAGAAACACCCCTGACTACCACATCTTGGGACAATGTTTCCAGATTTGTTATTATGGCTCAGTTCAGAGCTGCATAAGTTCAAATGCCATGATTTAAATCTTTTAATAGTATCTTAAAGGTTTATAGTTAATGTGCTAACAATAATAAACCCAGGTAACAGTTTCTCACCTTAGCACACTGTAACCATAGCATACTCTATAAAACATGTTTAGAAATGTATTGACTTTGATAATCATCCCTAAAAAGAGCAGCCCCAGCACAGGGGAACAGCCCCACACCATCAACATGAAATTAATTCCACAATAAACCAGCACTTCAAGACAGGACCTTCAGTCCAGTGTGTCTTGAATTACTTATGTACTTACCTTCATTTTGGCTCGTGTAGGTCCATCAGCTTGATGTGTTGAGTCTTTATGAGACCATGACCACAGTGAGATACAGTGAAGCTGCTCCGTGAAGCTGTTCCGGCGTCTGGTGATTTATTTATTTATCTCTATAAAAGGTTTTACTTCATATTTTATTTATTTGAAGTTCTTTCAAGTTTTTCTTTTTAAAAGAGTGTAAGTTCTTAACAAGTTTTCTTGTATTTTTTTTAATGTGCATATTTATTCGTTTATCCATCTTTATCTTTGGCCGCACGACCCCTCTGTACCGCTGAGCTCAACCCGGCGCGGTTAGCCCTGTGAGAGATCCTGATGGTATATACCCAAGGGTACTAAAGGAGTTAAGTGAGATCATTTTTAAACCACTAGCAAGTATTTTTAGACAGTCTTTAGAAACTGGAGAAATACCAAAAGACTGGAAACAGGGTAACGTAATACCTATATATGAGAAAGGAGACCGTACGGATCCAGGAAACTACAGGCCTGTCAGGTTAACTTGAATCTCATGTAAAATACTAGAATCTATCATTAGAAACAGACAAGAACTATTTTTTGAAAAAAATAACATACTAAGAGATAGCCAACATGGTTTTTGTAAGGGATAAACCTTTTAACATTATTTGAGGAAGCTACCAAGTGTCTGGATGGGAGCAGGGCCTATGATATTATTTACCTAGATTTCCAGAAAGCATTTGATAAGGTACCTCACGACAAACTTATTATCAAAATGAGGTCAGTAGGAATTTCAGGGGGCATTTCGGAGTGGGTCCGGAACTGGTTAAGGGGTAGAACACAGAGAGTAGTAGGAGGGACCTTATCTGAGCAGGGAATTGTGGGAAGTGGAGTTCCACAGGGATCGGTGCTGGGTCCACTGCTCTTCCTCATTTATATAAATGACCTTGACACGGACAGTAAACTAGCGAAAGTTGCAGACGATACAAATCTGGGAGGTTTAGCCAACAGTTTGTAATCTACTAAGGTAATCCAAGAATATTGAAACAAAATCCAGAAGTGGGCAGAAACCTGGCAAATGAAATTTAATACATCTAAATGTAAAGTTCTGCACATGGGGAATAAAAACATAGGGCTGCATTACTGTATCTAAAGAGATCATACTCACCCTATACAATTCCATTGTCAGACCTCACTTAGAGTATTGTGTGCAGTTCTGGGAACCCTACTATAAGAAATATATAGAGGCACGGGAAAAGGTCCAAAGACGGGCAACCAGAATGATTCTGGGTATAAAAGATAAGTGCTATGAGGAAAGGCTGGAGCTGCTTGGACTTTTCGAGTGCAGCAAAAGGAGACTTAGGGGAGACCTGATTGAGGTCTTTAAATTTATCAAAGGGATAAATAAAGTGAGCTACAAGAAATTATTCCAGTTCAGTTCGGTTAGCAGAACGAGGAGGCATAAATGGAAATTAGCAAAGGGTAAATTCCATACAAACATTAGAAAATATTTTTTCTCGCAGAGAGTGGTCACATTGTGGAATAGCTTGCCTGGGCATGCAGTGAGGTAGAAACACTGGGAGTATTCAAGGCCCGGCTTGACACAGTGTTAGACACTTTATAACACTGAAGGCTCCCACACTTTTAATTATAATTAAAATTTTTATTTATTTTTAATTTTTTTAAACACATTTAACACATTATTGTATTCCTTGTATTGCAGTTTTTTACTGCTTTTATTACAATTCATTATTTATATTAGATTGTATTTTAATCTCTAGTTATTAAAGCATGTATTTTTTTGTAGGTAGGTAGGAATAGACGAGCAAGTTGAGCTGAACGGCCTGTTCTCGTCTTACTCTTATGTTATGTTATGACCACATGTCGTGTTTAAATAATAACATTCCCCGTATTTACCAAATCATCCCTGCCCCCATTTCATTTATACCCCATATATCAGCTGAGATCTAAAGCATAACATAACAATGTTTCACAATACAAGGCTGCACAGAAGTTTCACATGGTGAACGATCTTAATTTACTTTATTGCTGTAGATTTTCAGCAGAAGAACACGTGTAGCTGTTTTGAGTTGAATGTGGGGATGAGGAACACTGCTCTGTACAGAACCAGTTTCTGCAACATAACTGTCAAGAGCCTATTTCTCATTTCACCACCATTAGCACTTTGAGTTCTGGCATTTTTATTTCAGATTCCTCATGGACAGTTTATTTATTAATTTTTTAATTTTTAAATTTTTAAATTTTTAAATTTTTTAATTCATTTTTTTGAACAGGGGGGTGGCTTCACAACTCCTGTGCTAATCTCCAGTGCATGATGATACAGAACGAAAGCAGTGATGTGAGTGGATCTCAAAGTGGATCTCAGAGTAGATCTAAGAGATCTAAGAGCACCTCACATTGGTTGCATGGGATCATGATCTGCGAGGGATTAAAATTTACATAAACATAACTTGACACCATATTGTGTTATTACAGTTCATACATACTTTCCAAAAGTACTCCCAATTCAAAGAAGTCCCTTTTTAATGCTTGGGGTCTGATGTGGACCATCAAAGATACCGTAACTTTATAATCTCCAAATAATACCTACATACATCTCTTTTTGTTGTTAGCCTAATTAATTTTGATATTTAGCATGTGTACGCATATAAATGTTGTATTTTGAGCAAATATTGTAGTGGTTTGTGGCTGTTTGTTTTCTTTTCTTTTGCGGCTCTTGTCCTGCCTTCACGATTGGAAATCAATCTGATTTTTTCCACGTTTCTTTTCGTGGTTTGCAGCCCTCATTATTGTTTTTAATTTATTGCTTCTGCCTGCGGGGTATTTAAGTTCCTCACTTCCGCTTCTCCGGTGCTTGTTTGTCTCACGACATTGCATTCGAGCCAGGTATAGCCAGGAACTAGCGACCTCGTAAAACATTTTTTTAATTTATACTCACAAACATGGGTCCATCTCATCTTTTTTTATGTCAGAAAATCACTCAGTTTTGCGCAAAAAAATATTTTATATTCCTGAAAGAATTTGTGTTGTCGTACTTTTTCTCAATCGCTTACACACTAAAACTAGTTCTATGAGCAAAACATCTAAAACCATAACATCAGCTACCAAAAGAAAGATTCATTTCCCGGCAATATTCACCTGTTTTAACACAAATTGCAGATGAGCTAAAACATTTTTGCAAAACCCTACACACAAATCTCTTCCTAAAGCATGGTTATCATAATTCTTTCATTTAGAAAGTATTGCCATTCAATATAGAAAATTCCACACATAACAACTCGACACAATTAACACACAGTCTTCAAGTAGCAAGAACTAGCATGCTAAATTGTTAAATCAACAATCAAAACTTTGATGAATAGAAAGTGCTACAGGTGAGTTCACTTGTTTTGGAACAATGGATGAGAGGAAGAGAAACATTTTGAAAGAGAGTATGTGGACAAGGAAGAAGAATAGTAGAACATTATTGGCCACCGTGCCATTGTGAATGTCCCTGGAGGCAACATCTCTCTTTGTTCAGCTATCAGCCATCATGGGGTTCTCCACCGCCATGCCACCCTGGGTCCATATAACACAGGACATCTGCTCACATCGCTTGATGACCTTCCTGGATGCTCTATTCAAACAGGAGCAGAAGGAGCCAGGGCTGTCAGAGCGGCTGTCAGAACATCATCATTTCGGACAATGTTAGTTGAGTGTCAGAGACAGGATGCCGAGGCATTTTTCTTTCTTCAACAACAATAATAAAAAAAATTAAAACTTTTATATCCCTTATTTCTGTTGAATAGTATTGAATTATTTTTTACATTACAGTTTCTCTCAACAGCTAAGACACATTATCTGGTTATATGAGCAAAACTATTATCTGGTAATATGAGCCAGGGCAGCCAGAACGTCATTGCTACTGTGATGGATTCAGTAGCAGTGAATCACATGCATAGGTGGGGGGGATCAGACAAGTCACCCACACAAGTAAGGACCAAGAAGAGGGAAATAACACGAAAAGAAAAACAGAAACTAATTCCTGACAGCTAAACAGCCAATCTAAATCCACCCACGAAAATAGGGCGAACTCGAATAGAACGAATGAAGCACAAATCTAAATCTCGTGAACTCAATACTAGAGCCAACAATAGGAGACTAGAAAAAAACTAAAAAAACACTGTCAGAACGTCCGATAGAAGGTGAAACAAAATAAAACCACCAAAAGAAAACACTGTCTTGCAGAGACCAGCACGGAAACAAATAGTGCAGAACGCCAACAGGAGGAACACAATCCTATACCTGAATACAGCTATAAGCAAGTCCCTCGTGAACATAAGCAAGTTAATATCACGAGGTTGCTAGTACCTGGCTATACCTGGCTGAATGTATAAATTAATGACAAAGAAGCACCGGGGAAGTGGAAGTGAGGAACTTAAATACCCCGCAGGTAGAAGCACAGGTGAACTGAATAACGAGCATGAGGAAGCAAAATCCCAGACCGGAACATGGAAAAAATCAGATAGACTCTCAATTGGGAAAACAGGACGAGAATCGCATCAGAAAAAAAAACAATAAGCCACAAACCATGACAGCTACATTATCAAAATGTCAGTTTCAAATTCTTTCCACTTTTTATATTTGGTGGCCAATTGTACCCTGTGTTATTCAATTCCCCCCGGAGGAAATCCTTGAGAATGGCCGCTACACAACCCCGTCTGCCTGTGTTAGGAAGGAGGGCGCCACGTCCTCTTCAGGGTGCGACTCCTTGAGCTCTTGACCGTGATTCCAACGCTCCCAGGGCCGCTCTGTGCGCAACGATTCTTGTTTTTTTGCATGGTGGTGGAATGTGTATGACCAAAATCTCTATGAGCGGGAAAACCTATGGGGAAGACTTGTGGGGACATAGCTTTGGAGTCTTGACATGGTTGGATTAGACATGCCAGGGGGTATTTCCCCCGCTGCTTGGCCAGGAAAAACATCGCCTGCGATATAGACGAATACCTCTGGCCTGACCCCGCCCAGAGACAGGATGCTGAGGAAGTGTACATTTTTTCTTCAACAACAATTACTTAAACTTTTTTTTTTGATATCCCTTATTTTAGTTGAATACTTTTTTTTTCTTGAATTTTATTTTTACTTGTTTCCCCAACTTTTCCTGTCTGCTGAAAAATACAAACAACATTTTGTGAATTTTGCTATTGTGAACCTTTTTACTGTAGATTACAGTAGCATGTTGTTGCAACATGTATGGAGGTTATAAAAAAACATGTGATTACTGATTCATTACCAGCTTTTATAGTTGTGTTTCATTTATCTCCCCAGTGTGTAACGGGTTTTCAGTAGTGTCTATGTACTGTGCCATGTGATAGCATATTTTTGAGTAGAGCATTTCGTTTTGTCTTAGAAGTCTGAGGTTTGGACAGAGCAGTCTGCGGTTTTATGTTTTGTTTTAGTTTTGGAAAAATGGAGCATCATTTCAGGAAATGTGTCTTAGGGTTTGGAAAAAACTGTAAATACAAGTGTCCACAATATTTTTTAGTTGTTTTGCAGGGAAAAATACTGAATAAATCAAAGTACTGCCGTAGCTAGTCATCAAACATTTCACATGCATATTAATTCATTTTAATTTTAACATTTAAAAAAGGCAGATCTAAAGGGATCATTTTCACTATATTATTTCAGTTCTAGTTTTTTTTTTTCTTTGATTGGCACACATTTGATTGGCCTGGAACAAACAGAACATATTTCAGTACAAATACATACACATTTACTGTTCTGAGCTCTGTTAAATAACTTCAGTTCAAATTATCCATCATTTCTTGATGCATCTTTTTGAATATTCCTTTTTATGTTTTCATAATCACATGATCTTTTATCTGCTCTTCGGCTAGCATCCACTTTTTTCTGTGAACCCAAATACAGACAAGTACACTTGTATAAACACGGCCTTAAAAATCTGAATTTTTAAAATAGTTTCTTACATTGTCTGTTTGTAATGTGTTTTTTCCCTTGCCCAGGGACTACAGTTGGAAATTAGCCAGCTGGCTAAAACTGGCGTATTTACAGTAATGTTCAGTAATGCACACTGTCCCTGTTACAACTAAACTAATATGCTAAACTAAACTAAACTGATTGGTCAGAGGTACTGACCCTTATGACATCATAATCAGAGGAGGTGACAGTGGAGATCTGCAGTGTGGCGTAATTGTCCCCGCCCCTTTCTCTCTGCAGTGCCTGTTTATCAGAAAGGAAGATGGCCGCATTTCTGACATTCTGTTTTTTTCAAAATTAAATAAAAAAATAATAACTTGTTTTTATACTTACTTTTATTTGCTTGGACAAGCTGTTCATGGAAAGAAAGAGAGAGAGGATTTTGCATTAGTCTGAGAGCAGGAGTATCTATGCTGTATTTGAGTCTTGTTTATTTAACAATGTTATGTTTTGATTACTGCATTATGTGAATGCATACACAATAATCTCACAAGATGGTGAAAAGAAGCATCTAGAAACAGGATTATTACAGAAGTGTCTGCATTACCTAAACTATGCCAGTTTAATTAACTGGGAGATATACACATATGTTACCCATGAATTTAGAACTTTTAGAAAACAGTTTGCTGTTTATTACACCCATCATTTAGTTCTGATACTTGCCTTTTATATTTGTAGACCCCAACACAAACTGTTAGAATATACAGGAATGCCAATGTTCCACAGATTATGTGTTGAACAAAAAAGTTCTTACTTCCTAAAAGAGAAGAAATAGTTAACATTTTCTTATCAATCTTCACTGATGTTTCACACAGATCTCAAAAAGGCATTGCTGTCAATGAGGTTCCATTTCCTTTGATCATTTAAGATGGCTTCTTTTACATTAATTAAAAAGTTAAAGGCCTAACTACTTGCCCCATTGAACCGTGTAGAAACCCACCGAGAAGCTGCGGTAAAAAGGTGCATTTCTTGCTAATGAAGCTATCAGCGCGGCTGTGCTAGGCACATTCATAAATGATGGGAAACAACCTTTCAATGAGGCCCAGGTTGAAAAATGGCGAACCTATCCTTTAACGTACCTTCAGAAAAGTGAAACAATGAATCAGACTTTTGTGCCCCATGCTGATTCCGTGCTTCACAAAAGTAATGACCATCGTCACTGCCACTGCTTAATACTAGCACCCATTGGTCTCCAGATCCTACAGCCTCAGTGTGTCTCCCATTCATTTTATACCAGGTGTAGTTCTGCACTGGTGGGTTGGCATCACTCCTGCAGGTCAGAGTCACAGAGCTGCCCTCTAACACTGAACCAGAGGGACTGACGGACATAGAGGTGTTCCTAGGAGGATCTAGAAGAATACAAATATGTGATATGGTCAATATACAGATAAAATTGTTTTTGTTTTATGAATCAGTCCTACATGGTAATATGTTACAAATGGTCCTAGGCTCAGGACAAGAAAAGTTGAAGAAATTATCTTATCATGACTCTTTGACAGTTCATTACAATTGAATGCTAACAAGATATTTTTGTTGATCTGCTAAGATCCTGGTGAACATTCCAATAAAATGTCCAAAATTGTTTAAAGCTACTCAGAAACTGCATTCAAAAAACAAACAACCAAAAAAACTGCAACAGAACTTTATGCTGAAGTACAAGTCTAAAGCAATACCCTCCTTGGTCCAGTCATATAGACAATCTCAAATCGAGCTCTCTTACATAGAACCCTGAGAGTCAGACTGGTGTTAGACGTCTGAATGTCTCCTTGTTGCAGTGTGTAAAGGGCCCTGCAGGTGATCTTCTGCCCATGGTGGAGGTGGGAAGCAGTGAAGGTCAGAACAGAAGACACAGATTTGGTTTGATCCTCATTCTCTTGCAGTTGATCCACACTGTCACTCAGACTGGGGGTCAATGTGAGATTTGGGGGGAGTTTGGGACAGGGGGCTGCAGCAGAACAGCTCAAACTCACAGAGGTCCCCTCCATCACCTCCACCTTCTCTGGGGTTAACTTGGGTTTGGGTGGAGAGGCTAGGAGACATGCCGACATGAGGACGTGAGACATGAGTTACTGTCTGTCTCAGGATTCCAATAAAACATTAACAATAATACTTAAATTAATTGTTCACATACAATACAGTCTGCAATGACATCCTGTATGAAATCATCAAAACACAGGATCCACCAATCCATACAATGACAATTCAGTTTAATAAAACACATGCAACAAATGATTACCTGTAACATTAATTTGAACACTTTGGTCAAAACTCCACTTGAGAGCATTGGGGTTTTCCACTCTGAAGTAATATTTGTCACTGTAACCCAAAGTAATATGGTCCAGGATTGTAGTGCAGTTCTTCTTCAGCAAGCTTCCAGTTAGGTATCCTTGCATTGAGTTATTTCTGGTGACCAACCCAGTTGCGTTTTGTAATTGAAGTTCGATTATTACATTACCAGAAATCTTGCCTTTCCACAATTTTCCTTTGGTCTGAGGTCCCAGATCTTTATCATATTTAGATGGGATCTCAAATCTGCAGGGAATCAGCACACAGGATCCAGCCAGAGCTTCTATACTCTGAGGCATCCATATTGCCCAGTCTCTGCTCAGGGCTCCTACAACACACACAACACAACTCTGTAAATACAGAAGCTGTTTGGGGATTTGGGTGATATATAATGTATACCCTATCAGCATTGATTAAACACTGACCATTTTACAATATACATTTGCATATTACATTTTTGAAAGGGTAATAATCATGTGTTTGTTAAAATTAATGACTGAACTTAAGACATTGTTGTCATATACACTAGTTGTGTAACAACACTATACAGAGTCACACAACTAACTTCCTGTTTGCATGGCCCCGCTCTTCTCTAATATAAACCCTGTGTCAATTAGTACCAAGTAATTAATATAAGGAAGTGCAGGCAAATTGATTGACCAATGGCTGCACAATGCTCGATGACAACACCTCCCAATAACCCCGCCCCTTTGAGCCCCACCTTGCAGCAGACAACCAATGAGGATGAACCTTTCAGCTCCAGTCATGTCTCTGTAACCTTAAATGGAGATACATATTAGACACTGTGAAAATTGGCCAACTGGAAGGTTGAACTATAGAAGGATGTTCAAAATGTGCTCAATCCAACCGTTGGAAATTACACATTGAAATACATCTATTTTGCAGATCTACTGAGAAGCTTTCAGGAAGTATTGTAGAAAACTGGTTGAGGTGTGGGTAAATGTAATTTCCTTTCGATTACTTCATCTTTCCCCAAAACTTTTTTCATTTTGCAACTTTCATCATTACACTCAAATCGAAGTTCCCTCATTTCTCTAACTTCTCCAAATTTTGATGCAAAAGGGATAGTAATATAAAACAATTAATATGCGCAGAAAATATGTTTTTATATAGGATCCCCTGACTGACAGTAATTACTCACAATCAAAAACAGTCAAATTAATGCCTCTGTGTGTGTGTGTGTGTGTGTGTGTGTGTGTGTGTGTGTGTGTGTGTGTGTGTGTGTGTTTGTATAAGTGTGTATGTGTGTGTGCATTTGTATATGTGTGTATGCACTCCCTCCATCACATCCTCAATCTCCCTCTGTCCTCTCCTTTTCATGCTCTCTTTATCACTCTCTCTTTCTCTCTCACACACACAATATAAAGCCTTTTTGTGTTTGAATCAAAGTTCAGCATTGGAACTTCAATTGGAACTGGATGTTACGGTCAGCCTGAATCATTATTTCATGTAAAAAAAAGAAAGACAGTTTTTTAAATAATTTACAGGTACACCCACCCAAGTATCTGTTATAAATGCATGTATACTGATATTTCCCTCTTTTGCCAGCTTAATTGTTACGGAAAGCACTTACCCAACTCAGAGCTGAACGCTTCCTGCTGTTGTGACAGTCCACAATACTTGTGCTCAACCTTATCTATTATAAGACCAGCCTGACCAATGAGAAGAGTGGAACTATCCACTAGCCTCTCCTTTTTATATGAAAACCGCTGTTCTGTACAGCGTAGAGCAACTGTTTCCAAAGAGGGGTTTTGGTATGTATTGCAGAAAGATGTTTTTATCATCAGGGTTTTTACGTGTTTACATGTGTCCTGCCTCTATCCTATCAGGCACCGAATGTGACATGAAACACAATGCATTTTACCATGATTTTTTTTTTTTTACATTGAAACATTTACTAAATGTATAAAACATTTACATGTAGATACATGTTTAAAACATTAATCTAAAGGGTTAAAACATTTAGCTAAATGTATGAAATATTTAACAGAATGTACAAAACATTTGCTAAATGTCTGAAACATTTAGCTAAATGTACAGAACATTTAGGTTCATGTTTCATGCATTTAGCTGAATATTTGAAATGCTTTGTACATTTAGAAATGTGTGAATGTCATGTAAATGATCTGCCTTTAGTTAGCTTCTACTATGAAAAACAATTTAATTTAAATTAACATTGCATGTAAAATAACAACTACAAAAAGGCTATCCCAAATATTAGTTCAGAACTATATGAAAATTAAAGGATTGAAATGAGGGTGGGAAAAATGTTGTAGCTAGCTAAAATGAGACCAAAGTTTTTTTTCGCAATTTCAAAAAGGAAAGGCATAAATAATGTATTTGGACTACCATCTCAATTATTATAAAACATTGTTCACTTTAATATAAGATACATGTTGCTTAAGTAGCATAGTGTTGTTTAAATGCTAATTTAACTTAATTTAAATGAGTCTTTCTTCGTAGACGGCTAGCTACCCTCCATGCCTGCACAAGAAATGCAGCTGTCAGCCATTTTCTAATCTGTCCCTTTCTCCGCCTCAGTCTCTGAATAAGGCTCCAGAGACAGAGCTAACTTTCACACATTTATAAATGTTCAAAACCTTTGCAATCATTTTGCATTCGTTTCATACATTTAGTTAAATGTTTCATACATTTAGCTGAATGTTAGTACATTTAGTTAAATATTTAGCTAACAGTTTTTGTACTGATATGGACCTATGTGTCTGAAATAAAGTTTATCGATCTATCTGCTGGAGCATTTTTGTCTCAGCCTGTGTTCAACACATTACTGAGAAAAAACTGATAAGTGATTATATGAAATATTGAATCAATGTGGTCTCCTTACCTGAAAGAGGGATAGAGAGAGAGTGAGAGAGAGGGTTAGAGAGAGGGTGAGGGAGAGGGCGAGAGAGAGTGTGAGAAAGAGAGAGCAAGAGAGACAGAGAAGAGAAAGAGAAACAGAGTGACAGCAAAAGACATGAGAGTGCGAGAAAGAGAGAGGGTGAAAAGGAGGAGACAGAGGGAGATTGAGGAGGAAGGGATATTTCCTCCCTGTGCTTGCTAGGACAGCTGTAGACAAACAGTCTCACTCACACACACACACACACACACACACACACACGGTCCTAAGTACATATTAGTGGAAAATTTTTCGGAGGATCACTTCCTGCTCATTCTTGGTGCCTGATGCATTCACAGACTGGACAGATTTCCAGGTAAGGAGACCACATTGATTCCATATTTTATATTATCACTCATTCTCAGTAAATGTGTTGAACACAGGCTGAGACAGAAATACTCCAGTTGGTAAAAACCTTGTAAATTCACTCAGCGGTGTTCACTCTACCCACAACATGGACCAGAGCAATGGTGAGCTGGTGATTAATGCTCCTTTTTTTAACCAAATTATGCAGGGGTACCAAAATAATACCCCATATCATCATTAAGAGATAGCACCACAAAAAAGTATTGTCATTTGTCAATTCATTTTGTGTATTTATATTTATATAGAAATGATGTGCTTAGCACTCTTTTGGCGAATGTTTATTACTGCCGTCTGCGTAACAAGTCAAGCGGTAGATGCAAATCCAGCAGACAATGTTCTCTTTCAAAGTTAAGCTGACATGCCTTCTCACATGAAGGGAGAAAACAAGAGAGAACTGACACACACACGCACACACTGGCCATGCATCCACACATATACATTACAATTTTGATGATATATTGTAATGTATGTTATACAGTATGTTTTTGAAAAACAAGTGCACATATGCAGGAATATAATGCTTGAATGCAGTCCTCGTGGAAAGATTAAAAAACAGAACCAAAATGTAGCTGCAGGAAAAGCCAAACGGTAGATGCACATTTGTGTTTCATACATTTTTACATAAGCGAGAACAAACACACGCGTAGCAGGAGGTTCACAAACGAAATGGAACAGTCCGGAAAAATGCTCTTCTTATACTGCATAGGTATCAATAAAAACAGGTGGCATATTGCATTTCGATAGAAAATAAAACAGACAGAATATTGACAAAATAACAATACAAAAAAAAGTATAAAATAAATACAAAGGTAAAAGGACCCTTCTCTTGCATCTAAAGTAAAGGCCTCTGCATAATTGTGTGTGTGTGTGCGTAAAATGAGTATGTGGTGCAATTCTAGTATAATGACACACACACACACATACATACACTATATGGCCAAAACTATCTGGACACCCCTTGGTCTGGGGATGTTTTTCATGGTTCGGGCTAGGCCTGTTAGTTCCAGATAGTGAATGCAAATCTTAACGCTAACAGCATGCAATGCCATTCTAGATTATTCTGTGCTTCCAACTTTGTGGCCACACCACAGTTTGGGGAAAGCCCTTTCCTGAATGACCATGCCTCCATGCACAAAGTATGGTTCATACAGAAATGGTTTGTTGAGATCGGTGTGGAAGAACTTGACAGGCTTGCACAGATGCCTGACCTCAACCAGATCTACCACATTTGGGATCAATTTGAAAGTGAACTGTGCCCAGACCTCACGAATGGTGGTATGAATTAAATACCAATCTGCATTAAAAAAGCAATGATGCAGATCCTGGTATTCAAATCACCGTCCTCGAGGTCCAATAACGGCTGGGTTTCCACCGTCTCATTACCTGGGTTCAGTTAATTACATGGGAGAAATCAAACCAGGACCAGATTTGAATATCCATGATGTAGACACTCACAGGGCCAGGGGACAGATGTCTGGAGTAGAGCTAGATCTTTGTTCACACACTTCATAAAACAATAAAATATTTTATTTGAGAACACCATTAAATCTATACTTTTATAGACTTGGAAATCGGTTGCTAGCCAACAGTGCCCCCCACCCCCCTTGCTGTTTAGAAAATACATTGTTGTTGGCTAACACAGCCTGCCCCCCCCCCCTCTCACTCTCACTATCTCTCTCTTCTTCCCTTCAAACATCCTCTCAATCTTGTTCTGCTTTTTCTCTTGATGGATTTATGTTTATTTTTCCGTCACACTTGTTTTTTTCACATGACCCTTGATCATCAAGAGTGAATAATCCTTCTAGAGAAAAGTGATTTAACACAAACGGACATCACATTTTTTCAAGCTTAAATTCCACAATTCAAGTGATGATTATACACAACATGTGATTTATTAGGTATGACTTTATTGAGAATTGTCGATTTCCTGTGCTCATATATTCAGTTTTATATATTAAAATGTTATCAGATACTGTATATATAATAAAAACATATCCTATATGCCATTTTCTTCCAGCCTTTTATTTATAAAAGTAATGTGCTTTTCAGTGGGCAAATGGGGGAATTTCAAATCTCTGGATGAAACCTTTATTTCTGGGATGTTTTCGAGGGGATTCAGGAGCACACTCATCCGACAATTTCAGAAAGTAAACTGAAAGTAAAAACTACAACTTGTAGTACAAGGTATACAACTTGCATAAATGGATAATATATGTAAAAAATAAATGCCAAAAATTTGTGTAAGTTGCTCTGGATAAGAGCGTCTGCTAAATGCCTGTAATATAATATAATATAATATAATATAATATAATATAATATAATATACAAGGCATAGAGGGTATATGCATGTTACATACATGGGACATATTACAAACTACTTCCTCACCAGTTTGGAAAGAGTGTTGTAGGATTTCTTTCACACACAGAAGTGAGAGGAGAGGAAACACAGTAAACATGGGTCTGAGTCGACAGGGGACAGGGGACAGGAAACAGGGATCATATTCGGTCACGGCCTCTGAATTACACTCAAGCGGAGGTGCCACACTCCAGTCCTGGAAGGACCCGATGTCGGATGGTTTTTGGGGTGCTCTCGGCACCAGTGGTTCATTTAAGTCATTGATTGGCCAATTAATCCACAGCCTGTTTTCATGGCCTTAATTGGCCTTAAAACGGTCTTACTTGCAAGCTGATTTCTTCTAAGAAATACATTCTGGAAGGTTGGGTAGACCAAAGGGCCTGTATTGCTCAAATGTTAGGTATGTGATAGATAGATAGATTATTTATTGTCCTTTTACAAGGAAATTTGTTGCCACAGTCTGTACAGAGCCTCACATCAACATAACAGTGCCATAGATACAGTACATACTATTACTTGAATACAATACAGGTGACATAAATACAGATTACATAAATTCAATATCCACCATCACCACACAGATACAGTGTACACCACCTATTTACATGACACACTAAACAGTATACCTATGTGCTTGCTGAACACTTTGACGTTGAAATTACTCATGATGTGTCCCTTATTGATCTTTTTTTTTTTTTGCAAGATCTTAAGTTTATTATCCATCAAAGAAGAATGCATGTCAGCCCAGCATACACCATATGCAGACGTATAAAGGTAACACAATGTATTACAAAAACAAGTGGTGCCGAATGGTACATAAAATTAGGTCCACTCAAGTGGTCCCTTGTTATTTTTCAACGAAAGCCTTTATTACCTACATTAATTCATTAGGAAACTGATGCAAAACTGGCTAACATTGTTTTGGGACAGTTGCTGTGGCAATATAAAAAAATAATACTTTACATGGTGATCAATGTAATCTCACCATGATTGCATTCTGGCATCTATTTTTAGAGTGCTAAAAACATGTTATAGGACAGTCATACATTTAAAAAAAGAAAAATGATTCTAAAAACATTCGCAAAGATTAGATGATCATCTCTGACAGAACAAATTAACTCATTAAAAAATACCACTGTTGAATAAAACTTTCTGTATCATTCATTGCTTTTTAGAAGCTAAAAGAGAGAGGGGGGGGGGGGGGGTGGGAGAGAAAAAGAGAACTGAGCAGTGTTTCATCTCGTTGGAGAGAATTGTACATGTGATTCATTCATGCGAAAGTAATTAATGTCCTGAGCTATAAATTGAAAGAAATTCTCTGTATGAAGAAAACCATCTCTCAATGTCTGTCCCTCTCTTTCCCGATGCCTTTTCCTCTCTCTCTATTTCAGAAATGACAGCCAACAGTTCCAGGCTATTTGTCCTGACCCAGTCCTCCTTTGAGGGAGAGTCAGGCCTCCCCAGCCTCACGGACTCCATCACCAACTCGGTGCTCATCTTCCTTTACATTTTGGTTGTCTTCCTGGGAACCACGGGCAATGCGGTGGTCATCTGGACAGCCGGTTTCCGGCTCCCGCCGACGGTCACCAACGTGTGGCTGGTGAACCTGGCGGTGGCGGACTTGGTGTTCAGCCTGAGCCGCGTGCCGTCCCTGCTCCGAGCACTTTTTTTCCGCCACTGGCCCTTTGGCGGGATCCTGTGCAAGGTCAACGGCCTGCTCAAGTACGCCAACATGTTCTGCAGCGTCTTCCTGCTGAGCGCCATCAGCCTGGACCGGGCCCTGTGCGTGTGCTGGCCCGTCCTGGCCAAGAGGCGCCGCTCGCTGGCCGCCGCCCGTCTGGTGAGCGCCGGGCTGTGGCTGATCTCCATCGCCCTCAGCTTCCCCTACTTCGCCCATCGGCGGGCCGAGCCCGGCAAGAACAACTTCACCAAGTGCTCCATGGAGCCCCAGGGGAGAGAGGGCCCAGAGGGGACCAAGCTGGCCCTCTACACCCTGCGCTTCCTGTGCGGGTTCCTCCTCCCCTTCCTGGTAATCCTGGGCTGCTACACCGCGGCAGCCCTCGGGCTCCGTCGCACCAGGCTGGCCCGCAGGTCCAAACCCCTCAAGATCCTGGTGTGCCTGGTCACTGCCTTCTTCCTGTGCTGGGCGCCCTACCACTGCCTCCTGCTGGTCAAGATGGTGAATGGCAAGAGCCAGGCGGTGAAGGTAGGACTGACCTTGGCCAAAGGGCTAGCCTACTTCAACAGCTGCATGAACCCTGTGCTCTACTTCTTCATGGGCTTGGACCATGGGAAGTGGCTCCACCAGGACTTGTTTGGGGCATGCCGGAGAGCCCTAGAGGAGGACAGAGAGAGCCCTGATGGCCCGGCTGGGGCCCAGGGGCTGGAGCAGAGCTTGGTCCCCCTAACTCCAACAGTGGCATTGACTGGAGCCTCGGACTTGGCTGCCACCACAGTTTGACAATGAGCATGAGCATCAATGTGAATAGTACATTCAAACATGAACCTAAAATATTGTTTTGGATGTGAATAAGTTTAAATAAGCATTGATCTTTTTGGACATTAATATAAGCTTTGATCTTTTTGAACAACAGTGAAAAACACTTGTGGTTAAATTGTAAGGGGGAGGAGATATATAGATTTTTTAAATAATAAAAAATAAAAAAAGCTGGTTTTTGCCCACGAGCCTGTGAGCAATAGAACAGCTAGCACAGAAACATGGATCCTTCTCTTCCTCTGCAGAACATCTCCCCTCAGAGAGAAAGAAAGAGAGAGAGAGACAGAGAGAGGGAGAGGGAGAGGGAGAGAAACAAAAAACAAAAGAAGAGAAAGAGAGAGAGAGAAGGGGGGGGGGTTACATTTTAAGATGCCCTTTATTTTCACGGTGCTAGGTTCAGGTTTAGACAATATACGAGCACAAAATGATCAATACTTCCTCGCCCCTTCACAAACAACAGAATAACTGAACTGATTTCTTCCTCACTGAATATCTGGGTCTGGGACAAAAAAAATTAAGAGCAGAAAGGAAAAACAAACCTAACAAATGCACTAAAAGTTTGCACCGTACAAACAGATCAGGTATTTTGATTCAAAACAGAAAGGACAGCCCTCCCCAGTACTAGGATCCAGGTGCACCAGATATCTGTTCGTAGCCACAGCTCTATGTATGACCCTCCACTCGAGGTCAGGTGTTTGCTGCTCAACAGGAGGCTTGTACAGGGACCTCCAGCAGCCCTTTGGAGAAGAGTCTGGACCACGAAACTCAACCCACCTCAACGCCTGCATCCCTGCCAGTGAGCGTATGTGCTAAATCTTAATGCAAGTTGTTGGAAATCATGGGAGCCAAGTACAGTTAACCCCCCTGAAGTGGCTCACCTTGTAGGAGGCCAATATGAGATTACCTCGTCTAGCTCCCTTCTTTGATATGCAGTATACATCCTCTACCCTGGGTGAGGCCAAATTAGATGACTTTGTCTATCCCCAAATCCAGTCAAATTTCCATCTTTGATATGCAGTACCTTTGTTTGACATTCTGATGTGCTCATTCAAGGCGATGACCATTTGGTTTTTTGTTTCCTTTGTGGGACAGAGTATAAGTGTTGACATTCTCCCTTACTTCTTGGTTTTTGTTGATCTGTACTTGGGGAACAGACCCACTAGTTCCTTCTACCCTATTAAACAACCTATTTTGAAACAAAGATGTGCCTGCATGTATTGTTCTACTTACAAACGTACGGAGGAATAAATTGAACTCTTAAGAATTCTACCCAAGTATGGTATGCTACCTTCTTCCCAACTGCCTCAAAAACCCCCAGACTCTGGGGTCTTAAATAACAGAATTTGCGCCTCAGCGGGTGTTGGCAGTGACAGCCAAAGCCGGAAAAACATACTCACAGTCATCATCCCATTGGTCAGATAGAGTACAGTCTTCTGCATACGCTCTATGGGGGTCTGGCAGGGACACAGACCTCTACCACAATCCTATGCAGCAACCGAGAAGAGGTAATGTTGGCCATCTCTCCAAGCACCAACGTCGATGTTCGCGTAGCCTTCATTAACAGCATGCAAAGGATATGCGACCAAATATGAAATATGACACTTTAAAAATATGTTAAAGCAAAGGGTATGAATACTTATGTAAATGAGAGATTTCAGTTTTCGATTTTTAATACATTTGCAAAAATTTCTAAAAACATGTTTTCACTTTGTCATTATGGGCTATTTTGTGTAGAATTTTGAGAAAAAAATTAACTCAATCTATTAACTCTAACAGATTAACTAATCTATTTAAAACATTAACTCTATCTATGCTTGGTGGGCTCTTCCAAACTTCCCTCAAAATAGAGACAGACTCATTTTCATCACTCAATGGCCACTATTTTGTACACATCCCCATCTTAAAAAAACTGTGACGGACCTAGAGTGCCTTCAAATAAACATAATGCCTGCATAAAATAAACAACAAATGGAATATACAACAGTAATGACTGAGATGCACAATATGAAGAACAGCATTTGAAAGGTTAATGTGTTTTCTTAGGCTGAAATATCTATATTCTTCCAGTTCCAGTATTTTAACATTGCTTCTTTCTTTTTTTTTTTACACAGGCAAATACAAGATGTATTAATCTGAAAATTATTATGAATATTACTTCCGAATACCATTATTCAGAGATAAATTGAAAAGTCCTCTTGAACCGAAATAAATGTGTTCTTTCCGAGTTCTTTTCTCTGGTGGGTGGGCTGGTGGCTGGGGGCTGATGCTTCCAGAGGAATTTCGGAATTTCCGGAATACTTGTAACGGCTCCCAGTTTAACTGGAATTGTCTTCAAAACATCCTAAAAATATTTTCCCAGCAGAAGATGCAAGACTATGTCTTAAAAAGAATACACACGTTCAATAATGTAGAATAAATAAATCTGTACATTGTGGCGCAGGTGCGCCATCTGCTGTCCCGTTGCAGATACAGCGAGTTTCCTAAATAAGCTGGGTCGCCTGCCAAAGCGTGTCCTTTCCTTTCCTATTTATAGATGCAAGATAGAAATGTGGTTCTCTGTTTGTTTTGGAAGTGGTGCATTTTTATAATAATTATAAGTATTATTATTATTATTATTATTAGCCTTTTGATATTATTTGGTTGCTTTGAGAGGTGGAGAGGTGCTTTGAAGCACTCTTGCAAATATAACTCTGGCCCCTGAACACTCACCTTATGTATGAGCCACTGCTCCATAAATGCAGGCCCTTGTCTTTGTAAATATTTTACTGGAATGAAGCAGACATTCAAACATTCAGAGCATGTGAGGCTGAGGCTGAAATATTAACGAATAAACAGATAAAGTAAAGTCAAACAAACTGCTTAATGGTTCAGCTCTTGCATTAGACAAACACCGAAAGAGGCTAGCGGCTAGCAGTATAAATAAACAAATTGTCCCTTAGCAAAGCCTCAAGCATCTGCTTTACACTTAAGTCTGGTTTTTGTTTGTTGCCCAAAAACATAAGCTCATCTATTTTGAGTCAAGCAAAAAATCTGAGAACATTTTTGTTTGTTTGGAAATTTAAAAAAATGCAAATAATCAATTATTCTTGGTGCATATGCCTTCATGAGTTGCGACATTCTTGTGTGTGTGTGTGTGTGTGTGTGTGTGCTTCATGCCTGAAACCATGGAAAGGGTCCTTTGGGATCCTAACTAGAGTTCAGGGCACAACCTAATAAAACTAAAAAACAAACGAAACAATAATTAGAGGTCATGGGGGGGGGTCAGTGTTGTCATCAGCACTAGTCCCCCTTAATGTTGCACCAAATATCCCTCCGCACCCTTCTGCCTAAGTCCCCTCACACTGCAATTTCCCCAACATTGATATTGACATATATGTGAACAACTTTCTGATGTGTTATTTTGGTGACAAAGCAGCCAGAATCTAAACATGGACTGAACATGTCCAGAAACCGAACACCACAGTCAGATCTTTACTTTCCGCTGCCTAGTGCCGACAGGCTACCACTTCTCTGCATGGTCGCTTCTCCCAGTCACAATGCCTGTCTCAACTGTACTTCTCCAAGTCACAATGCCTGTCTCAACTGTACTTCTCCAAGTCACAATGCCTGTCTCAACTGTACTTCTCCCAGTCACAATGCCTGTCTCTACTGTGCTTCTCCCAATCACAATGCCTGTCTCTACTGTGCTTCTCCCAGTCACAATGCCTGTCTCTACTGTGCTTCTCCCAGTCACAATGCCTGTCTCTACTGTAATTCTCCCAGTCACAATGCCTGTCTCTACTGTAATTCTCCCAGTCACAATGCCTGTCTCAACTGTACTTCTCCCAGTCACAATGCCTGTCTCAACTGTACTTCTCCCAGTCACAATGCCTGTCTCAACTGTACTTCTCCCAGTCACAATGCCTGTCTCAACTGTAATTCTCCCAGTCACAATGCCTGTCTCTACTGTAATTCTCCCAGTCACAATGCCTGTCTCTACGGTAATTCTCCCAGTCACAATGCCTGTCTCTACTGTAATTCTCCCAGTCACAATGCCTGTCTCTACTGTAATTCTCCCAGTCACAATGCCTGTCTCAACTGTACTTCTCCCAGTCACAATGCCTGTCTCAACTGTACTTCTCCCAGTCACAATGCCTGTCTCAACTGTACTTCTCCCAGTCACAATGCCTGTCTCTACTGTACTTCTCCCAGTCACAATGCCTGTCTCTACTGTACTTCTCCCAGTCACAATGCCTGTCTCTACAGTACTTCTCCCAGTCACAATGCCTGTCTCAACTGTACTTCTCCCAGTCACAATGCCTGTCTCTACTGTAATTCTCCCAGTCACAATGCCTGTCTCTACTGTACTTCTCCAAGTCGCAATGCCTGTCTCTACTGTACTTCTCCCAGTCACAATGCCTGTCTCTACTGTACTTCTCCCAGTCACAATGCCTGTCTCTACTGTACGTCTCCCAGTCACAATGCCTGTCTCTACTGTACGTCTCCCAGTCACAATGCCTGTCTCTACTGTACTTCTCCCAGTTTGAAATGGATATAATCTGTAGGACAGTCATTCTGTTGGAAATTCCATTGATTAATCACCTATAAACTGATATGTATTACTTATATTGAAATATGTATTGCGTATGTAACTATGAATGCATCATGTGCACCAAAACACAATAAAGTATAATGTTAGATCTAATAGAAACACGTTAGATCAATTAGAAGCACACTTTCACAGCAAGTATAATGTGAGCACAAAAGCACATAATGTTAGATCAGTTAGAAGCACACTTTCACAGCAGCACATAGAGTTAAAAGTTAGAAGGGTCACAGTGACATATGGATATTTTTATTTTTCAGACTAGGAAAGCTGACGCCACAGTTGTCTTTGGTACTTTCCAAAGGGTCTAGTGGAAGGTTTGGGAATTTTCCAAATGCCTGATGCCTAACCACTATGGTTTCTCGAATCTCAGCAGTAAAATGATGTCAATAGGTCAGGTACCAGACGAAGGAGGGACATGGGATCTGAGGAAATCACTGTGGAGCAAAAAGTGGAGTGAGAAGAGCCACCTGTTGGGAGAAGAATGGGGAAGGACTTTGTGATAAGAAAACTGTATAAAGATGGACTGTAAACCAAGAATAATTGAGTGTCTCTGCAGGGGCGCTACGGCTTTATGACGCTGCGTATGAAATAAAGCCTAGCATTCTGGAAGATTCTGCCTCATCCTCTTTATTTGAAAACTTAGAAGAAAATTGAACTGAAAGCTGAAAACTTTGAAACATTGTCGCTTGGAAACCACGACAATTCCCAACCCTGTTCCTGGAGATCCACCATCCTGTAGGTTTTCACTCCTACCCTGACAAAGCACACCTCATTCAATATCTTATTGAGCTTCTAATTACAAGAATCAGGTGTAGAAATTAGAGTAGAAATGAAAACCTACAGGACGGTAGATCTCCAGGACCAGGGTCGGGGGGACTACTGCTGTAAATATTATGCTTTACGGTTAGCGCATAGTTACCTTGCATTAGCGCTTTAGCGATGTCGCACATACACTTGTTGGAGTGGAAATGTTGTTAGCCAGGTCAGACGCGACTGCTGAAATAAATGCATTTATGTTCTCTAATATTGCAAGCCGCTCAAGATAAGAGCATCAGCTACATGAATGTGATATCATGTGATGTAATGTATGGCCCCTCCAAGTCAATAAATTAGCAAAAAGGTGGTGTATTATGTCCTCAATTTCATAATTAATTCATAGTCCGTTTAATAAAATGACATTTTTATTTATTCCTTTTAAATGAATGGCACATCAACTGACACAAAAGCTTCTTTTGCATTTCCAAAAAAAGCTTATTAACGGCGAACAAGAACGTTCGTCTGTCACGGCACCATCACTCCTGGTCAGACGGAACGTTTGCAATCGCACTGCAGAGGTAAGCTGGTCAGATAGCAGGTCTGAACGCCTGCCCAGATTCTGCTGTGGTAATGTACGGCAGCGGCGAATCTTTCACCGCAAAGATAAAACCTGCCCGGATCTGGAAACAGAGAAGAATCAAAGGAGGAGTGGATGGAAATAAAATGTAAAAATTCTGGATGAAAAAATTTTTAAACAAAAATCCTAGTTATACCAAGAAGTGATTGTCCACAGAATTGTAATTGCCAAATATAATAATTATAATAATAATAATAATAATAATAAAAGTCCCATATTTAAACAAGATGTTCAAATCCATTACCAAAGCTTGTATTTAATGCATTTGAAAAGCCCTTTTGACCTACAGTGAAAAATAGGTATCCACTTGTTTCGATATTTTTGCATGGCATAGATGCACTACTAGATGACCACAAGATGGCGGTAAAACATAAAGATAGGAACCCTCTCGGTCTGTCGCTGCTGCTTCCTGCCTGTGTATAGGCCTTGCTAGATATTTTTAGTCCGGTCTGTTAATGGGTCAAGTTTCCCCATTTCATCCCTGCCCCGCTTCCACACGACTCTTCTGCATTTCCAACGTTACTGAGCCCTGGCCTGTAATACTGGTTCCAAAATCGCCGGCCAGCTCCGCTTGAGACGCGACGAGGTTAAACCGAGTTGCTCTTCACGAAGGCACCACTGAAAGAGCTGCTACACTGAGTCTAGTCCGTTGTTCGGAGTCCAGCTGGCTGTACACTGGATCCACTGTGGCACTGTTTTTTAGTTCCCCCCCCCCCACCGCTGGCGGCGGGCGGACACACTTGGGTGGTTTTGGCACCATGTGACCTCAGTAGCGGCTGTGCTCATCCGTTGCCGTGACGATGACGTCCATCCAGATCCTCATGGCCTCGGCGCTGGGGGCCACCAGGAAGAACAGCCGCTCGTACGTCTTCACGCAAAACGTGAGACTGGGCCGTGGAGACTGAGAGAGAGAGAGAGAGAGAGAGAGAGAGAGAGAGCGAGAGAGAGGGGAAGACTGACTATTTAAAAGGCCATTGTTTGAAACTGTCGAAAAGGATCAGAGTTATTTACAAATTTTAAATATATCAATCAGCGCTAGTGTATAAAAAGAGAAAGTGCATTCCTACACAAGATGAGACCGAGTAAAAGGCTGACTTCTGTGACAGCACATATCTGGCCAGATTGACACTGCAAAAACCAAAAAATGTTGAAAATAATAAAGTCCCCTGTCAAGGTAAAGCGTGTCACTTCTAAACAGCCCAGAGGTCAGTGCTGGAGTGTGGCCCAGCGTGTGTCCTTTGTGAAATGGGCACTCTCTCCAACTTCAATTCTGATTGGCTGCCCGCTATGCGGACACATCTATTTAAATTGTAAATGACCATGTTTCTTACACAAGCACTTTGGTCTTGAAAAGACCAGCGTAAAATCCACCTGCAGCAGGCAGTGTTAGAAGGTTCAGGTTTAAAAAAAATAAATACATCATAGAATTTCTATCCTTTTGTTCTTTATATATTGTATAACTCACAGGTGTCAAACTCCAGTCTAGGAGGGCCACAGTGTCTGCTGGTTTTCAGGGTGTGCTCAGCACGACTGGTTAATTTAATTCATTGATTGGATTAATAATCCACACACCTTGTCCTCAAGGCCTTCATTGGCAGCTGACTAAAAAGAAACCACAAAACCCAGCAGGCAGTGCGGCCCCCCTGAGAATTCAGTTTGACACCACTGGTATAACTCATAAGACAGTATGACAATCTAAAATGTTTCATTTCACAGGTTTTAATGAGAAAACGAAACGGCTAACGTAGTTGTACAGAATGGACAGATCGGCCCACGCAGACTCACGCTGTTGGCTGTCCGCAGGTGATCATAGTACACTTCTTCTATGGCCTGGAAGTAGATGACTCCTTTTAACTTCCTCTCGTCGTGATCTGGGAGAGGGACGGAAAGAGAGAGGGAGGGGAAGGAGGGAGAGACAGAATGACAACTTTACTGGGCATTTCCTTAAAGCAGACGCGCTGTGCCGCTCGGTAATCTCACAGAGAACCAGCGGGCTGCAGATACCGCACAGACATCCACATTGGAGAGACGCTGAATATGACTGCACCACACAATTACACAACCAATAAATCAATAAAACATAAGCACACACACACACATACACACACAGATATACACACAACCGTCCCCTCACCAGTGTAGTAGGCCAGTCGCCGGTGGTCCAGGTCAAATAGGAACCACCTTCGCCTCCAGGTCTTCACACGACCTCCTCGCTTTGTCAAAAAGCCCCCGCATCGCCGTGGAGACAGTCGCACCCCCAAGCACCTCGCCACACCATGGCCCAGAGACTCCACATGAGCCCGGAGGTCAAAGTTCGCCGAGAGGGACAATGGGAGAGAAGGCTGTGGAGAGAGACCGTTCCGCGTTAATAAAAACAACAATAAATATTTATTAAAAATAATAACTGCTAAAGACAAACATTAAAATGCTTCATCATTGTTCTTATTGAGAAAGATCATATTAGTTTTAGCTGCGCTTCTGAATTATTGTTTAGCCCTGTTCCTACCACATGCAGTGAAGTTGGAATGAAACATGTTTTGTGAATCACGGTTTAGAGAGAAGGAGGACAGGAAGACACTGAGACAGGCAAGAAGGCCCAGGGGAGCTGGAGAGTCAAGCAAAAAAAAAATAAACAAAAAGAACCGGACAAACCGCCTTATCCAGATGTTATCAGACCAAATGACATCAGACAAAGACAAAGACAGAAGACATATTTTCTGCCTGGTAACAGAGGGAGAAAGAGTATGAACAGAACTCTCGGGTCAGTGGGAGTACCTCTGGACTGCAGTGAAACAGGCTGTGTTCAAGTTCTGGCTCCGGTTGCGGTTCTAGTTCCGGTTCTGGTTCTGTCGCCATCGGTGGTTGTTCCGTTGGCTCCTCTTTTAGTGAATCCTGCTCCCTCCGTCTCCTCTCCTCTGCCACGGCCCTCCTCCTCTCCTCCTTCAGCAAAAAAACACACGTTTGTCACCTGACTATAAGCTTGTGGGGAAACTCCTTTAAAAAGACGTGGTATGGATCTCATCTGCCATCGGTCCCTTCTATCTCACTTCTGGCTGACTTGCTGCTGACTGGTTAAAAAGCCAACGGTCATATTGAAACCCGAAACAGGCATACAAAAACATAACTTGTGAAATTTCGACATTTTTCTGCCTTTGAGACGTTATCTTACTTCCCATCTCGTGGTGAAACAGTATACATTTCTTCGGACTGCCAGGAAACTGAACAGTATTGTTATTCTTACTACTATTATTATTATTATTTTTATTTTTATTTGGTACTGCCTGTGGTGTGTGTTGCTGCCAACTCCCTCTTTTTTCCAGGTGGTTTTTCCCTCCATCCCCTTTACCTAATCTAAATGGTTGTTTGTTCTACAAACTAAATATATTTGAACAGAAAGAAACCAACCAGACCGCACGCTGGCCAAGGCTGGGGCCAGAGCTAGGGCTAGCCCAGAGGAATAACTTTGCTGTGCCAGGTTCAATGCCAGTTGCTGGTGAGATTTTGTTGTTTTCTCTTCCTTAGGGATCTTGGGGAGTTGGGGACTACCTCTGAGGGCAGTGCCTTTTTATTTATTTTTTTGTACGTATCTACGCATTACCACATCACAATTTAGGTTACAGTTTCTTAGTCCCTTTCCCAGCTTTAGCTAAACGAGTCTAGGGGTAAAGAGACTCGTCACCACAAGCTTTATAACACAGCAGACATTATAGGGCTTTAGTTCCATGGTGCAGAGTGCATCGAGTGAAGTGTCTATGTTCAATTTCGGCTGACATTATTTTGACTTTTCATTTCACCACAACAACTTCACGACGTGGTCGGAAGGCGAGTGCGTTTTTACTATGGTCGCTGGCATGCGTGTCCAAGTGCACTTAAAAAAGAACGAACAAACCACAGAGAAATGGGGAATTCAAAATAGTGATTTCTGAGAGGGACTTTCAGTGTTTCAGTGTTCTCGTTTCTCCTTTAAGTTCCCCTGAATTGCCCTGCTGACTTTGACCACAAGTCACCAGCAGAGAAAGTTGGCCCCGATTTCTGTTCTCATAGCATACAGTACTCTCATTCTGCTTTCAGTTTTGGTTTTTAATACTTATATTTACCGATGTATAGTTTTCAGGTTAGTGAAAAGTTAAAACATTCATGTATAAGCCAATAAGAAAGTCCTGGAAGTTCACAATGCGATTGGCAGTTTGATTGACCCACCCTGTCTCTCAGTAGTCTGAGTTCACAATGCGATTGGCAGTTTGATTGACCCACCCTGTCTCTCAGTAGTCTGAGTTCACAATGCGATTGGCAGTTTGATTGACCCACCCTGTCTCTCAGTAGTCTGAGTTCACAATGCGATTGGCAGTTTGATTGACCCACCCTGTCTCTCAGTAGTCCGAGTTCACAATGTGATTGGCAGTTTGATTGACCCACCCTGTCTCTCAGTAGTCTAAGTTCACAATGCGATTGGCAGTTTGATTGACCCACCCTGTCTCTCAGTAGTCTGAGTTCACAATGCGATTGGCAGTTTGATTGACCCACCCTGTCTCTCAGTAGTCTAAGTTCACAATGCGATTGGCAGTTTGATTGACCCACCCTGTCTCTCAGTAGTCTAAGTTCACAATGCGATTGGCAGTTTGATTGACCCACCCTGTCTCTCAGTAGTCTAAGTTCACAATGCGATTGGCAGTTTGATTGACCCACCCTGTCTCTCAGTAGTCTGAGTTCACAATGCGATTGGCAGTTTGATTGACCCACCCTGTCTCTCAGTAGTCCGAGTTCACAATGTGATTGGCAGTTTGATTGACCCACCCTGTCTCTCAGTAGTCCGAGTTCACAATGCGATTGGCAGTTTGATTGACCCACCCTGTCTCTCAGTAGTCCGAGTTCACAATGCGATTGGCAGTTTGATTGACCCACCCTGTCTCTCAGTAGTCCGAGTTCACAATGCGATTGGCAGTTTGATTGACCCACCCTGTCTCTCAGTAGTCCGAGTTCACAATGCGATTGGCAGTTTGATTGACCCACCCTGTCTCTCAGTAGTCCGAGTTCACAATGCGATTGGCAGTTTGATTGACCCACCCTGTCTCTCAGTAGTCTGAGTTCACAATGCGATTGGCAGTTTGATTGACCCACCCTGTCTCTCAGTAGTCCGAGTTCACAATGCGATTGGCAGTTTGATTGACCCACCCGGTCTCTCAGTAGTCTGAGTTCACAATGCGATTGGCAGTTTGATTGACCCACCCTGTCTCTCAGTAGTCTGAGTTCACAATGCGATTGGCAGTTTGATTGACCCACCCTGTCTCTCAGTAGTCTGAGTTCACAATGCGATTGGCAGTTTGATTGACCCACCCTGTCTCTCAGTAGTCTGAGTTCACAATGCGATTGGCAGTTTGATTGACCCACCCTGTCACTCAGTAGTCTGAGTTCACAATGCGATTGGCAGTTTGATTGACCCACCCTGTCTCTCAGTAGTCTGAGTTCACAATGCGATTGGCAGTTTGATTGACCCACCCTGTCTCTCAGTAGTCTCTCCCTTTCTGCCTTCGCCTCTTTCAGTTTCCTCTCAATCTCCATCAGGTCAGGCAGGCCCAGACAGGGGCTAAAAAAATAAAAATAGAAGAGCTGGAATTAGCGCCCCCTTCAGGATCAATCAGGTTATCACCAGGATGAACCGCAGTATCTCAGAGTCAGAACCAGCCCGTCACTGCAGTTATAACACTTCTTCCAAATGAACAACAAAAAAACACAAAAAAGACCAATACAAAACAGCTTTACAAAGGACTATCATATTAACATGTAAATATACAGTAGTCAATGCGCTGGATTATATCTGTCTAAAAAAAAATATATATATTAAAAAAGAATCAACAATAGGTCCCATATCTCAGTATTTGTATAGTCTGATGACAGTGGACCTTGTTAATGATGCACTTGCACTCTATAGACCAGGATTCTCACGCTCAAGTACGAGAAAACCGCACCGTCTGTCTGTATTTCCAGTTCCCTTTTAACAAGCAGCAAAGATGTAGAAACCATTCAATCACTTAAAAGTGCTGAGAAAAAACAGCACACACTGCCGCCCTCCAGGACGGGAGTGAGCCGACCCTGATATAGGCCCTAACACACCTCGCGGCTCTGGAGCTGTTGCAGGGGGTGAGGAGGCCCTGCTATAGGCCCTAGCGTACCTCGCAGCTCTGGAGCTGTTGCAGGGGGTGAGCAGGCCCTGCTATAGGCCCTAGCGTACCTCGCAGCTCTGGAGTTGTTGCAGGGGGTGAGGAGACCCTGCTATAGGCCCTAACACACCTCGCGGCTCTGGAGCTGTTGCAGGGGGTGAGGAGGCACTGCTATAGGCCCTAGCGTACCTCGCAGCTCTGGAGCTGTTGCAGGGGGTGAGGAGGCACTGCAATAGGCCCTAGCGTACCTCGCAGCTCTGGAGCTGTTGCAGGGGGTGAGGAGGCCCTGCTATAGGCCCTAGCACACCTCGCAGCTCTGGAGCTGTTGCAGGGGGTGAGGAGGCCCGGCTATAGGCCCTAGCATACCTCGCAGCTCAGGAGCTGTTGCAGGGGGTGAGGAGGCCCGGCTATAGGCCCTAACGTACCTCGCAGCTCTGGAGCTGTTGCAGGGGGTGAGGAGGCCCTGCTATAGGCCCTAGCGTACCTCGCGGCTCTGGAGCTGTTGCAGGGGGTGAGCAGGCACTGCTATAGGCCCTAGCACACCTCGCGGCTCTGGAGCTGTTGCAGGGGGTGAGCAGGCACTGCTATAGGCCCTAGCACACCTCGCAGCTCTGGAGCTGTTGCAGGGGGTGAGGAGGCCCTGCTATAGGCCCTAGCGTACCTCGCGGCTCTGGAGCTGTTGCAGGGGGTGAGGAGGCCCTGCTATAGGCCCTAGCACACCTCGCAGCTCTGGAGCTGTTGCAGGGGGTGAGGAGGCCCTGCTAGAGGCCCTGCTATAGGCCCTAGCGTACCTCGCAGCTCTGGAGCTGTTGCAGGGGGTGAGCAGGCCCTGCTATAGGCCATAGCGTACCTCGCGGCTCTGGAGCTGTTGGTGCTGTTGCAGGGGGTGAGCAGGCCCTGTCCGTTGCAGTGCCCTGATTTGTGCCCGTTGCTGTGGCCGGAGCCGTGCTGGTGGACAGAGAGGGGAATGGGCACAGTGAGCATCTCCGGGATGGGGCCATCGGGCATCATTCTCACAAGCCCTGAAATGAAGAAACAGGAGGAAAAAGAGGAGGAGAAAGAGAGAGAATAGCAGAAAGAGAGAGAGAACAAGAGAGTGAGAAAGAGAGATAGACAGAGCGAGTGAGGGAGAGAGAGAAATGGAGTCAATTAGGTCAGATCAATTTTTTGGTAAACAGGAAGAGGTTTAATTAAAAACACATAGAACGGTAGACCATGTGATGCAGTCTGGCAGCCAGCTCTGAACCTGTATACAAATTAATCCATGTGGCCAGGAGTTTGATTCCCTGCCACGGTTCTTTCTGCACCATGACTCTCTATCTGTAATCCTCTCTGCTATCTCCCTGTCTGAATAAAGTGGGGAAAAAAATGCAAAGAGAGCAGACTGAATGTCCATGCTTTGAGAAGAGCGAGAGAACAAAAAACATGGGCAAAATTGAAACACCCCTTCTTGAGAGTTGAGAGAAATGAGCTTGAACAGGAATCAGGGCAGATTCCTGGGTAGGTCTGTATTATCTTTCCCAAAAAAAAACAGCATCAAGAATAAAACATTTCAATTAGATTTATTTAATTAGCCAAATGTAACCCCTATACATTTACTGGTCCCAAATTGAAATTGTTAGGTTGTGTTTGAAGGTCCCTGCAGGACTCCTCAGTCAGTATTATTGACACAAGTTCGATTCCAGAAGGTATAGAGCACAGACTGTATGTATGATCACACTTATTCGCTAAATCACAATGACATTTTTTATTGATTTAGTTTGTTTCTTTTTAATTTTTAATTTTTTACTTCAAGGTTCACTTTGGGATGATGGCTTATTCTACCAACTCATCCAAAGTGTGATGTCACTAAAATGACATATACAAGACATAAATATGCAACTAAACTAGGCAACAAAATGACAGGAGTCTGACAAGCGTACAATTTTAGTCCAACATCGTTTAACACCTATATCTGAACTTGCCATAAGGTTGGAACAATCGCCAACCCCTGTACCTGACGAAAAACACAACATGCATCCTGTTTCTGCCCATTTCTCAAAAGGGTAAATACTGTCAGACTTGTTACTGGCTGGAACTGTAAAGAAATAAAAAAATAATTTTTAACTACTTTGTAATCCTCTTTTTTTCTTGTTGTCCTGATCTGGACTGTCCTTGTGTTATTTTTAGGCCTGTCCAATAACTGCAACACCCTTTATCTATCCGGGAGAGAGCAGACAAGGAAGTGTATCAGACAAAATCATGTGTAGCCAATCAGATTGTTTTCATACTGCAGGCCCCGCCCCACTGCACTGATTGACACCCTCCTTCTCTAGACGAAGCTAGAAGCCAGCCATGGCCAGCACTGAAACTCCAAGTCATTTAGAAAAGATTCACATCACAGAGAAACAGATTACATAGCCTAAACCGTAAAGGTTTATGGACAGAAATAAGGGCAGCGTTAACTGCATGACAATGCGTCAACAATGTCAGAGACGCCAAGAAAATAAAGACACATGGTGACACTACTTGTCTTCTGTGACACAAATTAAACACTCGGTTAAAATATAAATATATTTAAATCCTTAAAAATATACCCTAAATCCCTAATGACACCAAACTGCTTCATAAAGAAGGAATTGGTGAGTCCCCACAGGCAGCAGGATTATGCAATGGGACCCTGTGTGTGGAGGTTTGTAAAGCACCCTCCCGAAACACCAATACAAACACCAAACTACACGCACAAGTTTAGAAAAGCACTGAAAATGCATCTTGACCAGCCGGTCTTCAAGTCAACTACATCAACACCCCCCCACCCATAACTCAAAACAGCCCCAGGCAAGCCCCACACTCCAGCATGCGCCTAGCATAAGCATTCATTAGGTTAGCTATCGGCACGCACGCGAAAACGTACAACAAAACATCAATCTGTTGCTCTCTCTCACTGTGAAAAGACTCGACAGCAGCCGTAGTAGGCCACCTGTATCTGGCGATAGATAATCTAAAGAAATATTACAGCAATACAGTTCACAATAACCTAGTCATTGAAGTAGACCTTACAGAGTCCGCCAGAGCTGCCCAGAGAAGACAGGCTGTAAAACTGTACATCAAATTAACTCCAGGGAAACTGGAATTCCCAGAGAAACTGCTAATCTTGAGGGGAGAGGAGAGGAATTTGTGAGACACTGGCAGCTCAGTGTACTGCAGCGTAACTGATAGTGAGTAACACGCGAACAGCCAACAGGATACAAGTAAGCAATAAAGAGTTTTTCCCTAAAAATGTCAATCAAACCGAGAGAGGGAGAAGGCAAAATGTCAATCAAACCGAGAGAGGGAGAAGGCAAAAAGAAGGAAATCTGGGGATGGAATTGTTCGCTGTAGAATCTCAATTAAGGGCTCAATCTATGACACAACTTAATGTATTGCTACACTACACACACTGCAAAAACCAAGTAAACCAAAGTCAATCCTAACAAGCATTTTAGTCTTAAATTCAGACTTAAAATCTTACGTCTATTACTTATTTTTTGCTAAATAAGACAAAAAGATATCCAATGGGGAGAGATAGTTTTACTCATTTCAAGATTTGCCAACGGGGTTAAATAATTTCACTTGTCAAGTAAAAAGTAACTTTTAATAACAGTAACAAGCTAATGTTTTCTATTTGTTCTCATTACAAGGCTAAACCACTTGTTAAGACAGACACTTTTGGCCGTGGCAAACTGACTGCCTTCCCCATATACTGTATGAATATACATGTGTGGACATGGCTCCCATAACGACAGGAAAACCTGTCCCCCTGCTCCAGTTCATGAGAGGGCCAAACCTTCCCACATTACACATTAACGTCAATTATCTTCCCCACTGACTGATACAGGGGAGCTAAGAGACGAGGTCTTGTGTCGCTACATTCATTTGACATACTAACAGGTGCATCTGAACTGCGGGGGTCCGCTGTTGAGATGGGGGCCGGGGTGGTGAGCTGGGGAGAGGGGTGCGGCCGATCTAAAAAAACCTGGCCTCTACACCAGTATCACACAGCTTCTCCTTTGAACCAGTACATACAGGTAATTTGTGATTTCATCAGGGCAACATTACCGGTAAATCTACTGACACGCCTAGGATTTGGGTTAGGGTGCAAGAAAGGGAGGGGGAGGGGGAGAGGTGCTGAATTGAAACAAACATTTTATCAAGGTCTTTTTTTAAGGCTAGAAATCAGAGCTCATTGTAATCAGCAATCACTCATTGACTGCAGCTCTGATTGCATTCCATTACATTTAGCACAGCAGAAACTCTTATCTTGAGTGACTTATTCAACTTTAGCATTTATTTATATATATATTTTTTAACATAGGTATCCACTTATACAGCAGGATATATACTGCAGTTGTAGTTTTTGCTCAAGGGTACAATGACAGTGTCCAGGGCTGCATTTGGATCCAAAATGTATGCTTCCTGTTGTTCCCTTCCCTTGCTTCAAGGAAGGAATCCCTAAAATGGCAGGATGAAATATGGCAGCCACACCAAGTGGGATTTAAAATTTACAATTTAAGAAAGGGGAGGGAGTAATTATATTCCCTCACCCCCTCGTTTATCCTCCCTTCCACCAAGGGTATAAAATGTAAGCTTCCAGCAAGAAGGGAATCCCACAATGCAATGCTCTATGGGGTAGCACTTTCTTGATGGGTTGCCAGGGCCGTTCGGTTCCGTTTTGGTTTGTCCTGGCAGAGAACTGCTAAGTTTGCTTGCTGCCTAGTTGGGAATGAAACCTGCATACCCTTGAGTTACAATCCCAATTCCCTAACCATTATATTAAACTGCCACCCTGATTTAGACTAATATAATGGCTCACCTTGCACTGAAACGGGTCGGTCTGTGAGTTTGCTGCGGTGTGAACTCCGTCTCCTAGGCAAACTGGCTGTTTCCTTTGTTGTTTCCTGCCCAAAAAGTTTTAAATTAAGAAATTTTGTTTTGCAAAACATGGAAAAATGAGTAATCTGCAAATGGAAGTGGTAGGAGGGCCACAGTGTCTGCAGGCATTTGCGGTTTCCTTTCAATCAGCAGCCAATTAAGGCCTTGAGAACACGGTGTGTGGACTCTTTAGCCAATCAATTAATCACTCGTTCTGAAACACACCGAAAACCAGCAGACACTGGGGTCCCCCTAGGACTGGAGTTTGACACCCCTGATCTAACCCAAATAGACTTGACTTTCAGTTTTTTCTCTGTTTTACACGGTACATGCAGTTACTGTTGACATTTTCCCATCACACCTGTCCTGTTTTGTGAATGGTCAGTGGGGACAGTGACATCATGCAGGGGACGGATCCTGTGATATTGGACCAATCAGAGAGTGGTTTTTTCTCCTTCAGTATCTGATGGAAAAAAAAAAAAAAAAAAAACACAAATCATGACACATCAAATGAATGAGAGAGAGAGAGAGAGAGAGAGAGAGAGAGAGAGAGAGAGAGAGAGAGAGAGAGAGAGAGAGAGAGAGGGCAGATAACACGAGGAGCAATAAAAGCACAAGATGGAAAAATAGGGCAGAAGAAAAATCAATACAGCCTTCTGAACATTCCTCTAATGAGTTAAACATTATCCCTCTCTTTCTCTCTTTCTTTATTCCCTTCCCCTCTCTGACTCACACACACATGAGTGCTTCAGTGGTAAAGGCTGTATTAACTGCTTTTGGTCACGTCCACTTCAAAAATGACCCATTCAGTTCCCCCGCATTGGGTCCTCCACTGAAAACAAACGCGCACACACATACTTGCAGACACACACACAAGCACGCACGCACACGCACATGACACACGTTCACTCATTCTACATTCTGCCACTCCCTTCTTTCTTTCTCCTCTCTTTTTCTTCCGCAGCTCTGGAAGGACACCGTTTGTGTCACAGGAGAAAGCCCAGTTCACTAAGTTACAGGGTCCTTCCGCAGGCTGTTATGAAACAAAGTTGTGTCGTTTTTCTGTCTTACCGGGACGTTGTGAGAGCGCTCGTCATGTCCTCTCCACCCTCTGCCTCCCAGCCTCTCTCCTTCACATTTCCTGCTCTTCTTCTTCTGCTGCTCTCACTCTGTACCTCCCCTTTCTCTTCAGCTGGCTCTCTCCCTCTCTCTCCCTCTCCTCCTCCCCCTTTTTCACTAGTCCTATCAAATTCCATATCAAAGGTGCTTTATTGCAGCTAATCACAATCACAGCTCTGCAAAAGTAGCAATCTTGCATTCTCACACACACAAATTCAACACCCTGCTGTGTGTATATACATACGTATATATATATATATATATAGAGCGAGAGAGAGAGAAATAGAGAGAAAGAAAGAGAGAGAGGGAGAGAAAACAGTACAAAGAAAAGATATTTAATGTTTTACCTTATCAACTTTATGATTTTTTTAAAATATACATCAATTCCAAATTTGATGCCTGCAACATGTTCCAACATGTTACAGGGGCAAACAAACAAAAAAAAGACTGGGAAGCCCCTGTCCAAACTTTTTTGGAACTCAATAAAGTTGATAAGGTAAAACATTAAATATATTTTCTTTGTACTGTTTTCAATTAAATACATGTAAAAGATAATTTACAAATCACTGCCATCTGCTTTTATGTGTATTTTACATACTGTCTGGACTTTTTTGGAATTGGAGTTTGTGTATATATATATATATATATATATATATATATATATATATATATATATATATACACACACACACACACATTAAATTTCTACGTTTCGAATCCAATACTATCTTTTCTTAAATAAAGCAAACACAAAATTCAATGACCATTTGCCCTTAACTTTGACTGTAAATTAATAGTGTTTTCTTCACAAACTCAGGTTGGTGAGTTCAGCGATGATGAGCGATCGCCACAAAATTAACAAGAAAACGTGTTTGCGCTTAAAGTAATTCTCGCTTTTATCTGCGAGTCAAAGTTCAGGTTAAATACTGATTGATCGCAGGCCAAAGAAAGCCTCAGCACTGGATCCATATTATAGCACATTTTTCTCTGTCAAGAGCCGTTTTTGTAAGGACCAATCACAGTGAAGCTAACAAACGTTGTCAGTCTGTTCTTCTTCTTCAGTTTCAGGTGTGTGGCGGAGTTAGACCGCACCTTCTGTGAGGTGTGGACGAGTTCTCTCCTTTCTTGCCGGAGAGCGTTCATCTCTTTTTCCTTCTCTCTCTCCATCTCCTTCACCTGTATCTCCAGCTGCAGGACCCTCTCCTGTGGAACAGAGACAGGCAGAGTGGTCACATCTTACATATACTCTTATTTGGGGCTGCTGGGTGGCTGATTCTGTTAAGGCTCCGCGCTGTGGTGCAGGGGTGAGCCCCATGGTTTCGATTTGAATCCGGACCGTGCCAGCGCCAACTGTGGGCGGTAGCTCGATGGGGCGAAGCACAATTTGTGGTTGCATTGCCCAGGATTCAGCCAGTTAGTGATCCTTGGTTCACTAACCCCCCCCTGTAGTCTGTGTTGCGAAAAAAAGCTGTTGTCTTCACTCTGCAGTGAGGTTTTTGCATGAACATCGCTGTGGTTGCAGACAGTTGGGCATTTCAAAGTTGGGAATTGGACATGTTCAGATCTAAACTGGGTACCGTCCATACATTACCTAACCCGCTTATATTCCTGGTCTGGGTCACAGTGGCTGGACCATATCCCAGCATGCATTGGGGCAAGAGGCAGGAATACCCCCTGGACAGGTCGCCAGGGCACACACCTCAGAGCACACACACAATTCACTCACACTCATACCTATGGGCAATTTACAGTCTCCAATTAGCCAAACCTGCTTTTCTTTGGACTGTGGGAAGCAACCGGAGTACCCAGAGGAAACGCACACGGACACAGGGAGAACATGCAAACTCCACACAGAAAGGTCTTTGTGAGGTGACAGTATTATCCACTGCACCACCGCGCTGCAGAGTTGGGTGCCAAATTAATTTCAAAATATATATTATTATGATCTTATTTGTACCCACAAATCTGCCAAAATACGGATCCACTATTTTAACCTTTCACTGGACAAATTTCATCTATCAAGTCATTAAGTTGGCACACTATGGTTAATAAACTTTATAAATTTCCATACAGTTGATGACAATACTTTGCTCATCAGTCACAAGTAAAAAGTAAATATCCTGTTTTCAAGTGACAGAATAACAGAAAAATTACTGAGAGAGAGAGTCAAAGAGAGACTAGCAGGAAGAGGAAGTGATGTCAGACCAGGGCAGATACCATGTCTGAGTGAACAGGTGCATGATTCCATACATTGGACAGGGCAGGAGGAGAGCGGGATAGAGTGGTAGTGACAGGTCAAAGATGGAGGTGGAGAAAGAAGCTGTCATCCGCAGCAAGGCCATCACGCAGCTGAATAAACTCTTTCTCCCCGCCGCCTCACAGCTGAGACTGATGAAATTAACTAACTCGTTAGGGTGCGTCATGTGACTGGTGCGGGAGTGAGCATGGGCTGTTATTTGTGTCTGTGTTTTATCTGTGATCAAATACCCCCCCCACCCCTCCCCATAGACGCACGCGCACACGCACACATACATACACACACACACACACACACACACAAACATACACATGCACGCACGCATACAGACACACACGTGTGCACACACACACAACTGGCAGAAACTTCCCTAGAAAAGGTTCATGTCCCTTTCTCACTCCCTCATTCCTCACCCACAAACTCATTGAACCCCTCAATAACTCCTTCAATGAGTCAGTCAGTCAGTCACTCATTCGCTTACTGCCTCAATTAGAACTTCACCATTTCACTCATTTGCACACTCACTCACAAACTAACTCACTCACAAACTAACTCACTCACAAACTAACAAACAAACGAAAGAATGGATGAACGAACAAATGAATAAACTCAGGAGCTGACTGAGTGAGTCACTCCCCCAGGAGTGAAGAGCAGTAACATCCTTTCGCCACCAGAGTGCACCAAGGCTGGAAAAGTAACCACAGCTATACTCAGCTCATACCAAACTCTGTTTTTGTTTTGTTTTTTTTGTTTTTTTTCCAGTAACAGCAGCAGAAAATGGGTGGGTTTACCTAAATAAATGTTTAAAAAAGGTTAAATAAAAATTCTGAAAGGTCTGGAGCGTGATACCATAGCGACACGTTCTTTCAACGAAGGCACGAGCATGACGTACCCCGTACAACCAAAAATAAGAATCGTACATTAGATATTCTGTTAAAGCAGTGACAGTGAGTGAGGTCACAACAACGCCAGCAGTGTCAGTATCAGTTATATCACTTATAACTCTCTAATGTTCCTTTACTGCTGTGGAATATTTAAAACTGGAGAATTTATTATCCACTTATTACCCCGCTTTCCCGTTTGCTTTTCAAAAAGGCTTTTGGGAACCGTCATTATTATATATTTTTTTAACACAGGAGCACATTTTTACAAAAGGTTTTCAGCATCGTTCATGCAACAGTCCATGTACAACAGTACTCAACATATTTTCATCAGGTGGTAACTTATTTATGCAGAAAACTAAAACTGAGAATTCATGCCACATGTCGTTAACACACACACATCCTCTGCTTCAAATTTGGTCCCAGGCTGTGCTACTCAAATTCTCTCAGCTTGTTAAAGTTGATCAGGTGGTGGCCCTTATTTTCAACACTGCTTTCCCACTCGATCCCACTGGCTTGCCTATATGAGCCCTTTCATTCTGCTGGGGTTATTAAATAAAGCCGAGCCCACATGAACAAGTCCCAGCTTCAGAGACAGCAGGCCGTGTGGAAAAAACTCATCTACACATACAACTTCTAATTATATCTCCAGCTAGGCTTTTCCATATCCTCATATGTTAATCAATAAAGTCCCCTAGTATTAATATCTTCTCTTTCCTTATAGACTGTTTTTTATGTTGTCATAGAGCTTAGTGCTCATATTAGTGTCTGATCCTGTCGGCCTACAACACATATACTCATGAGGCTTCTACTGATTCTCCCACAGTTCCTATGCCAAATTGCCTCTCCAGGATTTAGACAGTCACTTACTGCAAGTTCCTGCATGTTTAGGTTTATTTATTATAGACTAGATGGATCCTGCTCTTCCTGATTCATTTGGCCGTTTATATGGAGCTACATGGTTCTCACCCAGACCATCTCAATATCACCCTGTCTCCCCGTTACATCAAGCCCCACCGACCAACCTCCAGTTAAGAACATACAAATTTGTACGCTTGTATCTTTCAGACAAACCCAATGTGATGTATGGTCTACACACATTTCTATTGAGCTATTCTGTATGTCCTGTATCCTTTGTATTCAGCCCAGTGTACACAGAGCCAATAACCTCAAGCCCCGTCGTCCATGAAGACGGCCAACGACAGAAGAGCAATCCTTTATGCATCTATTATTCAGACAAAGCCACTTCAATGTACAGCTGGCCTACTCTGCATTATAATGCCAATGGTCTCAAATGAATAATGAAGACTGGCTGGAGTATTTTAGCGAAAGGTTCATGAAATGGAACCTTATGGTTTCTATAAGCCAGCACCAGTTTGACAATAGATATATGTCATTTTTGACAGAAGAGATTTTGCTTTCTATCATTGTACATGTTTAAACATGTACTGTATGCAATGACTAGAACCCTGTCTGGATGCAAATGATCCATGGTCAATAAAGGAGAGTTGTTTGAGAGGCCTGATGCACTAAAACTCATTTTCCCAGAGTTCCGTGCCAGTGGGAGTTAGGGCACAAGCAATCCCACTTCCTGTGGTGCGACCATAGTAAAATGATTCGGTTGGCCTCTAGCTGAATGAACCAAGATCCAATAACTGCACTGATGATAAAATGTACCGAAAGATTTACATCACAAAAAAGCCACTATTATCATTCAGCATGAACACGTGCATTGATTACAAATTAGTAAAGAGATATGTGAAATTTGTGAAATAAGTACAAAGAGCATTATATGATAAATGTGTAAAATATTGGTGAAATATTGCACCAATTGTACTGCACTGCTGAGCACAAAATTCAAAATTCTGGTAATATCCGTCTTTGGTAATAAATAATGAAAAACTTTGAAACACACAAACTTGCATATAAAAAGAAATATAACCGTTTGCATTCATTCTGGTTATTTTCCAATGGTCAAAACAAAATGACTCCATGGTTAAACTGAAACCCACTAGTCGTCTAGTTGGGGGAGGAGCAGAAATTTTCCTTTCATGTTAAAGTCATTACATACATGTTTAAACATGTACACTGATAGAAAGCAAAATCGCATCCATCAAAAATGACGTTATCTATTGTCAAACTGGTGCTGGCTTATAGAAACCACAGCACTGAACAATCATTTTTGTCTCTAAAATGAAATCATCCACATGCTCTATGGATCCCATTCTGACCGAATTATTTAAAGATGCATTTGACTGCCTATCTCGAGATACTTTACAAATTGTTAATTCATCGTTAATGATGGGTATTTTCCCAGATGTTTTTAAGACCGCTCTGGTAAAACAACTACTCAAGAAATGAAATCTGGATACTTCCGTTCTGAACAATTATAGACCTATATCCAATCTGTCTAGTCCAATCTAGTTTTAAAACAAATTAATTCCTATCTTGTCGAAAACAATATTCTTGAAAAATTCCAGTCAGGTTTCCGCGCTAATTATAGCACTGAAACGGCTTTAGTGAAAGCAGTAAATGATTTACGGATAAGTGTTGCAAGTAACAAAGTTTCAGTTCTTGTCCTGCTTGATTTGAGTGCCGTCTTCGACACTATAGATCATAACATTTTAATTCACCGCTTTGAGAACTGGGTCGGTCTCTCTGGAAATGTGCTAAAATGATTCCGTTCCTATGTAACGGAAATAAAGTTTTTCCTGCAACTTGGTGACGATGCCTCTAAACTAGTAAATGCAAACTGTGGCATAGCGCAGGGGAGCATTCAAGGGCCGCTTTTATTCTCGCTGGATATGCTTCCTTTAGGCAAAATCATCCAGCATCACAATGTGAATTTCCATTGTTATGCTGATGCTACGCAGCTGTATGTCTCCGTTGAGCCGGACGATCCAAATGAGCGTTCTTGCAGCCTGTCTAGCCGACATAAATAAATGGATGAACACAAATTGGGAAGCCTGGCTAAACAGACTAAATCTGAGGTCAGAAGCCTGGGAGTTATCTTGGATGCTGACCTAAATTTTAAATCTCACATAGACAAGGTGACCAAGACTGCATTTTTTCATCTAAGAAATATAGCCAAAGACCGTTTTTAACTCACCAAGATGCTGAAAAACGGATACACGCTTTTATCTTTAGCCGCTTGGACTACTGTAATGCACTTTTTACTGGCCTGCCCAAGAAATCTATTGATAAACCAAAAAAAGAGAACATATTACACCCGTCCTTGCTGCTCTGCACTGGCTTTGTTTCTTTTAGAATCGATTTTAAAGTCTTGTTACTTGTATATAAAGCTTTAAATGGCCTAGCACCTTTTTATATCAAAGATAGCCTATCACCTTATGTACCAACTCGAGCACTTAGATCATCCACAGCGGGCTTACTTAATGTGGTGAAACATAAAAAAAGTGGTGAGAGTGCCTTCTGCTATTATGCACCAAAACTCTGGAACACTCTTCCACAAAACATTAGAATAACAGATTCAGTTGCAAATTTTAAAAAGCAGCTCAAAACCTTCCTCTTTAATTTCGCTTTTAATTAATTTTTTATTCTGCTCATTGATACTTTTTCATATTTTTATTTTATTACATTTTTATTGTTATCTTTTATTTTACTTATTTATTTATCTTACTCATTACTCGTTGACTCTTTTATACAAAATATTTTATTTTAAATTATTTTATTAATGTTTGCATTTCAATATACATTGTTTTATTTTTCTAGTTTATACTCCTTGTTTCGATGTTTTAAACCTTTATAACTGATTATGATTGCTGTGCTTTTCCCTGTTTTTTGGCTTTGTTTTTATTTTTCCTGTTAAGCACTTTGAGCTGCAGTCTGTATGAAAGGTGCTATACAAATAAAGTTATTATTATTGTTATTATTATTATTACACAATGCAGGACACACTGCTAATAATAGTAATATACAGTCGTTTCATCTCCAAACAATGCAAGCAAACTGAAAAACTTTTTAAAAATATTAAAAGGACATTTCTTACCTCTGAGGTAATGTCAGATGTCTAAACTTGTGATCATTATTCAGAGAAATGAGAGACAGCCCACACAAGTCCTCTTCAGTTGTACTAGCGTTCAGTGTGTCAGAAAACCTGTACTGCCCTAAACCTGTTAGCACTCGAACTATGCTTCAAAGTGACTGGCAGGCCTCTTATCCAATAAGAATTTAGGACTGAGGGCAGCAGTCAGCAGGGATCTAAGGTCACAGATACCCTTTTATCTCTATGTTAAGATTACAAAGCGGAGTCTGGAAAATAATGCATAATCTATAATATCTTACAGCAGAGCCAGTGTTGATTCTCTGTCTCTCCATAATCTATCAGGCGTTTACCATAAGGTAAGGAAATGGGGTATATGGGTAAGCTAAAGGTTGCAGGTTTGATTCCCGGGTAGAACACTGCCATTGTACCCTTGAGCGAGGCGCTTAACCTGAATCGCTTCAGTAAATATCCTGCTGCAAAAATGGATACTATGTAAAAAAAAAATGTTTTTAAAAGCACTTGTTTCCGTTAGAGGCGCTAAATGTAAATACAGATCAATCACTGTTCGACGAACAACGGCAAACAAAAAAGTAATCCTTTCTGATGTAAGGTCACCCGCTAGATTAGCCTAGGCTGCCAGCTAGTGGATTAGCAGTGTATAACCTCAGACAGGGCTAAAGCAAGCCGGTAAATGCACATATAGTATGTAAGCAAAGAGCTCGCGTATGTCCTGAATATGCGATGCCGTTTGAGTGTAATGCCGGTAATGTAATGCAACAAGAGCCTTCCTCTTCCTCTCTGTCTCACCTGTGCAGAGTTGAGGGAATGTTGCTGGCGGGATATCTCCCTGTCCGTGTTCCCTTTGCTCTCTTCATCTGCCGCATCATTGATCCCGCTCTCCCACTCCAGGAACCGGAACTCCCGATCCTCGAACGCCCGCACGGCCACCTCCAGTGCCTCCTTCTCCTTATGAGAGAGAGAGAGAGAGAGCGAGAGAGAGAGAGAGAGAGAGAGAGAGAGAGAGAGAGACCGAGACAGGGACAGAAAGATGGAGAGAGAGATGAGGGGAAGGGAGTAAGTGAAAGCCTTAATAAACAGGCCTGTGGCTGCCCCAGACAATGAATGCAATATTAACAACAATGATGACGAATCCATAAATACCAGAGATAAATCCATTATGACAGTGCTCTCTCCCTGGGGTGGGAGAACACACGTCTAATTGAATGGGGTCTCTGTGCTCTCTACTTGCCTGCCTGCCGGCCTGCCTGTGTGTGTGTGTGTCTGTTTGTGTGCGTTCTTATCCCTTTTCACGTGCCTCACTCACACAGTGACAGGACGAGTCAAACAGGTAGTTCCAAATCCGCGTGCCCCTGACAGGAAACACAGGGAGCAGGCAGGGGAGGACGTGCCTCTGGGGAGGCAGTCTGAAAGCAGTGACCAATGGAAATCACTCGAGTTCAGGGTGTGTTCAAAGTGAGATTTAAGAGTTTGTCCATGTAGTGACTTGGTTTTTCCACCTATGTTTGGTGGCTTTTTGGCACACCTTTCTCCATAATTAATATTTGAAGGCAACATAACATATAATTTAACGCTTATACTTTCATATTACTCGAGATATGTCTCTGAGAAACATCCTCAGCGGACTGAACGTATGAGTGTAGCACAGGGGTCTCGTACTCCGGCTCCAGAAGACCCAAGTGACTGCTGGGATTTGGGTGGTTTCTTTTCAATCAGCAGCCAATTTAGCCTTGGAAGGACGTAAACAAAGCACGTAAATGGCAAAAAGAAGCAGGCCTGTGGCTGGGCCGGCACTAGGCCGACGGTGGGCCGTCAGTTCTGCCGCTCTCCGCCGCTCGGCACCGGTGCAGGGCTGCGCAGTCACCTGCTGTAGCTGGACAAGCGGCTGCTCCCGCTGGCACTCGGGCTGCGCGGGGATCTGCCTCTCCTTCTCCTCACAGCACCTCCTCTGCTCCTCTATCCGCAGGCGCTCCTCCTCCAGGCTGACACGCTCCTGCTCAGGGAGGAGACGCAGAGAGAGGTGCCCTCACATGAATTCACCCTCAGCAGCTTACGGCACTGTACAATACAGGGTTAGTTGTTCAGTACCTGAGTTATGTGGCAGGTCTGCCGTGTTCAGCCGGGTTATGTTCAGATATGCTGCATGTCAAGTACTGATAGAGTGTGTGTCCAGTACTTGAGTTTTTTTGTGTTGGTTGTGTGGTTTTAAAAGCATTACATTACATTATAGGCATTTAGCAGACGCTCTTATCCAGAGCGACTTACACAGCATTTTTGCATAGTATCCATTTACAGCTGGATATATACTGAAGCAATTCAGGTGAAGTACCTTGCTCAGGGGTACAACGGCAGTGTCCTACGTGGGACTCGAACCTGCGACCTTTCGGTTACAAACCCAGTTCCTTAACCACTGTACTACACTGCCGCCCATAAAATTACATTACATTATAGGCATTTAGCAGACGCTCTTATCCAGAGCGACTAACGTACTTCTTATTACATTTATCCATTCATACAGCTGGATATATACTGAAGCAATGCAGGTTAAGTACCTTAACCTTGCTCAAGGGTACAACGGCAGTGTCCTACCTGGGAATCAAACCTGCAACCTTTCAGTTACAAGTCCAGTTCCTTAACCATTATACTACACTGCCGCCGTACACAAAAGCAGTGTTGTGTACTAATAAAGTCTGTGTCACATACCTGGGTTTTGCTATGTCGTTGTGTGGTTTTAAAGCAGTGTTGTGTACTAATAAAGTCTGTGTCACGTACCTGGGTTTTGCTATGTCGTTGTGTGGTTTTAAAGCAGTGTTGTGTACTAATAAAGTCTGTGTCACGTACCTGGGTTTTGCTATGTCGTTGTGTGGTTTTAAAGCAGTGTTGTGTACTGATAAAGTGTATTCAGTACCTGAGTTTTTCTGTGTCGGTTGTGTGGTTTTAAAAGCAGTGTTGTGTACTAATAAAGTCTGTGTCACGTACCTGGGTTTTGCTATGTCGTTGTGTGGTTTTGAAGCAGTGTTGTGTACTAATAAAGTCTGTGTCACATACCTGGGTTTTGCTATGTCGTTGTGTGGTTTTAAAGCAGTGTTGTGTACTGATAATGTGTATTCAGTACCTGAGTTTTTCTGTGTCGGTTGTGTGGTTTTAAAAGCAGTGTTGTGTACTAATAAAGTCTGTGTCACGTACCTGGGTTTTGCTATGTCGTTGTGTGGTTTTGAAGCAGTGTTGTGTACTGATAATGTGTATTCAGTACCTGAGTTTTTCTGTGTCGGTTGTGTGGTTTTTATACATTTTCCCCCTGGGATTAAAGGGCGTGTTGTTCACACACCTGTTGGATGTCGGCCAATCGGTGAGTCTCCCTCAGCCTGGCCCCCTCCTGCAGACTCTGCAGCGTCTGTGTGCTTCTACGCAGCTGCTCTTTCTCCATCCGCAGCTCCCCTTGCAACAGAGCTACCTCCAGCTGCAACTGCGCAGGGAGGGAGAGGGAGAGGGAGAGAGAGAGAGAGAGAGAGAGAGGGGGGGGAGGGAGAGAGAGAGAAAGGGAGAGGGGGGAGGGAGAGGGAGAGGGGGGAGGGAGAGAGAGGGGGGGAGAGGGAGAGGGAGAGAGTGAGGGGGGGGTGAGAGAGGGAGAGAGGGAGAGGGAGAGTGAGAAAGAGAGTGACTTTTTGTGATAACAACAGTGTTGTATTATAATATGGTGCTATCATTTCCAGAATAACAGTGCAGAGTAATGCAATGAGAAGCATTTTAGATGCGTTTAGAACAGAGCCTCAAGTTTGCAGGTACAAATCCCAGGTGGAGTATTGCTATTGAACATTACATTACATTACATTACATTACAGGCATTTAGCAGACGCTCTTATCCAGAGCGACTTACACAGCATTTTTGCATTTATACATAGTATCCATTTTACAGCTGGATATATACTGAAGCAATTCAGGTGAAGTACCTTGCTCAGGGGTACAACGGCAGTGTCCTACGTGGGACTCGAACCTGCAACCTTTCGGTTACAAACCCAGTTCCTTAACCACTGTACTACACTGCCGCCCACATTGAACCCTTGAGCAAGGTACTTAACCTGAACTGCTTCAGTAAATATACATCTTCACAAATGGACTGTATATTAAAAGTAGGCTAAGTACATTTTGTTCTGAGTGACAGTTTCAGCTCAATGCCTAAATGAAATGCAAATTTGCCGAGTATATAACTGTGCAGCTTACTTCAATTTTCAGCTCCGCCCTCTGCTGATCGAGCTCTGTGATTCGCTGCTGCAGCATGGAGGGCGTTGCCAGGACCCTTGCTGACCCCACCTCCAAATGTCTGACATGGGACTGGAAAGGTGGGAAGAGAATAAAACCAATGTTGTCATTTTCAAAAGGTGAATGAGTGAATTATTTTATGTAAACCCTCCGGATAACATAAAACAAACAACAACAAAAAAAATAGTAAAAATTAAAAATAAATAAATGCAAAGTTCTTACTCTCTCACTCTCTGTGCTGCTGCTCTCTGTGTCTGACTCCGCCCCTGAAGAGGAGGGGCTTTGGCCCCCTATGACCCTGTCGATCCAGGGCGGCCTCCTCCTCTCCCATTGGCTCCTGCCTGGGTCCATATTGTGCAGGGGCATACCTGACAGGGAGGGAGGGAGACAGAGAGGGAACCAATATTTTGATAAATCGCTCATCTCCACTGAGTGTTACGGTAAATTAAATTTTAAAATAATTTAAAAAACGACACTGACAAGATGCTACAGCTTTAGCGCCTCTGCTGCCAAAGTAAATCCCCTTCCAAGAAAGCCTTTCGCAAGAGAAACACAACACCTACAGGAAATTAAGAAGCAGGAGTGAAAGAAGAACAGAGAGAGAGAAACAGAGACATCAGGGCCCTGATGATTGATTGATAGATAGATAGATAGATAGATAGATAGATAGATAGACAAAGTTTCACTTTATTGCACATAACTTTTTTAAAGAATTGGAACGTTACAATTTCTTTAGCTGTGTAGTTTTATTGAGTTAATACCAATGTCTGGTCAAAATCTCATGTGAATAGCTACATTGGAAATATGTTTGATAATAAAATTGTTCACGTGTCCAATACTTATTTCCCCCATTGTAGATATCAAGACCCTAATGAGAGATTTGTTTCACATAATATAGAGGAGATGAAGTTCTAAGCTCCTGCCCAATCAGAGCTCTCAGAAGGACAGAACAGTATTTGGAGCAGCCAATCAGCTGAGCAGCTGAATAGGTAAGCAGGAGAGAGCAGAAAACTCAACGCTGCACATAGAAACACCGCAGACTCTTCACAGATCATAATATATCGACGAGGCCCATGACAGAGCACTTGTTACAATACACCACACAGGGTATAAATGTACCCATCATCCTCTTAAGGTCTCTTTTTTTCCTCACTCTCTTTGTTCCTGACACACACACACACTTATTAGGAGTGTGGGAACAGACCCTCAGTCTCTATTGTCTGACCCTTTCCCACCCTCAGCCTGTCTTCTCTCTCTCTCTCACTGCCTCTCTCTGCCCTCTTCTATCAGGCCAAGGCCTTATTAGGCTAAAGTACTGGGAGACGAGAGGTATGCAGATAAATATATAACAGATATCAGTGAGGAGTTCCAACCACTGACTGGCACACTGACACAGAGAAGACAAGAACAGAAAGGAGAGGAGAGGGGAGGAGAGGCAGAGAGAGAAAGAGAAGAGGGGGAGTGAGCGATAGAATGGTGAGGAGGGGCGGAGGAGGGGGGGTGTAGCAGAGAGGGAAGAGGAAATGGGTTCTAAAATGTCAGAGGCCAGTGTCAAGTTTCTCTCAAACAACACCAGCAGCACTCAACAGGACCCGTCCACTCTGCGGCATTGTGCAACAGCGTACAATAGAATGCAGTTTAAAATGCAGAAAGTCCACGGGTTGCCCAGAGGCGTGTGAGTTTGTCGGTCCTGACGCTGTTTTAAGTACAGTAAAGCCGGCAGATCGGGACACGGCGGTCTTTAAGTTTTAAAGGTGGATTAAGGTGCCGCTGCAGTCCTATTGAGCAGAATGGAGGAGCCTAGTCAGTGAAACCCGATGATATTAACTGTGTCCAATTGAGCCGCCTCCACATGACGCAAATGGACGTTAGCATATTATCAACATCAAACTAAAGTCCGGCTCAGATATACACTTTCAACACAGAGATAGAGAGAAAGCTACAGGAGCTGAGGGAGAGATTGTGGATTAAAGTCCACACTTTCCTGTCAACACAGAAGTTTCCAGAAGAGAGAAAAAAATATAAAAACAAACAATGGCTGAACAAACACACAAGGCCTGAAACTCATAACCGAGGTGAAGAGAGGGAGGGGTATCGGACGACAAAAGAGAGAACGAGAAAGTCTGAAAAGATGGAGAAAACAGTGAGACGTTAAACGAGGGCAAAGGTGGACGGAACGAGGGAAAGAGAGATAAAGAGGGATAAATGACAAAAGCTGAAAATCTGGCTTAATTAGAGAGGAGTGGCACAAAGATTATCTGCAGAAACAGACACACCCCATGGGCGCACATTACATAAGCCCACTCCAGTGTGTACAATACTGGCCCTTGCCAAATTATGACCCTACCCCCATTTTATAATTCCCACAAAGTCCAGCACTCACGCTCTGTTGCTAATTATTTCCCTCAGTTCAGTGATAAGCAGTCGTGACTATGGCTATTTATCACTGAGAGAAAACAAACAAGGGCTAACTATTTTTATTTATTTATTTTTAATCTGAGGACAAACAGGAAGAGGACAAAGCTGACCAGACCAATGACCAATCAACAACAAAAACAAAAGCTTCACCAGAACTGTACAGTGCATCCATTTCCATAACAACAGTACAAGCGTAAATTAAATAAAAAAGACATTCTGGCGATATTAGAAGAAGAGCAAATGTTGTGTTTCATAAGTGATGCTTACTTGAACAGAGCTTGAAACTCAGACAGCGCTGAGCGCGCAAACTGCCAACAGAAAGTAAACACCGCGTTACAAGTGAAGCGTTTTTCCCAACGGCTCACCCCTTCTCATTATCATCTCCCTGTTCCCGCCCCGCTCTTACCCCCGATTTCTGCGTATGATCCACACTACACAAGTTCAGTTCTGTCAAATCAAGTAGGGTCCTGCCATAAAGTGTGTATTCCGTACCTGAGCTCTGCTCTGTCGATTGTGTGGTTTTTGAAGCAATGTTGTGTACTAATAAAGTGTGTATTCCGTACCTGAGCTCTACTGTGTCGATTGTGTGGTTTTTGAAGCAATGTTGTGTACTAATAAAGTGTGTATTCCGTACCTGAGCTCTACTGTGTCGATTGTGTGGTTTTTGAAGCAATGTTGTGTACTGATAAAGTGTGTATTCCGTACCTGAGCTCTACTGTGTCGATTGTGTGGTTTTTGAAGCAATGTTGTGTACTGATAAAGTGTGTATTCCATACCAGAGTGTCGATTGTGTGGTTTTTGAAGCAATGTTGTGTACTGATAAAGTGTGTATTCCGTACCTGAGCTCTACTGTGTCGATTGTGTGGTTTTTGAAGCAATGTTGTGTGCTGATAAAGTGTATATTCAGTACCTGAGTTTACGGGAACGTGGGCAAAAACTTAGCTAAAGGTGAAGGTTCCTCTTCCAATTTTTACAGCTCAATTATGCTCACGCTAAAACACTACTAGTGACCTCTGTTTGTGATTTGGGAGAGCGCAGACGAGCATCCGCCCTTCTCTGATGCACACGACGCCGCCACCCCTTCTTCTCGTACCGCGACCGACGGGCTCGTACAGGCATGAGGCAGAGGAAGTTTATCGCTGGCGAACCGTGAAAGCCCGATCGACCAGCGGGGGCTTTTGGCGTGCAACAAGACACTGTCATCTCGGCTGACTGAAACCCTCTTTCCCTGGGTAAAGGGCCCATCCATACACTAGAACAGTGCCTTAACAGGATGGGCCACGCAGCGTCATTTCAACACTTAGACATGTAGTACACGGCCAAAAGTATATGGACACCTGCTCATCCAACATCTCATTCCAAAATCATGGGCATTAATATGGAGTTGATCCCGATTTGCTGCCATAACAGCCTTCACTCTCCTGGGAAGGCTTTCCACTAGATGCTGGAACATTGCTGTGTTTTCATTCAGTCAGAAGAGCATTAGTGAGGTCGGGCAGTGATGAGGGGCTATTAGGCCGGTCTCGCAGTCGGTTGGGATCGATGGGGATGAGGTCAGGGCTCTGTGCAAGTTCTTCCATACCGATCTCGAAAAACCATTTCTGTATGGACCTCTATTTGTGCACGGGAGCATTGTCATTCTGAAACAGAAAAGGGCCTTTCCCAAACTGTTGCCACAAAGTTGGAAACCCAGAATCGTCTAGAATGTCATTGTATGCCGTAGTGTTAAGATTTGCCTGAACCATGAAAACCAGCCCTAGACCAAGGGGTGTCCACATAATTTTGGCCATATAGTGTACAGTACCGTTTCCACACAGCTATCAGGAATTTCAGTGGGAACAGAGACCCATAAAAAGGTCAAGGGCAGGCTAGCCACAGTGCTGGCTGTACTCTGGACTGTGTACAGAATGATAAGCCTAAAACTGGCTCAATGTTAGCCTCTCATTAAACTGCTAAGTTCTTCTGAAACCATATTAACATGGTTGTGCTCTGTATCTTTCATACTAAATTTGGTCCTTTACTCAACTTTCTCTCCTCCTAGGTAACATTCCATATTCAACAACCTTACTTCCTGTGCTTTTTCTATAGGAGCATCTCTAAGTGCAGTTTCTATAATACTATCATCCAGCAATTATATTTTTACAGAAGTATACACCCCTACTTGGCTGCGTCTTCAAAAAAAAACACCTTTTAAGCATTATCACCAATACAGCCATTCTTACATATAGCTACAGTTATCAACCACCACCACTGGCATCATTTCTGTTGTTGTGGCCCCTTATTCATTCCCTTCGCTAGCTGCTGAGGCCACATTTAATGCTGACAGTCAGCTTACCCTTACATTTGTCACTGTGCATTCAGAGCAGAAACGTCCTCGCGGCACAAGCACGCACGTACGCACACACACAGAGAGACAAACACACCTGCGAACACAAAACGAATGCCTGAGCATGCATTTCACCCCTCAACATGTGACACATGGATGCAAACTGCTACTCTCCAGGGATTGGGAGAGGGTGGTGGTGGTTATGGTGGGGGGCGGGGTGTTGTGTGCACCCGTTCACCTCAGCCTTTGAAAGCGACAGAATAAAGGCTTTCGTCAGCTTTCGCGTCCCGCCAGCTGATGACAGCTGATGCACATGGCGGACATTCACTGTGTACACAGCCAGCGTTTGGCCGCAAACACTCTCAGAAAAAAACATATGAAAACTACCTATAAAAATTTACAAATGCTTGTCGTTGGGGTACCTCTAGCCAGTAGTAATAATTAATTTGTACCTTTTTTGCTTAAAGAGGTATGTATAAGTACCAGAACATTTTTGTACTTTCAGGATACATTTGGAAAGTTTGTTCCATTAATTCTGAGAGTGTACAGAGCGAAACACCAAACACTGAGCTCTTTTTCTAGTTAGCAGCATGCAGCCATCGTACCCGTGAAACTCAAGGCACATTAGAATTCCAACGTACCCATGGAACTCACAATACATCCTCCTAAGACCCGGCATCCCCTGTAGGGGACACAGGTCTCTGGTCTTAACCTCAAGAACCATGTATTCCACTGTGCTGAAACTTGTCATTCAAGAGAGATTTAATCAAAATAAAATAAATCATACTTTTGAAAATATATATATTTTTTAAATCAGCCAAGACACTTGTATTATGTAAAAAAAAGAAAAAAGAAAAATGATACACAGTGAACAACAACTGGAAACTACTGCTGAGGGGTACCCAGATGTATAAATCTCAAGGTCCCCCAAAAGGACCACTCTGTTTTCTCTTTACAGAAAAAATGTTCTTTAAAAATAAAATGGTTTCTCCATTTAGCCAAGGACCCCCCTGAGACCACTTCACTGAGTTTGCGAACGCCTGGACATGCTATTCAAACCCCGTCCCCTCCCCCCCACGCCCCACCCCCCCTCCGAGAATATGTACAATCTCATCACTCCTAACCACAAGGGTATAAGCATCGGTGATCTGTCCCACACAGACAGAGTCCTGTATTCAATCAAATCAAAAGCAAACTTAACTTCGCAAACTGAGTTTGGTGAGTTCGTTTTAGTGATTGACAAACTGGCCAAACAGTGTTTGTGAAGAGAACAAAAAAAGATAATGCTTTTCACTGTTAGTCAAAGATAAAGACAGGAGCCGATTCAATCCCAGCCAGAAATAACTGACAAGCTCTGTAATAGAAGCTTTTGATCACATCTATATCAGAACATCTACAAACAGACATATGAGATAGAAGGAATTAAGTTATTTAGTCAATGTCGCAACGTCTACAGACAGACATGTTTGATGGTATGGATTAATTTATTATTCATGAGATACATTCATGACTTGGAATTCTACCAGGTTGGGACACACAATGCAAAACACACCTTCATGTGCATGGCATGGAGAGGAGAGAGCTAGTGGTGGCAGTTGTAACTGCGTATGTGTGTGCCCTTGTTCTTGTGGCCGTGGTGGCAGTTGTAACTGTGTATGTGTGTGCCCTTGTTCTTGTGGCCGAGGTGGCAGTTGTAACTGTGTATGTGTGTGCCCTTGTTCTTGTGGCCGAGGTGGCAGTTGTAACTGTGTATGCGTGTGCCCTTGTTCTTGTGGTAGTGGTGGCAGTTGTAACTGTGTATGTGTGTGCCCTTGTTCTTGTGGCCGTTGTAACTGTGTATGTGTGTGCCCTTGTTCTTGTGGTAGTGGTGGCAGTTGTAACTGTGTATGTGTGTGCCCTTGTTCTTGTGGCCGTGGTGGCAGTTGTAACTGTGTATGTGTGTGCCCTTGTTCTTGTGGTAGTGGTGGCAGTTGTAACTGTGTATGTGTGTGCCCTTGTTCTTGTGGCCGTTGTAACTGTGTATGTGTGTGCCCTTGTTCTTGTGGTAGTGGTGGCAGTTGTAACTGTGTATGTGTGTGCCCTTGTTCTTGTGGCCGTGGTGGCAGTTGTAACTGTGTATGTGTGTGCCCTTGTTCTTGTGGTAGTGGTGGCAGTTGTAACTGTGTATGTGTGTGCCCTTGTTCTCGTGGTAGTGGTGGCAGTTGTAACTGTGTATGTGTGTGCCCTTGTTCTTGTGGTAGTGGTGGCAGTTGTAACTGTGTATGTGTGTGCCCTTGTTCTTGTGGTACTAGTGGCAGTTGTAACTGTGTATGTGTGCCCTTGTTCTTGTGGTAGTGGTGGCAGTTGTAACTGTGTATGTGTGTGCCCTTGTTCTTGTGGTAGTGGTGGCAGTTGTAACTGTGTATGTGTGTGCCCTTGTTCTTGTGGCCGTTGTAACTGTGTATGTGTGTGCCCTTGTTCTTGTGGTAGTGGTGGCAGTTGTAACTGTGTATGTGTGTGCCCTTGTTCTTGTGGTAGTGGTGGCAGTTGTAACTGTGTATGTGTGTGCCCTTGTTCTTGTGGTAGTGGTGGCAGTTGTAACTGTGTATGTGTGTGCCCTTGTTCTTGTGGTAGTGGTGGCAGTTGTAACTGTGTATGTGTGTGCCCTTGTTCTTGTGGTAGTGGTGGCCGTTGTAACTGTGTATGTGTGTGCCCTTGTTCTTGTGGTAGTGGTGGCAGTTGTAACTGTGTATGTGTGTGCCCTTGTTCTTGTGGTAGTGGTGGCAGTTGTAACTGTGTATGTGTGTGCCCTTGTTCTTGTGGTAGTGGTGGCAGTTGTAACTGTGTATGTGTGTGCCCTTGTTCTTGTGGTAGTGGTGGCAGTTGTAACTGTGTATGTGTGTGCCCTTGTTCTTGTGGTAGTGGTGGCAGTTGTAACTGTGTATGTGTGTGCCCTTGTTCTTGTGGTAGTGGTGGCAGTTGTAACTGTGTATGTGTGTGCCCTTGTTCTTGTGGTAGTGGTGGCAGTTGTAACTGTGTATGTGTGTGCCCTTGTTCTTGTGGTAGTGGTGGCAGTTGTAACTGTGTATGTGTGTGCCCTTGTTCTTGTGGCTGTTGTAACTGTGTATGTGTGTGCCCTTGTTCTTGTGGTAGTGGTGGCAGTTGTAACTGTGTATGTGTGTGCCCTTGTTCTTGTGGTAGTGGTGGCAGTTGTAACTGTGTATGTGTGTGCCCTTGTTCTTGTGGTAGTGGTGGCAGTTGTAACTGTGTATGTGTGTGCCCTTGTTCTTGTGGCTGTTGTAACTGTGTATGTGTGTGCCCTTGTTCTTGTGGTAGTGGTGGCAGTTGTAACTGTGTATGTGTGTGCCCTTGTTCTTGTGGTAGTGGTGGCAGTTGTAACTGTGTATGTGTGTGCCCTTGTTCTTGTGGCTGTTGTAACTGTGTATGTGTGTGCCCTTGTTCTTGTGGTAGTGGTGGCAGTTGTAACTGTGTATGTGTGTGCCCTTGTTCTTGTGGTAGTGGTGGCAGTTGTAACTGTGTATGTGTGTGCCCTTGTTCTTGTGGCTGTTGTAACTGTGTATGTGTGTGCCCTTGTTCTTGTGGTAGTGGTGGCAGTTGTAACTGTGTATGTGTGTGCCCTTGTTCTTGTGGTAGTGGTGGCCGTTGTAACTGTGTATGTGTGTGCCCTTGTTCTTGTGGTAGTGGTGGCAGTTGTAACTGTGTATGTGTGTGCCCTTGTTCTTGTGGCTGTTGTAACTGTGTATGTGTGTGCCCTTGTTCTTGTGGTAGTGGTGGCCGTTGTAACTGTGTATGTGTGTGCCCTTGTTCTTGTGGTAGTGGTGGCAGTTGTAACTGTGTATGTGTGTGCCCTTGTTCTTGTGGTAGTGGTGGCAGTTGTAACTGTGTATGTGTGTGCCCTTGTTCGTGTGGTAGTGGTGGCAGTTGTAACTGTGGATGTGTGTGCCCTTGTTCTTGTGGTAGTGGTGACAGTTGTAACTGTGTATGTGTGTGCCCTTGTTCGTGTGGTAGTGGTGGCAGTTGTAACTGTGTATGTGTGTGCCCTTGTTCGTGTGGTAGTGGTGGCAGTTGTAACTGTGGATGTGTGTGCCCTTGTGGGTACAAATCCTTGACCCCTCATAAAGCTCTAGACAGCATGTGCTCCTGCGCATTTTAAATATTCAAATGAACAAAAAACAAAAAAACAAACAAAAAAAAAATCAGGTGGAACCGAGAATAAAGTTTTCAATTATCTGGGAAGGTTGCCCGGTAACTTTAGTCAATCAGTCGTCGAATAAAGTATGAATAATGAGTATGCTGCACGCGCGTAAAGGTTACGTAGACACTCCCGCATTGCTGGGTTCACACCCGTAGGCCTATTCTGCGTTCAGTGCAAACGCGGATTCGTGGTTCGGCAGCTGGATTCAAGCGGTATGAATTGGACGCCCCAGTGAAAGTGTGTGTGGAGGAGAGGAGGAGCTGTTAACAACAGGTTTGGTGGTTACACTCAGGTATTTGTCTGCATGAGCAAGTGCTGGCTAAACCTTTGTAAGATGAGAGAGAGAGGGCAAGAGATTTTGGAGTTTGGAGTTCCCACGATTTAGTCTCCTCTCCCCTATCCTTCTCGTAACTTGCTCACATCTTGTGCTTACCCTCAAAGTTGATGTTCCGATAGCAATCATGATACAAGCCTTCGAAGGGAATTTATATTTCCAGACGCAGCTTCTATAGACAATTGGCTTTACATGCAAACTGTACGGTATATGATTAAATGTCTTATTATTATGGAAACTAAATGAGAAACACGAGTTATATAGGCTACTCATGTCATAGCCTACATATAGGCTACTCAAACATACTCATACATGGTTTTTTTTCTAAGACTTGAACAAATATAAACTATTTGGGAACTTTAATTCTGTAACTTGAAATTCGTGGAATGCATGCTGTTAATATAGAAAGCATAGCGTTAAAGCACAAACTTCCAATTACATCCATTGCACCATAATTTGCATTACCACGTCACACTTATATGAAACTATAGTGTATTTTCATCATTTAGGCCTACCCCACAACACAACAACGACGATTTTTTTTTCTGGCACGCTTACGGTGCGTTTCACCTAATAATGTAGCTAATAAATATAGGCTACGTTATTTGCATTTGCATTATACAAGCAATAAGCAATAAACTTCCCACGCGACCCCTCTTCAACATCACAGCTCCCCAATGTAAACAGTACAGTAACAACCCAAGTGTTTTTCACACGAAAAAATGTCATTGCATAACACTGCAGAAACAACATACCTCAATCATGTCTCACTGGAATAGGAATTGAGCAAACACCGTGTAACCGAACAGTAACATTTCAAATCATACCAATCTATCAGAAGCAAGCATCAGATCAATAGAAGATAGAAGTTCAGACAGACACGATCAACGTCAACCTGCTGAATCAAAATATTTAAGCGGTCTAATATTTGGCGAAACAAAAGTACAAGATGCAAATAAACAGCCAGACAGCCTAGCCTACTACAGGCTATACGTAGCCTAATCAAAAAGAAGAAGGGGGAAAAAACAATCGTTTCTATTATTACTATTCTAATTAATTATTCTAATTGCACTACTACGATGATTGGTAGGCTATTGTTTAGAAATTCAAGTGCCTGATGAATACATAGCCTATAGGCTCCCTTTCTTTTAAATAAACGAAGTTATCATTCCAATAGGCAGCTTTCACGCTATGCCGACTAGTTCAAAGAAGAAAAAAGCAACAACAAAAACAAAGGACACACACAAGCTAACCGGTCGTACCTGACTGGACCTTTTACTGTCCTCCAAAGCCAATTCGTGAGGTTCTGTGAGACCGGAGAAACCAAAAACGGTGTACTAAACTTGTAGCCGATCCAAGTCTCTTGTACACAATTTGAAAACAAAACTAGTTACTAAAAAAGAAGAGTTAAAAATACACACGATTAGGCTACATGACTTCTCGCTGCAGGAAATGCGTGTAGAATCGATGGCTTTCGTTTCAGGATTTTCTGATGATACAAAACAATAGTTCTACCAGAGGTCCCTGCGTGGTATTTTAAGTCCCCCTACGTCTCTGTTCCGGTATCTGTGTCCACTTTCTTTTTCAACTTGATCCAATCTCGTATCACCTCCAGGAAAAATGACAGGTCACAGTCGAATGTATCGGCGTTAACAGGTTAGGCTAAATGGAATTCATGCGTGAGAGGGAGGGAGGAGGGAGGGATCGGTTTAGGACAGAAAGTTGGTGTGAAAACGCGGCTCCAGCTCCACTCCTGTCGTCTTTATTGCCTGCTGTTGAATTAAGGTCGAGAAACTCAAGAGTTTTAAGCGGAGATAATGGTGTGGCAGTGCACTGTTTCAGAAAGAATCGGCGAAAATTGAACCGGCCACCTCGAAAGCAGCACTCTAACGCTTCACTTTTTAATCTTGCGTCTGTCAGAGTTCTCTCTCCGATGTTACTGGGCCACATTATCTAATGGAGATGTGCTATAATATGTACCACTGTCTAAAAATATCGTTTTGTTCAGATGTGGGCAAATATCTAGACAAGTGCTTCTAATTGGAATATGAGTTAATGACTAAGATTGAGGGGCAACGGTAATCTAGCCAAATTTTGAGTAGACAAGCAACATGTGGGCTATTTACCTATCATGGGACGCTGACATGATCGCAAGGAAATGATCAGTCTCTGCTTCATTCTTAATACTATCAAAGTATAATGTCTCCCCCCAAGTTTATCGCTAGTCCTACAACGTGTGTTTTTTAGGGTGGGGAAAGCAGCCAGGACAAGCAGCTATGCAGATACCAAAAACATGGATAATCCACGGGAAGTCCCTATGGTGACGTTAATAATAATAATAATAATAACGATTTACAGTGTGTGGGTATAAATATAGACATTAATATACACCATCTGCAGTATTTCATAAATCACCTAGCGGGTCTCACTGTCTGACAAAGCCGCTCTGAACACGTCATTGACACGCGCGTAAATCTTTCCGCGCGGCGTTGTCTCGCCGAGCCTTTATCGGTCCGTCCTCCTTTTCCCACTGTGGTGTCTGAGCGAGCTGGCAGCGCAGTGCTCACCCACACATCCTCCCCTCCGTCTCATGCTGACACGGCGGGGGGAGATGGGGTGATAGAGATAATGGGCAAAGAGCGGGAGGGACAGGCAGATGAAAGGGGGGAGCGAGACGGAGCAGATGGAGAGCTAGAAGGGTTACAATAAACAGAAGCACAGAACAGCTGGCAGCATAAAAACACCACCTAAAAGAACCAAACTTTTTTTCCCTTTTTTTTTCAGGCAAATAGTGGCGAAGAAATAAAATAACTGGCATGACGCCTTTAACGGACACACCCCCAAGTACAAAAACGGGTGGGTCTCAGCACAGAGGTGAAGGAGGGATTATCTGATGTAATTATTGTGTATTTGTAAAGTGCAGACAGCTGGTTGACGGACTGGAGCATTCTTCCTTCTATCATCGGGCCCACACTTGCACTCATTGCATCAATATTGCCTTCAAAGAATGTTGATTTGTTTGATTCTGCTCATTGGTAAAGAAAATTACATAAACTTGTGTGCGTGCCAATGTCAGTAAAGCCTGTGGCATTTTTGGACAACAGTTTCCTAAATTAAGCCAATATTCAAGGCGTTTTGTTAGGGCAAGATTAAAAGCGGAGTCGAAGGAGGCAGCAGCATTTAAAAGTGCCGCGATAATAAAAGACTTGGCTGCGAACAAATAGAAGTGCCTTTCAAAGTGAACAGAACGGCAGTGAATAGACAGGGAAGTTGTGTGGAGCATTGGTTAACAGCGGGACGCACCCATCTCCCCAAACCTGTCTGCCAGACCGAGGTGTAACAGAGAAATGTGTACTTATGTAAAATGTGCTCCTTATGAGGACAGGAATGTACACACGTTTCACGGCTGTGCGTCAAACTGCTCAAGAACTGTATGCTTTCAAAGCTTGCATTTCCATTCATTCTCTATACAGCGCCACCATTTGTCCAGTTGGTGTATTGATGTATTGTTATGACTTGCATTTACCATGGTCCTCTATAAACATGTAAACTTTGGTTTGGTTTCAGTATCCCTGAGGATTTTAAACATTGTATCAAAGTAAAAGTCATAACTACTAGTGCAGAAATAAGAGGGGAGTTTAAGGATCCCTAATAATAACTGTCATAATCATAAACCATTTGGTTTTCATATAGAGGGAATGTAAGATGGTCAATATGGTGAGGTCAACCAGGAATGCCTTTCGAAATAACTGTTCAACCACTGCTGGTCAGCCAATGAGGTCAGATGCGCATTCTGGCTGAAATTAGATCTTGGCACAAAAAATATTGCTAGATTTGAACTTGCATTGGCTGTGTAGTTCAAGTACAACACAACAGTATTTTCAACAAACTTGATACAGGACACATAAAAGAGACAAATAAACAGAAATGTAAAAAATTAGAAAGTACAATTTATTCACAAAATAAACAGTTCTACTGCTTCAGTAGCTATATTTATTATATTCTTATTTTTCTCATACTGTGTAAAAGTGCAATCTGCAATAGTTCTATTTGATAAAACACCTCAAAAACAATCTGAAAATGTTCTATAGCATTTGAACACAAATTGTTTTTTGATATTCATAGTATGATAATATTAATCTCCCAGCACATCCAGGCAACAGTAGGACTGATTTCTTCAAAAATATTTATGATTATAATCTTGGAGAGAGATTATGTAATTACGCTCACATTCTAGATTCTAATGTTTAATCACCCCCCCTCGTCCCTGTCCCCTTCTCTCTCCACCTGAATTTCAAACCTCATGAAGTCCACACACCAGGTTTGCTGGCACTGCAATATCTGAGAGAGAGAAAGAAAGACAGACAGACGGGTTTGTGTGCGCACTTTCACAACAGCACTCATGCCAGGCACCTTGTGATAGACGCACCCATCTTAAGAAATATGACCTGACATGGCGTTGACATACATGTCGACATATGACATGACAAATAACGAGAGAGAGAAAGAGAAAGAAGAAAATACACTTTGGCAGTATGTACTTCAAAATATGTCATGCCAATAAGTAATTTTGAATTTGAAAGAGAGAGAGAGAGCCTGGGAAAGACACTCCCATTTGATCTAATGTATATGATCTTATGTATATGATGTATTTGTTTATTACATGACATACAGAGACAGAGAGAGAGACCTTCTAAAACATTTGGGGCTCTATCTTACACTCGGCGCGAAGTGGCGGGAACCCAATCGTAAGCGTCTTTGCTAGTTTCAGACCGACGCAGTTGTCATCTTCCCGCCCCGCGCCCACGTTGTTTAAATAGCAAATTAACTTGTGCCCATCTGGGCGGGTCGGCCTTAAGAAGAGGCGTGGTCAGGCACATTGTTGGCGCGTTGCTATTTTGATGCAGCTGAAAGCGTTTGCACTAAAACCAACACAAACCTGGTCTTAAGTCATGTGGCAGTTGTTTCATTGTTATTTTAAGGGCGCTATATTAAGATAGTAATGTGCGTGTACACAGGTGGGGACAGAACATGCGTACACCCTCCTGTCTGTTTCACACATAGGGGCACGCACAAACATGCATAAAAATATCAAGATTACAATGTGAAATAAATTCATATTTTTCCCTAAAATAAAAAATGTTCTCTCCCGGGAATTGATGCAGGAAATAGATAGGGGCTTGTTTTAAGACATAAGCTCCCAGTAAAAACCCGCTGGACATATTTCAATAAGCAGGACAATATAAAACAAGGAAAGATATGTGTAAACCTATGGGTTCTCAGCCTGACCGCTTTAGTGTATTTGGTGTCATCATTAACTTTATTTCTACTACTAATCAATATTAGAATGCATGTAATATGAACTTCGGATGAAGCTTGAACTTTGCTGGCCAAATTCCATTGCCTGTGATCTGTCTGCTGTGAGACGGAATTCAAAGTCACGGAATTCATGTTTGACAAGTCTACATTGTATGAACAAGCACACTTTGTTAAACAAGTCATTTGGCTTTTTCCAAGTCATAATAAGCTGAGACGTTCTGCGCGGTAGCTCACATGCTCAGCTGTTGCAGGTGCTATAACTAAATTAAACCCCATATATTTTCAAATAGAACAGTACAGGTTTCAAGCTAATGAAAAAAAATATATATATCCCATTATTATATTTCTTGAGAAATGGGAAATAGTTTGGTTAGGAATTTCCGGGAACCAGTTTCCTGGTGCTAAACCTGAATATGAAAGATTCTTATTTTGTATCTCAAAAATACACAATAATACAAAATACATGGTTAGTCAAAATATCGACCGAAATAATACTGAGCCATTCTCTTCTTGCACGCTTTAACCTTGCACACGAGCAGATCTGTCAGAGGTAAATTGCTCTTTTTTCAAAGTCTTTGTAAATCCGCCACTATATTAGCAATCTCCCAAGGTGCAAACGCAGGTGGCTTTTAAAGGGAATAGAAAATTTTCTCCAATTGATTTAATGAATGTTACGCCCAAGACACACCTATTATTTATTAAGTTCAGCCCATTTGAACCTTGCACCTTACTTTACGCTCAAATTATCCGCCGTTTAACTAGCCAAAGTGGATTTGGACATGCCCTAAAAACACTTGCGCCATGCACTTTAGACCATGCGCTAAGATTGTTAAAGTATTGCCCTCGGAGTTCCTAGCATCCCATCACTGACATCAAATGACATAACAGTCCACGATAACAGGAGTGAACGTCAACTCAGGGAGGCGACCATCCCATCGGTTACCTATCTGTGCTGGCTTGGGGAGATTGAGATTGGCCATGATGTGCACAAACTCATCCAACGTTTTGGTCAGGCGGGGGTTAAACTTCCTCTCCTCCTCCACAGTGGACATGGTCTGACCTGCAATGCAAGAAACACCGGAGTCAACATCGTCCCTGTCAGTGGAGATGGAGATGTCCACCAGGGGGCTCCACTCCACAAACCCAGCCAATGAGATTTTAGAGCGGCTTTACTGCACGACCGGGCACTATGGAGAAGCTGCAACTGACATTGAAAGAAAGGCTGATTAAGTTTGAATGAATGTGAGCCCAGAGGTTTACCGCAAGGCAGTGTGATGAAAGAAAGTAACGGACACAAACTTGGCCGATTAACCGCTAACTATTGGCATGTTCATCAGCAGTAGCATTTACCGTACAATGGTACAGATAAAACTGACGTCATCAGGTCCGCCTGCTTAAGAGCAACTCCTAAATGCCTAAAAGTGTATCTATAAAAATGATACATTACTATACAGATTATTATAACAATTATGTTCACACATTACTACTTTGATATAATATATTTAATAAGTACAACAACACTTGTACCTTTGTAATCGTGTGCAGGATAGATGCAACAGTGTCCAGGTAGAGTGAAAATTTTCTGATGGACTGCCTGGTAAAGTTTCTTGGAGCAACCTGGGGGAGGAGTGAGGGAGTGACGTTGATGAGGGAAGAAGCAAGAGCAAAGGCTAAACAGTGCTGCCACCTTGTGGTTAAAATGCGCGTTGCACACGCGTTAAATGGGTGAAACTGGGCCGTGGGTAAGAATCGCCACTACGAGGGAGTCAACCAGAGAAACGCAGAAAAGGATGCGACAGATTAAAGCGCAGGGATCTAAAAATAGGCGGCGTATTTACGGCAAGAAAGATCGACCCGCCACATTCCCTGCACATGCACTTTTTGCGACTTGCAGTGTGATAACAAGTGGCAGCTGACATCATGTGATTCGGAGGAGAGCGCATGCTGTCTGCACTCTCCCAAATCAACAGAGCTGTGTGTATATGTATATATATATATATATATATATATACATACTGCAGTCCATATGTATTTGAACAGGTGACACAATTTCTGTTCTTTTGGCTCTGTAACAATCATTATTAGCTTAAAAGACTGTCAGCTTTAATACATATACTCCCATACTGGGTGACCCGTGTACGGGGGTACTGGGATGGTGTAGTGGGACGGGGGTAGTGGGACGGTGTAGTCGTGTAGTGAGACAGGAGTAGTGGGACGGGGTAGTAGGACGGACATCCATACCGTGCTGGAAATCTGTTCTGCCACAGCCTCTGATGAGCAGGGCGTCCCCAGTAAAGGCCATGGACTGATCCCCCAAAACCAGCGTCACACAGCCGTCTGTGTGTCCAGGGGTCTCTCTCACTGTCAGGACCTGAGGGGAAGCAGACAGGCAGCCACAGGGTCAGTCTGGCTCCAATAATTATTTTATCTAATTTAACCCTTTTAGACCACATTACAATCCCTGAATGTCATTGACAATTTAAAAAAAAAAAAAAATCACCAATACTCAGAACAATCTTCTTCTATTGCGTGAATGCCAGCTTCACTGATTACAGTGTTTTTTGTTGAAAATACCAAGGGTATAAAATGCAAGCTTCCAGCAAGAAGGGAATCCCATAATGCAATGCTCCACATGGAAAAAGTGGCCGGCCACCACAGAACTATGTGGCGGTCACATTTCAACTCTATGGTGTTGCACCGAGGACGGTTCAGTTCCGTTTTTGTTTGTTTCTCGTCAACCCTCCCTTGCAGAGCACCTTTTAAGTTTGCTTGCTGCACGTTGCCAATTGCGTCACAAGATAGCTCCCTCGAGAGAAGACAGCAAGGGAAGGGAGCATGTTAAATTGGATTTGAATGCACTGCTTTCGCACCGTTTTGCATTTTCTCCCTCTGCCTTTCTATCACAATGTCTAGCGTGTGCAGAGGTAAGCTGATTCTCTTATGTTATACATGTGAATTTCTGCGTGGAAACTCGCTCACGCAGCTTTCTGAGGACATTTGTCTACTCAGCACTGTTTATACCAGTTTATACCAGGGCTGCATTCGGATCTGTATTTTGTGCTTTCTTCCTGTCGTTCCCTTCCCTTGCTTTATGGGGGAATCCCCAAAATGCCAGGATGAAATCTGGCAGCCACACCAAGTGGGATTTGGTTCCAATTTACGAAAGCGGAAGGAGTAATTATATTTCCTCGCTCCCTCGTTTATGCAATTGCAAATGCAATTCTACACACGGAAAAAGTGGACGGTCATGTTTCAACTGGGGTTGCACTTCCACTTATGTCGGTTGCGAGGGTGGCTCAGTTCCGTGGTTTGTTTCTTATCAATCCTCCCTTGCACAGCACCTTTTTAACGTCACACATTTTGTCACAAGATAGTTCACTCGAGGGAAGAGATCTAGGGAAGGGAATGTGCTAAATTGTATCTGAATGCAGCCAGGGTTTCCACTCTTATAAAGACATCACCCTCCCTCCCTCTCTCTCTCTCTCTCTCTCCCTCACGTGTTTGCCGAAGGTGATGCGGTCTCCCTCAGAGAGCATGATGTCCGCAGTTGCTCCACTCAGCAGAGAGATGGCGCTCTTGCTCCCGTACACCCTTTTCTTCAGAAGGCCAGTACCGGTAATGTGGTCTGCGTGGCAGTGGGTGTTGACTGAGCGGAGAGATAAAACAAGGTGAATGGGGCGTTCAGCACAATGCAACCGTTTCCACCTGAGCCAATGAAGGTACCACATACCCCTAAATCTCTTCTCTTTCCACAGTCACTCGGGGTCACTATGTACACGTTACACACCTGTCTCTCCTTCGTACCTGCCACTTTCAGCGTGAGCCCCAACTCTTCGATCAGCTTTACATCTCTCTCCACCGTCTCCAGCACCGGATCGATGATAACCGCCTCCTTGCTCTCTTCGTCCCCCAACAGGTATGTATAGGTACTGCTTCTAGACTCAAACAGCTGGTGGAGCAGGGGCAGTCAGGGACGAACATACGCACTATTATTTATAGCCTTTGCATTAAATAACATCATAAGACGATATACAATGCAATGCGGCCCATCGTCATTCTGCCAGCAGTATCGCCACTGAGATGGACTGCACTTGGATCCTCTTAGTCAGTGAATGCATTCCTTGCATTTAAGGGGTAGGAAACACTAAAACATATTTTTTGAGATGTTAACTAATATCTAGGCATTGCCTCAGATGGAAGAGAACAATAGTATGCATTGCATCTACAATTTTGGGCAAAATGTATAATTTCAGTATTGTAACCCTTACATCACCTATTCTTCTCCTTCTGGGGTCGAAAATGAAAAATGGGCTACGTCATTGAAAATTACGTTGAAGTGTACTTTTTGTACACTTGTACGTAATCAGTTTCGCACTTTGTTACCGCCCCCAATATAAATACATTCCTGAGAAGGCGTGGCCAATGGCCATATCCATTTGACAAGCAATATCGTTGTAGCCAAAAGTTAGTTTCTTTCAATGTATTCGGTTTTTCCCCCAATTATGCTAGTTATTAACAATTGTAAGTTCGTTTTTTCAATTCCAATAGTTTCAATGTACAAGCAATGACTGATGGGTCACAAGTGTGCTTTCTCTGGGTGCAAGAGCATCAGCGGGTTAACGTTAACAGTCACATCCTTTCCCGAGCGATGCGGAGAGAGCTGTAGGCTACTCTGACTGGGCATTTTGGGTCTGGCGCCAATGATCAGCACTGCTGGCAAGTTTGTGTGCAACAAGCATTTCCCGTGCGACTGATACGAGAACTACGCCCGGGTTGAATTGGGGTATGCCAGCCAAAGGAATGCGGTAACGTTACGAAGCCCTACTGATATTTATGTCCCTCCAAATGCCGTAAGTTAAATTAAGTGCATCCTACGGCGTCTCGTTGGCTTGCTAACGTGATGGTTATCGTGTAGCCTCAAAGATATTTACTTGAGTTGTTTTCGCATCGTTAACCATAGTTAACTGGCCGGTGATATTTCACTGCCTTTTGTGTATAAGCTATAACGTTAGGTTTGATCGCTACTGCGTTGTCAATCTTACTGGCCTGGGGTCTGCTTCAGGATTGAAGCAGGAGTTACGGAGTTACGTTTGATGGATAACAGTTAACTGCACTATCTGGAACCCCCCACGGCTGGAACATGTATTTACTGAAATAAAAATGGTACAAAGTGATACAAGTCCCATGCTGTGATTATGTTAGCTTATGTCTTAGTTAAGTTATTTGGATAGCTAGTAAACGTGCATTTGTAGCTGGCTTGGATAACGTAGGTAGAAAAAATAATTTTTAAGCCAAAAGCCGTTCAGTTTCACTTGACATTCATTAGCCTACGTGTTGTATTTTTTCATGTTTGTATAATCTGCAGGTAACGTTAGGTCGGACTGAATGTTTGCTGACAAACGTTAATTTACTGGGCAGAACATCGATTTGAGCAGATTGTGAAGTCCGCCGTAGCGTAGCCTATAGCCTTCAGCTAACAGCCGCTTAGTTTCACTTGGCATTCGCTTACATGTTTTATTGTCATGTTCGTGTAGCATAGCTACATTAGATGTAATGATATAGATGGCTAAAAAAAGCGAGTTAGTTTGAGAATGGAGTGATGGTGTGACGTGATGCTTCGTATTTACAGAGTAACTTAAGGTATTAATTACGTAATTTAGGTATTCATTGTTCATTTATTTATTTTATTCATTAAGTAGTTTGTGTCCGGGTAGGTTAGACTTAGTATGTGCTGACAATACTGGGCATAACATCGATCGGTTTCACTCTCCATCTTTCCCCTAGTGGGCGTGTCTTCAGGTGGCGGTGGGCGTGTCTTTAGGTGACGATAGCGTCTCTCCTCGTTCTCGCCCCGCCCACCGCTATCGCCCCGCCCACTCTGCTGCTGCTTTCCACGACCATTTAATTGCATTTTTCGAATTAGTGGTGTGGGCGGAGAGAGAATGTAACCGAGGGTTTCATAACCTGGGGCGGCAGTGTAGTATAACGGTTAAGGAACTGGGTTTGTAACCGAAAGGTTGCAGGTTCGATTCCTGGGTCGGACACTGCCGTTGTACCCTTGAGCAAGGTACTTCACCTGCATTGCTTCAGTATATATCCAGCCGTATCAATGGATACTATGTATAAATGCAAAAATGCTGTGTAAGTCGCTCTGGATAAGAGCGTCTGCTAAATGCCTGTAATGTAATGTAATAACCAATTAAGCAACTGCATTAACGAACTTCCTACCGTTACAGAAGTGGAGAACATCAATGTGACTCTCAGTAATACAAACATCTCGAATAACGCACAGTGTACGTATTGAGCTCTACTGGCAGAATACATTCAATGTGACTGAGCATAACGCCAACTGCTCACCCTCAAAACGAGACTGATGAAACGGATAATAAACGAGGAGTTGTGTTTTCATTTGTTGCTTGCTGCCATCTCCCAAAACAGTCACTCGCTATTGACTAGCATGTCGGCTTGTAGTAACGTTACAGCAAGTAAAGTCAGTTTAACCAGGTAACAATCTGGCACCTAGCGCTAGTAGCCATCTAACGTTACCTAAGTTGTAGTTATGGCTATGCTAGCCTGTAGCTAACGTGCTAGAAAACTAGCTGAACTTTCGGGAGAGATTGTATAATATCAGCTAAATGAGTGACCCTGGCGATACACGCACATTAACCGATGTCACGTAGTGTGCAGAAGCATAAATACACTCACTTGTCTGAATATGATTCCTTTGCCCGGCTCCGTCCGTAAACCGTAGTGTCTAATCCCAGTTCCCCGGGGCTGCGTCGCACTGTCCACGGCCGGTTTGACGCGTGTAAACCCGGCTATAATTCCGCGCGAGTGCCCTTCTGTTCCCAGTACGAGGGAGCGGGCCACTGGGACCAGGGCATGTCTGACCGTATTCAGCACTGCGGGGCACATCTTCCTTAAACACGCACACACGCACGGAATCACACTGCAGCGGAGAACAGCCCGATAAACAGCACGCACAGCCTCTTCCCACTGTGACGAGTCGATCAGGAAGTTTCGCAAATGTGTAACTAGCTGCCTATACGCTAACGTTAGCTCGTTCCTGCGAGGAAAACTCACCTCTATGACAGTAATATTGTTTGTCTATTAGACGGTAACGTTAGACGATACTAGGTCAATTTATCTGAGCTGTGAGGATTCACCTTATATAATAATAACTGATGCACATTCATGTTAGCTATAGCTAGTTAGCATATTATCCGTTTCATCAGCAACGTTAGTAGGCTATTTTATATCATTGTGTGATCTGTAATTTGCTCATCGCTTGTCCAAAGTTCAGCTGCAGTCAGCACATGCTTGTCATGAGCAAGCAGACAACGCCCTCTGTATACATTTACTTTTTATTTGCACAGACTGTCCGTCAATGCAACGTATGCTAGGGCTAGGCTGTATGAGGGCAGGTCAGTTGGCTTCTTGCACAATAATATGTTTTGGCGAATGGCGACGTCTGTTCCTACGTGATTACAGTAGTATAGGAGACTTGGATTTCTCTGACTGGCGATAAAGACAGACACTTGTCACAACTTCTCTGGCTGAAAACTACACGTAGGCAGACACAATAAAAACACTTTTAATACGACAAAAGGACATGGAGTTGGGCTAGTAGGCTATGTAGACTGAAATTCTTCCTTCGCAGCAACAGTATAGCCAGAAACATAGTTTGCTACTGAGAGACATTTGACCAACCCAATTTGTTACCAAATCATGAACTAAAAAGGTAATGTAGCCTAATACGTAGCCTAAATAAGTGTGCTTGTTTATGAACACAAAAAAATAGACATGGATTATATCAGCTTTAATAATGAGAAGTCACTGCGTGAACAATATTTCCTTAATTAATAAATATAATATAATGTTTTGCAGCGCAGGTCTTCTGAACGTCAGTGATGCGAACCTTTGAGGTCTGGCACAGATCCTTCGTCTTCGTCTGAATCGGTCTATAAAAATAAAATAAAAACAATTTCAGACATCGACTTCACCATTCAAACCTTGAATAATTGAATTATGTTTTTAATTAATTATTGTTTGCCTTTATTATTATTTGATCCTCAACAAGGTAGGAGCAGTTATTGCTTTTATTTATTTAACATTTATTCAAACAGGGTGAATAGGGAGGGTCAAATAGGGAGACCTGACTAAGGTAAGCGGAAACAAAAAACAACACAAGAGTTCCATGGTAAACCAACCATATAAGCTACCCAATAATGCACAAGTATGTGCGAGTAAGTCAATTATTCAGAAACAGAGCCGGCCCGAGGGGGTTTGGTGGCCTTAAACAAGAATGCTGTTGTGGCTCTAAAGAGCTCTAACATAGGCTAAACGACAACCACCACTTAAACTTGAGGTGTGCGACCCAAGAGTGGTTCTGGCCCTAAACGACCGCATAGAGTGTTTACGCCAGTTGCCGGCTCTGTTCAGAACATAGTGTTGTATGATTTAAAACAAATGGAACTCAAAACTTTTCTAATACAATATTATCAACAAGGGATTTAATGTCACACAGGGATATTTATGCATCCAACCGTGTATGCATTTGCCACTTGTACCTGTATGTACTGATAAAGCCAGTGAAGAAGCTGTGTGACTCTGGTGTAGACGCCGGGTTTGTTAGGCCGACCGCACCCCTCTCCCCAGCTCACCACCCCGGCCAGCCTCCAGTCCCCTGCCCGCGTCTCGCACACCAGCGGACCCCCGCTGTCCCCCTTAAAGGCACAGAACCGGCAGGCACACCTGTTAGTATGTCACTGTGTCTGTACATGTAAGTTAGTGTGTTTGTGTCATTACCTGGCAGGAGTCCACCCCTCCCTCCATTCTCCCTGCACACATCATGCGGGCTGTGAGGTGGGCGCCGTACACTGAGGGGCGAGAGCAGCGGGACTGACTGATCACCTGCACCTCTGCCTGTCTCAGGGCTGCTGATACTGAACCTGAGAGAGAGAGAGAGGGGGGAGAGAGAGAGGGGGAGAGAGAGAGAGGGGGGGGGGGGAGAGAGAGAGAGAGAGGGGGGGGAGAGAGAGAGGGGGGGGGGAGAGGGGGAGAGAGAGGGAGGGGGGGGGAGAGAGAGGGGGGGGGAGAGGGGGGGAGAGAAAGAGGGGGAGAGAGAGGGGGGGGGGGGAGAGAGAGGGACAGCCAACAAGAGCGAAAGAGAAAAGGAGAAAAAAAGCGGAGAGAGACCTCTCATTGCCACATAGAAAAACAGGAGCATGCAGATTTAGATATAAGTTTTATCAGGTTATTTACATGCATGAGGTGATTCAAGGTCTATGGTGGACTGCATGTTGTCCTCAGGCCACTAATAGAGTAACCCTGGGCCTAGTTTATGTTGTTGTGTTTGATAGCAGAGAGTATTGGTGGATTTGGAATATCTCTATGGCCCAGTGAGAAAGAGCCTGCGCCCCCCGAACTCACCCCCCTCGTAGGTGTACCCCCAACCTGTCACCCAGCAACGTGAGCCAGGACGGAAGGACTCTCCAGGGCTGGGCAAACACACTGGCCACACTCCACCTGCACAACACACACCAGCACAATGCACTATAACACAAACACCAGCACACATCAGCACAATGCACTATAACACACACACACACACCAGCACACACACTATAAAACACACACACACACACACACCAGCACAATGCACTATAACACAAACACACACACATCAGCACAATGCACTATAACACACACACACACACACCAGCACACACACTATAACACACACACACACACACACCAGCACAATGCACTATAACACACACATCAGCACAATGCACTATAACACACACACACCAGCACACACACACACACACACACATCAGCACACACACTATAACACAAACACACATCAGCACAATGCACTATAACACACCAGCACACACACTATAACACACACACACACCAGCACAATGCACTATAACACACACACACACACACACACACATCAGCACAATGCACTATAACACACAACACACACACACACACACCAGCACAATGCACTATGGTCTGATCACAGCACCTGTGTGCAAATACCTCACAACACGCACACACACCAGTCTGTAAACTTCACAGAACAGGGTGGCGCAGGGGCTGTTGCTACCTGCTGGCAATTTGTTTGACCTTAACCTTCACATTTATGGTATTGCGCAAATTATACTACGCTTACACACCCAGGAAATATGTCACGTGATTGGACGGTAAAATAACCGAATGAGACTCAAATTAAAACAGCTGGGTCATCCCCCACCCTCCCTCCCCTCTTCTTTTCCTCCCTCCTTCCTTCACCTCTCTCACCTCCCATCTCTATGTCAGTAGCAGTGTGGATGAGGCCCAGGTCTATCTCTCTCTCACCTCCCATCTCTATGTCAGTAGCAGTGTGGATGAGGCCCAGGTCTCTCTCTCTCACCTCCCATCTCTATGTCAGTAGCAGTGTGGATGAGGCCCAGGTCTATCTCTCGCTCACCTCCCATCTCTATGTCAGTCGCAGTGTGGATTAGGCCCAGGTCTATCTCTCGCTCACCTCCCATCTCTATGTCAGTAGCAGTGTGGATTAGGCCCAGGTCTATCTCTCACCTCCCATCTCTATGTCAGTAGCAGTGTGGATGAGGCCCAGGTCTATCTCTCTCTCACCTCCCATCTCTATGTCAGTAGCAGTGTGGATGAGGCCCAGGTCTATCTCTCGCTCACCTCCCATCTCTATGTCAGTAGCAGTGTGGATGAGGCCCAGGTCTATCTCTCTCACCTCCCATCTCTATGTCAGTAGCAGTGTGGATTAGGCCCAGGTCTATCTCTCCGTCACCTCCCATCTCTATGTCAGTAGCAGTGTGGATGAGGCCCAGGTCTATCTCTCTCTCACCTCCCATCTCTGTGTCAGTAGCAGTGTTGATTAGGCCCAGGTATATCTCTCTCTCACCTCCCATCTCTATGTCAGTCGCAGTGTGGATTAGGCCCAGGTCTATCTCTCTCTCACCTCCCATCTCTATGTCAGTAGCAGTGTGGATTAGGCCCAGGTCTATCTCTCCGTCACCTCCCATCTCTATGTCAGTAGCAGTGTGGATGAGGCCCAGGTCTATCTCTCTCTCACCTCCCATCTCTATGTCAGTAGCAGTGTGGATGAGGCCCAGGTCTATCTCTCTCTCACCTCCCATCTCTATGTCAGTAGCAGTGTGGATTAGGCCCAGGTCTATCTCTCTCTCACCTCCCATCTCTATGTCAGTAGCAGTGTGGATGAGGCCCAGGTCATAGTCGTTGATCTCTGATGAAAAGCGTGGGTGGCGCTTTATCTCCAGGGCCTGGTAGTGCCTCCCTGGCGTGCTGTCCGTCATGCTCACCGTATCCACGACAACCTGCCAGTCTGACACCTGCAGCATCTCGCTTCTGTTGGACACACAGAGGGGAGAGGTGGGCATAGACTACCTGCACACAACTGTTTCTCTCACACTGTTTGAAGTACTTTATTCAAAAAAATCAAATTAAGAAAGAAAACTCGCTAAAGTGGTTTTATGTGAAAAGTTGACTTAAACACCCCTGCCCCGAAAAAGGAAAAAAAACAAACAAGTAAACCTCGCTCCAACTCACACATTCATTCAACGAGATAAATCCCTTCTTTTATCTATTTACTACTGTTTCAGAATGAGGCTCACATTGTATTCATTCCTGTTCTCCTTTTCTGTTGCTGTATGGAGTATCACCCCCTTCTTCCTTCTCTATCCTTCTTATGCCTTCTCTCTCATTATGTATTACACATAATGAAGCTCTCTCTCTATGCAGATACAAACTATCGATCACACAGTATGACACTCTCTCTCTCTATGCAGAGAAAAACTACTCTCTCTGTCTGAAAATAAAAAATATACTCCATCAAGTATGAAACTCTTTCTATCTCTCTCTCTCGAAAGAAAGAAAGAGAAACTACTCCATCATGTATGAAGCTCTTTCTCTCTCTCTCTCTCTCTCTCTAGTGTAACTATATTCTATCACACAGTTTCTCTCTCACACACACACAGAGCAGTACACAGCCTCTGTCCTTTCCTCACAGTGAGAAGCAGTGAGCAGCAGTGATGACCCAGCGGTTTGTGAGGATCGCGCCTCCACAAACATGTCTGCCCCTCCAGCGCAGGCTGGCCTGCCACCCCCACTTGCCCCTGGAGGCCACGCTTCCCCCCACGATCCGACCACGCCTATTGCTCGTTTCCTCAGTGCAGCCTGCCAAAACAATTAAAGGGTCACAGTTTTTCAGAAGCACATGAGACAGAAATGGTTACAAAAATTTTTACATTAAAAAAATGTTCCAACTTTAAAAATATTTTTTTAATCAGTCCCTAACCGTAAACTGTCCGTCATTTACCTGAGCTGAAATTCCCTGTTTGGTTATCTGGATGCTTGGCAAGAAAAGGAGGCAGTGCGCTATTGCTGCAGTTCACATTGCTGCCACAGGGGGGAGACATGTCCCGTAGCTTGGACGGGAAAAATACAAACTTCACTGATGGATGAACAGAGAGAGAGAGATGGAGAGAAAAATAACATTGAGTGGTTACATCAAAAGCCTTTCTTATTCTGAGGGGTAAATAAAAGGGAGCGAGAGAGAGAGGAGTGTTAAGTGCAGGACGTTACCTATGAGGGCGAGGCAGATGAGTAGGGTAATGCTGAAGGGCAGTAGGGTTGCTATCACTGTCAGGCGAGAGGGGCAGGGGGCCAAATGCAGGGCCTCTGGAGTGGCAAGCTCTGATGGGGACGGAGACAAGAGACAACCAATCACAGCTGGAGACAACCAAATCACAGCTGGAAACAAACCAATCACAGCTGGAGACAACCGAATCACAGCCGGATATAAGCAAATCACAGCTGGAAACAAACCAATCACAGCTGGAGACAACCGAACCACAGCTGGAAACAAACCAATCACAGCTGGAGACAACCGAATCGCAGCCGATATAAGCAAATCACAGCTGATCTCTGTGTCAACAGCCAAGCACCCCAAACCCTGACCAATGCTAAGTTCCAGTTTTATGGACATGTCTTTATAACGTATTTTAATGGTAAAACTTTGATGGGTGTCCTTGTACACCCACCCAGGGACTCGAGACGAAAAATGAACTTTTAGCTATACCTACCTGGGCCGCGTTTCCCAAAAGGATCTTAGGCTATTTTGTTTTTATATTACTTTCATTGTTTCTTTGCCTTTCTCCCTCAATTTTTATTATCTTTTTAATGTAATGTCAGTCATTTTTTATAATTTGAATCATAAAATAAAGCACAAACACAAAATACTCCTAAGATGATCTTAACTCCAAGATGCTTTTGGGAAACGGGACCCTGGTGCTGTTAATAATATCTCACCTGTTGAACTTGATGTTATAATCGCCCTAGCGGCTAACTGAAATAAACGCAGCAGCGACACACTCCATCTTCAGTGCAGCGGACTCTGGTCCTACCTGCGTCTGTGGCATCTTTGGGCACCGTGAGGTTGACGGAATCCTCTTCCAGGCCCACGCCCACCTGTGGAAGCTCTTCTGTGATTGGTTGCCATGTCTGAGGCACAGTTTGTTGTTGGGATTGGCTTTGGGCTGTGTGAGGAACCTGCGAATCCTGTGGGTGTGGGGTAGGGCCGCACGCGGTCAGACTAGGTAAGTTAGGCTCGGGGCATTGCTGCTGACACTGTATCACCTGACATCGCTAATCTTAGTGCGCTGATAAAATGAACACAAGTCTACAGTAAAGTACTTCTGGGAAAAGCTGTTGAAAAAGCAAAGAACTTTCCCCTGCTTTTTGGGGCGTGTCCTGCCCAGTGCTTTCCAAAACACGTACAACGCTGCACATCACAGTATATTTACGACCAAAAAAGTTTTTTTTTACGCTGTGCAGGGATTGCTTTATGAAAATAGAGATGAATAAATAGTCACACACAATTCAATAGTTGAATCTTTGCTGGAATTTCACTAAAAGTCATCAATGCCTACTGTGAGCATGCATACTGTACCTGTTCTAGCTGAGTTAGCTGTGCTAGCCTGGCCTGGAGAGATGGACCATCCGTTTGAGGATCATCTGACGTCCGAGCAGTCGAGGGAGTGTGAGGTTCACTCGGTGGCTGTGGGGTTTGAGGTGTTTCCGTGGTTTGGGGTGACGGGGGTGGATAGGTAATGACGGTGCACTGGCTTACTTGTGGGTGTTCAGGAGAAAGGTGGGTTTGAGGTGTTTCTGAGTTTTGGGGTGATGGGGGTGGATAGGTAATAATTGTGCACTGGCTTACTTGTGGGTGTTCAGGAGAAAGGTGGGTTTGAGGTGTTTCTGAGTTTTGGGGTGATGGGGGTGGATAGGTAATGAGGGTGTACTGGCTTACTTGTGGGTGTTCAGGAGTAAGGAGCGTTTGAGGTGTTGGCTGGATTATGTGTTGGGAGGGAGGGGCCTCAGGCGGAGGTGAGGGGGGTATTTGGGCTGGGTCAGTGGGAGATGTATGGAGTCCCACGGGGGTAGTGCCATGAGGCTGCATGGCTACTATTTGGATGAACTGAAGGGAATTTGGGGTTTCCCTACAATAAACATGGATAAGTAAACACTTCAGCCTAGATCAATCTCAATCCACTTTTTCTATTTTTTTTTCTTCAGATTCACAGCATGATGTCATGACATTAATGTAGCATCCATAAGCATTATACAGTCAAGCCGGAAAGTCTGCACAACCCTTTCACCTTCTCCACGTTTTATTACTTTACAGACATATTCTACAATAGATTGAGTTCATTTTTTGTCTCAAAATTCTACACAAAATAGCCCATAATGACGAAGTGAAAACAGGTTTTTAGACATTTGTGCTAATTTATTAAAAATCAAAATGTAAAATCTCACACAAGTGTGCACATCCTTTGATATGACACCCAAAAGTGAGCTGAGGTGCATTTTGTTTCCACTGATACTGCTTGAGATGTTTCTACAACTTAATTGGAGTCCACCTGTGATAAATCCAATTGATTGGACATGATTGGGGATTGCCTATGAAGACGCATACTGAAAACCATATGGAGAGGGTGCGGCAGACTTCTATCTTCTAGGCAACCTACTAACATCGCAACCTGGAACATCAGGACCATGTACCAAGCAGGGAAAACGTCAGTCGTCGCAGAAGAGATGAGGAGGTACAAGATCTCTGTCCTCGGTTTGTGTGAAACCAGATGGATACAGACAGGAGAAGTCAGACTGGCAAGTGGTGAGTCCATATTATACTCTGGACACCCGGATGATAAGGCACCACACACGGAGGGAGTAGCATTTATGCTCTCCAAAGAAGCACAGAGGTCCCTCATCAGTTGGGAGCCAATCAATTCAAGAATCATCACTGCACGATTCCAAACCACACATAAAATAATCAAGCTTCAAGTCATACAATGCTATGCACCCACTAATAATGCCGATAAGGAATCAAAGGACATCTACTACAATCAACTGAAACAGATACTCCAGACCAGACCAGCAAGAGACATCATTGTGCTCATGGGCGACATGAATGCAAAGGTGGGAATGGACAACAGTGGATACCATCTGGTAATGGGAAAGCAAGGAATTGGCACCATGAACGAGAACGGAGAGATCTTTGCTGACACCTGTGCAGACAACAACCTGGTCATAGGAGGAACACTCTTTCCCCATAAACCCACCCACAAAGCCACTTGGGTATCACCTGACCACACTACTGAAAACCAGATCGACCACATATGCATAAACAGGAAGTTCAGACGCTCTCTCCTGGATGTTCGAGTGAAGAGGGGAGCAGACGCCGGGTCAGACCACCACCTACTGACAGCTAAAATACAACTGAAGCTGAAGCGCTGCAACAACCCATGTGACAACAGAGTCAAATTCAACATCCAGCTCTTCCAGGACATAGGAACAACCGAACTGTATCAAACCACCTTACAGAACAGGTTCCAAGCCCTGCAAGAAGATGACAAAACACCAGTGGAGGAGCGTTGGAAATGCCTGAAAAACATATGGAAGGAGACCTGTTCAGAAGTGTTGGGGAGGAAGAAAACAAACCACAAGCCGTGGTTGTCAACAGAAACACTGAAAAGAATAGAAGAAAGGAGGGTAAAAAAGGACACAAAAAACAAATGCAAAACAAGAGCACAAAAGGCAGCAGCCCATAGAGATTATGAAGCTGCAAACAAGGAGGTGAAGAAAAGCGCTAAACGCGACAAAAGAAATTACATTGAAGACTTGGCACAGCAAGCGGAGGACGCAGCTTCAAAGAACAACCTAAAGGACCTCTACCTGACCACTAAGAAACTAGCAGGCAAGTTCAGACGGACAAACACACAGATCCGCAAAAAGCAGGGGCAACTCCTGACCACCAAGGAAGAACAGCAGAAAAGATGGACGGAACACTTCAGGGAACTGCTCAACAGACAGCTCCCTGCCCAGACGGTAGAGATCCCACCAGCTGCCCAGATGCTGGAGGTAAGCTGCGATCCCCCAACAAGATCTGAAGTAAAGAAGGCAATAAAGGAATTGCGCCGTGGCAAGGCGGAAGGGCCAGACGGGATCCCTGCAGAGGCCTTACAGGCTGCTCTTGAAACCTCAACTACCATGCTTCACCAGTTGATCAAACAGATATGGGAGGAAGAGATCATACCAACGGACTGGAAGGACGGCCTCATTGCAATTGTACCCAAGAAAGGAGACCTCAGGGATTGTAACAACTACCGAGGGATCATGCTGCTATCAACATCCGGCAAAGTGTTCAATCGCATTATCTTGGAGAGGCTGCGGAAGGGGACAGATGAAAGACTGAGAGAGAACCAGGCTGATTTCCGGAATGGAAGATCATGCAGTGACCAAATTGCCACCCTCAGGATCATCATAGAGCAGTCCATAGAATGGAACACCCCTGTCTATGTCAATTTCATTGACTTTGAAAAGGCATTTGACAGCGTAAACCGCGTGTTGCTATGGAAGCTCATGGCTCACTATGGTATCCCTCCAAAATATGTGAACATCATCAGGAACACATACCAGGGTATGCAATGTCAAGTGCTCCACCAGGGATCTGCACATGAAAAGATCAAAGTGCTCACTGGTGTGAGACAGGGCTGCCTCCTCTCTCCGTTCCTCTTCCTCCTGTGTATTGACTGGATCATGAAACAATCAACCAGCAATAAAAAGAATGGCATCCAGTGGAGTCTGACAGAACACCTTGACGATCTCGACTTTGCAGACGACATCGCACTGCTTTCACATACACACCAACAGACGCAAGACAAGACCACACGGCTGGAAACAACCGCAGCTGAGCTTGGACTTAAAATAAATGGGCCAAAAACCAAAATCATGCGGATTAACAACAAAATCATGAATCCCATAACACTCGAGGGCCACTCTCTCGAAGAGGTCAATAAATTTACCTATCTGGGAAGTGTGATAGCGGTGGATGGAGGGACAGAGGAAGACATAAAGTCGAGAATTGGAAAAGCAAGAGCAGCATTCAACATCCTAATCAAGATCTGGAAAACAAAAAACATCTCACTCAAGACCAAGCTCAAAATCTTCAACTCCAACGTCAAATCAGTACTGCTGTACGGATCCGAAACATGGAAGAACACCACTACCATCATAAACAGGCTGCAGACATTCATGAACCACTGCCTAAGACGCATCCTTGGGATCTTCTGGCCAAACACAATCAACAACATCAACCTGTGGGAACGCACAAACCAAGAACCAATAGAAGTACAGATGAAAAGGAGAAAGTGGATCTGGATTGGACACACACTGAGAAGAAACAAAGCAGCAATAACCAAACAGGCACTGACATGGAACCCACAGGGCAAACGGGGGAGAGGTCGTCCCAAGAACACCTGGAGAAGAAGTACAGAGCAAGAGTTTAAGAAGGAGGGGCTGACGTGGCAACAGCTGGAGAAGATGGCCCAAGACAGACGAGGGTGGAGGCGATTCATCAATGGCCTATGTTCCGAAAAGAATACAAAGGCCTAATGTAATGTAAATGGGGATTGCCAACACCTGCCTATATAAGGTCCCACAGTTGACAGTGCATGTCAGAGCAAACTCCAAGCCATGGGGTTAAAGGAATTATCTGCAGACCTCAGAAACAGGATTGTGTCAAGGCATAGATCTGGAGAAGGGTACGGAAAAATCTCTGCAGCTTTACAGGTCCCAAAGAGCACTGTGGCCACCATCATTCGTAAATGGAAGAAGTTTGGAACCACCAAGAATCCTCCTAGACCTGGCTGCCCGGTCAAACTGAGCAATCGGGGAAGACGGGCCTTGGCCAGGGAGGTGAGCAGGAACCCGAGGGTCAATCTGACAGAGCTCCAGCATATCCTTGTGGAGATGGGAGAACCTTTCAGAAGATCAACCATCCATGCAGCACTCTACCAATCAGGCCTTTATGGTAGAGTGGCCAGACGGAAGCCCATCCTTAGTAAAAGGCACATCACAGCCCACTTGGAGTTTGCCAAAAGGCACGTAGAGGACTCTCAAACCATGAGAATCAAGATTCTCTGGTCTGATGAAACCAAAATTGAACTTTTTGGCCTGAATACCAAGCGTCACGTCTGGAGGAAACCAGGCACCGCTCATCACCTGGCTAATACCATCCCTACAGTGAAGCATGGTGGCGGCAGCATCATGATGTGGGGATGTTTTTCAGCAGCGGGAACGGGGCGACTAGTTCTGATAGAGGGAAAGATGAATGCAGCTAAGTACACGAGAACCTTGAAGAAAACCTGCTCCAGCGCGCTCTGGACCTCAGACTGGGGCGAAGGTTTCATCATCATACCTTTATTTAAACAGGGAAGGGCCATTGAGAGCAAGCTCTCTTTTACAAGGACGCCCTGTTTACAATACAAAAATAACAACAGTATAAAAAATATTAAAACAGAACAGCAGCATATAATATTACAGTATAAAAAACTAAAATATTAATAAATAACATAAAAGCACTATTTAGGCGCAACAATGGTTTAGCGAAAACACACACATTCACACTGCTCTATGTCAATCAATAGAGATTTAAATTGATTAAAAGGGATTAGCTTGTCTAATTTTGTGTGTTTTTGTATATTATTCCATTTGTTTGGAGCATAGTACATAAAAGCCAATTTCCCGATCTCCGTGCGGACACGACAATTTTCTAGAGTCAAAAAATCTTGGGACCTAGTGCAGTGTGACGATGATTTCACATTAAAAAGACATGTGAGGTATGCAGGCAGTTCACCAAGAAGTGCTTTGTAAATAAATAAAATACAGTGTTGTTTTCTCCTAACTGCCAAGGACTGCCACCCAACTTTCTCATACAGTATACAATGATGTGTTCTAAAAACATCCCCGGTTATAAATCTGAGGGCGGAATGATAGACTGCATCGAGAGGTTTAAGAGTGGAGGTGGGAGAGTTCATATAAATTACATCACCATAGTCTATCACAGATAAAAATGTTGACTGTATAATTAGTTTTTTGCAGTATTGAGTAAAACATGACTTATTTCTATAAAAGAATGCTAGTTTTGCTTTTAAAGATTTCGACAATTCAGTAATGTGTATTTTGAAGCATAGTTTGTCATCCAACCAAAAACCAAGGTACTTATAGCTGGATACTCTCTCAACCAATGTCCCATTAAGGGTGGAAATATTCACTTCTGTGGAACTGCTATTCTTTTTATTTGAAAACAACATGCATTTTGTTTTATCCGAATTTAAAACTAATTTAAGATCAAATAAAATTTTCTGTATAGCACAGAAGTCAGACTGTAGGTTTTGAACCGCCTGGGCAGCAGACGGCGCCATTGTATATAGAATGGCGTCGTCCGCATAAAGATGAATTGAGCTGTATCTGAGGTATTTTCCTAGCTCATTTATGTAAATACCAAATAAAGTTGGCCCTAAAATAGAACCCTGTGGCACACCTTTATTAATATTCTCAAAGCTGGATTGATAGCCATCAGCCATGACAGCTTGCGTTCTACCATTTAGGTAGTTCGTAAACCAGTTAAGCGATTTTTTATCAAATCCAATGGAATCCAAACGTTCCAAAAGAATTTGATGATCGACAGTGTCGAAAGCCTTAGATAAATCGATAAAAATAGCAAGGCAATCCTGTTTTTTATCTAAGGCAATAGCAACGTCATTCAGAACTTTTGATGTTGCTGTCACAGTACTATAACCGGGTCTAAATCCTGATTGATATGGGTTTAAAATGGAGAATTGGTCTAAAAATGTTCTTACCTGATCGTTTACCAGTTTCTCTAAAACTTTAGCTAGGCATGAAAGTTTAGAGATTGGTCGATAATTATTTAGCTCATTGAGCTGACCTCCTTTATGTAAGGGAAGGACGAAAGCTGTCTTCCAGAGATCAGGGATTGTATCTGATGCCACAGTCAGATTAAAAATGTGTGTTATGCTATTATATATTAATGGAGCTGCTAATAATAAAATTCTAGGCTCTAACTGATCCGCCCCGGTGGACTTTTTTGGATCGATTGAGCGAAGGGCTTTAAATACCTCAGTATTTGAAATCAGTTTTAAAGAAAAGGTCTGAGTGCTTAATTTATTTTCCCATGGTGTGCTAGAGTCAGACACTATGGAGGGATATCTGGCATTTTCAAATAAATAACCTGATGAAATAAAATGTTTATTAAATGCATCACATATTTTCCTTCCGTCTGAGATAGTGGTATCACCTTGAACAATTTCATTTGGAAAGTTAGAGGTTAGACTGTGCGATAATGTTTTAACCGTTTTCCAAAATTTAGCTGGGTTTCCTTGACTTTCGGACAATGCAGAAACATAAAATGACGATTTGGCATTTCGAATAGTAGCAAGACACCTATTTCGAAGTTGACGAAAATATTGCCAATCAGAGGGTGATTTAGATGCTCGTGCTTTGCGCCAGGCAACATCTCTGTTACGTAGCATTTCAGCGATTTCGGAACAAAACCAGGGATTGTTCCTTTTTTTTACTCTGAATTTCTTAAAAGGTGCGAGGTTATCTAAAATAGAATTGAATGTTTTCGCAAAATAATCCAAAGCCAGGTTTGGATCAGGGATTGCCGTGGTTAACCCAATATCACTGTGGTACAACTCTAACATAAATGCTTGTTCAGAGAAATGCTTAAAATTTCTTTTGACGGTAAAACGAGCTTTAGCACCTTTTAATTTAGTGTCACGAATACACGCTATTGGGCAGTGGTCGCTAAAGTCGAGAGGAAAAACACCACTAGTTTTGTAATGATGCGGTCTATTGGTTAAAATAATGTCTAGGAGTGTGGCTTTTTCTGTATTTTTCGGATCAGGCCGAGTGGGGGAAGAGATAAGCTGCGTGAGATTTAATTCATCGCAGAGATTCTTTAGATGATCAGAAACATTTGTTAACCAATTTAGGTTCATGTCACCCATGATAAGAAGTTCCGCGTTTTCATAACTGGAAATCAAATCAAATAAAACATCTATCGCACCTGCGGGTGCAGAAGGTGAGCGATAAAATCCAATAACCAGCAATTTACAATTATTACTCTTTCCCAGACTGACACTTAAAGCCAAGAGTTCGAATTTTTTTGGCTCGGATACAGAGGTGACAATACAGGCAGAGAAACAATTTTTCACATACATAGCAACGCCTCCCCCCTTAGTAGGCCGATCACATCGGAAAACGTTAAAGTTATCAAGACTTATGTCGGCACTGTTTACCTTATTCGACAACCATGTTTCAGAAAACACAAAGATGTCAGGGTCAGTTTGTTGTGCCCAGACTTTAATATAGTCTAATTTTGAAATAATACTACGCACATTCATGTGAATAAAACCCATGCCCTTTCGCTGCATGAAGCCTTGTGTATTCAAACACATATCCTGAGGTTCACCCACATTTGTGCGTGAGAGACCTGTTTTAAAATCACTAGGTGTATTAGAGGTTAATGTGGGCTTCACAGCAGGGATATATGGAACTAACATGATATGAAAAAGGTTTTGGGGATTTACACCGCCAATTTTCTGATAAAATATCCTATGTCTAATAAGTGAAGATATCTGGGAGCACACGGAGGGATTTGGGAGTAATGGTAAACTTGAGAGAGAAACATTGGTGCTACTTGCAGTAAGAAGCCCAGTAAGAAGCCCACCTGACCACATGGGGGGGCTAATGTGATTTGTAGGGGAGGGAAAGGTAGTGTGGGGGAGATCGGAAGTGATCTGTAATGCACAAGCATCAGAAACTAGTCAAAGTTTGGAGGAACGCATTGTGTAAAATGCATTGTCCGTTAAAATGCGCGAGCCCAGGGCAACCTTCCAACATGACAACGACCCGAAGCACACAGCTAAGAGAACAAAGAAGTGGCTTCGGAGAAAGTCTGTGCATGTCCTTGAGTGGCCCAGCCAGAGCCCAGACCTGAATCCAATTGAACATCTGTGGAAAGAGCTGAAAATGGCTGTGTACCGACACTCCCCATCCAACCCGACGGAGCTTGCAAGGATGTGCCAAGAGGAATGGGCAAAAATGTCCAGAAACAAGTGTGCCAAGCTCGTAGCTTCTTTCCCAAGACGCCTTGAAGCTGTAATCGCTGCCAAAGGTGCAGCAACCAAGTATTAGGCTAAGGGTGTGTACAGATATGTAACCCCTAAATAACCTATTTTTGTCAGTAAAATAAAATTCCATATTTTCTAAAAACCTGTTTTCACTTCGTCATTATTGGCTATTGTGTGTAGATGTTTGAGGCAAAAAATGAACTCAATCTATTGTAGTATAAGTCTAACGTAATAAAACGTGGAGAAGGTGAAAGGGGTGTGCAGACTTTCCGGCTTGACTGTATAGCATCTTCTTAAGTCTTACATGTATGCCACTTTACTAAATACTACATTAATGTCATGGCAATGATGTCTATGCAATTTAGGTTTTATAAATATGCGTGTAGTTCTTATGATGATAAGAACTACAAACATACTACAGTACATGTAGCAGTTTAAATTGTTCTGCAGAGAGTTTACAAAACATTACATGCAGTCAATTAAAATCAATATCTTATGGATTTGTTCTTCTATGAAAATGTAAAATATGCAGGCTTGGAATAATGAGACTTATTGAACAGGTAAGACACAGGTGTGCAAATCATATGAGAGATTGTGATTACACATACATGAACAAAGCAGAGTGCCAAATGATCACTTATGCTAATAATACATTTTATTTGGGATGTGCTCTTCATAAAACCCAAACACACAGAAAAGTAACCCAAGATGAAAAGCAAAAAATAAGTAAAGAATAAGGAAGGATATAATCACAATGCTGCGACTCATGAATGTAATATAATTCATAAGAACGATCTCACCACACAGGACTTTGTCATATGACATATTCGTGTATGTGTATTCAGCTGTGTTATTCACCTTACCTGGGGGGTATACTACGAAGCAGGATTACTGAGTTAGCTGGATGACTGCTAACTGAGTAGAACCTGGACTGAAGTCTTGTGAGTTGTTCCGCGTTTTATCCAGCTAACTCAGTAATCCTGCTTTGTAGTATACCTCCCTGGGGCCTGTGTTGTCAAAACGTCCCCTAGTCATTGCCCTGTAAAAGCACAGTGTTATCTCTTTCATGCTCACAGCACACTTTGATACAATGCTCACCATTAACCATTGACATCTGCCTTACCTGAGTACGAGTACAGATCAGGATTACGAGACTTGCACATTGAAGATCTTCTGTCCTCCCTAAAGTGTTTCCATGGCCACCAGCATTTAAAAAAAATATATAGCCTATTATGGAATGCTCCCAATCAAATCATTCCATCCTTTGATTTTATATATAATATTTTATATATAAGTCCAGACAAAACTGTTATCCTTCGGTTGTCAGTTTTTTTAAAAATGGCAAGATGCCTCTCAACACAGCCTTTTTCTTCCGCTTTATTCTCTTTCCTGCTATTCTATTTCCTGACTCTTCTTGCCTCTCTTCTAAAAAGCAGTGCATCCCCTTCCCAGATCCCACCGACTCTCTGTCCCCTCACTCCTTTTTTCTCTCTCACTCCCTCTCTCTCACTCTTTCGCTCACTCTCTATCACCCCTCTCTCTCAAAGTTCCTCTTCCTATGGCTGGAGAGTGCTTGTGGACACACGGTAATAGATATGCTACTTTGCCGTAGAGGCTCATGAAAGATGCAGGGCGTTAATTGTGAGCCTGCGTCCGGGAATAAGAGGAGAACAGGTACAGCTACAGGTGTTAGTAGGACATGCTGTATCGCTGAGTCATTCAGGTACTTAGGCACCGGGACGCTGGCACGCCGCCCTATTTTGGCTGTTTTATTTCTCCGCTTTGTTTTATTACGTGCACTTTATATTTATTTTATGCAGCTCTTCAGCTGTTTTATTGCAGAGAAATAAAACTGAAGGAAGAACTGACATCAGAATATTGAACGCGTATCATTGTGTCAGAGAGTGTGCGAGCGTGTGTCTCTTTGGTTTGTGTGTCCAACATCCAGAATCCTATTACACACCAACAGGGCATTTGTTAGGCCTCTCACATTACTGCCCCAGTGTTAGATGTGGATAAACAGAGCACAAGGTGGAAGTGGCTTAAGGGAGGAAAACCACAATAGAAACAGAAACAGATAAAAAGGCACGCAGTATGCGTAATGATCTTTAGTACATTAAAGAAACATGTTCAACAGAAGGCTAGCTGTGCTCATTGAACTTCTGACCATGTAGCCTTGACCTCTCCAACCCAGAGGTCCTGTCAATCATGAATGCAGGTGCACAATAATTAATCATTTATGAGATGCATCAAATAAGCCAACAGTGCCACCTGTTGGACACCATGGCAGTGCAGTAACACTTATCATTACAGTGATAATGGGGATAACAATCCAGAATAGGGTATTTGTCGTTCTCCATTCACTTCTATAGGGCAGCTAAAACAGTCTCAAAATGACACTTCTAGCACATATACGAACGCGAACGGATTCTGTCAATACAAACAATAACCAGTCCTTGTACGTATTTTTTTTTGTGTGTTTATTTAAATTATTTGTAAAAGTACTATTTTCTTCAATGTTGTTAGCAAGCTACCAGAAAAGACGAGCAAAATGTCGGCAGGTCGGTTTGTTTACCATAGATATATACTACCAGGAACGCTTGCTTCCATTGAAATTTGGACCAATGGGTGGTTTCTGACGCATAGGCGCATTAACGCCGTTTCTGGCGCAAGAGGGGTGGGATGTACCACAAGTGTCATTTTGAGTCCGTTTTAGCTGCCCTATAGAAGTTAATGGAGAGCAACAAATACCCTATTCTGCATTATCACCCCAGGGGAGCATGGAGCAAGTAACTATCGAACATATTTCAGCACCATTTGGACTCGTATCATGGCCAGGTAATTACACAACCCAAAGTTCTAGTTGTGCTTTAAAGCTTTCGGTCAAAATAAAATGTCGACATCTAGAGGACATAACTGGAAAGTGCATGTGTCTCTATCCCGGCCTCCTATGAATTCTGTCGATCACGGGTGTGAAGCTGAAACCCTGAAGGGCTTGCTGGTTTTTGGTGCGTTTGAACACGAGTGATTAATTTAAGTCATCGATTGGCTAAAGAGTCCACACACCATGTCCTCAAGGCCTTAATTGGCTGCTGATTGAAATGAAATCATACCTGCAGACACTGTGGGCCACCAGGACTGGAGTTTGACACTTCTTCTGTTGATGGAAATGCACAAAAAATGTCCTCGTTCATACCTAAAAAATATGTCTGTGCCGGGAACAGGGGTGTCCAATCTTGTCCGAAAAGGCGTGAGTGCGGGTTTTTGTTGAAGTGGTTTGATGAAACCATAAAACATATGCATGTTGTATTATTTTCATATTACCAATTGTGCCCGCAATATTACTTGCAGTGTCCAGCATAAATGAAAGCGCGCAGATTAGCATGCGATTCTTCAGGTTTATGCAGCTGCACAGTGACTGCATCGGGATCGGAGGACTGCACGGCTGGCGCAGGCATGCATCGGGATCGGAGGACTGCACGGCTGGCGCAGGCATACACTTGACCAGAGGGGGCGCTCTAGGATGATGAGACAGGGCTGGGCACAGAGCCAAAGTTGCACGTCATTAACGGCCTGCTCCGTTCTGGAAGATAAATGATCCCCACTCCTTTTCCCGTTGACTTTTATGCTACTGACAGATATAACAAGGTGAGGTATACCAGCTTCTCGATTCCATAACATTACGTAACACCCAAACTATATAATTTGTGAAATAAACTAATTATAATGATTTAAGCAAAGGTACAAGACTGTAGGCAAATATTTTAGTAACAAACAAACTACACAATGTTGTGTTGGCAAATTATAGTTTGAACGGTGCTCGGTCCTCTTTGTCAACAAGAGACAGGCAGCCATATTGCCGCCAGTTTTGTAATGTAGTTACCTAGCATTACATTCTTTCGCTTTTTGTACATAGCTTAATAATTTTCATTATAAACATTTATTAGCTAGGTAGGAGAAATTGGTGCCATCGGTCGGGTGTAACGTTGGCCTACTGTCCTGTCAATTAATGTAGTTCCATCTAATTAATGTAAGGTTAATGCAAAATCTACGTTACGGTAGGCCTAAACTACGTTAGGTTAGTTCAATTAATCCTACCTGCAGTGCAGGAGCAACACTCCGCGATGGTGTTGTCATCAGCAACATCAGTAGCTAATCAGCTGGTGCAGTTTATCCAGCGGTAGACTTTAATTGACCTCAATTCTGATCACTTTGAATGATGACAACAGGCTAGTTCAATAATTTTATTTGTGATTTAGGTCGGGATACAAACCAGTTCAACATGTTTAAACATGAATGTAGCATCCAGTCATTTGTTTGCATTAACGGGAGGCCGCGCACAGAAGCTATGCTATTGCATTTTCAATTTGAGACATTTAGCTGACTGAAGCAGTACAGTTTTAGTGTTACAGTTAGTTCGCTAGCCTCACATATTGCTGTTTTAACTCGCCAGATCAGCTAAATTTTTAGCTAGCTCTGTCCATTTGTCCAAGATAATGTTCCACAACTTGCTTTGTGTATATCTCATTAGGTAGATTGCTAAATGTGTATTATCAGCCAGCTATCGTCAACAAATTATCTGCTAATGTTAGCCACCTAGCTCGCTAACTAAAAGAAAATGACAGCACGGTAACGGTAGTAAACTTGTTTAGACTGCTAAACAAATAAAGACAAATACAATTATTGAACTAGCCGTGTCATCATTCAAAGTCTATAAAATCACCTACGTTAAGCAGATTAAACATACACAGCATAGACCACTTTGAAAAGTAATAATGTAGGCTATATATAGTGTTATCAGGGTCAAGATATCGGTTAAATGTATATGACACTGCCACAGCCTATTAGCTACATAAAAGTTCACTAAGAATTTAGAAGTTTGCTGTTCTTGGTAGCGAGCTTGATTTCTGACACCGCAGTGGCGTAATATCAGGCGACGCGCTGACAGTCTATACCAGGGGTCGGCAACAGGCGTCCCGCGGGCCATTATTGGCCCGCCAGCAATAATATTTGGCCCGCCAGATAATTTTGAGATTTTAAAAAAAATAAAAATAAATCTGTTTAAAATGTGTTTTTTTTTTATTGTTTTTTTTTACAATATCGAACCGACAGTCCCACGTATCGGCTATAATGTCCGAATAGATAATCTACCCACACCTGAAGAATGCTTATTGTACTTTTATCCATGTTGAGAGTGAATGACACGCACAGACAATCAGGCAGCGGGCTGCACTGACGCTGAACCCCTAGTAGTGAATCAAAATAAGTAGGTGGACAACGCGTGGTGCTGAAATAGCCAACATGCGGTGTGTGGTTTGAAAAAAATAACACCAGCTCAGTAAATAATTCAAACTTAATGTTTACTTATATGTGACTGCACCACACATGTAAACAGTAACAAAGCAAATTCAGTTTAATTTTATGAAAAACATCAAAAACAACAAAAAAAAGCTTGATCCGCTTGATCATGGAGTGCGAGGGGTGGTGGTGCATAGGCCTATGCTCCTGAAACGACAGAGCAAACACGCTACATTAGGGATAATAATTAAATGAGCCATTCATTAAAAATATAAAAAATACAATTAGGCTATTAAATGCAATAACGACCGGCTTAGTACTCACTTAATGTGAAAACTGGCATCTCCCATCGGTCACTATTCGTTGGATATCTGGTGATATGGACGTCACTTTAATCCGCAGGCAGTTTTCAAGGTTTTTATGCGTCAATCGATTCCTCTCGTGCGTCTTTGTGACACTGATATTTAATTGATACAACTGCTGTCCGCTGTCGGGCGTTTTGCACGTAAAGTTTTTCACTCTCTGATTACACCTGTGTAAACTGTGAAGTGACAATAAAAGAACTTGAACTTGAACTTGCTTTGGTACTCATATCGGACTTTTCTTTTGAAACACGGAACTACGTTTCAACGTTGTTGAGAATCACAACACAAACTCGCTAGTCAAGCCAAAATACTGCAGTGCAATGGATTCGGTGAGTAATCCCCACTGCTACCTAGTTAAGAAATGTATTCACATTTTTCGAAAGAAAAGTCAGATCATTACACCAGATCCCGATATGAGGACCAAAGCATTAGAACGTGTCACATTTTTTAACGATCAATTACTTAAATTAGCCTTTTATTATGTTCTAGCCCGCCACCTAGTGGCTCAGAAAAAAATTGGCCCGAGGCCAAATTTACTTGCCGACCCCTGGTCTATACCGTGTGGAGAAATGTAGCTTGTTAGAGGACAACGTTATATAAATGAATGTAATTTGTGCAATTTCAAACCAAACTGCACAGGACTGTCGTGATTGAGAGAAAGGTCATATATGTACAACATATTGAAGTCCTGTAGTTGTACTGAAAACAGGATCCTTATAATATCATATTGTTTAAATCCCAATTGGGAAACCCCATTCTGGAAATTTATGTCCGGAACTAAACTCAGCGAAATTGACGTCACACTCTCTATAAAGAGGAATATGTCCTCAATCAACTTACCAGGGCAAACACATTTACATTTTAGGCATTTAGCTGACGCTCTTAGCTAGAGCGATTTACAATGTGTGCAAATACAAAAAGGCCTAGATTTGTAAATCACCAACATACCAAGTAGCAATTAATGAGAAGCGCAATGGTTAGGCTATAACTCGCTGGCGATGAGCAATCCTTTTTCACTAGAATTAACATGTGGAAGGGAAGGTGTATTTTTTTGACTAGGGGAATATAGGGTAGCTAGAGGTGGACGATATGGAAGAGGGGAATGGATATGAGGATGGAGAAGGGGTAGGAGGGGTATTACCTGAAGAGACAGGTCTTGAATGAGAGGATTGAAGAGTAAATGAAGACTGTGCCGACTGAAATGCTCTTTCTCTGGAAAAAAGAAAAAAGACTCCAGACAGAAGAATAATTCACTGCACTACGTGCTGCTTTCGCTCAATGCCCTGCATGGAAAGTTTATCGTCTTCATTTTAGTGAATTCTTGACAACACAAAAGAAGGGATGAAGTGGGAGTCATTGTCAGGAGAAGGTAAGTTATTTCTTCGACAATATCTCTTGTGAAGCTCGTCTAATGTGTGACTGACTGGAATTCAAGATGAAGGCCTGACTGCCAGGGTTTGGGGCTTCATCAATATAACATTACACATTACCCATAATACACATTCAATGTTTACTAAGTATAATTAAGGGTATTGACAAGGGAGACAAAGGAAGAGCTCAGAGATGGCAGGGCTGAGTTATGACTGTTACCAGTTACTTCCTAATATTGTGTCAATGTGAGTTTTAAAAAAATTAAATAAATCCAAAACAAACATAGCCATAGTAAAACACAAGCAATGCTTTAATAGTTCATATATACAAGAATTTCACGTTTTCAAAATCAGCTATACAAATATGTACAGTAGAGCTGTATGTCTTTTATACTGCAGACTACACCCCATTCTTATGTCTTAATTTTCTTTTCCAAGTCCCTTTTCTGTCTAGATCTCTCTTTCTGACAGACTCAGTTACTCTCATTTTATATCTCAGTTCTTTAATGTTTAGTCTTTCTGTCTGGATTTTTTCTTAGTCAGCAGAAAATTTGATATTCAGATATTCATGTTGCTCATTGTTTTGAGATATTAAATGTCATTTTTGTATAGCTCTGTACTCCCCTCCATACAGAAACATACTTCTCTCCCCCCTCTTCCTCTCCCTACACCTTCCTAAACACACACACAGTGCAGGATCTTTTTGACGGCTTTAGTAGAATCCCATCCTCTGGAATTGCAGACTCGTGGACTCAAAGGCATGATCTTGTCAAGTCCACGAGGGCTTAGGGCTGACCCATTGTGAAAACAGTGTTTTTGGCAAGTGCTCTTATGTGGACTTTTGGAAACCTAATCTCTAACCGTCCTTTTTGCAAGACTTGCCTGCCCACGGATATAAAGTCTGCAGTCCACGAGTCCAGAGGACTCAGTTTGGGATTCAGCCATAGACAAACTCTGGTGTGGAGGATCTTTATGAAGGCTTGTGTAAATCTCTGCTGTGGAGGATCTTTACAAAGACCTGTGGAACTCTGTTGTAGAAGATCTTTATGAACACCTTGTGGAACTCTCTGTTGTGGAATATCTTTATGAAGGCCTGTGGAACTCTCAGTTGTCGAGGAGCTTTACGAAGACCTGTGGAACTCTGTTGTAGAGGATCTTTATGAACACCTTGTGGAACTCTGTTGTGGAATATCTTTATGAAGGCCTGTGGAACTCTCAGTTGTGGAGGAGCTTTACGAAGGGCCTGTGGAACTCCCTGCTGTGAACACTGTTTACGATGGCATGGGGGAACTCTGATGTTAAAGATCTGTAACAAGGATTTTACAGATTTATTCTAAACCGTAATCTTTAACATGACCATGTGTTGCTCTAAGCAGTTTATAATGATATGACGATATGATATTTATGATGGCTTTGCAGAAGCAGCAAATAATCTAATTTCCAGCTTTGTGAGACAAGCCTCAGATCTTCATCAGTGTAGGATCTTGACAAAGGCCTTGTGGAACTCTCAGCAGTGTAGGATCTTTATGAAGGCCTGTGGAACTCTCAGCAGTGTAGGATCTTTATGAAGGCCCGTGGAACTCTCAGCAGTGTAGGATCTTTATGAAGGCCTATGGAACTCTCAGCAGTGATTTTTATGAAGGCCTATGGAACTCTCAGCAGTGTAGGATTTTTATGAAGGCCTATGGAACTCTCAACAGTGTAGGATCTTTACAAAGGCCTATGGAACTCTCAGCAGTGAAGAATCTTTATGAAGGCCTGTGGAACTCTCAGCAGTAGAATCTTTATGAAGGCCTGTGGAACTCTCAGCAGTAGAATCTTTATGAAGGCCTATGGAACTCTCAGCAGTGTATAATCTTTACGAAGGCCTGTGGAACTCAGCAGTAGAATCTTTATGAAGGCCTGTGGAACTCAGCAGTAGAATCTTTATGAAGGCCTGTGGAACTCTCAGCAGTGTATAATCTTTATGAAGGCCCGTGGAACTCTCAGCAGTGAAGAATCTTTATGAAGGCCTGTGGAACTCTCAGCAGTAGAATCTTTATGAAGACCTGTGGAACTCTCAGCAGTGTATAATCTTTATGAAGGCCTGTGGAACTCAGCAGTATAATCTTTATGAAGGCCTGTGGAACTCTCAGCAGTGAAGAATCTTTATGAAGGCCTGTGGAACTCTCAGCAGTGAAGAATCTTTATGAAGGCCTGTGGAACTCTCAGCAGTAGAATCTTTATGAAGACCTGTGGAACTCTCAGCAGTGTATAATCTTTATGAAGGCCTGTGGAACTCAGCAGTAGAATCTTTATGAAGGCCCATGGAACTCTCAGCAGTGTATAATCTTTATGAAGGCCTGTGGAACTCAGCAGTATAATCTTTATGAAGGCCTGTGGAACTCTCAGCAGTGTATAATCTTTATGAAGGCCTGTGGAACTATCAGCAGTAGAATCTTTATGAAGGCCTGTGGAACTATCAGCAGTAGAATCTTTATGAAGGCCTGTGGAACTCTCAGCAGTGTAGAATCTTTATGAAGGCCTGTGGAACTCTCAGCAGTGTAGGATCTTTATGAATGCCTTGCGGAACTCGATGTTGAATGTGGTGTAGATGACCGGATTGACAGCGCTGTTGAGGTAGCCCAGCCAGGTGACTGCGCTGTACAGCGTGGGCGAGATGCAGCAGCTGCTGCAGTGGACACGCAACACGTGGGTCAGGAAGAAGGGCAGCCAACAGATGATGAACACACCTAGAGACATGGCAGTAAAAGAGCCTGTGATTGGATGGTTCTCGGACACGCACGCACACACAGAGATAACATCTCTACCCCTCTCTCTCCCTCCATCTCTACCCCTCTCACTCCCTCCATCTCTACCCCTCTCACTTCCTCCATCTCTACCCCTCTCTCTCCCTCCATCTCTACCCCTCTCACTCCCTCCATCTCTACCCCTGTCTCACCGTATCTCTACTCCTCTCACTCCCTCCATCTCTACCCCTCTGTCTCACCGTATCTCTACTCCTCTCACTCCCTCCATCTCTACCGCTCTCACTCCCTCCATCTCTACCCCTCTCACTCCCTCCATCTCTACCCCTCTCACTCCCTCCATCTCTACCGCTCTCACTTCCTCCATCTCTACCCCTCTCACTCCCTCCATCTCTACCCCTCTCACTCCCTCCATCTCTACCGCTCTCACTCCCTCCATCTCTACCCCTCTCACTCCCTCCATCTCTACCCCTCTCACTCCCTCCATCTCTACCCCTCTCTCTCCCTCCATCTCTGTCTCACCGTATCTCTACTCCTCTCACTTCATCCATCTCTACCGCTCTCACTCCCTCCATCTCTACCCCTCTCTCTCCCTCCATCTCTACTCCTTTCACTCCCTCCATCTCTACTCCTCTCACTCCCTCCATCTCTACCCCTCTCTCTCACCAAGCACGATAGCCAGCATCTGAGTCGCCTTCCTCTCCTTCTGCTGGGACAGCCTCCCCCTCACTCTCTCCTTCACCATCCCTCCTTTCTCCTCCCTCTCCCTGTCCCTCTCTCTCCATCCCTCCCGCCCCCGCATCCCCTCCTCAAACACTGCCCCCCGGGGCACGAGTGCGGAGCGGGTGGCAGGAGGGAGCGGGGGAGCAGGAGAGACGGAGACAGACAGAGAGATTTTGGCCCGGGAGGGCTGCTGTCGGCCCTGCTCCTTTGGGGCCAGGAAGCGAACAGGCTCCGCCTCCAGTGGGTGGACCACTGCCTCCTTCACCAGAGTCTGTAACCCAATCAAAACAGAGGGGAGGGGTCATTATGTTTATCGCATGGGTCACAGTTTTGAAGGAAAACCCACTACCGATTCTGTTTGTTTTGGAAATCTTTTCTTGGGTTTGGATTTTTACTGTAGATTTTTTGGGGGGATTTTTATGAAAATTGAAAAAATAGGACAAAGAGGAACAACACACAGGGAGCTGTGCAACAAAAACAATATAATATAATATAATAAGGAAAAAATGCATTATGTAAACAATGTAAAACTATTTAAATATAATCTGCAACACCTAAGAGACATCATATTCAATTCAGTGCCATCTGCCTCTATATCATCAATATTGAACCTTCAACACTCTGCCTGTGGAACAATTCAATATTTGAATAATATGTCCATTAGGGGTATTGGTAGAGTTGAACTATGTTTAGCCGTTTGTGTGTACTTCTGATCATGCACATACGTGTGAATGAATAACATATAACATGCTTCCCCTGGATGAAGGCCACATAGTCAGTCAGTCAGATTCTCTTTATTCACAGAGGCTGAAACAATGCACAGAAACAATGCACAGAATGTCCATGCATTTTTATAAAAGTTTCACTGTAGGGCTTCCCGATATGCAGAAAATAAATCAGTGTTTTGGCTTTCCTTCAAGTGGATTTCATAAGCGTTTCGTTGAATTTGCGCTCTAATTGATGCCAATGTTATATCGTGACTTGATACAGACACAAAGATAATTACATTCCTTACAGCATATTTTACTTTTTAATGGTATTCTTGGAAACACAACATAAATAAAGATCATAGTCTTAGTATTTTTTCAGACTCACTGCCAGGTCTCAGTTCTGACAACATTTCATCAGAAGCTATGTTCAGAGTCTTATTTGTAAAGATAGAATTATTAATATCGCTCTTTCTCGGTCTCAGTTCAGTGTGGTTCATTTGGTCTGGTACGAATGTACTCATATCATCACACTTATTAAATAATTCATAGCCTGTAAATGATGATTATATTGATGATGAAGATGATGGCAGATTTTATTCAAGTACAGCACCCTACATTGTGCCCCGCCAATTCAAATAGTACAATAGGTATTGTGTTGTAATAAAACAATAGTGTAAATAGTACAATAGGTATTGTGTTGTAATAAAACAATAGTGTAAATAGTACAATAGGTATTGTGTTGTAATAAAACAATAGTGTAAATAGTACAATAGGTATTGTGTTGTAATAAAACAATAGTGTAAATAGTACAATAGGTATTGTGTTGTAATAAAACAATCGTGTAAATGGTACAATAGGTATTGTGTTGTAATAAAACAATAGTGTAAATAGTACAATAGGTATTGTGTTGTAATAAAACAATAGTGTAAATAGTACAATAGGTATTATGTTGTAATAAAACAATCGTGTAAATAGTACAATATGTATTGTGTTGTAATAAAACAATAGTGTAAATAGTAACCAGTTGTACTACTATAATAACAAACGCACATCATGAAGAACACAAATTATATTTCTTGTGTAGATGACTCACCACTTTCTTGCGGTGAGGGGCTGGTGCAGGGGGCTTGACTATGAGATTACAGAGCTTCACATCCTCAGGGTGTGTGCACTTATTCTGGGGAGAGGATAAAGGGACAGGAGGAGAGCAGAGGTACGAATAGAGAGAGAGGGAGAGAGAGGGAGAGAGAGAGAGAGAGAGAGAGGGACAGGGGGACGACCGGACAGGAGGAGAGGAGAGGTACAGATAGAGAGAGAGGGAGAGAGGAGAAAGGGACAGGGGGACGACCGGACAGGAGGAGAGGAGAGGTACAGATAGAGAGAGAGGGAGAGAGGAGAAAGGGACAGGGGGATGACCGGACAGGAGAAGAGAGGTACGAATAGAGAGAGAGGGAGAGAGGAGAAAGGGACAGGGGGATGACCAGACAGGAGGAGAGGAGAGGTACAGATAGAAAGAGGGAGAAGATAATGGGGGTGTGCAGACCAAGGACGAAGGACAGACAGAAAAGAAGGAATATAAAGCGTGTTTAAGACCCATACTTATTGTTAATTTAATAGTGATTATTAGTATCATTGTTTGCAGTTAACTATTGTAAATACAAATGGTTTGGCAATATTTATTTTTTTAAAAGTCATAAATGCAGCTAGGCCATGGGGCCCTTCTGACCGACTTCTACTGTCATCACGTCATACAAAACTACTAAAGCTCAGCCTTCGGGGCCCCCAAATGCTCGGAGCCCCAGGCAGTTGCCTGCCTCAACTGTTCATAGGATTTGCCTCTGGATTAAAATTGAAATTCTAAAATAGAAGATCACCGTCACCAGAGATAACGAACGCCCCCCTACCGCCTCACCTTCCTCTGCCTCTGTGCCTCCCCGGGCTCCGCCCCTCCCTGCACATGGAGGGCGTGTCTGCGGGGCGGGGCGGTGCGTCTGCCCCTCCTCCGCAGCACCATGCAGATCTGCGCATTCACCAGCAGGGTGACTATGAAGGGCACGTAGAAAGAGGCGACAGAGGAGTACACCACGAAGGCCGGGTCCGCGATACTGCACTTCCACACCTCTCGACTGGCTGGGGACGATACAGGCAGAACGTTTCTTTTTTTAAGTTATATATTTGTTTCGGGCTTTTCTGATTTATTGGACAGCACAGTGTAGAGAGACAGGAAGAATGGGGAACGAGAGAGAGCGGGAGAGACAAAGGTCACACAGCCGGATTCGAACCGCTGACATCGTCGCATGTGGGCGGTGCTCTTACTGGCAACGCCGCCGAGACACCCCCAGGCAGATCATTTCTAAGAACTTTATTCACAATTATTGTATCATCCGTGACCATTTAAAATACAAATTACAAAAGAAGGTTGTAATTTTAAACGTATTCAGATGGACTGAAAACAGCGAGGGTAACACACAGAGAGAAAAGGATCTCAGCACTGAAGGTGTCAGGATGAGGTCAGGATGATGAATTGAACCCACAGCTGTCGGGAGGGTGGGTGTAGTGGTTTGTAAATGGGGTTTCCTTAATGTGAAGCAGTGACGGTTACCCTCAGTAGACACGCTGTTGTGCTGCTGGCCCCTCCCTAGTTCTGTGGCCATGACGACCATGAAAGTGTGTTAGAGGGAGAATGCGGGGCAGACAGGCGGGGTGGAGAGGGGTGGGCGTGGTACCTGTGTTATTGAGTCCGAACAGCAGGGGGCAGGAGATGGCGAAGGAGAGGAACCAGACCACAGCGATCATCAGAGCCACTCTCCTCCTGGAGCTGTATCTTGTGTTATACAGCAGGGGCATGGCCACTGCAGTGTACCTGTAAATACACACACACACACACACATATACATACGCAGCACAGCACTCTAACCAGCACACCGCACCCAAACCTACACAACCCCTGGGGTTTTAGCAGTGCCTTTCCCTTGGGAGTTATGGAATGGGGCAATGGGAGCAGAGTGTATTCACCTGTAACACATCTGATCTGTCACTCTTCATACGCCGCACCAGCGCCCCCTTGTGGAAGCATCTGCTGAATAGCTGCAAGTGTTCTTGAGCTATAAATGTGCCACCTGTTTTACTGGCAGGTAGTTCCACTCATGTCTGATTGGGTCAGTGGCACTACATGCGTGAGAAGGGTTTAGCCAACGTAAGCTTGCTGCTAAGACTATTTGCGTTTAAGTCCACCGCTACTCTAGAAAACTGACTCCATTTACATTACATCCCAAGGAAAGGTATACAAATATAAATACTCTGCAACAGATATGCTTTTCAACTGTCAGTTTCACAATGGCTATCAATTACACAGATGAAAAAGATGGAAAAAGCACAGGCTGTTGTTCAGACCTTCTCTCAAGATGAGAAAATAAAGACATGTGAACACACAGCCTTCCTTTTACCCCCATTGCCGTAAGCTGCAGCCTTACGTTTTGGGGGGGGGGGGGGTGCATATTTTCAGGGGAAAAGTTTCTCGGAATACTGAGTGAGACCTTTAATGTGGGACATCGCATAATCTGTGTGGGAGCGTATGAAGCAATGTGTGGACGGTGAAAAAGAGACACACACATTAATAACTCTGAGAGAGGAACCGGTATCTGCAGTCCACTCTACCCCCCGATAAAGCTTATCTCTCAAATTTACATATCCACATTGATTCCTGCGGTGCAAACAGGTTCCCCCTCAGACTGATCTAGCGGATCGTTCACGGTCGCCGTCCCCCAAGCCAGTCCAATAAGCTTTGGGCCGCTCGCAGAACCAGACACGATGGATACATGTTTGTGTCTCATGGTACACCTCGAGATATGCCCTGTAAATGAGAAGTGCTGTATAAATGGAATATATTATTATTATTCGACTCTCAGGGAAAAAAACAGGTACAAAAAGTACCTAAACGGGTACAAACGCATGTCACTGGGTTGGTACCCCTATACAGTGCCGGCCACTATTATCGGCACCCCTATACAGTGCCGGCCACTATTATTGGCACCCCTGATAAAGATGAGTAAAATGGGTTATAAAAAATTCACCGTTTGGTGAATTAGCTTAATCTCACACTGAAAAAAATAGAAAAATCCAGCCTTTAATTGAAGTAAATTTATTATGAGAAAATGTATTATGGTCTTTGTTAGTACCCAAACAGAACATTATTGTACTTTCAAGGCACATTTGGGAAATTTGTTTCTTAGAGAAGAAAAATGTACCTTCGCCTCACCTTTATTTCTGAGACTGTGCTTCACCAGTCCGTGAAAATTATTGCTTTTCAGCGCGGTAGCTTAATTTCTGAGAGTGTATGTGGACAGGGCCGATGTGAATTAAAGCTTTTGAGCACGGTAGCTTTGTGCAAAAGGTTCAGACCCGATGTGTAGAGTGCAAAGGGCAGAGAGAAAACGGAGAAGGTGTTACACACGCACAGAAAAAGGGAGGTTGTGATGCAGAGTGATGAATAGTTATTGCTGTATTGTTCTGCAATGACCTAGACTATAGGCTATGGTCTTATCAGCTTGCTTGAGAAACTGAAAATAATTTAAAAGGAAGACAAAAGGGAGGCTATGGAAAATGGTTATACACAGTACTTTTATAAACTGATTTACTTATCCGAAGCAGGAAGAAAGCAACTCCATTCAGACTATGAGAGATACAGCTTTGGCTATCTTTTTATATATTTTAGCGGGCGGCAGTGTAGTATAATGGTTAAGGAGCTGGACTTGTAACCGAAAGGTTGCAGGTTCGATTCCCAGGTAGGACACTGCCGTACCTTGAGCAAGGTAGGTAACCTGAATGCTTTCAGTATATATATAGCTGTATGAATGAAATGGAAAATAAGAAAGAAGTTAAGTAAGTCCGCTCTGGATGGAGAGCGTCTGCTAAATGCCTGTAATAATAATAATAATATCTACACATCGCATATGTGCCCTGGCAGTAAAGCATTTTTAAACTGGGGACAATTTTTTTTGGTTCTCAAAAAAGGTTCTCATGTCATGACTAAATATTAACCATGAGGGGATGTTGCCAGTGAGTGCAATGTGCCTGGAATATTTTTCTCTGTGACATGGACATTTTTTGGAACCATAAATTGCTCTAATGTTTTGGGGGAACATTTCTTATAATAAAAAGTGATCTCATACCCAAATGGCAAACCAAATGTTATTTCCGCCAATGTTCTGGAGAAACTTTAAGTTAGCTGGGAGGGTGGGCGGAGAGAGACGGGCCTAAGGCCCTCACCTGTCGATGCTGATAGCACAGAGGTTGAGAATACTGGCCGTGCACATCATAACATCCAGAGTCAGCAGAATGTCACAGTAGATGGGGCTGAATCTCCAACCCCCGACCACCTGAGACAGAAATGAGTCTTACTGAGACGCAGGAGAAGATAGAGGCATATTCTATACAAATAAGTTATTATTATATCCCCAACTGTCTCACTGAGACAGAAGAGGGCATATCTCACCGACTGTCTCGCTGAGAGACTGTGATAAACTGTCTCACTGAGACAAAGGATGAGATAAAGTTTATCACAGACAGTCCCATTGAGATATAGGAGGATATGTATAAAAAATATCCTGCGATCACAGTGATGCAAAAACAACAAGAAAGAAAAAACATAGGGAACATAAGTGTATGAGACTAATCGGCAGGAGAGTGAGAGAATGTGCAAATGTGAGAAGATGTGAAAGAGTACAGTGGATGAAACACTGGTGATAACAGCACACACTGATGCTGAGAAAGAGAGACAGAAACTATTTCTGAGATACATCTTTGGATCATCTAATCAGTGTCCCAAGAACATGAAGCAGAAAGATTTTAAAAAGCAAAATATGAAGCAAAAACATGGCAGGGCTGACTAGCGTAACAAAAAATAAATAAATAAAAAGAAAAGGAACAAAGGTGATGGATGAACAAAGAGAGTCAGCCGGAGGGATGAAAGGTCACTCTTAGAAAAAATGGTTCTGAAAAGGTTCTTTGGCTTGTCTTCATAGGGGAACTTTTTTTAGTTCTTTATGGAACCCTGTTCAGATTTAACCATTTTTCCCAACAAGAAACCCTCGAACTAGACAGGGTTCCTCTATGAAGACGCATAGGTGCCTTTTGTAACCCTTTTTTCCGAAAGTGGACGAGACCAGCAAGCACGTGTGGGACGGACGGCTCGGCCGGATGGACGGAGAGACGGACCTCCAGGTAGACCCCCCAGGGCATGACCAGCGTGGCCAGCAGCAGGTCAGAGACGGCCAGGGAAACGATGAGGTAGTTGGTGGTGGTCTGTAGGGCCCGCTCGCGGGATACCGCTAAGCACACCAGCACGTTACCAAACACCACGCAGAAGATGAGCAGCACCAGAAGGACCGCGTAAAAGTTGTAAGGAGGGGAGGAGGGCGAGGGGGAGCTGTAGTTGGAGTAAAGGGAGCAGGGAAGTGCAGCCGGGGAGAGGGAGGGAGAGGGGGAGTAGTCCTCCAGGGTCAGATTAAACGGGACCATCCTGGATCACTGCTGATCTAGAGAAAGAGAGAAAGAAAGACAGACTTTTGCCTTGCCTTTATTAAACACACATTAACCCTCCTGTTAAATGAAATCCATCATACATCCTAATACATACATGTTCATTCCCCACACAACACTCAATCCAAACATTCCTCATTCCACGCACAACACTCAACCCAACGTTCCTCATTCCACACACAACACTCAACGTTCCTCATTCCACACACAACACTCAACCCAAACGTTCCTCATTCCACACACAACACTCAACCCAAACGTTCCTCATTCCACACCAAACTTTCCTCAATCCACGCACAACACTCAACCCAACGTTCCTCATTCCACACACAACACTCAACCCAACGTTCCTCATTCCACACACAACACTCAACCCAACGTTCCTCATTCCACACACAACACTCAACCCAAACGTTCCTCATTCCACACACAACACTCAACCCAAACGTTCCTCATTCCACACACAACACTCAACCCAAACGTTCCTCATTCCACACACAACACTCAATCCAAACGTTCCTCATTCCACACACAACACTCAACCCAAACGTTCCTCATTCCACACACAACACTCAACCCAACGTTCCTCATTCCACACACAACACTCAACCCAAATGTTTCTCTATTTTTTTGTAATCCGCCACACAAACACCACCCCCCACCGGCAATACATTACATCCACCATAGAGAGCGACTGTTAAAAACCGCTTTATTGAATATTTAAATAAAACAAGCACAGCTGGGGGGTACCTCAAAGAGAAAGTGACAGAAAGAAAGAAGAATCCTGTGTTTAAAACATTTGTTAAATGACTTCCTTGTGTCTTACACTGAAGAGGAGACGAGAAGCATTTTTAGAAAATGGAATGCAGTACTTCAAACGGAGGTATTTAACTGGCACTCTTATCAAGAGCTATTGAAATGCTATCGGTAGCACACCTGGAGCACTGCAAAAGTTACAACTGTGGTGACTAAAACACGACTAAAAGCCAAAGCAAAGTGTCACACGCACAAAAAGGTTAATTAAGTGTATAACCCAGACTGCTCATTTTTCATTTGCTCTGGGATCGAACACAAAGCCACAGATCTTCAATGGGGGATTTTGTCCAAGCTATAGATTCTGTACTCGAGTGTAACAGGTCTACTGATAACACTGTACACTTCGATGCACTTAACTAGAATGTTCTGACGCCAGTTGTACAATTACTATTCCGGTACATTTGTATTCATGTCACTTCTATCAATAGGACGGCCTTGGTTGAGCACGCTCTCTACTCAGGCACAGCGACTCCTGACCCGCAGCAGCCGTGGAGATTATTCCCCATCCGGCTCCCAAGAACAGTGCCAAGAGAAATCGACTGGTCCCATTCATGAACCGGGGAATTACGATCTTCAAAGGTGGGGGCTGTCCTTTTTTTTTACCTCTTGGTGACACCCTGAACTCACCGGGCCTGTTTGCGAACGGAAACCGCACCGTTATTGGCTGTCGATCGCGAGCCAGCCGTCCGCAAACGCAACTGCATGCATCCCTTCAACTCTGGGACAGTGACCCCTAACATGGAAAGCCAAGGCAATCATGAGCAAGGACGGGCCTGACCACACACGTGCATCCTCCCGTTTACAGGTGATTTATGAGTCCGTAAGCACACGCAATTGTCCCTGAATATGTATATGTGGGGTTAATTAATTTAGAATCACTTCTATCTTTGACAAACTGTAATATTCGTAACTTCTAATTAATGCGTGTAATTAATATCACAGTAATGTATACCACAAGTAAATGTTGAACATTAAATGTCCAACACTCCCACAAAAATGATTACGTCCCAGAAGCACACTATATTTTCTTAGCAGCACAGTAAATTCCCAAATTAAATCCAAAATATTCTTTTAAATAATGATTTCCTGCTCCATTTTCATGATGCTGGAAAATATGAATATTTATTTATGATTTTTTGAAAAGGAAAACAGATATTGACGTTTTCGATGGTGGATAGCATTGTATTAAACTTAGTCAAAACCACTTACACGTGATGCAAGGCAATTCGTCATGCATTAGGAAGGACTAATTAATTAACTAAACTACATTTCCAAAATACTGTACATCTCATAAAAATACATCTCAGGAGTAAGATATATATATAAGAATATATTATATGGATTAGGAGGTTGTCACAAATTAAACAATTTGGGCATTTGGAATTAGTTTCTACTGCATGAGAAAATGAAATGTTGGGTACACTTGCACACTATCTACAGAGAAGCTTGCTATACAAGTTATTAAGAAACAAATTCCATACAAGAATCCCATTCATCTTCCAAGGTTTCTTCTTATTAAAATAAATCTTGTGAGCAGCCAGTTCCATCTGTCATCTGCTGATAAAATGGAGGTTAGCGGCAGTACACTCTTTTCACCATGGCCAGGGATGCAGAAATGCATTTAAATGTAAAATGTCTCCACTGGAATGCAAACGTTTATCAACTTCAGACATTTTAGAATGTTGACTGTGTTTTTCACAGAGTCCAGGGCTGTGTCCCAAATCGCATACTTCCGTGCTCCGCACTACCGTACTTCGCTATGGACTCACATGGATGCGCGTACTCGCTATGCGTGCTTGGAGCATGGAAGTATGCGGTCTGGGACACAGCCCATGTCTGGAGCTGGGACAGCGCTTCATACCCAAAGAGCATCAATGTTATTTGCAACCTTGATAAATTAATGATGCGTATAATGAGTAATATTGTGTGCTCAAATGAATGTGGAACTCTTATTATTTTATGTGAATAAAATTGCTCAGAGAAACGTTTTTTTAATGTATTTTCTTTCTTTTTTTTTTTTTTTTTAAATAAGCAATTTTTTCCCAAAACGATAGGCATCAAACTCATTATATAGGATAAGACTACTGAATCTTTTCCAATAATGTTTAATGAGGCAATAAAATATTGTGGGATCTCTGCCCATTTTTCTGCACTGAACCTTCTGCACTTGTGGAATGCAATGTAGACCAAGACGACTATTTTAAAGCTGTAATTTTGTGGTCCGATAAACATTTCTTGGTTGATTTTTTATGTTTGTTCGGGATCATTTTCTTGATCCTCCAAGATCGACAACCATATTTCACTGCGGGCAGGTGAATTATTGGCTACAGTCGAGGGAGGGAGGGGTTTCCACGGGTCAATTGACAATGTGTCATACCAGTGACCCTCGGGTCAGTGGAGCATCCACGGTCTACGTGAACAGCTTAGCCATGCGTTAAGTATTTTCTCTGTGTTCAAAGCCTGTGTGAGTTTTAACATGTAGCTGGCAGACAGAAGAGAAGAAGAATTAGCTGACAGCAGCATGTACTTATGAGGAGAGCGCGTGTTTCTTCGCTCTGCCTAAATGACAAGGGACAGACCTCAGGCCTTAGCAATTAGGCTGGCTCATAAATTCAATCTGGAATAACAAAATTGGAAAAATCTGAGCAAAAAAAAAAATATTATTACATTACATTACATTCATTTAGCAGACGCTTTTATCCAAAGCGACGTACAGTAAGTGCATACAGAAAGGTCATCGAAGTAACTACAGAACAGATAAGAAAGCACATTCTTCCCATACAGTAGCAGCTATCCCTAGTAATGAACACAATGCAGTTCACAGTGAACTGGGTAAATCAGCTCTAATACAATTCTATTCTAAATATTATAAACTTGAATACCTTAAATACACAGTTCAACAAGAACACATACCATGAGGTCCTAGATAAGTATCAGTCCAGGTGGAGTCTGAAAAGGTGCGTTTTCAGGCCACGACGGAAAGTAGGCAGGGTTGGCATGGAACGTAGGGGAATGGGAAGTTCGTTCCACCACTGGGGAGCTAGGGTGGAAAAGCTCCGCAGTGTGCATGTTTCTGACCAAACTGTCAGAAACAGACTCCATGAGGGTGGCATGAGGGCCCGACGTCCTGTAGTGGGACCTGTGCTCACAGCCCAGCACCGTGCAGCTCGATTGGCATTTGCCAGAGAACACCAGAATTGGCAGGTTCGCTATTGGCGCCCCGTTCTCTTCACAGATGAGATCAGGTTCACACTGAGCACATGTGACAGACGTGAGAGAGTCTGGAGACGCCGTGGTGAATGTTATGCTGCCTGCAACATCATCCAGCATGACCGGTTAAGGTTTAATTGACTTGGCGTTACACTGTGATGATTAAGTGTTCCCTTAATTTTTTTGAGCAGTGTATAGAAAGCAGAATCTACTTAACTGCATACCCAATTTGTCAGCAAATTTTATGTGTTTATCCAGCTGAGGTAATTAGAAAGAGCCCGGATGAGTGGTACCGAACCAGGGTGGGAAGTGGGATTGGGGGGGGGGGGAAGGAAACCAGGACAAAGCAAGCAATACACATACACAAATAAATATACTGTACACCTTTAATACCATACAAACTCTGGCTCGGCGAACGGCACGCCTGATAACGGACGTCGTATACTCGCGCATGAACCCAGAACGAACGAGACAGTAGACAAGTGGACAGTAGACAAGTAGACAGCACATGCCACTCAGGCATCCGCTATGGATGTGATTTTCAATAGAAACGGCCAGCCATTGTTAATGTTGTTTGTGTTTGTCTCTTTATTGGGGCAATTGCTTGTTTATGTATGTTGTATCTGATGACCTTTATCATAAATTTTAGATCATCATGCAATGTAAGTTCACATAATTCGATGCAACTAAGAAATGTCCATGGGGAAAACCAAATAGCTTTTAACTCAGAAGAGACAGGTGGTTGTTGACCTACACAAATCAGATAACGGATATAAAAAGGTACAGTTGAAAATACCAGTCAGAGCAACAAACAAAAGGTTTCATACGTCTGAACAGTTGCAAATTTTCCAGGAAGAGGAGGCCACGTGCATATTGCCCCCAGGCACAATGAGGACGCCACGTGCATATTGCCCCCAGGCACAATGAGGACGCCACGTGCATATTGCCCCCAGGCACAATGAGGACGCCACGTGCATATTGCCCCCAGGCACAATGAGGACGCCACGTGCATATTGCCCCCAGGCACAATGAGGACGCCACGTGCATATTGCCCCCAGGCACAATGAGGACGCCACGTGCATATTGCCCCCAGGCACAATGAGGACGCCACGTGCATATTGCCCCCAGGCACAATGAGGACACCACGTGCATATTGCCCCCAGGCACAATGAGGACGCCACGTGCATATTGCCCCCAGGCACAATGAGGACGCCACGTGCATATTGCCCCCAGGCACAATGAGGATGCCACGTGCATATTGCCCCCAGGCACAATGAAGACGCCATGTGCATATTGCCCCCAGGCACAATGAGGAAGATGGTGAGGAAGGCAATGGAGAACCCAAGGATCACACAGTTTAGCTGAATCTTGGGGTTTCAAAATCAACTGCTAGACACCACCTCCATGTTAACAAACTCTTTGGAAGGGTTGCACAAAAGAAGCCCTTACTGAGAGAAACTAATAAAGGGCCTGGACTTTGCCAAGCATCATTAGAACTACAATTGGAATCATGTGTTGTGGTCAGATAAGACCAAAATTTAACTTTTTAGCCATGCACACCTTCGGCGTGTTTGACGACAAAAGACACACAAAAGGAACGGTACCTGCACCTCATACCCACAGTAAAATATGGTGGTGGGTGATTGATGCTCTGGGACCGTTTTGCTGCTCGTGCTCCAGGGGCCTCTAGGTAAGATCGATGGCGTCATGAATTCCACTAAGAATATTTCAGCCCAAAACATGGTTGCCTCTGCCAGGACCCCCAAACATAACAAAATCAACACAGAAATGGTTGCGGGAACACAAAGTCAATGTTTTGCAAAAGCAGCAAACCTAAGAATATGAAGGATCTTGCATGGAGGGAGTGTCCAAGATCCCTTCTCCAACCTTGTCAGGAAGAGGCTCAGTGCTGTTATCCTCTCCAGGGAAGGCCTCACCAAATATTAATCGTATGGGGTGCCAATAATTTTGAAACCTATGTTTAAAAAAATAAAATAATGTGTTAAGACAAAACTATACAGCTCCCCCGTGATTCAGCCCAAAATACGACACGTGTTGTGTACTTTCACAGCCGTTCTTGCTCGTTTTCATGAAGGCTGACAATAATTCTGGAGTTGACTTCAGTTTGTGGGTAAACTGGGGTACGATTAGATGGCCGTGAATGATTGGCTGAGACACTGGGGACAGGCACCTATGAAACCGTTTGCCTGGGTCAAATAAACCCAGGACATCAGGACATCAAACGTCCAAACAATAGAAACAATATGGTTAATGGTCGCCATTTAGCTCTGCTATTTCACTTTGAACAAAAGTTCCATCCATTTTTTGTCATAAAGATTTGATTAACATTTAAAATATCCACTATAATGAAGGCATTGGGGCATAGCACAAGATTATTATTTTTTTTGGTTTAGTCACTGGTTATGAAATGCATATCTCAGTGTCATTTCTCTCTTACTAAAAGTTTAAACTGCGTCAATTTGACCAGTCTCTTAGTCTATTCCCAAAGGGTCTCCCAACAAAGTTATAACTAGGTCAGATTTCTCATTTTGTGCTGCCGGTATAAGTTTGTGAGGAGTGACTAAGGTTTATTTTTGGCGTCATCAGGGTACGTGCGATTAAAAACATTGAGGGAGTTTTTTTTTTTTTGTACAGTCTATGAGTTGCATGGATAGGCTTAACTGGACAGGAAAGTTTGATTTCGCCAGACGTGATGCCAGAGACGCACGGTTTCTTGTTTCTCCATCAAGGTAACCGGCGAAATTAAATATTTCAGTTCCGTGATTTCGTGACACAGGACATCACACGGAGCGGAAAGGGGAAATTTAAATTACTCTGATGTGTTTTTATTTCGGCGCTGTTGCCTCTTAAAGCCAGTATTAATTAAAACGAATTATGCAAATGTGGATGCTAATTCAAAAAACAGCTCGCTGAAGTGGATTGCCTATGCATAGAGGGCTTCTTTGAAAAGCCTAGCGACACGTAACGTCTTCTCTTTCATTTCCTCCGCCTCTCTCCCACACCTCTTCTCTCCTTTAGGAGTTCAAACCACACGCATCGATAATCTCCTCGATTATTCAGTCTAGCCTAAAATACCAATCGCCCTGTCCTTTTTACGTGATCATCCAGTCAACTTTCCAGAGTTTCTTCTTCCACGTAGGCAATGCGAATGTTTAGTCGCCCTTTTCACAGTTTCTTCCGCAAATATCCCGCCTAAAGGATACCAGTATATCCAATTATGCCAATGAAACATTGACCAAGTTAATTAATTCACTGTTCCACACTATATTGGCTACTTTCCTGAATATGAGGGAAAGGGAACCATTCCGAAAATAATTAAAATTCCATTTGAGAATCATGCATTTCGCCCGTTTTGGAAGGTGATCTGGCGACTCGCACTCTAAAAGCAACGCTGTTTTATTATCTCTCTTCTCTGATATTGTTTTTCTTTTTTTTGGTTTGATTTAAAGATAACAGTGACAGTGATAAACCATCAGATAAACACCCATGGTTGTGCTGAATATTCTTGGGGGAATAGAGTAACAGTAAATTACTGGTTGCGAATTAGGTATTGGGCTGTGATTTTTGAGTTTACTCAAAATATAATGTACAAAGCATTGTTGTACACCTGTTAACTGTGCTGTAGGACCCGAGCTTGTCTTTGTATTGACTGTGTGAAGCTCAGGCCAGTTATATTAAAAGCACATTTAATAAAATTAAGAAATAAAAATAAATAAAAAGAGAGTCAATATTTTCATATTAAGCCATTAGCATAATAGTTACATCAGCCCTGCTCCCTATTTTATATACGGTGAACTCCAGAATTGTCGGAGCCCTTCATTAAAATGAGAAAAGATGGCTGGGCTCAAATATTTGGGGGAGCTGCATACTCTTATTTTACACAATATATATATATAAAAAGGTTTTATTGAGTAGCACAATTCCTTCTGCAAAACATAGGTTTCATAATTATTGGCACCCCTACAATTCAAATTTGAAGAAGCCTCCCCTGGAGAGAATAACAACACTGAGCCTCTTCCGAGCCTCCCTCCTCCTTGCACAAAATGTCAAGATCCTTAATATTATTTTGCGCTTATGTGGACTGTCCACTTTAATTCAGACCGCAGGTTTTCAACAGGGTTCAAATCCAGAGACTGAGATGGCCATTGCAAAACATGACACTTTGTGTTCCCGCAACCATTTCAGTGTTGATTTTGATGTGTTTGGGTTCATTGTCTTGCGGAAAGGTCCATCTATGGCCAAACGAGGCAACCAGGTTTTGCGCTAAAATGGTACTTAGTGGAATTCATTATGCCATCAATCTTAACTGGAGCCCCTGGACCACTAGCAGCAAAACAGCCCCACAGCATCAGTGATCCACCGCCATATTTTCCCGTGGGTATCAGGTGGCTTGTGTGCAGTCGTTTTTTGTCGTCAAACATACGGGTAGGGTGCATAGCCAAAAAGTTCACTTTCTGTTTTTCTGGCCGTTTCTGTTTTTCAAGTCAAGTTCAATTTATGGGTTGCTCTCAGATGGACGTGCGTCCTCTTCCTGGAGATTTTGCAACTGCTCCGATCTTCTGAAACTTTCTGATTATTGCACTGACTGTGCTTAGTGGTCATTTCAATTGTACTTTTTTAAATAAAAAAACTTGTGCTTTGTTTGGTGTTTATAATTTTGGCCGCTCTGTTTTTGAATAAAACATGCCATCACCCACAAATAGTTTTTTTAATGAGAATAATTCTAGTTTCCCCAAAATGTTTGAGCAGAAAATATTAATCATGATGTGTATTGTTTATTTTATGCAATCATCTTTGCTCATTTTCATGAAGGGTGCCAATGATTCTGGAGTTGACTGTATTTAGTCATTAGTCTCTGTACATAAGATGTGTTAGTCTATAGCACTGAGCAGTAGCCGATATAAATCTTTGAACTGCTGCAGTCCGAATCTGCATCTCGGTCATTCCTCACGTTAAGAGATTTATAATTCAGATTTTTGGCTTTGTCAGTCATATATAAAAACAAAGATCATACATTTGAATCAGGCATCAGCAATGGCCTGATAACAATTCTATAAATTATTTATTGAGAAGCAACCAACTCAGCCAAGGATTTAGGTAACTACATAAATAAATCCACAACAGTGGGAAAGTGAACCCACTGTGACAGGGCTCCCTTCGGTCTAAGCTTTGCGTACGGTTTCTTTTTGCACGTTTTTTGGATTTTAATCCCGTTGGTCATGTGCTCTCCCAAGGGGGTGCAGGACACTACAGCTCAGGCGCCCCTTCAGTGCAACGCGACCGTTTATTTTCTTTTTGTTTCTCTAAAACAATCCAAACGCTCTGGAGGAAGTTCATTGTTAATCAGAGAGTAACTGCAACTCAGCGAAACAGTATTACCAGCATATTATAAACTTAGTATTATCTTTTGCCATGAAATGAGATGCAAACCCGTTATAAATCTCAGCTGCACCACTAAGGGCACCATGACTAGCCTATAGCCCGATGCAACCCTGTATGGAATGAACACTTAGCGGCCCATGCGGTACTTCGATTGGACGCAAAGGTAAATTAGCCGTGTTTTGTAGCGCCAATGTGTTTGATCACTTCACAAAAACACAGTGTTGTTACTGGAGCCAGACACACATTACAATATCAAACGTGATCAGAGAGACAGGTAGGGCTGCAATCAAAATGGAGAAAGGATGGCTATTCATTTTTTTATTGCTCATTAAAATTGCATTCTCCGGCTAATGGAATAACCCAGGGGAACAATGGAGGCAGAGACGTAGGATTATAAATAAAATATTTCCCAGCCTACTTGGCTGGCCCAGTCAGCGGGAGACAGAGCTATGGGCAGAACAAACGGAAAAGAGACGGCCAAGAAAAAGGAAAAGACAAAGTCAAAACGAAAGTAAAACCAGACAATAGGGACAAACTGACCCCTCCCATCCAAGACAGACTAAATTTAACCATGGGTTTAACTAGGGACTAGACCTGACCTGTCATATCCAATAAAGACTCAGTATAAGACAGCAGGTTTAAATTGGGACAATCTGACCTGTCATATCCAAAAACGACTAAATCTAACCGTGAGTTTAACTAGGGACAAACTGACATATCACGCCCAAGAAAGACTAACTGCAGGTTTAAATTGGGACAATCTGACCTGTCATATCCAAAAACGACTAAATCTAACCGTGAGTTTAACTAGGGACAAACTGACATATCACGCCCAAGAAAGACTATATCTAAGCATGGGTTCAAGGACAAATTGACATGTCACACACGTGGGTTTAACTACAAACTACAATCTTACCGTGGGTTTAAATATGGAAAATCTGACCTGTCAGACCCAAGAAAGACTAAATCTAACCTTGAGTTTAACTAGAGACAAACTGAGGTGTCACACTCAAGAAAGTCTAACTGCAGGTTTAACTACAAACAGCTGCAGGCGACATGATCTGTGCAGACTGCTCTGAATTGAGATTAAGTGAACCAGCTGATATTTTCACAGCACGGATGCACACACAGGCCGGTATTGGGCTAACAAGCTGACAAGCACAGTATTTATAAATATATATTTTTTGGAGATTCATAAAGAGAAACTCAGCTAAACGAGCAAGCAAACATGAATTTGCAAAAAAGGGTCGTAGAGATTTGCAGAGCTTGCCGAATGTGTGCTCTAGGTACTCAAGATATTACAAAATCAGATAGAGAAAAGAGAAAAAAGATTCCCAGACCAGTAGAAATGAGAATTAAACACACTTACTTTCAATGTGCCACAAAGTCTTTCAGCACCATGTCCTTCAAGAGAAATAACAAATACATAATAAGAAAATAAATATCAAGCAACGTAATCAGTTCTCCCACCTGTACTCACTTAAACGCATTTGCACATTACTACTCACTCTGTGTCACTGCATTTCAGTTTGTATGAAATCTCGCTCTCCCTCTCTCTTCATTAACTCCTGACATACTGTGTCTCAGCCTGTCTCTGGGTTCTGTTTTGGAAGAATATTCTCTCTCTCTCCGTTTTTCGCTCCGTCTCTTTCTCTCAATCTCTCTCGCTCTCTCTCTCTCTCTTTCTCTCCCTCTCCAGCTCTCTATCCCTCCCAGTAATTCATCAGTCTCCTCCCACCGCTTATACCATGTACCGGCACTCAGTTTAGCTCCGTTTCATGCGTTTAAGCGAGTCTCTGGCCGCTGCTGTATAGCTGAGCCTCTCACAGCCTGCTGTCTTTAAAGGAGCGAAGTTTGAATGCTGGATAATTGCAATAATGGGTGGGATTGGAAGAAAACTGAAAAAAACAAAGTCAATAGTGTGTAATAAACAAGATTGTAAAGATCTTCTTCGTTACATAAACATTATTACTTGTTACTTCAATTAACTGCAAGATGCCACAGAACACAAAAGGAATGAGAAAGCAAGCAAGCCGTGGAGAAACTCTATGCACACAGTCAAGGTTGAGGGTTTGGGGAAATATATTTAGTTATGCATTTATGTATTTATGTGAAAGGCTTTTCCACTTGACACATAACTGCACGGCACCAGCCCTGACCGGTAGCAGAAACGCACCCCAAAAAGCCTTTGGAAGCCCTCAACCTTTGTGAAGGAGGCAGCTCCATTTTACCTATAGGCTACCTGGGGAGGTTGAAAAGGCTGGTGACAAGGACTGCTTCACTCATTCTCTCTCCACCAGACCGGTTCTGTCCTCTTCAAGAGGCTGACCACACACACATCGAGTCATCTCCTCAATTATTCAGCCTAGCCAAAAACACGAATCTCACCCATTCACCTGATCACTCTGCCATCCGGTCTCTTCCTTAGGCTACATCATTTTGGCTGCCAATATACCTGAAGACTACCAATTTATCCAATTATAGCCTACCAACAATGATATTCCAATAAAAAACATTTACTGAGTTAATGTTATTTCACTGTTCCAGACTATGAGAGAAAAATTACTAAAATCGTTTATATTTCCATTTGAGATTGCATCCCGTCCACTCACCGCAACAAAACGATTCTATTGGAAGGTGATCTGGTGACGCTCTCTGGCAACGCTGTTTTATTCATCTTTTCTCGGGCAGATACATTTTTTTCCTATGGTTTAAATGATAAACCATTTGATTATCACCCATGTCTGCGCTGAATATTCTTGGTGTAATACAGTAACAGTACCCAGAGTTATGTATTGGGGCTGAGATTACAATTATATCTAACAGCTTACTCAAAATATCATATACAAAGCATTGTAGTTCACAACTGTACTGTAACCCTTAAACTTTTTATTGGCTATGAAGCTCAGGCCAGCTACGTATATTAACATCACTTTTAACATTTAACTTAATATTATAACTTTTAAATAAAATTAAATGAAAGCGCAGTCAATATTTTCTTATTATTGCTCTAAGCCACTAACCTAATAGTTCCATCATCCCCAGCTTGGACACTATTTTATATAGGCTACCATTAGTTTGTAGGTAAGACTTGGTATCGCACAGAGCAGCGTTCTTACATTAGCACTCTTTCCAGATGGACGCTCACACCACCGTTCCCTCCCTCTGTAAACGGTCAAACTTTACCTGAGGGGGAAAAAGAAAGATGAAAAGGAGGAGGTCGTTACGATGAAGGAGGCATTGTGATGCATGAGGCGTTACGACGCATGAGGCGTTACGACGGAGGAGGCAGAGATGATGAATCCTCGGCAGCAGAGGAGTCAAAACAGAACCTTTTTAATTTTTTATTACCGATAGTGTCCAACAGCTCACTGACAATGTGAGCTTTCAAAAGAGAAAGGTCAGGACTCGGGAGAGGACCAAAACCAATCGGCTTTTCACATCATAATCACATTATTATCAAAGACGAATATCAGGGGGTCTAACAACCTGGCACGATCATACAGAGGTGATGCTGACGGATCAAGGTGACCGGGGGGAGGGGGAGATGAGCACTTCTCCCTCTCAACGCAAATTTGTCTTGTCTGTCTTGCCGGCAGACGGCTTCTCAATCTCACCCCCACCTCTCCCCTCTCAAGGACTCATGGACAGTATATAAATGGTTCAAAGGAACCCGCCGTTGTTGCCCTGGAGCTTTCAGTTTAAATAATAAGGGGGGGAGAAATCTCAATTTGAGGGTTTAAATAAGTGTCCGAAAAATGCAACTCAGCTTGGCAGTATTACCATATTTCTTCAGTATATTTTAACCTTTATCTTTTACTTCAAAACAGGACCCTAATCTCGGCTGTGAACACAGTATTACCCATCTCTATATGCCACACACTTTTAGAGGCACTGGATGTGAAGGTAAGTTGGCCGTGTTTTGTAGTGCCAATGCATTTGATCACTCTACAAAAACATTGGTGAGATGGCCATAGATGACCCCTGGTATTAAAATCAGTCCTAGAGGTCAGAACACTGGTTTGATTCAAATCAGTCCTTAAATGGATGTTAAATCATCTTATCTCTTTTAAATAATATAGCACAATGTGAACATGGGGTGTTTATTCTACATGGCAACCATAACTATGTGACATAATGTGGCTCAAGAGGGTAAATAATTCCTCTAAACATGACAAGCACCGAATTAAAAAATTAACAGCTTGTTAAAATTCTGGGATTGCAACAAAAACCAGCATACACAGGGGAGCCCCAGGACCATTTTGGGAACCCCTGCGATAGACAATAAAATATTGTAAATATACTGGAAATAATCATCTCAAAATAGTCCATTAATTTTATCCCATTAGAGGCCATTTTATTTTAGGCCAGGTAGTTTCAACATAAACTCACTAACTATATTTAAATTTACATATGCTGTTCTCGAATGGTTACCGTTGTCTCATAATTCATTTAAATACATGAGGCAACTTGCACAACTGCTCCCCCAATCTCTCTCTCTCCCTCCCTCCATCCATCCATCCATCCATCCGTCCGTCTCGACTGAAGTGTAGGACATACACTCTACAGGGAGAAAAGATGGATCGGCCGGGGAGAGAAAGATTAAAAAGAAAGAGGGAAGGGGAAGAATACAGATAAAGGAGTAAAAAGGGAAAAACAGACTAAAAGAGGAAGGAAAAATAACTCCAGACTGATTCAATAATAAAAAGGATGCTTCCTTACTTTATTTCAAAATTATCTCCTTGAACCAGAAATGACAATAAAAAGACAAACACAAACCAGAGATTAAAAAAGAATAAACAATAGAAGTATTGCCAGAAGCAACCAAAAACCCCTGTATGATTTTTCATACAGCGATACTAAGAAAGGCGATACAATAGGAGCCTCTTACATCCCACAGCCTTCTAACATTTTTCTCTTGTATTTCAAACAGTGAAAAGCATTAATAAAATTAGAAAAAGAAACCATTATCAGTTCCATAAAAAAAACACGTTTTTTCAGGGGGAAAAAAAAAAACCTTGAAACATTATACATTTTTTTAAAAATCCCACTGACATTACTAACAGTTCCCTGCTTACTGTTGCATCAGCCACGCGATGTTCGCCTCTTAACTGCTACATTACTGTGAGGACTCCCTCCTTTCCTTTAAGATAAAAACAGCCAGCTGACGCAGGTACGCTGGTAACTGAACGGTGAAGGTAGGTAGTGCCAAAACACAATGGCGGAGGGAGGCTTCCATACAGCTGTCAATCACCACATGAACCAATCAAGCAAACCTGTGCGTTTTGTTCACTCAGGAGGCTACAGACAGCAAGCAACGGCTCCGCCCATTTTGGTGGTTGGTGAACCCTTGCCGGGATGTAGTGCTGCCCGTCTCAATCCCACTCTAAACCCAAAACAACAGAGGTGGCTGGGCGTGGCCCTTCTACAATACCTGTCCCATATTAATCCTGTCAGTTCGGGACCTTCATTGAAATTCAGACCATAAATAAAAAAATCCCCATAGAACGTTATGGCCATTTATCAACTAGTGAATCTAATTCAAATTCATCTTCTGAAAGGAAACTGAATTGATTGCAACCCTGAAATAGATCCTTGCTCTCAACCAGTTTCCATTGATCTTCAATGTATTGTCAAGCAGTTAATTAACCTGGTTAATCAATTTGTATAGAAAATTATTACGGTTTAATTTTGTGACGGCATTATTTTTTTTGTGCGTGACACAATGACACACTCACTCAGATTATTTGTGAAAAAAATGCCGGATCCATGTGTCAAAACTGCTGACAAAATATTCATTAATGTAATGGAGTTTAAATACTCATGAAGAAGCACCCATCGCCTGAAAATGGGTTTTTCTGGTGTGATACACAGCTAGAAGTGAGATTTCACTAAATTTACATTTTGTAAGAGAAGAAAAGAGAATGCTACAGCTTTCAATTTTGCTGAATAAAGACACACAAAACAGGGGCAGAATTTTAAGACAAAAATGTAGGCATTACAAGACAATGCTTTGTGAAGTCAGGTGCTTCAGCAATGAGTGGCCTAGCTGGGTACGTGAAAACCCCCAAAGGGTTGGGCGGGGAGGCTGTGAGTTACTGCTGCATTGTGGGTAAAATCATGTGCCTCAGCAGTGAGTGGCCTAGCTGGGAATGCGGAAACGGAAGGATCCTTTCAGGGAACCACGGTGTACGGCTGGTAGGGCAGCATCTTCTGCCGCTGGTTAATGGAGAAGATCCAGTTGGGTTTCACAAAACTCAGACCGCCGTTCTCCATCAGGGCCTGAGAGAGAGAGAGAGAGAGAGAGAGAGAGAGAGAGAGAGAGAGAGAGAGAGAGAGAGAGAGAGAGAGAGAGAGAGAGAGAGAGAGAGAGAGAGAGAGAGAGAGAGAGAGAGAGAGAGAGAGAGAGAGAGAGAGATAGAGAGAGAGAGAGAGAGAGAGAGAGAGAGAGAGAGAGAGAGAGAGAGAGAGCTTACAACACGAATCTGACAAACGACTCAAACCAAAGACCTTGCAGCCAAGTAAAGTAAAAAGAAAAATCAAATCTTCTACTTCCACAAGAGAGCATTCTGCTTCCTGTATGCAGCAGGTATAATTGAAATGACAAAGATGATTGATTCATTAATTGATAATATCGATGGTCTATCATGACCCAGACCCTCACCACAGGGTGAGACTGATGTAAAAGCGTAAACTAGTCCTCTCCTCCAGTCCGGCATGTAGAAAGGACAGCAAGTGGGCCAAACACCCTGTTTTTAATTTATTCTTCAAGAAAAAATGTCAGCATTTTCTTTGGTAATTATAATTTGAGAAGAAATGTCAGTTTTAAACACTTTGGATGTTAAGAAAACATGAAAACAAAATGTTAAATGAAAAACATGACCTCATCCTCTCTTTTCATTGGAAAGAAAGGAATTCTGGGTAATGACAACAACGGAATCAAAATGGAAAATGTTCCCAAATACTGCTAGCAGCTACACAGTGTTCCTCCGGCTAAAATGGCCTGAGTGTGACCTCATTGCAGTGTTGTGCAAGTTCACACTTCACAAAAGCTAGCTCAAAGTTCAGTTCACACAGCTTCAAATTAGCTAGTTCACGTTCATCGTTCACAATTTTGAACTAAGTTCACAGTCCCAAAAAATTTACTAGTTCACGTTCATTTCTTCAGTTTTTTTTTTATTTTTATTTTTTTAAATGAGCTGCATTATCTAACAATATTGCACACATTTTTTGTGAATTAGATAATCGCCCCAGCTCATTCCAAAGTGATTACTACTACTACTAACGGTTAAGATGTACCTACAGTCGCCTACTACTAGGGATGTTCCTAACGACTAATTTCCCTGACGTTTAAACGGAAGTTTAAACTTAGACTAGTCGACTAGTCTACAAGTAAGAAAACACTCAGAAAACAGTCAAAATTGAGCACAATTTAATCTATAAGGTTAAACATTGTCCGAAAAAATATTGCGTATATTATAAGAGCCATTCGAAACCGTTAATCACATTCTTCAATAACCAAATCGTATTTTAAATGCCGCTGAAATGTGTGCCACTTTGCGCCTTGCATTATGAAAATTGCACATTATCCTACAAAACATGACAACAACTCACTAAATAAAAGTTAACAAATAACATTTATTGAAAACAATATTCAACGTAACAAAACATTTTTAGGAAACGTGCCTGATTATTACAACGGCATTTTCATTGGGTGAACGCGATCGCATAGCAAACACAGTAAAAAATAATAATCGGTCATCAGAAAAGCTACCGATAATAGGAACACAAAAAAATAACAATTAGGCCGACTGATCGACGTGACATTAGATTAGTTTTATTGGGCTATTCAACAACGCGATAGGCCTACTTACTCTTTCCACCTCGCTGGTTTAACTTGCAGGGCGAACAGGCTAATGCGTTTTGTTTTTTTCCTTCGTTTTTGTTAACATTTGTATCGTTTTTTTATAAAGCAACATTTGACCAGGAAAACATGACATTTCAGTGTAAATTATGTCAATATGTAATTTAAATGTGTACATTAATAACCGACTAGCCCTGCGTTCTTTAGAGTATTAACAGAGAGAAAATGCTGTAGCCTACACCATTAATAATCGGGTTTAGCCTACAACTCGGCGTGAATCAACCAGAAACCTTGACAAAGGTATATGGCCAACACTTTAATAGCCTACTTTTTATTACAAAATTATTACATGTGGCTGTTTGAAACCAAATTGCTGTATAAAACATAATTAATATGCGATTGTGTTCAGCTAATGACAGCTAATAGGCTACTTCTTATTTAAAGTGGTGGCATTAACAACAGTCAACAGATAAATACAATTTTGTATAATAGAAGAAATAAATAGCCTAATGGTTCAAATAAACATATTTTATGGTGTCCAAATAAATCTTTACCAAATACTATTTAAAACTAATAAACAAAACAGGCTCCTGTACACACGCATCAAGATCTGGCTTGTTTGTCGGATTTGGCTGGCTATCTCTCCTATACAGCCATCCATCCACCACATTTTCAGTAGGCTATTGGATTCTAGGATCTGAGAAAAAATAAGATTTATATTTGCATAGACTAATAAAATAGCTATATGCAAATACAACCATTAAATGGCTATTCTTATGCCACGTAATATCTAACGTTACAATCAATGACCGACAGCGTTATTTTAGGCTATACACCTAATGTTTAACGTCTGCTAGAATATTGGAGATGGGAAAGTCGTAAATAAATGTAAACTGGATGGGATTGTAAACTAGCATGAAAAGTAAGGGAGCATGAACAGAAAACATTGAGCATATTAAAAATTTGCATCAAGCAGGTGATTTGGGTCTGAATAAAATATCAAAGCTAGTTTACTAACTTGATTTGATACCAGTTAGACTCAGCTGTCTGAAACGGCTTCAAATTCCAGCTGGCGCCACCGGGAGAAAGAGATGCGGCTTGGGTAGTTCGAAAAAATCAAACAAACAAACAGGACTGTATTAACCGGAAGTACCAAAATCTTGTGACTCCGACTCTTCAAACCCGAACGGTACGGAGTCGACTCAGAAAAAAGATCAGAACTGCCCACCAGTACTCGGGTGCCGTAAAACACTCTCGCGGGAGTCAACAACGCTCACGTTCATTAGCTGCAAACTGATACGTTCAGTTCACCGTTCACCAAAAACATGAGCATGTTCAATAAACGCGCTCTTTTAGCACTGCCTCATTGTCTTTCCTTTTAATTCAGACTGCTCCTTTGAACCGCAGAGCAGTGTGTGGGCGCTTTCATACGGCCTCCTATAAACTGTGAGAGAGTGGGAGGCCTCACTCGTCAGATTCATAAGCATAATGAACGAAAATTAAATCTGCGTTCGCACAACGGACAAAAAGACGGCCCCTACAGTCTCAAACTTGTGTCCTTGACCGTATACCTTTTTTGCAGTCTCTCGCGAAAGCAGGAAAATGTTTCCTGCCACGTGACTTGCAGGGCACGTGCCCAGTTACCGCAAGCATGGCACTACACCAAGGAGGAGAGAGATTGACACAAAAAAAAAGGGAAGGAGAAAAAAGGAATAGAAAGTGTGTCCCACTCACATCCTCAAAGGAGTCGTGCCACCCTTCGCTGGTGATGACAAACTGGACCTTCTCACTCATATACTCCTCCACGGCGCTGAAAGACACAAGTGTATTCATTCCATTATTTTTCTATTCAATCTTTTAAAATTCCTTACTTTAGAAAAACTGCAGCGGTATATAGATATACGTAACAAATGTTCATGCCAAATTGAACTAAAACACAAAATTATTTCTGCAACGTGCCGTTCCATTTCCTGAAAATACCTTAATACGTGACATTAAAATACATCATCTCCCATAATGCTCTCTTGGCCACAATATTACCCTACGGGAGACTCTGCGGTGCATCGAACGGGATATGAATTTGAGAAAAAGAGCAAAATGCAGGTCCCTGATCTGCACGCTCTCACCGACGGCACCGTCTTGCTCACTCACCCGTTAAACGCGATAATGTACCTCAGCAGCAGCCGTCTCTCATTGGCCGGGAACTTCCCGTACAGGAAGAAACGCTTTCCAGTCAGGAAGTCTGAACGAGATGGGATGGGGGGGTTTCTTACATTATGTCTGTGATACAGAGACCGTTCCACTTTTAAGGTTTACTTTAATGCACAGAACGAACAACGAGAAAGACGAGACCGATATGTTCACATATTTACAAAACAAACTAAATAATCCACTCACGACCAGAAAAAAAGAAACCGGAAAACCAAAAGAAAACAACTATTTTGCAGAACTACAACACAAACACAACAACGAAAAAAGCAAAAAAAAACACCGCCACCACCATTACACGAAACAGATCATCTTACAAGAGACCAAAAACAAAATGAATTTTTTTAAAAAGAGAGCGAGAGAGTGCGCTTGTGTGAGAGCGAGAGAGCTTGTCTGAGAGCGAGAGAGAGAGCTTGTCTGAGAGCGAGAGAGAGACAGCTTGTGTGAGAGCGAGAGAGAGACAGCTTGTGTGAGAGTGAGAGAGAGAGAGACAGCTTGTGTGAGAGCGAGAGAGAGAGACAGCTTGTGTGAGAGCGAGAGAGAGACAGCCTGTGTGAGAGCGAGAGAGAGACAGCTTGTGTGAGAGCGAGAGAGAGAGACAGCTTGTGTGAGAGCGAGAGAGAGAGACAGCTTGTGTGAGAGCGAGAGAGACAGCTTGTGTGAGAGCGAGAGAGAGACAGCTTGTGTGAGAGCGAGAGAGACAGCTTGTGTGAGAGCGAGAGAGACAGAGTGTGTGTGAGCGAGAGAGAGAGACAGCTTGTGTGAGAGCGAGAGAGAGACAGCTTGTGTGAGAGCGAGAGAGAGAGACAGCTTGTGTGAGAGCGAGAGAGAGACAGCTTGTGTGAGAGCGAGAGAGACAGCTTGTGTGAGAGCGAGAGAGAGAGACAGCTTGTGTGAGAGCGAGAGAGAGACAGCTTGTGTGAGAGCGAGAGAGACAGCTTGTGTGAGAGCGAGAGAGAGACAGCTTGTGTGAGAGCGAGAGAGACAGCTTGTGTGAGAGCGAGAGAGAGAGACAGCTTGTGTGAGAGCGAGAGAGAGAGCTTGTGTGAGAGCGAGAGAGAGAGCTTGTGTGTGAGCGAGAGCTTATGTGAGAGCGAGCGAGAGAGAGAGAGAGCTTGTGTGAGAGCGAGAGAGAGACAGCTTGTGTGAGAGCGAGAGAGACGCACTTGGAAGTTCGGGGATGGGTTTGTCCTCCTCCGCCTCGGCGTCGGTGTTCTCGTCCGTCGACCCGGCGTAGGGGTCCTCGCTGGCCCCTCGCGCCACCCCCTCTGCCCCTCTCCTCCGTCGGCTCTCGCTCTCGGCCCTGACGAGACCCACAAACGATCAGCCTGCGCATGTGACCACAGTGCTGTACAGCGCTAATGGCCGACGAGTACACGCTCTCCGAACGAAACGTGCGACTCACCCGCCGCTTGCTCTCACTCCACCCGTTAACCCCGTAGAGACACTGAGCTGGAGGGGGCACTTAATGTGCAGTGCACTCAGGCAGCAGGGATATAACGGTCAGTGGTTGGGTCGTTAACACTAGCTGAATCTCTAATAGTCGGTACGGCTGCGGTTAGCAGGTTTTTAACGGTCAGCGGTTGGGCCGCTAACACCGATTGTATCCCTCTAAGAGCCAGGTGCCACCACGGTTAGAAGGTTTTTAACGGTCAGCGGTTGGGTCATTAACACTACCTGTATCTCTCAGAGTCAGTATCACCACGGTTAGCAGGTTTATAAAGGTCAGTAGTTGGGTCAGTTAACGTTGCCTGACCGTGACTTCACTTGAGGGTCCCTCTGAAGGGATGACAGCGGCACACAGTGGTACTTAGAAGGGCATTAAAAATGATGGATACCCCAATAACCCCCCTCACCTTTTCAGCTCATCCTCCGTGTCCATTCCCGAGTCGTCGTTCTCTGTTCACATCGGAGACAAAAGAAAACTTTTAACCCTTTGAAGAGTAGGTTGTTTATTTTTATTTTTCAAAATCGTAAGTCAGTGTCATCAAACTCTATCGTTTCCAACTACCACTAGTGATCGTTACATCAGCATTAGAAAGTTCAGTCAAGAACATTCAAATCGTATATTTGTGATTACCTTACAAGGTTAATGACTAATCATTCACTCTTGTACCTCAATAAAACATCACTTTCCCCTGTACTCTACAGTATGTATACTTTTGCCACAGGATTGCATTTTTCTGTAGTTTTTTTTATTCATAATGACTCCAAGAAAAAGTTTTACATTAATCTACCACATATCAGCGCAAAGGAAATTGGAATGAGCATTTGCCATGCCAATAGTGACAAGTATATACGCCATTGCCTATATTATGTACGATAACATGAAAATAAAATAGTATTCCGCCATCTGCAAAATGCTGCCAAATGTTCCATCTTCAATGAGAACGAGTAGCCAACATCAAAAATAAAATGAACGATTGCACTACAGTATGTGAAATGCACTCAAAATGTGAAAATAACAAAAGGCCTATCAATCATATTGGAAAGACAGTGCTCGAGTGGAAAAACAAACGTAAATATGTAGCCAGCGAGACCAACTGCATTTTAGATGCAAAATCACTTACATATCGGGAAAGAGAATACTCCCCTCCCTAATGCGTTTTCTATAGAGCTTCCGTAATACGAGACCGTTAAAACAAAAACTGCCATTACGCTGGGCTGTAGTAAATTGTTCAAAGCACCCAAGAAGACATGGCATACAACTTTGCGAAGGTTATAATGTACTCTATTGGATAAAAGAGCTGACAATTAAACCAGAATGAACTGTAATGAATGAGACAGGCTTGCAGGGCATGAGGGGTATTATAAGTCGACGTTTCAGAAAGTGTAATAGCGGTATAAAATGTTGTATAATTCTCAAACCGATTGTACCAAACAATAAATTACCACAGAATTTTTAAAGGAATATCTCGATGTGTAAAGGTAGGATTGTATATTTATTTCATATTTAGTAGCATATATTGCTAGTAGAATACATGGTAGAAAGAGATTACTTTCACATATTTATTTTGCATTTGAGTGAGCAGGGCTTTTCATGGCTTTTCAGGGCTTTTCTGGCATATGAGCAGGCTATTGTTGGGTTTATCTTGTTGCTATGACGGAATTCAAATTTTATATGATGAATAAATATATTTATGAACTCAAACATAGATGCTATTGTCCACTATGTCATGCATGGGTAGGTATAGACTGAGCGGCGGGGGGGTGTACGTTAAATGGACTTGCTACAGAAAAATAGTGACACTTTGAAACTCTGTATTGGGCAGAAATCTTCACGAATTGTCTACCAATAAAGTTAAAACACGGAGTTTGGGGCCTCGCGGTGGTACAGCGGTACTGCACCGACAGAGTTTGTGTGATTTTCACTAATACTTTGACAGCAGGAGCAACGAATGTCTCAGTTGAGCAAAGTATCTGTGCAAAGAAGTTAATGGCAGACTTTAATACTTAATCTTTAAATTTGGGTTATAAGTGTCACCTCTGTACATTCACATGAGTGTATACACACCGAGTCCGACACAGTAGAAACTCTCTAAAGAATAGCTGCTGCTTAAAAGCCGATCTCAGACAAGGTTTCTGAAGTTAGTCGACGCCGCGGCGCACAGGTTGGATTAGCGCCGTGCGGCTTGAGGACCCCGTGACTGTCACACGCTCACGCAACACGGCAGGAAACACGGACCCGAACGACATAACACACGCTAGTCTGGCTCGGCTGCCTCTCGCATTAGCATAGAAATGAGAAACATGCCCAAGTCCCTCCGCACCCATTTCCGTCTGCTCTACATCTCTCTCTCTCTCTCTCTCTTTGCTGATCCCTCTCCACTTCATCTCATTCTTCCTGTGCTTTAACCGCTCGGACATAAACCTCCTCTCTGCTCTCCCTCTTAACAGTTTCTGCGCTCAGCCTCGGCTAGGCGAACTCGCGGCGGACTGAGGAGGAGAGAGGCGGAAAGGCGCTATAAAAGGTCCGTCTGCCACGGCGGGATTGGAGTTGACCAATTTTTAAAAAAAAATTATAATTTATTAAATATCAATTCCCTTATTTAAAGACCCCCAACCCCAGACATCATAATATGAATAAAAACACTCGCCTCCCCACTCCAAGTCTTCTCTCTCTCTCTGCGCATACGTCCACTTCACCCATCTCTCATCTACCCTCAATCCTTTCATCCTCCCTCTCTATCTATCCCTCTCCCGCTCGCCCTTTCCCTTCCCTCAGTCCACGGCTCAGGAACAACACAGGCACTTTCTAATTAAGGAATTCAGATCTCCACCCCCCCCACACCTCTCCATCCCTCTTGAACTGCACTTCAGATTTTCTTTCCTTTTTATCCCCCCCTTTCTCCCCTCTTCTCTCCCAGCCCCCCTGTCTCATGTCATTTATAAGCGCTTTTATTCACAGGAAAGTGTAGTTATATGTACTCGACTAAAATGGCTGCCCAGGAATCCTGGTCTTACTCACTGTCTCTTTGCACACTTTCTCCGTGGTTTTTACCTTGATAAACGTTGACAAAGGCAAAAGGGGTATAGGACACGCCTCCAAAGCAAGATGGCCGTCATAGAGATAAAAAGGTCAACACACAAGACACAAAACGAGGCAGAGCGATTCCAGAACAATATGAGGTGGTTAACGGATGAGTGACCTGCATCTTCCATGTCGGTGGAGCCCCCATACTCGTCCTCCTCAACCCGCTCTTTCTTTATTGGAAGTTTTTTGGGCGTGGCATGCTTTTCCTCCTTTTGAGCCTTCCCTTTCTGGCGAGAGGGAGAAGGGGGGGGGGGGGGGAAGAGAGATTCACGAAACATGAATCTGACAAACTACTCAACTCAAAGACCTAACAGCTAAGTACAGTAAAAAGAAAATCTAATCTTCTACTTCCCCGAGAGAGCATTCTGCTTCCTGTATGCAGCAGGTATAATTGAAATGACCAAGATGATTAATTAATTGATAATATCTATGGTCTATCATGACCCAGACCCTCACCAGACCCCTGAATATTAAGTACACTCTTGGGCCTTGTCCATTGTGGCAGGGTGGGCCTCTGCTTGCAGGGAGAGAGTGTGAGCTGAGCGGCTCTCTGAGTCTGCACCACAGCTGTCATACGTTGATCAGCGCCTCACGGTGATTCTTAATCATGTAATTGATTGATTGTTTTACCGATTAGCGTGACAGTGAGCCTGGGCTTCAAAGGCAAGCCCGGAAGGTAAACGGGGCTGGCTAGAGACGGAAGGAGACTGATGGAGTTGAGTAGTCCGGAGTCCAGTAAACCATTTACACAGCGTTGGGTGTAAACGAAATAAAACTAAACGTTTTCCCAAGTCCCTCCCGTGTTGTTAAACTTCTTACCACAAGCGGTGGCACTCGAACTTGCCACATCCGTGTTGTATATTACATTCCCTGCTCCTGTAAACGGCAGTCATAGCCTCTCCAAGTCGATCATTTATTAACTGGCAGCTCCTTTTCTTATCGACAAGGAACGTTGCCATGACATCCAGAGGTCAATACGACACCAAATCCCCTTCCCCCCCAACACGACCTCTGATCAGCGTTAAGCAAAGCGCCAAACATTTACCCCTTTGTCTTGTTCCTCTTCGCTCTCCTCCTCTTCCTCTGCATCGCTCCCTTCTGAGCTGGACTCCGCCCCGTCCATCAGGTACCTGTGAGTGAACAGGAAAGGGTCAGGAAAGCCAAAAGAAAGGGACAGGCAAAGAGCCCTATCAGAACCAGAGCCTAGTATAACATACAGTGCCCTCCACAATTATTGGCACCCCTGGTAAAGATGAGTAAATAGGGTTATAAAAAATTCACCGTTTGGTGAATTAGCTTAATCTCACACTGAAAAAATTTGAAACAGTATTCCAACTTCAAGTCTTTTTTCAAATCCCTGTGTGCAGACTCTACCTGGTTTTTGTTTGTAGATGCTAGATAACAAATTTAGTGCAAATGGGTCAATGCATCTATGATGATAGATTTTAAGTGATTTTTAATTCTTTCAAAATGGTGGTACATCCACATTGATGCTCTAATGGATCCTAACGGCACCAAATGTGGTCAATGGTGTTTGGGACATAATTTCTGTCAGTTTGATTCCAATAAAATAGGTGAAAGCGGGACAAGTAGCAAATGAACCAACACAATCCAAAATGGTCGCCAATTCAAGGTGGCTGTGGTCGAAACATACATGTTCATGTTTGGACCGAGGGGTTTAGTCTCTCGTACCCATTTCAAATCTCTATAATAAAACAGTGATTTTAGTGAATTTTTCAATTATGAAAAATCATTGTGCTCGGATTATAGCGCCACCCTATGAGTTCATCGGGCCAAACCTCTGGTGCTGTTCTCAAGACGCAATTCTGAATAAACCTACCAAGTTTCGTTGTATTCTGTTAAACTGTTTTGGATTTATGAGCTTTCTGGTAAAAAGCCAAGCCCACATGCAAATTCATTGGCCCAAATGGCAAAGTTCTTCAGACAGAGGAGCAGAGGAGCTGGATTAGCTGCTTGACCCCCTAATGAGGTTGAAGTGCAGACTGTCAGCTTTAATTTGAGGGTCTTTTCATCCATATTTGAAAAACCGTTTATAACTTATCGAACATTTTGTACATCATTTTCGGCATCAAAAACATTGGACAGTTTAACAATGTAGAATAAAGTATTCATTTTTTATATTTGGTCGCATATCCTTTGCATGCCGTGACTTCCAGATGTCTAATAACAAAAGACTCTTGATATCTTATTCCCTGGTACTTCTACAAGCGATACTATAACCTCTCTGCATTTGAATGGATCTCTATGGGAATTGGGGGTGAGACTAGATTTAGCTGTAAATTATGCTGGAACAGTATGGAATACATGGTTGGCTAATGTATTCATCAAGGGTCTGAGGAATCAAACGAGCCTCAACCAGCCTCAACACTGCTGCCATATATGCAGTAGATATGGATGGATCACTGTAAGGGTTGTTTCTCCTGACAAATTTTCCTATTGAACTCTATGGAAAAATGGGATAAACGGGAAAAATCAGATGAAGAAAGCCTTCAAGTTATCCATCCATATCTACTGTATATCCCTGCCTGCGTTCCGTCGTGGCTTGAAGAAACACCTCATCAGACTCCACCTTGACTGATATACCTCTCATGGTACTTGTTTACCTGTTTGTTGAAGTTTATAATAATATTTAGAATATAATTGTAGTATAACTGATTTACCCACAGTTTACTGTGAACTACATTCAATGTTCATTACTAGGGATAGCTGCTACGTTATGGGAAGGATGTGCTTTGTCTAATCTGTTCTGTACTTCGATGACGTTTCTCTATGCACTTAATGTATGTCGCTTTGGATAAAAGCGTCTGCTAAATGAGTAATGTACATCTGACAGCAGAGTGATGGTTTAATGTGAGGGTATTTTCATATGGATCAAAATAGCCTCACATTAAGCTGACAGTCTGCACTTCAACCTCATTGTCATTGTATCCTTTCAAACTCAAAGTGCTAGAGTACAGAACCAAAATAACAAAGAACGTGTCACTGTCCAATGAATTATGGTGCTCACTGTATATGGCAGACAGAAACCTTCACGCCTTTTTCAACCGTACTTTGCATTCTTTAAGAATCAAATCTCTTTCTTCCTCGCTTCCCAGAAATAATGAAAAATACAAGAACAACTCCGCTTACATTGGGGGAGGGTAAAGAAAATCTCTGCTGTCTATCCTGTCTATTTCATGGTTACACTACCCAAGAGATAGAGTAACCTCACAGAACAGCATATATATTCTCCCCCCTACAACAAAGCACTACAATTAAATAAAGATAAATTATAAATAATAAAAGTTAAACTAGTAATAAAGCAATATTCACTTACTGATACTCAGTCACTGAAATTATTATTATTATTTTTTTTTACATTTTTGATATCCTAACTGCCACCGTTGCCACTGCTACATCGCTTGCCTTCATGACAGTTTTATGGCTGGAAAATTTTATGGACAGTTTTATGGCTGTTAAATTTTATGGAAAGTTTTATCGCAGGAAATTTCACTGGGGCAGTCCTGGTCAAGTGCTTTGCTCAAGGGTACAGAATGGAACCCGCGATCCAATAGTTATGAGACAAGTTCTCTGTTTATTAGGCTACACAGCCGCATATTAGAATAGAATAGAATAACTTTTATTTTCCCGTTAGGGAACTTCAGTTGTAGGGACCAGCAACAACAAAAAAAGACAGACAGTGGGGCAGGCCCACAACACACAAACAATCATATCAAATAAAGACATTCAAGAATCATTGCATTAATCAAACTAATTAAGTGAATTAAAGTGGAATAGCCTACAGCCAAAGGTCATGATTAAAAATAGCCCCCGCTGTCCCGAGATGTCCAGTGTTATCAAGCAGTCCAACACACACACTCCACCTCCACGACTTTCCTCCATACACGCAATGTTGCGGTCTCTGTCCACTAGGGATGTTAACAATTAATCGACTATCAATTAATTGCTAATAAGAATTTAATCGATAAGATTTCAAATGAAACAATTAACTGAACAATCTGCGGTCTTGTTGTAATTGCATCAACGGGAGTTGCGTGAAACGTAATCATGATTTAATGTCTCCACGCGAGGGCGCCAAATCCAGCCTAGTGTTATTATTGAAGAGGCCGCGAAGTTTAGCCTACACAAGACACAAAAATGAAGCGGGCAAATTTCAAGAGGGATTATGTTAATGCTGCTAGCGCCTAGCGGAGCAACGGTTTCGCTTGCAACAGACGACAGAGCGCAATTTTTTCCCCCGTTAAAGTAACCTACACGCCTTCATATTCTATTTTTGTTATGCTACAAGAATTCCTGTTTCTCAACTGTTACAATACATCTTTGATTGAGGAATATAACATGCATTTTGTATTCTGTAGATCATAAGCTATATAAACTATATTTAGCTTTTATGCTATCAATTAATCGTCGATTGTTTGTTAAGGTTAACAACTATCGATTAAGGAAATTCCTTGAAATTTACCGACTGTCCACTGTCAACACGAAGCACCGAACTGCGTCAGGCTTCCCATTCGTCGCCTCCCTCCTCCCCCGCATTAGCGTGTGCCGTCGCTTCAGAAATGCTACGTACTGCTAACGCTAATGAAGAAACTCAAAGCTTTATTTCAGTTGAAGTTACAGGCCCAAAGGGCACACTCCCCTTAGTGCAGGAGGGAGTTAAGGTTTGTCAGAAAGCCATGCTGCGCAGATATAAATTAGGGCAGGGGGTGTGCGAGTTTGTTCAAATACTTGCCGTGCTGGTAGGGTGTCAAATGAACACCAGCCAAACGCCGCTTGTTGTTGGTAAGATTTTGACGCAAGCAGCCAGTTTGGCAGGTAACCAACCAGATTGTGTTATATTATAAAAGGAAATGTGGCTGATAAAATGTTGAAAATAGCTGGTGATTTTTAGAATCCACAGGCCACTCTGGCCAATAGGTGGAAAGGTTAATTTCATGCCCTGTGTGCTGGTATAAAAGAGTACGTGAATTTGTTCAAATACTTGCTGTGCTGGTATAAACGAGGGGAGGGTTATTAGTTAGTTGGTAGAAACGAGGAAAGAACAGCCCAACAGGTTGTTCCAGAGAAACAGGCAATTTATTACAAGCCAACATGCCGACAGGGTCGAGAGAGAGAGAGAGAGAGAGAGAGAGAGAGAGAGAGAAAGAGAGAGAGAGAGGTGAGAGAGGAGAGAGGAGAGAGAGAGAGAGAGAGAGAGAGGAGAGAGAGAGGGGGCCAAACCCTAATTCAATCTAATATTCCGCTTGGGAATCACAGCATTTGCATTGGGTATCTTCAATGCTTCAATGACATTGAAATTAAAAAAATACCGCCCACCTGTTTTTCCCTGACAGAAAACGGGCAAACCGACGGCAGTTCCTATGCTGACTGATAATGCCAGGGTTTCACGCGGTCACTTGAAGGTCAGAAATATAAAAACTTGGGAGAAATGGGAGGTTTTAATGAAACCCGTGGGTTACGGCACTGTGACAGGGGTGCAGTGCCGTAGTAGGACCCGTCTTCCGGAAGCAAAGCGAACATTAATGATCCCACAGTACCTTTTTCACCCAGGCGTCCAAGCCAATGTCACAGAGACAGGTGTGAGAAGAACGAGAGTGAACGTTCTGGTAAAATAGTAAGCTTTGCCAACGGCACCCGCCTGGGGTTTAGTACAAACTAATTTACTCATGGGTGATCAAACCTTTTTTTAAATGAAATTTCTTTTGAATACATTTTTTATTCTCTTTTGACAGCATTTTCCATTGAGGATGAGACGGATGGGAAAAGGGAAGAGATCTGAACTGCAAATGTATGAAAGCAGAGTGTGATGATGCGTGATATTTCTGGCTGTGCTTTTTATTGCTGGTCACGGTCAGGCAAACTGAACAGCAGCGGACACTGCCTTCCTGTGTGTGCGTACAGCTGAGTGTGACTGCAAGTAATCTGTACCTGCACTGTGTGTGTGTGTGTGTGTGTGTGTGTGTGTGTGCGTGTGCGTACAGCTGAGTGTGACTGCAAGTAATCTGTACCTGCACTGTGTGTGTGTGCGTGTGCGTACAGCTGAGTGTGACTGCAAGTAATCTGTCCCAGCACAAGAGCCTGTGTGTGTGTGCGTGCGTGCGTGCGCGTAAGCTTCAGAATACATCAGTGTGTGTGCAGGACACTCTTGTAAAAGAGATTTTTAATCTCAATGAGGCTTTTTCCTGGTTAAATAAATTTAAAAAATGTGCAAGCTTCAGAATATGAGTGAGTTAGCGTGCGTACAGACTTCAGAATACATCAGTGTGTGTGTGCGTGCGTGCGTGGGCATACAGACTTCAGAATACATCAGTGTGTGTGTGTGTGTTTGCGTTTGAGTGCGCAAGTGAATGTGCTCTTGTCTTCATCAAAGGAAGCATCTGCTTTAATTACTCATGGCAGATGCAGCTTTTAAATAAGGAATACATCACAGAGCACAACACTTCAAACGGACACAACAGGACAACTTGTACACAGAAAGAGAGAGAGAGAGAGAGAGGGAGAGAGAGAGAGAGAGAGAGAGAGATTTGATTAATAATAAATATTATTATTATACAAAGCAGCATTGAATTGAACAGAATTGAATGATGAGAGAGAGAAGGAGGGAGCAAGAGAAAGGAGAGGGGGTGAGAGAGAAGGAGGGAGCAAGAGAAAGGAGAGGGGGTGAGAGAGAGAAGGAGGGAGCAAGAGAAAGGAGAGGGGTGAGAGGGAGAGAAGAGAGGGAGCAAGAGGGGGAAATATAGAGGGAGCAAGAGGGGGAAATATAGAGAGAGAGAGGCAGTGAGGGGTGATGGACGGGCCAGAGGCTGTTGTAATGCGCATCCATCAGCAGGAAGCAGATGCCAGGTCTGTATAAGCAGGGCTTCTCATCTGTGGCCTGTATTCTCATTACAAAACACACCTGAAGACCCACGAGCTGAAAAGACTGAGCCAATGTGCGACTGCTTTTCCCCGCTTCATAATGCGTGTTATTATGGAGAAGAGACCCAGCACACGGCTGATAAAGCAGCTTTATTCTGCTGGTCTGGGAACACGGACTGTGAGATCAGCCTCGCCTCACCGTCTGGGAGCAGCACTTACCGTTACCATAGCAGCCGTGGTCACTGCCAGGACTCTTCTAACTCGTCACATTCCCATAGAGGGGCGGGGTCACAGAAGTGTCACGTACGCCACACGCACCACCTCTCGCTAAACTACCACTTCCCGCTTTCTCGTGGCTTTCGTTTAAGCGCCGAAAGACCGCTTTCTATGAGGTGACGTGATTGGTTGGAAAATATCGGTATTGCTTACATCCCGGAAAGCGGCTGAGAACCACGCCGCTTTTTGCCCGGCGTACAGAGGCATGAGCCGGGCGCGCTAAGCTACCGTTACAAAACTATCCTCCCCCCCACCTCACCGTTTGTGTGAGATCTTCTGCTTCCTCTTGTAGCAGTCCAGAACCCACTCCTTCCTCACGATAGAGCCACCTGCCGCCTTCACCTGGCTGTACTTGGGCGTGTTGGCAAACGCGCAGCTGGGGGGCGCAAAATGAATCGGGTGAATTTATAATTTTTTTTTAAATCCATCAATTAATCAAACAATCAAGTAACGGAATAATCAATTAACTCATCAAACAGTTGTTCAATCGACTCATCGATCAGTACATTATAAATTAATTAAAAGAATAATCAATCAACCAAAATGTATTCCATACAGCCTTTTATCAAAAGGACGTCCCTCCGGCGTTTGTCAGAAGAAATTACATGGACTGCTTATGAAGAACACTACATGAACCTCTCCAACAGCCAGCTATTCGGTGCCAAAAAACACCCCTGAAATGTGAGTTAGAGGAAAAATGAAGAACATTTCCACCTGCTGCCCATTTCCACCTGCTGCCCTCCCCCAGGCCCCTCTATAAAGCAAGGATATCACTTTAAATCGGCTTTTACTTTTATTTACTTCTGTGTGTAAGAAGGCAGAATTAGTGCAGAAAATCTAGACTGCAGTTTAAACCTGCAGGGTGGGTCAGGCTTGAGGCACACCCCACACGAGGGTGTGAAATTAACACCAGCCAAACACTGCTCAAATCTTGATTGCGGCTGGTAAAGTTTTCTACTCTAGTCGCCACTTTGGCCGGTAACCAACCAGGTTGTGCTTTACTGTCAAAGGTAAATATTGCTGGTAGAACATTGAAAATGGCTGGTGATTTTTTAAATCCAAAAACGCCACTCTGGCCAGTGGGTGAAAAAGTTAATTTCAGGCCCTTCCCCACACCCCGCCCCCCATTTCTCACATGAGGTGGGTGGAGTCCGGGGTCCAGTCGGATCGGTATCGGGCCCCCAGAGCCAAAGCCTTATCTCGCAGCTCGCCCCGGAAGGGGTTCTGGAAGCCGCTCAATACCACCACCACGCCCTCCAGGATCCGGTTGAGCGGTACTTGCTCAGCCTCTTTGGGTTTGGCTTTGGGCTTTGGCTCCGGTTTGGGCTGGCCCTCCTTTTTCTTCTCCGGAGTCTTCTGGGCTGAGGCTGCAGGAGGAGCAGGAGAGGATGGAGTGGAGGAGGAGGAGAGGAGGAGGAGAGGGAGAGGAGGAGGAAGGCGGGGTTACATGAAACAGACAGTTACGGGGACAGATGAATGTGGTGGGGCTGAGACGCTGTGGATAACAGCACAGATCCTGCAAACTTTAGCGTATACTCTGCCCCGTGTTTTTAACGCCGATATTTCCGTCTCCATGTCGTTAAAACTGACGCACCATGGGAATCACTAATAGGCAGGACCTAGCACAGCACTGTGGCAATGGATGCCCGCACCGTACTATAGCGCCGGAAACTCCAATTAACTTCCAGAACTTTCCATCATTAAGGAACACAGGAAGAACCCAGTGAGTGTGTTGAACAGTCATAAAACCCCTCATAAAACACAGCACCTCACAGTCTCCTCTGGAAGTTCATCATACAGACTAGCAGAGTACGCTCAAACAGTGTCTTTACGAACATCCGCTGAACGGCTGGGATTGACACGAGCTTCAGGGAGCTAAAACCGGCGCTGAACTGTTCATTAAAACAGAACAACATTAAAATAAATCACTGCTACTAAAGGAGATGCATGAATGAAGATGCAAGACCATCTTATTGCACTGAACACACTTGTTCCCCCTAGCCATGAGATATTACAGAACAAAGCAAATGGAAGTAGTCTTGGCAACTGATACAAAAACTCTAAACTTCCTGAAGTTTTTTCCTGAGCCCTCAGATTTACAAACTTTGGCCGAAACGAGACTCGAGAGACAGCCCCACTCACTGAAAGGCCGGCTGGCCCCTGTGTGCGCTGAAGCCCAAACATACTGATACAAAAACATTTGTGGTGCGTTGAACTTTTCACGCAGTTGGTTGGCTTCTTTGTCGAATCTAACCTGAGGTTCTTTTTGGAAATACAGTGCCTGTTTCTCAAGTGGTTTTATTTCCCCCCCCCCCCACAAATTCAATGTCTCATTACATGTCAATGCTCAACGCTTGTCGCTGTCCAACACGTGTTAATTAGTCCTGTTGGAAATGTATTCAGGCGTGTGTGTCCGCGCACGTGCTCACCTTTGGCTGAGCTGGGACTGGGGGTAGCTGCTGGAGAAGACCGGGGTTTAGTTTTTGGGGTGCTGTCGCTTGGTTCCGGGGAGGCCAAGGGGCTAGATTTCTTGGAGGGGGGAGGAGCCGGAGCTGAGAGGCGTTCCTTACTAAACTCAAACTTCCTCTTCACTGCAGACTAACAGGAAGGGAGGACAAGAGGGGGGAGGGGTTATGGAATCTGTGGCATTGGTAAACCCAGAAGACAAAGGAATACAATAATCTGTGTGTTGATGGAAAGACAGACCCCATGCTCCCAACACAGTTTAATTACACAGCCGGCTATGGGAACACAATCACCCTGGGGTGTGAGGTAGTAACCACGGCCTTGATTGGAGCAGGAGGATGAGAAGCCCCTGTCCTGATTGGAGGAAGAATATGACTGGCCTCTTCCCCCAACTGGAGGAGTAAAATTAGTGGCCCTGATTGGAGGAGGAGTAGGCCCTGACATGATTGGAGCAGGATCAAATTACTGCTATTATCAGACACCTCCCAATACAAGAGGGTAAGACACAACAAGAGGGAGAGGTTATACCTGTGGAGAGGATGTGGTTTATGCAGCATGGGTGGTGCAGAAAAGGGGGAGTGGCTATACCTGTGGAGGGGGCGTGGGTGATGTGGTGTGGGCGGAGCTGGGCGCTGCCCCAGACTGGAGGGCTGCAGCAGCGTAGCTGAGCTTCTCGCTCTGAGGAGAGACTGGTACGGACAGAAAGAGAGAAACAGCAAGTTAATAACCAAAATAATCTGCATTACTAATACTGCATGCTCGTCCATTACATTTCAACTGTACACAACATTTACTTGTTACTGCATTACATGCCAATAAAACTTTTAGAATTAAACTGAGTCACTCAGACAGAAAGAGAGAGGGAGAAGTACCTGATAACCTAAAGAAAAAAAGTAATCAGAAAAAGTCCTATAAATGTTTCAAAAGTAACAGAAGAAGCAGAGCAGCACAGTCCAGAGCGCTGTAAAATACACGCGGCCCGTTAAAGATTTACGGCCCACAGGAGGCTATGGGAGCGATGCCGGCTTGGGGTGAAGAGCTGGCCCTCTCGCAGGCGGTACCTTTGGGTGCCGGACCGGGCTTAGAGGAGGAGGAGGAGCTCTCTCTGCTGAAGAACAGACTGCCGGGCTGCAGAGACGGAGCGGAGGACGGAGCCTCCTCTTTCACACGGAACTGACCCAGCTTCGTCAGCTTCTGCCACCGGAAACATGGGGGGAGGAGAGAGGAGGAGGAGGAGGAGGAGAGGGAGGGAGGGAGTGGAGGAAGAGAAGGGGAACACGAGGGGAGAGGGAAGAGGCGAGAATAGTGAGGAGGGATGGAGGAGGAGGAGAGGGTGAAGGAGGAGGGGGAGAGGGTGAAAGAGGGAGAGGTGTGGAGGGACAGAGGAGGGTAAAGGAGGGAGAAGGAAGAGCTAAAACTCTTAGGATGATTTGTGTCTTGCGGATGCTATTAGAAATTAACACCCGTCCCTCCATTACACCGAGCGCTTAACGCAGCGTCTAGCCAAACGTCCAATGAGCCTGCAGCAGCACTCGCACCATGCTAGCAGCTCGGCTCGATCCCAAAATTATCCCCGCACAGGCGAATCAACCGCAGACGGATGCATTATGCTCGCTTGTAAAAGTTTTAAATTTGAGATCTGGACAATTTTCCTGTGTTTGCCAAAGACAATGGGTGAGGGGGGGCAGTTTTAAAATATTTTGAGAGATTTGTGTGGGAACCAAGCTAAGAGCGCTGTACTCACCGGGGGTGTGGCAGCGGGGGGGTCACTGTTGTCAGGGGGGGAGTGGAACTTGACAAATGAAACTCCATATGCAATGGTCTGGAAAATGAAGAGACATAAAAATGAACACATGCAACACTGGCTAACCACTGCTCCATGAAACAGCTTTCATGAAGGACACTGGTGCATCTGCTCTGCCAACAACCAGTAAACAGCCAACTGAATCGAACAATGACATCATGGTTATTACGCTTACAGCACAACGAGACGAATGTTAACTGCTTATAATCACAAGCAGATTGTGCAGTGCACTAGCACATACAAACAAAAACAAAGACAAAAACAGACAGACAGATGGAAGGACACACACACACACGTAAAACACACAAACATACACACACACACACACACACACACACACACACACCCACACACACACACCTTGCTGTAGGGCTGGCTGCACACGATTTTGACCCGGTCCCACTTCGCCTGTGCAGTGGCCTTGACCAGCTGGTTGGGCCCAAACAGCCGAACCCGGTTAGTGTTGGTACCACTACGACTCTCAGTAGGCGACATGAAGGAGGAGGTGACCAGCAGAACCTGGAGGAGGAGGAGGATAGCAGACAGAAAGATAGAGAGGGAGAGAGCGAGAGAAAGAATGAACAAGAGAAAAGGAAGGAGAGGAAGGAGGGATGGAAAAGGAGATATGCGGAGAGAAGGAGTGTGAGAGGGAGGGCGAAGAGATTGATATTTAGTTAGTGATGTCATACGTTCACAGCAACACTACAGCCAGAGAACCCTGCAGGGCTCCGGCGCCCCTGCTTTTCCAAAAACCTGTCACACAGAAAACCCAACAGAATGGTTTGTGCACACACTTTAAGCCCATTTGACAAATGATATATCAGCCCCATCATTAATGCAATATTCATACACAATCTGTGTGTAGTTACATGACTCATCTGATTTCATTACCTGGATGCCCAGAACCCGACATGGAATTCCAAAGGACGTGACAGTTAGGGATGTGCGCATTTAGTCGACTAGCCGATTAAACGTTGCTACCCTCGCTAGTCGGCACCAGAAATGCTAGTCGGTTAAACTTACTATTTTATTAATGTACACATTTATATTACATATTGACATAATTTGCACTGAAATTTCATGTTTCATGGTCAAATGTTGCTTTATAAAAAAACAAGAATCCGTTACTAATGTTAACAACGCCGGATTAAAAAAATAATTTTAAAAAACGAAGGAAAAAAACAAAACGCATTAGCCTGTTCGCCCTGCAAATTAAACCAGCGAGGTGGTAAGAGTAAGTAGGCCTATCGCGTTGTTGAATAGCCCAATAAAACTAATCTAATGTCACGTCGATCAGTCGGCCTAATTGTTATTTTTTTGTGTTCCTATTACTGGTAGCTTTTCTGATGACCGATTATTATTTTTTTACTGTATTTGCTATGCGATCGCGTTCACCCAATGAAAATGCCGTTGTAATAATCAGGCACGTTTCCTAAAAATGTTTTGTTACGTTGAATATTGTTTTCAATAAATGTTATTTGTTAACTTTTATTTAGTGAGTTGTCATGTTTTGTAGGATAATGTGCAATGTTCATAATGCAAGGCGCAAAGTGCCACACATTTCAGCGGCATTTAAAATACGATTTGGTTATTGAAGAATGTGATTAACGGTTTCAAATGGCTTTTATAATATACGCAATATTTTTTCGGACAATGTTTAACTTTATAGATTAAATTGTGCTCAATTTTGACTGTTTTCTGAGTGTTTTCTTACTTTTAGACTAGTCGACTAGTCTAAGTATAAACTTCCGTTTAAACGTCAGGGAAATTAGTCGTTAGGAACATCCCTAGTGACAGTACAGCAGAATATCAAGATACCGTGCTGACAGCACCAGAGAACACCATTTCCCAGAAACCCCATGCCTATACAAGCACACTTTTTATTTATTGTAACTTTATTTAAACGGGTAGGTTAACACATTTTTTTTTTTTTCTCCATTAAATAAAAGTGGTTTGGGACTGTGTAGCCAAGCATATGTAGGGGGGGATGACTAGGTGACCAGATGTATAAAGCCAGTTTCCGCATGCATTTGGCCAGGCCGCCAGGTTTAACGCTTTCTCTTTCAAAAAGTGCCATGGGATATTTAATGACCACAGAGAAGCATGACCTTCGCTTAATATGTCTCATCTGAAAGACTGATGAACAATATTGAAACTATACAGAGATGCATAGAGAGAGAGATGGGACGGAGACATAGGCTACCTCATAGTCTTGGTCCTTGATGGAGGTGGAGTGACCCACGAGAACCTCGATGAAAGCCGATCCTTCGTTCCCAATGTCTATGCTGTGCACCTGCTCCTCCTTCTCAAACTGAAACCACAAGACAGCGATCGCAACAGATACCAGTGCCTTGAAAATGAACATTAGGCTGTGCCTGGAGTAACCAGAACATGGTGGAATGTGACAGCGTTAGAATCCTGGAGAATTCACAAAAGCATAGTGGAAATACCATAGTGCGTGTGTTCCAATACTGGATACTAAATTGTGCCCTTTACTTCCCTACTTATCACGTTTATTTCTGTGAAGCATTTTGACTGGGCCTGGGTACAGCGCTACCACATTGCATTTGAGTTAAATCATGCAGAATATACGATTTATCATTTAATAGACGATGTATATCTACACCTGTGACCACTGTCCATTAAAATCAAGGTTTAAGGCACACTCTTCTGATGCAATAAGACCCTGGCGTTACCTACTTGTATTATAACGGAGGTTTGTTTCTCCCCAGATCTCGCTGCCTTCCATTTTCTGTAGGTGTCCGAACTCAGAAGATTTTCTGCTTTGTGAGTCTGCAGGAATATATAACCACAAAGACTATGAATGCTGACTAGGACGTTGATATTAAAAAATAAATACGCTGCTAAACAATCTATAATATAAATCGCACGGATGAGGAATTCATTTGTGAATCTTCAAATTTAAACCTAACAACTAAACGACATTCGGCGAGGTATATATATATAGTTAGCTCAAAAAGAAGAGAAAAAACGTTATGTACTGGTGCTTGATAACGAATGCAAGCTACATTAGCTAACAATAACGTTAGCGTTACTTAACTTACATTGTCTTCGCTGCTGCAGGACACGACGTGTTTGAGTTTAATCTCCGGCATGACTTTGCTAGGAACTTACTGAAATGATTGTTTATTTATGGTAGTTTAAAAATATCCTGGTTGCAAATCAATGGCCAATGTGGTCGCTAACTAGCATCATACCTACACCACAAAGTAGCGAAACGCATCCGAGCGTTCTTGACCATTCAGAACACAATGGGGCTGGCTGGCTAACTGGCTAGTTTCGTAACTGCCACCACAAAACGGGTCTTTTCCCGAACCTATTTTTAAAATAAGTGCAATCTACCAATCAATATTTCAGATGATGTTTGGAATATGTGTTGCAATTCAAGCAAAATGTCACGTTACGCTTTGGGTTACAATGATTTTCTGGACCCAGCTAAATTCTCACAAACTCCCTCTCATTTCACAGCCACTGACGCTGTTTCCTCGTTGTCAAATTTTCGAGCCAATCCGAAATCACTACCGGGGTGAGAGTTCATGACATGGTTTTGGCGCCAAACTTTATTTGATTGGTGGAATACAAATAGCAAACATTAAGTGCGAAAATATGCTTTTATTTCAAGCGCCTATGCTTGTTGATCTTAGTTTATGCTACAATTTGTCATCTGAATTAGATTAGTAACATAATGTAGAATTTATTTATTTTTAAAATCATTTTTAATTAAGACTCCTAAGACCCGTGCTCTTGTTTGGTATGCATTTTTAATTTCTCTTTGTGTGACCTTAGTGTGTTGTACTCTTCTGACACCACTAGATGGCAGTGTAGGTGGACACGTATGTGGACACCTGACCCCAGTTAAGCAAAATTAAGTATTATGGTTATACAACCCAAAATGTGAGACTCACCTTTACCTATCAAATGATTCAGGAGCCAAATATTATTCAGCTTTCAGACTTTTTTTTTTTTTTTTTAAATAATGGTGAAATTAAATGACAGATGAATAAATTAACAAATAAATGTAGCATTTATACATTTTCAGAAAGTACCTTTATTTATGCAAAATTCGTATATCCATATCCATATCACTGTTAGATTACAAATTGCCATAAAGGTACACAGACATTGAACCTGCTACACTTTTACCTGTGTGTTAAACTCCTGAATTCTTAATTTGCAAAGTTAAATCATTTTTCAAGAAGAAAGTAACATTAAAAAACATGATATATACTGTACTTATATGTAGGCTACAGGGTAGACACAACCTATACAAGTATAAAACCAATGTCATTGTTATGAATATTCATTTGTTGTAGTAATCGTACCTGTACTGAAGTTGCAGTACTAAAACATGGACGGGTACAATGTTGCAATATAGGCTTTAAAAATGAGTATGGAATGAAAACCAGCATACACGGGTGTATTTGACAATGTCTGTATTACGGCATACTTATTAGGCTACTGTCATGTGTGATACAGAGCCAGTATTCCGGCCATATGCGATGTTTAAATGATCTCTATTGGCATCCACAGGAGATTCCTATGTTTCGTTGCATATTCTTTAGCTCAGCTTCTCATCAATAATGTCGTTAGAAAATACCCGCTCTAAAACGTTGTGTGAGACTGATTGAAATGGCGTTATGTAAAATAAAATGAAGGCAAATTAGTAGGGGAACAATAGGCTGATAAACAAAGCATGGAATTAGTTGTAAATTCAATCCATTGTCATGGATTTCTTGGTCAAACCGCGAACACCACTCATTCGAAGTACTATAACGGCATTTAATAAATGTGTGCATTTCAAATAATTCAAAGTATTCTACTGTAATTATACTTGTATAATTGTCCGTCAAATATTGTATAATGTATATGATATAATTTCCTCTCTTTCATGTATAATATCATATTGGTAGTATCAGTAATCTTCGAGTGTCCATGTTCAAATGATTTCCAGATACACAGCTGTTTCTGTGTTCTCTGGGCGTCGCCTCTCCCTCTGCGTCCGTCTGTCCGTCCAGGCGACCCGCCTCTCTCTCTGATTAACCTACAATGGAGGGGACGGACATGAATCACCGTGGCAACGGTCACCATAAACAGCGGCATCTTGGCGCTGTCAATCACCTCTGTCAATATTCAGATAATCACTTTTCCCCGGCTGACCTGTAGCTTTGTTTCGGGCTTTGTTTTCTCCCTTATTTGCTTTCAGTATTGTTCTGATGTACTGTTAAAGCACCTGTTTGTGATGTCTTTTGTGGGGACTCAAAGAAGTATAGTGGCAGTGAATGTGAATCAGAATAAATAAATAAATCAAAGTTTGGGTGTGGTTACCTGGAGAACCTGTTTGTTTCTGACAAACAGAGGAGTGCAGTTCTGGTAGACGAGCTGGTAGCTTCCGTTGGTGTAGATGTGGGTTACCTCTGTGCAGTTGATATAGAGGGGCATTGTTTCCTGGTAGATTCCCAGATTTCCCGGGTAAACAGAAGATGCCGCCCTGCAGTTCAGAGTGTGTCTTTGGTAATGAGAAAAAATTAGCTTTTAATTTCTACATTTTTATTGCAATGATAACAAGTATTGTCATTTCTATTTAAAGAACAACAATCATTCAGGCACATACATTATCATATAATTATTGTCATAAATACACTGACATTTTTTTTGTTTGTAATTAATTTTTATTTTAAAGAAAAGGATTTTGTATTTAGCCGTCATCTCTCTCAATAAACAGTTTTTTTATTTTATTTTTTTATTTATTTTTGCAGATCTTTAAAATTTATTTTTTATTTGATATTAAACATTGTTTGTGAGTTATTTTTCCTGGAACTTTCAAGTATTCCAGTAATTGCTTTATGACTTCAGTGTGGATAATGAAATAAAAAAATAAGCTGTGTGTGAATATATTCAATTTCTTTACAGGAACTAGAACATGAGAGGGACATGGAAGCAGAGAGAGGAGCAGACAGAGAGGAGACAGGAAGTACTCAAACACACTTTTCTTACTTTCCGGACTGCCGGTTGGAGCGGTGGCGGAGGAGGAGGAGGAGGATGATGAAGAGCAGGGAGAGAGATGACAGAACGCACACTGCCGTGACTACTTTCCACATCAGAGAACCTGTCGACATGAAACGTACAGTTACATTTTAGCATTTAAGCGATGCTCTTATCCATAGATGTTTACACCGCTAGACCTCCTTATTAGGATTTATGCATATGACTGGAAATTTACTGAAGCAACACAGGTTAAATACGTTGATCAAGGGTACATGGATAGTTTTCCACTTGGGAAACCTGGCAACCCAGTCCCCAAGCCAAAATAGTACAATATATTATGTGGTACGATACAAGTGATATAGCACTGATGTCACAAAGACAGACATTTTCAGCTTGACATGAGGAGGTCTGACTGACTTTTAACAGGCATGTAAGAAAAATGCCCAGCTGAATTCTGGGCATCATAAAACACAAACCACTGTAGGAATCTCTGAAAAAGTGCACATCACAGGCAAACTGTTAAAATCCGCTCAATGTTTTAAAAAACTGACCTCTGGCTGTGTACCAGGACTAACCCAGGCCAAAAAAAAACGGAACATAGAGCTTGTGCTCACCATTGCTCGTGTACAGCAGTGTGGATGAGTCGTTGCCCAGTGCGTTGTAGGCGTAGCAGGCCACGCTCAGCAGCTGGTCCACATCTCCCCTCAGACTGGCCCACAGCGTTCCGTTCTTCATGGAGACGGAGGTATTGTAGCTGTCGGGGGGGCTGCTCCCGTTCACGCTCCAGGTGACGGCCGGTTTGGGGTTAGCATCCACGGCGCAGAAGCAAGAGACCGCTCGCTCGTCCCAATGGCAGAGGGACTGGGCCGAGATGGCGGGCTTATCTGGGAGTGGAGAGAGAGAAAGAGAGGGAGAGGGAGATGGGAAAGGCAGAAAGAAGGATCAGATTGGAAGGCAAGAATAGGTGGAATACAAAGGGAAGAGGGGAAAACAAAAGAGATGACTTGGGTATAAAGTGGAAACATCCTTCCCAGTAAATGAGTAAACTAAGCCAGCACATAAAATGTCACTGCAACATTTTACAATGTTATAGTAGGTTTTGTGTGAGTTTGTGTGCTACAACACTGTTATAGCACTGTTGTATTTTAACGTTTCTTTTTTAACCACCCCTTACACCTTAACGCAGTTTCCAGCAAACTTATAAATCAATTCCAAACGGCACTTTTATCTGCAAGAAAATATTTTAAATATGTGTTTGCAACACATCATGACTACACAACATTTTTTATGGATTCAATTCAATTCAGTGGATAACAAGAAGGTTCTTGCAGCGAGACGTATAATGTATGTGGTGCTCAAACCAAATGCAACTCAAAACAATGAGTAAAGTAACATTTTAAAAAAGGCTGCACACTCACACATACTTTTCACAACCTAAAAAAGTTATTAAAAATGTAATTGCCTTGTTTTGATAAGAAGTTAAACTCGTATAAAAGATTATATAAAGATATAAGCATGGACCTTCAGCCAAGAAAATAATAAACCTAGGAACATCCACACGAGACAGAGCCATTGCATTCGGGGCAAGTACGTCACCCCGTGTAGACGCACATTGCACGTTGATGGCGGAGGGGCCGGACTCTGCCTGGCCAATCGGATTCCGGGCCCAGCAGCCCACTTTTAAATCCCGGCTAACGTTGTGCAGTCGCACTGTGTGCGTGCGCTGGGCGAGGCTGACCCTGCGCCCCGCCTGGCTGGACCACCAGTGGAACTCTGACGCTGGGGGATCGGATTTACAGGAGCAGTAGAGCAGCACGCTCGCCCCCTCCTGGACAGTCAGGCTAAGTACGTGGATTGTGACGTCTCTCGGGGGAACTGTGAGGAGAGATATAAAGGTATACTGTGTGAGCACAAGGCGGGAGTCATTAGAAATTCACTCATCAAATGTTGTGATTAATGTTTATACCAGCATTTCAAATGCTATATAATAATATCTGATTCATTGAGCCCAAAGTATTGCATAAATGCATTCTGTAGTCACTATACTCACAAGTGCATTTGCTTGGGCTTAGAATGGAGTGCACTTATCGCAGATATCATGAGTGTGTGAGTCCATGAGATAAAAGGGCAAATGAACGGTGTACGTGCTTGTGAAATAAATATCCAAGCATATGAATGACAATTTAAAAACATGCAAAAGTTACTTTAATATTGGCCAGTGCAAAAAAAAGCATTTGTTTTTCATGAACAAAAACAAATAGTATTTCTCCATCTGGGACCATTCTGCACAAAGTATGCGATTATCAGATGTGCAATTAGAATGATTGGATCTGCGTTCCCTTTTCAGAACATGTGCCCCCTGGTGACGGCTGTTTGACCTGCATCGGTTTCAAATCATCGGCGCTGAGATGTAAACGTACACCTGACGTGCATCTCCTTGGTGACGGACACTGTCCTCCCCCTCGGATACCGGGCCTCGCACCTCACTCTGGGCTGAGCAAGGGAGGACGCCACAAAAGACAAGGAGGAGAGAATCATGTGTTCTTGTCCATGGAGGAGGAGTGGCTCGCTGGACTCGTTCATGGTACCGCCGTCCTGAACCCCCCTCTCCCACTTCCATTGGACCTGGGGGGGACGGGAGGGGCAGGGGCTGCTGACCGTGCAGTTCAGGGTGACTAACTGCCCCTCGATAATTGCTCCAAGGTCAGTGATCAGCGGCGATTTGGGGGTATCTGGTTGGAATGAGATGGAGGAAAACGAGACATATTTGGGAAATTATGATTGTGATAACACTGGAAGCATAAGCTACATATTTAACACACCAGCCCTTACATCACATTCCTCACAGAAATGGAATGTACTGAAAATACATTTAAATAAAACATCATATTGTAGCATTTATATAATATACATGTATATATGGGCCAACTTCAATCTTACACACACACTGGGTGAAATGTACATATGATTGTCCACATATTTAAAAAGTTTTTTTCTAAAGCACATTTTAAAAGACTACCGTCAACCAAAGCTGCTGCACAATTCATAAATACATGGGTATACAATGACAGGCTACAATTTTTAAATAGACACAACAATACACAGGAAATACAAAAACAAGGACAGATTTCACATGGAAGTAAAAGCAAGAGAGGAAAGATGGAATTTCAGATGAGATTTAAATGTGTTTATGGAGGGTACATGCCTCATGAAAAGAGACCTTCCACAGTCTCAGGGTGGCCACAGCAAAAGCTATATATTCAATTTCCATCGGGGAATACTCATTGAAGATAGTGGTATATCAGTTACATGTAATTGTAATTTGTTGAAGCAATGACAAACAATAATAATACAATTTTAAAATAATAATAATTTCCATCAACTTTATTAAACAGTGTTTTTATGTGCAGTTCATTTTAAATCAAGGTTTAAAAGATATGCAGGGCTGGATGTGCTTCCAACTATTATTATTATTATTATTATTATTAGTAGTAGTAGTAGTATTATTATAACAATATATAAATTATAATATTTATTATTTCATATTTATTTTTTATAATATTTACACCATCTCACCTGACACATCCAAGAATATTTTCCTAGACTTCTTCCACTCCGTCGTCCCTCGTTCCTTCAGCCACACCTCGTACTTCCTCCGGTCCTCGCCCGAGACTCTCTCCATCCTCACGGAGCAGTCCCCCCGTTGGAGGTCCCCCACCAGCGCTACCCGGCCCTTGAAGTCCCAGTTCACCTGCGAGGGGTCCTCGCTGCTGAAGGCAGTGCTTCTGAAGAGAAACATGCTCGACTCGTAGCGCAGCTTGAGCTGGTACTGGCGGTCCGATGTAGCCCGGAAGGAGCAGGGGATGACCACGCAGGAGCCCGACAGGGCCACGACCCGGTCCGGGGCCGAGACGGTGAGAGACACTGACGCCGCCTCCCACCATAGCCCTGATTCGGATGCAAATACGCACAGATGCAATGAAATACGCAGCAGGAGAATATTAGACGCAGAACGGGTGCACAACAAGCGCCGATCCGTTTCAGGATTTTGTGCCAACTTCTGCCTCTAATTATTTAATTAGCTCAATCATAGCTTGGTCTACCATTTGTATCAGCACCAGCCACAGCTGTAGACTGTGAGTGCAAAGATTCTACTGTGCTCAAATACAGGGGTGAACCAGCGTAGTTTATAGAGCTGTCAGAAAACAAAGACTGAGGTAATTAATTGGAACAATCTAACCCTAAGCAGCACTTTCCCTTCCTGGAGTTGCGCACCTCTGTTGTAGAAAATTATCTAAAAGTTACAGTGAAGAACAGGTTATAATGAGTAAGTTACAATGCTGTTTGGGATAGAATACAAAAGTTTCAATGCAGCATGCAGGGCTGAATAAGAACGTTAAAATGAGGTATAGGATGGGGTGACAAAGTTAAAATACACTGAGCCGATTACAAGGCAATGTCAAAGCTAAGGTCAAAGGTCAAATGTTGAAATCTCACATGTGGGACACAGGTCACCACCTTTTCTGGTCTAAAAGGAAATTGGATTATCCTTCCCAATAAATAATTTGCACAAGAAAAGGATCATTTAAACATTCGGCTAGCCTCACATTCCGCATTCCCCACCCCCTGCCCCCTTCTGTACATCTCTCTAACTGGGACAGTGTGACTGGTGGGGATGTTTCGCAAGATGGTTAAATTAAGAAAAGAGGAAGCTAGAGAGATAGCATGCTGAGATTCTCTATTTATTGTACAGATTTCTGAACATTTTTGATTCTTCGAAAACCACATATTTAGCAGTCATGCTTCTTACGTTTAGGAATCTACATATAAATATACATGTTTATAAATATACATTCCTAGTAATACATTTTAGAAATTTGGACTGCAGCAAAAAACTAGCAGCTGCTGAATTTTATACGCAACGTATCATTCTTATCTATATACATAGCACCATGGCAACCAATAGCATTACATGTTTACTTTGAAATCATATAACATTTTAATATGATTTCAAAGTATAATTTTGATTAAATTGGTGTCAAATTGAATTATGAGTGATAAGGAATTTCTAAATGAGCAGAGAACAAAGCAAGCAAGTTATCGATGCATCCTGTGTGTTCTTATGCATCCAGTGTAGTTTATTAATATGATAATATTTTAATTACTATGATATATATTTAATAAGAAAGCAGACTCACCAAATAGCACAGCCCACAGATAGAAGTCTGCTGGGTGACCCATGACTGCGGGCGTGCCAGAGAGCGACGAGAGGGGACTGACCATACGGTGGACAAACAGGGCCGAGGCGAGGCGAAGACTGAACAAGCACAGACTTTAGGGAAGTCTGCGGACTGACTGGTTTCATAAGCTTTGTGCACATTTCAGACCGTCATATCCTCTTCTTAACTATTTTTGCATTCTCTTATTTTTCGTTGATCTTAATATCGGATTTGTGTAATGCTGGTATTTTATTTTGCATTCCAGCAACCGGTACAAGCTATAGGAGGAACATAGAATTAATAGTATAAATCACAAACAGATTACATTACATTATAGTTATTTATCCAAAGCGACGTACAATAAGTGCATATTGAAGGTCATTGAAACAACTTCATGGCAAATCCGACAAAGCACAACTTTCTCACAACATAGGAGCTATCCCTAGTAATGAACATAGAATACAGTCGGCTATACATTCTTAACTATTAAAATAGCAAAAAATAGTAGAAAATAAAAGATAAACAGGAAGTACGTACTATATAATTGGCCCTATATAGGTAGTTAGTCAAGGTGGAGTTTGAAAAAGTGTGCCCGCCCCAGTTCACAAGTTTCCAGTTATTATTATTATAAAAATAATAATGTATGGTATGCAGGATTGTGGAATATGTTGAAATGCTTGTATCAGCATGCAGGAACGGAAGTGAAGCAGAGATACATGGGGATTTACATGAGTCACTGTCATGTTACTGCACCCACCTCCTCCCCCCTCTCCCCCCTCCTCCCCCCTCCTCTCTCTCCATCTCTCCTCCCTGACTTTTATTTTGAAAAAAATTGGCAGTGTATGTCAGCAGGAGGCACACAATGGAACAGAGAGCAGGTAACTAATAGACTAATAAACATACAGTATATACATTTAATAGACTAATAAACATACAGTATATACATTTAATAGACTAATAAACATACAGTATATACATTTAATAGACTAATAAACATACAGTATATACATTTAATAGACTAATAAACATACAGTATATACATTTAATAGACTAATAAACATACAGTATATACATTTAATAGACTAGTAAACATATATACATTTAATAGACTAATAAACATACAGTATATACATTTAATAGACTAATAAACATACAGTATATACATTTAATAGACTAATAAACATATATACATTTAATAGACTAATAAACATACAGTATATACATTTAATAGACTAATAAACATATATACATTTAATAGACTAATAAACATACAGTATATACATTTAATAGACTAATAAACATATATACATTTAATAGACTAATAAACATACAGTATATACATTTAATAGACTAATAAACATACAGTATATACATTTAATAGACTAATAAACATACAGTATATACATTTAATAGACTAATAAACATACAGTATATACATTTAATAGACTAATAAACATACAGTATATACATTTAATAGACTAATAAACATACAGTATATACATTTAATAGACTAATAAACATACAGTATATACATTTAATAGACTAATAAACATATATACATTTCTAATTAATTTATCTGATTATTATGGGAAGAAATACCTCCATAGAATTTCTGCCAATTGTTCCATAAAGAAATACATACAGAGGTCTGCGGATGACATAAACAGGTATGATGAAGTAAATAGGGACTATATAGGGACGGGTGTGACAAGCAGGAGTTCATCATCAGACTCCGTAAAATGGATGCGTGTTGAATTAGTCACAGTTATTCTGGAACGTACAATTGCACGTCAATTAATCAATTCCAAAGATCACAAACGAATGAGCGCGGCTCATAAAAAATTTGTCTGTAGGACAAACAAAGTTGCGGTCTCCCAAAGAAGACGCGTCAGTGATATATGGCACGGTTAGTAGGTTTGAAACTGAGAAACATAGGGTCATAGGGTCATAGGGTCAGTTACTGAACACTCTTCTGTCCCCTGCCCACTGGCACAGTTTGTCTGTTGGCACTGGTTGAAAGAAATGACAGGCATCCATACAAACAAAGCCATAATCTAGACAGCAGCTATTCTAGCACAAGAAAAACACCACATCAGGATAAAAATACATTATGGTGCTGGTTATTATGGTACTATTCATGTACTTCTGACTCGAAGAGCTTATTTCTTATAGAATTACAGCTACTGCACCTGTACGATTTTCAGTTTTCCCTGTCATAAATGACTGCGCCCTACAGCCGTACTGGCAGGGCTGAGTTTTTAATATGCTGTTTCATATACTTCTATCTTTCTCTTATCTTCTTGCTATCAGTCCTTTCAGGGCGGGCAAACAGGGATCAGAAGTACTTCACCCCGACCGTATGGGAAAATGTCACTTCAAAGCCAGCTTTTTCAACACCCGATAAGCTGTCCTGTCACACCTCGACTGTGTGGGGCCGGACTCTGGCTGTTTTTGATTGGAGCAGACCACAGGGACGGACAGGCGGTGTGTGAATGCGACTGGACTATGGACCTGTTTGACAGCCTCTTCCCACAGTGAAGAAAACGATACCACCCGCTGTTGACAGGAGTATGTGACAGTCTGCAGGCTTTCTGATCCCTCTCTTTCTGATTCACTCACTCACTCTGGAGAATACATCGCATTTTGTCTGCTAAGGTAATGTCGAAGCCTTTTCTGCGTTCATAATGCCAAAAAATTCCTGGCCTTTGTGTCGCAATTCACCGTGCTGTAGTATCGTGCTGTATTTTATACTGGTGTTTAGTCTGCTGTGTGTTGTCCTAAGTGTGTGCTTTAGTGTACAGCCCAGCGCTGGAGCTGATTATGGGAATGTACAGGACTAAGGCCACCCGCCGTCAGTTGTTCACGAAGAGCTCCAGATTCGCTTGTGCTCGAGTCGTTAGTCTGGTGATCTGGGCTTCAGGACTATGATCAGCTCTCCCGCCCTTTGAGAGAGAGCGCATTATGGGATTTTAACAGCGACGCAGGGGCTAGCTGCACTTGTTACGGAGGCGAACGGCGAGTTGTCTTCACTCTCCTGAGCCGGCAGCGCGGGGCGTACATTACCGCACTTGTACGTAGTTTGCGAATTGGACATTCCAAAATTGAGTGTGATGCTAAAAAGTGGAGGCCAGTGTTGTTGGCCTACCTGTGTTTAAAGTAAATAAAATGTCCTTTTGTTAGATGGGTCAGCTGCTCTCGGGCCTGTACTCAATAAATGTTTGCTCTTAACTCTGACTTGCAAGCAAATGCAGGCGTTACATTCTTTCTTCGCAAACTCAGGCGAGTGCGTTTTAGCGATGGCTTCACTCACCAAACTGTTTGTGAAGAGAAATTATATGAATTCATGCTTTTAATTGTTAGTCAAAGTTAAGGACAGAATTTTGATCATGTCCCCAGGCTTGGTCACTGACAGCTGCACATTGGTGAATTCTGTTTCTGTTTTTCATCATCTTGACAGGGCATTAAGCTATATTCTAATCTATTCAATAATACACTGTCCTGCTCTGTTCAATACCACAGTCATGATGAAGCATCCATCATCCGTCTGAAGTCTATGAGTAGCCCTGCCTCCATCTCTGTTTGAAGGTGCATATTGTCTTTAGAATAATTTTGGAGAACTGTTCCAAATAACTGCAGACATTTTTTAGATTTGAGGTAAAGATTGATTTAAATTTTTGGGCAATTTTAGCCAATTGGCAGGGAACTTTTGGCCCTTGACAGAAACCGTACAGTTTTGGGTAAATGGTCAAAGTATCCCACACAACTTGAGTACAATGACATTTTTGTCAAACCAGGTTTTAAACACTCACAGTGCTTCCTGGTCACCTGGCGCATGGATCTGTATAGAAAATGTATAATTTCAAGAAGTAATGCGCAGAAATTGCATAAAATAGGTAATGTGTTATTTAATTATTACACGCAAGCAGGGGGTATTGTTTTTGCTCCTGTCTGTGCGTGTGTCTGTCTGTGTTTGTGTCCCTATCATCCATAACTCAAACAATTCTCCTCCGATTGTGATGAAACTTTGTGGAAATGTTGACAGTTGGGCAATGACCTGAATCTTCCAATCGGTCAATGCCCGACTTCACAGTGCAAGATCACAGCCCGACTTCACAGTGCAAGATCACAGCCCGACTTCACAGTGCAAGATCACAGCCCGACTTCACAGTGCAAGATCACAGCCCGACTTCACAGCGCAAGATCACAGCCCGACTTCACAGCGCAAGATCACAGCCTGACTTCACAGTGCAAAATCACAGCCCGACTTTACAGCACAAGATCACAGTTCTTGACCCATGTGCGAGGTTGTAGCATCTCTCTGAGTGCCATTCTAGTTAGCATTTTACCACTATGGGAAAACATATTACGTATAGTAAAAAAAATGTTTTATTAAATATATAAATTTACTCTGAACCCATTTGTATCCCTTGACCCTTCCTCTGCAGAGGGCCTGGTTCTGAAACGGCTCGGCCCACTCAGCCATGAGCTCGCCGGGTCATATCCTCCAGGCCCACCGCGACAGCCTGCTACGGTGGACCACACCCAACCCCGCCCCCCTGTTGCGCTGGCTGCGAGATGCCGACGTCCTGACCCGCGACCAGTACCTCTCCCTGCTGGAGCGGTCGCCTAGCAACGGCGTGGCGGCGGCGCTGGAGGCGGTGCGAGGGCGGGAGGAGGCCAGCCGGGGGTTCCTGGAGGTGCTGAGAGAGGTGCAGGACTTCTACTGCGAGGAGCTGCATGCCTGGGTGGAGCGGCACTGCGGGGGGGTTGGCCCGGACCCGGCCCCAGCACCGACGCCTGTCGGAGTGGAAGGTGAGGACGTGACCAGGAGTAAGCAGGTTACATCATGGATGGATGGATGGATAATATACTGTATATAATGTCTGGTGTTTAATCGCAAAATTTTCCCAGAGCGCTTATCTTTTTATTGGGTTCTTTCAGAAGATAGTGATACTTTGATATTGATTTTCATCTCCCATATCTTACCATTATTTGGCATCTAGTTTTGTTTTAATATGTTAAAAAATAATGATAATATCTAGTGTTTTATCACTTTGACAGATAAAAAGACACAACAGAGAACACAAACGTATTGTTCTAAGCTCTAGGAACAGTGAACGCACACAATGTGCAATCAAACATCTCGGTTAGACACACTGGGACAGTTCAGTTGTCTTGTTGTGTCTTCAGCAATAATAATGCAATCCATTGCACCCTTCGTAACCTTGTTGGAATGCTATGGCCCAGGCATTACAGTCCTCCTGTAATTGCCTCTGGTGAAAAGTGGGTGTACGTGCCAGTCTTTTTAAACAAATACTGTATAATTTATACTGTTATTGAGTCTTTAACCTCTCAACCTTGAATAGGTTGAATAGTATAAAGCATAGTATAATGTGTGTGTATGTTTAAATTCATAATCCTAAAACCTCAGATTATGTACACATGAGATGGATTTCTGAAATTTTAAGAAAATATCTCAGAGCCAACATACAGTAGGATATAACTTGCATGTTTTTGTTTGTACTGAAAGATTTTTGCCTTTAAAAAAATGTTTTATTCCACCAGAGAAAAAGAAAGAAAAAGGCACATTTGCAAAGATTTTCAAATCCAAATGCAAAGGGTTAAAAGTTTCACAGGAAAAAAAAGGTAAGGAGTGAAATCACCTGAATGTGATTGATAAACCAATCTGTCACCTGTCACACTTGAACAGATATTCAGACCACTGCCTCATTGATTACCTCCAGCTGAGGTTGGAGCGCATAAGCTTTTGTCTCTACTATATGCTTCTCAGACATGGAGCATTACACAATAAAATCTATATTAATAACTGCGGAGGGAGGAAAATCAAAACAGCAACAGTCACAAGGTCCATATAGAGTTCATTCCATCTATCACAGGTGATTATACAATAGTTAGTTCCAACCGTGCATTGTGATTGGCCGAGAGGCATTACATGTGTGCTGATATACAGTATAACATCACATCACTATACAGTTTAATAGCACTCCCTCTCGTGTGATATTGCATAATTATAATTTACTTTTTTCATTGAGATAATCTTTCACACTACTGATAAAATGCAGTCATGTGAGGGAAATAAACATGCTATATTGTGCTGAGCAACATTTAATTTTCATTTATTTTTCACAGGAGTTGTACTGGAGAACAAGCTGAAACCTCGACCGAGGTCTGTCAAGCAGACGAACTTGCGAGGTAGGAATTCTGGGGTGAAAGGGATCACAGGACCTGACTGACTGTGCAAATTCCCAAAGACAATGACGATTTTTCACCTGTGGGAAGGTGGGAAGAAATCACCAATATTATTGTGACACTATTGTGATTTTTATTTGTATGCACATTACATTACATTACAGGCATTTAGCAGATGTTCTTATCCAGAGCGACTTACACAACTTCTTATTACATTTTATTACATGTATCCATTCATCCATTCAGCTGGATATATACTGAAGAAATGAAGAGCAAGTACCTTGCTCAAGGGTACAACGGCAGTGTCCTACCTGGGAATGGAACCTGCAACCTTTCGGTTACAAGTCCAGTTTCTTAACCGTTATACTACACTGATCCAGTGTGTCCTTCTCCCCCACAGTTCCTCTAGTGGCCCACAAAAAGACCCTCCTAAATCAGACAGAGAGACTCATGTCCCACTCAGAAGGGGGAGGGGCGGCTTCCAATTCCCACTCCCACATTTAGATCCGCTACACCGACCTCTTCGTCACTGAAGACAATGAGGAATTTGAGAGCAGCCAGCACGAATACTTCAACCTGGCCAGCCGCCGGGCCAGGATCTACGCCCACCAGGCCTGCCAGCGCATCCGGCCCTGCCACCTCCTGAGTAACCAGAGGGCCACAGGTCGCCCCCCTAAGCGGGGTAAGGTGAAGGGCATCGCCGGAATTGGGAAGAGCGTGGCCATGCAGCGCATCGTTTACGAATGGGCGCTGGGCAAGACCATGCGGGAGTTCATCTGCGTGTTCGACTTGCGCTTCCGTGAGCTCAACCTGGTTGCTGAACCCATCAGCCTGTTGGGCCTGCTTGGGTCCAGGTTCCGGTACCTGGCCCCGGTTTTGCCCGAGCTGCTGGGATCCACAGGATCCCTCCTTTTCATCCTGGATGGGCTAGACGAGTTCAAGCACAGGCTCGACTGGGACACCACGGACAGGGACATTGGGGTCGACTCAGAGGTGCCCGTGTGGGAACTGGTAGTCGCTCTGGTAAAAGGCAGCCTCCTGCCCGAGGCGTCCCTAATCCTTACCTCCAGGCCCTCCACCGAGGTCCCCAAAAGGTTCTTCCAGAGGTGCTGTGTGGTCCTGGGGTTCGAAGAGGCCCAGGTAAAAGATTACACCTCAAAGTTTTTCAAGGACGCCCAGGTAGCCTCCAAGGTCTATGGTTACATTGTGGGGAACGACGGCCTTTTCGTCCTCTCATTCATCCCCCTCTACTGCTACATCATCTGCATGGCTTTAGCCGAGTTCTTCGTGGGGGGAGGGGAGGACAGGCGTGGTGGCGGGGACGAGGACAGGGATGGCTCACGGTCTTTGGAGCTCAACCCTCCACGGACCGTCAGTGAGGTCTATTACTGCTACTTATACACCGCCATTAAGCACCATGCGCTGAGGGGCATGGCCAACAGCACCGCCTCCATATCAGAAGTGTTTTCCCTTGTCAGGGCCCAGCTGACCAGTCTGGGCAAACTGGCCTATGAAAACCTCCTGAGGAGCAAGATAATGTTTGACCGGGCGGACCTGGAGAGCTTTGGGCTGGAGCCCAGGGAAGTCCACAGCACCTTCCTGAGCCAGATCCTGGTCCCCGTGGAGGAGGAGAAGGTGGAGATGTTTGCCTTCTTCCATCTGACGGTCCAGGAACATCTGGCCGCCCTGTACTGCGCTGTCAATCTCTCCAGCCCTGAGCACATCCTCCAGGGGCTTGAGTTCTGGTGCTTTGGGGAGCTCCTCCCATCAGCGCTCACACCCCTCCTCCTGGCCCCGGACTTCCACCCGGACCAGACCAGAGTGGAGAACCTGCAGATGTTCACCCGGTTCTTCATGGGGCTGGTCAGGGCTCGGCTGGATCACCAGCTGACCGGAATGGAGCCGGACCCCCTGGACAGGGAGGAGATCCTAACCCGGCTGGGCGTTTGGTTCCAGACCCAGTTTAAGAGCAGGGAGCTGCCGAACCAGACGGCCCTCAACCTGCTCCACTGCCTGACGGAGCTGCACGTGGAGAGCGTGGCCAAGGCGGTAGCGCCGGAGATCAAGAGACTGAACCTGTTCAAGATGAAGCTGAGCGCAGTGGACTGTGCCGCTCTGTACTACGTGCTGCAGTTCTCCCCCCATCGCCTGGAGGAGCTCAACCTGGGCTACTCCAACATCGGGAACCGGGGCCTGCGCAGGCTGGGGCCCATCCTGCACCGCTGCGAGAGCCTCTTGTGAGTACCCATGATCCTCTCCCACTTCTTGAATCTAACTGAAAATGTGAAGGAAGAGAGCAAACAGAAACCCAAACCACATTATTATTATTATTATTATTATTATTATTAGTAGTAGTAGTAGTTCTATGAGGATTGTACTGTAATCTTGGCCCTGCAATAATTACGATGCATAAAAGTATTTTTCAGGTATGTCAAAAAATTGGACTAGTTTGCAGCTACAGACCTGCACACCTCCCATTATTGACAGCATGAAAACCTATAAAAATGCATATAGTTTGTGTAAACACATGTACAACTTAACAGGTAATAAATAAGCCTGTAGCCTTGCCACTGCATTAGAGCTTAATTTCTGTTTCCTTTTTCTAGTTTGCGCTACAACTGTCTCGATTGGGAGGCGGCCATTTTGGAATCTGCAGTTCTGAAATCGGAGGACTGTCAGGTGAAGAAGCTGTTGTAAGTCATGCTTGGGGGTGCTTTCCTTTGAATGATGCAGTCACAGACACACACTACGGCATGCGCACTTCTGATCCTGTGCACCGTCTCTCTTATTATTATTATTATTATTATTATTATTATTGTTATTATTATTACCATCTCTCAATCAGTATTTCCCTTCTTTTCCCAAAAGCCTTTTACATTTACATTACATTACAAGTCCAGAGCGACTTACACAACTTCTTATTACATTTATCCATTCATACAGCTGGATATATACTGAAGCGATTCAGGTTAAGTATCTTGCTCATGGGTACAACGGCAGTGTCCTACCTGGGAATCGAAACTGCAACCTTTCGGTTACAAGGCCAGTTCCTTAACCATTATACTACACTGCCGCCCATTATACTATTTACATCACATTTTGGAATTTAGCCAAGTTACACAGAGTACATTTTCACACAATGAATTTATACGGCTGGATGTTTTACTGGAGCACTTCAGATCAAGAGTATAACAGCATCCGAGTTGGGAAGGGAACCCACAACCCTGGTTGTGTTACAGCCCAGACATATGGAAAGTTTTGTGTCGCACAACGAACAGTGAACTTTCCACAGTCCATTCCAACAATCTACACGTAATCGACAGTCCAATCTATTTCCTCTCTTCACGGCTGCATTCAGTTCACATCCCCCTCTGTTTCCCGCCCCCACTCTCAGCATGTGCGGGAATAACCTGGGCTCGGAGGGGGTTCAGGAGCTCTGGTTGGCCCTGGAGCAGAACTCCACGGTGGAGGAGCTGTACCTGGATATCACTGGCATCACGGAGAGTGGCACTGAGAACATGGTTAACTGCCTGAGCAAGAACACCACCCTGAAGACCCTCACGTAAGCCTGGGGGGGGGTTCTGAGTGGCGTCCTATATGCTGTATCGTGCACTATTTAGGTAAACAGCCATTTTGTAGGGTGTCAAAATTCTCCGTTTTCTCAATCAAGAATTCTGAAACCATCAAAATGGCCAATCCCCTAAATAGTGCACCATAAAGCGTAGAGGGAGCCATTCCGAACGCAGGCATTATTCATCGGAAATGACAGTACACCTTGAATTATAGCAAAAGGGGAGTCCTCATGAGTATAATAATTATAATAGTAATAATCAGAGGTGTAAAATCCAGGGGTCAGAAAGTAAATGTACTGCCATGTTTTTCTTCCACCCATTAACTCAGTCAGGTGATTTGAATAATTAGTTCTACCTCCTGGCTGGAGAATTGTGCAAATCCAGATGATTTGAAGAAAATACTGGGGAGGACTTTCTGAACCTGGATTTTACACCTCCGGTAATAATAATAATAATAAACCTTATTTATATAGAAATGATCAAAACACAGTTACAAAGGGCTGGACAAAAAGTAAAAAAAAACTTATGAGTGATCTTATGCATGAAATTCAAGTCAGGTCAACAAGAGCCGACATAATGAAAGGCAGGTTATTGTTATTATATTATCTTAAAATGTTACTTTGGTGTTTTTTTTAGAGACAGCAGGACAGCAAAAAGGTTCAATCATTGAATAATTTCCATAATAAATGGGGAACATATGCTAATGTGGGAAAAACTTATATTAAAGCATACTGTGATGATGTAAAAAAAGAAATAAAATAAAAGTCAAATAATGTATAATTTCATACAGTATATCTTTTTTTGGAGAAAAAAAGTGGCTGTTCTCACAGGCCATGGTCATCACGATCACCTCTGTTATCCGCAAAAAGACGTTTGCGACAAGAAATTTTGAAATAAAGTCGCCGCTTAACGACACACAACCACAAGGGCTTTAGTTCTCCCTTTCGGTGTTGTTTGTTGCTTTCGCAATCAGCCGCTGGTGACTTCTTGCTAGTAACGTCACCGTAGAAACTATTGGACACGCTCCCCCCCTGACCAACTGACTCTGACAGACAGCTAACCACCTTTGGAAGCAGATGAGCACCGCATGTGAGAACGGCGCCTTTAGGGATGTCGTTTGTTCACAGCATGGTGGGGAACGAGATCGGAGAGGCTGGGAAAGACAGGTTGAAGGCGTTGGGCCGAAGCAGGCCGGAGCTCCGGATCATCGGGGACTTTGTAGACGACCTGGGCCTGCTGCAGGCCTATCTGGACTGGGTGGAGGAGATCCGGGCCGACCGGGACCAGATGGACTCTGTGAAGAACGTGGACGCGCTTCAGTCTGTGCTGAAGGGACTCAGAGTGACAGGAGCCCAGGGGGAGGGGCTGAATGCACAGAAAGCCAAACAACTGGAGACTAAGATCCTACAGCTCCTGGAGTCTCCCTCTGCAGTCACAGCAGAGAGAGGATAAACGCACACGCGCACACACACACACCAGCACACACACATACACACAGACTTGCACACAAACACACACACACGTACAGACGCACACACATACAGACTGACACACACACACACACACACACACACCTGCAGACAAATATATCTCTCTGCAATTATTAATTCTCTTCTTTGGACTTTATCTACATGAAGCAAACCGGAAATTCAACCAATCATATCTGATTGTAAATTGTACATAATTCAACCAATCTGTAAATTGTACATAGCCTCCAATTGCAGGGCAAACAAATTATAAAAAAACAAAAACACAAATTTGTTAATACTATCACTTGTAGAGACCTGTTAGTTGAAAAGCCAACATATGTTTCTTCATTGAACATTGTTTGGGTTGAGGCAAGTTAAGGTTATGTTTAGGAGCTAGGGAAAGGGTTAGTGCATGCATTAATCTTTGATTTTGGATGACCAACATATTGTCACTACTAAGATATTATGTAGCCTTATGTATTTTGACATTTTTTTCAGTCAAATACATTTTTTATTAAAAAATGAACATATGTTCTTGCATTTTTTGTTGAACTGATATTTACATTGTTTTTCATCCATAATAATGGTTTGGGATGGGAATTATGGTTTGGGTTAAGGTTAATAGAATAACCCCAGCAACAACAAAAAAGACATGGACAGTGGGACAGACCCACAACACACAAACAAACATACCAAATAAAGACATTCATTAGAATCATTGCATTAATCAAACTAATTAGCTAAGTGGAATACAGCCATGATTAAAAATAACCCCCGCTGTCCAGTGTTATCAAGCAGTCCAACACACAAACTCCGCCTCCACGACTTTTCTCCATACACGCAGTGTTGCAGTCTCTGTACAGTCGAAACGGAGCACCAAACTGCGTCAACTTTCCCAGTCGTTGCCTCACACCTCCCCCGCATATCTTCTCCTTCCCTTCCCTGGTTGCCTGTTGAAGATGTCCCGACATCTTCAACTCCGGTGAAGAGCGATGGTAAACTTTATTGCTGCAGATCCAACGGACATTCCCGAGCATATATTTTGCGAATGCAATGGTGACGTCCACAGATAAAATTATATTGACTAGACAATTCATCAATATTATCAAAACGAGCAGCAGGAGTGTCCTGAAAAATCTCTAGCCCGCTTTCCCGTTCCACTACAGACATACAGCGCATACAAAAAAACAAAAGACAAAAGCCCAACACAACAAAACACATTCAAATTAACAAACACAAACACAGAGACAGCTGGACTATACATGTCGCTGTTGCAGCACCACGTAGTATTTATTTTGTTGAAATAAAAATCTGGAGTCAGTTTCATTTAAAATTTTTGAGAGATACCAGAGTAGAGACTTCAGCACACATTTGTACTTATAAAACAGGGATCTTCACTTAGAGAGGGAGAGAGAACATTCCAGCAAAAGACTCAGCCAACTTCACTTTCATTTACATCATTTCTTTGTTGGGTGTGTCTTATTATACTTATATCTTGTTATATTTGGCTCGCTGACATTTTGACGGTTGAAGTGGCAGAGTCACATAATGGCTGTTTTTTGTACTTTCATTTGTGTTTATTTTCCTTCAGACAGCATCTACGTTATCTTCAGTGATGGGACAGGGACCCACCAGGATCTAAAAACAGCCCCAGTTTCTCTCAGCGGAGACTGTAGCACCCTGGATCAGGAAGAATGGAAAGAACCAGAGAATAGAGCGACACCTTCAAATCTGGAGACATTTTCATTAAACGTTTTTGAAGATACCAGAGGAGAGAGCCTCCTGCTTCAAGCCGGTAGCCATTGTCAGCAAACATTTAAACATTTGGCAGATATGTACTCATAAAACAGGGATATTGCCTTACGGAGGAAGAAGGAACATTCCAACAAAAGACTAAAGCATATTTAGCTCAGCAAAATATTTTATGGACTGGTTGGTCAGAGACTGATAGTCTGAGAGTTTTTAATTAGCATAATGAATTAGTTGTTGGGTGCGTCTTATTTAATGTGGTTAAACTTGATGTACTGGCTCATTTTTACAGTTGAAGTCGCACAGACACCTGCTTCACTTTCATCAAACATTTTGGGAGACAGGAGCGAGCCTCAAGAGAGCTTCATGTTATTTTTACATATTTTTTTAAGACATTGGATCAGGCATAAAGAGGGAGACAAAACATCCCAGCAAAAGAGCCAAAGAACAGAAAATGGAAATAAATAAATGTGTTATTTTAAAAAACCATGGACATACAGACAACATTAATGCTACAGGAACGGCAATGGGGTCGACTGCCATTGGAGAGAAGCTGATGGATTTTTAAATGAATATCTACAGATCTACAGATTTTTCCAATCAAAGAGTAAAAGTGTAATTACAGCAGTCTTGGCGCATACAGTGCCCTATGTAAGTATTGGTAGAAAGAATCCATTTATTTTCATTTGGCTCTGTACTCCAAAGCTTCAGATTTGAAATAAAAGCTGAAAATCTTTGCTTTTATCTCATATGAGTGGCTTGATTTCAAATATGATGTTTTGGAGTATGGAGCCAGATGAAGAGAAAATGCTTCCTTGTCCCAATACCTACGTAGGGCACTGTACGTGCAATTGTTTTCAGAAGAAAAATGAGAGAAAGTCAGATTGTATGTACGATTATGTTCTTCATGTTATATTAAGCTATTGTACCTACCCATGTTGCACGAAAGAGAAAGTACCCATGTTACTTTCTCTCTCCAACAAATGCAATCTCCTCTCTCACTCTCTCACACTCTCACACTCTCTCTCTACTCCACCTTGGTTTTGCATAAGCTACTCCGTCTTGCGGTTGTTTGTCAGTCCATTTTCTAGGGGACTGATAAAATGTGCTGATTCACCATGACATGCACGTCTTCTGCAGGTGCCGTGTATTTCCTAGTTGAGGTGGTGACTTCCTCAAAACTCCTAATATGGGCATTTTCAGCCGAACATATCTTCCATCTATCACCTCTCCGTGGTTCTGTCCCCGCCGGTTGCCACAATATAATATATCGTTATATATATTGGTGTAAGCTTGTGTTGTTATTCTGTTTTTTAACAGAAAACTGAAAAAAATACTAAATGTGCTGAGACGTTTGAGGGAAAAGAAAAACTGCTGTGTCATCGGAATGTTTACTGATTCGAGCAGGTAAGTTGTAAATGCTGCTCAAACACAATGAAGGATTTTTTTCTCTCCAAAAGTAGTGTATATGAGGATGATGTAACAATATGCTAATGTAAACCTTCATGTGGATATTTATAATTTAGTAAATGGTATGCCTAATTTGCAATGTTAACGAACTTGTGCTAATGCAGACCTTGCTCACCAAAAATGGACATGAAATATATCTTTATTGCTCTTTCATTCGGGTTCCAAGCAGTGTTTGAGACCAAACATATTGGATTTACTGCCATTTTCAATAGTCTTAAAAACAATGAAAATGCTTCTCCTACAATGTTGATTGAATCCTATAGAACTCTATGGGAAAAAAGTCAGGAGAAACAACCCTTAAAGTGATCCATTCACATCTACTCCATATCTGGGTGCAGAGTGCTGGTTTGGGGCTCGTTTGATACGTCAGACCCTTGATGACTTACAGCCATTTAGCCAGGCATGTGTTCCATACTGTACCAGCCTAATTTACTGCTGAATCTAGTCTCACCCCCCAATTCCCAGAGATCTATTCAAATGCAGAGAGCTTATAGTATCGCTTCTAACAGTACCTGAAAATAAGATATTGAGAGTTTTTTTGATGTTGATGGGTCGCAGACTTCAGGAAGTAACAGCATGCAAAGGATATGCTATCACATATTAAATATGATACTTTAAAAATACGTTAAAGCAAAGGGCATGAATACTTATGTAAATGAGAGATTTCAGTTTTAGATTTTTTATAAAATAGCAAAAATTTCTAAAAACATGTTTTCACTTTGTCGTTATGGGTTATTGAGTGTAGATTGATGGGCAAAAATGGCAATTTTATCCATTTTAAATTAAATCTACAACACAATAAAGTGTGCAAAAAGTGAAGGGGTATGAATACTTTCCGTCCCCACTGTATATGAGTAATATGTAACAATATAGTAATGTAAACCTTTACATGTAATGTGAGAAAACACATTTACCTCCCCGGTACTTAATTGTAAGGTAGACAAAACAAAATGGAGGCCATAACGAAACAACTTTGTGCTTTCACAAGACTAATTATGTGCAAATGTTCTCTTGTATAACAGAAACATGATGTGGCTGTTGGTGATTCCTTTCACATGCATGGGTAATGTTTGATTTTATTTTTAAATACAATTAAGAGTGACTAGAATTATATTGAAACCATACAATAACATTTGCCTACTTCAATCAGATAAAATGTTTAGTTAAATTTTCAATTCATCTTTTTGATCAGTGTCCTGTTTTATACTTTTGATCATACAATCATACACGTCTCAGTGGGGCAGGAAAAGTACGTCACAACCGCTATATATGTTTAAATCAATTGTTGAGACTTGACATATTGACTACACAAAACTAGGTTGTCCAGCGCTGTGTCTCCCACAAAGTTGAAATTAAAACTCAGCCTATGCTATTGATTCTGTTATTCCAACTTACCCAATATAATTAACATATACAGTCACCTCCAAAATGACTAGCACCCTTGAAAAAAAATGGATGAAAAATAATGTGTTTGTGTGTGTGTATGTGCAAAACATTTTTTCTTCTATTTCAGGTGTAAAAGCTGAGTTCTGGATAAAAGAACTACAGTGCAATGCCACTGAGTGTTTTGAAATTATGGGGTCAGCAGACCCTGTTTGCCCCTCTGCCCGTCACACAGACGTGTGCTCTATTGAGGGAACCCGCATCAAGCTGAAATTTGATGCACACTTAAGCTGCAGATGCAATGACCTTAAACCATTTGAATTGGATGGTAAGATAATTCTGTAAGACACTGATAGCAGCCATACTTTTCCAGTTTGTTGGTTTTAGAGGCCATTTCAAAATGTTCATTTAATTTAGCTTGTCACTGGAACTCCTGTGCTGAGGGGTTCTGGTATTTAAAACATGTCTTAGTGTTAGATAACGTGTGCTCATGCTGACCTTGCTCAACAACAATGGACATGAAATATGTTAATATGTTAATTAAGTGTCAGAGTTAAGTTAAGAACATTCAATCCCAGCCTTTGTTTATTATTTCTCTTACAATGACCAAAATTAGCTTAATATATAGTTTACTTTGAATTGGCACAAATTCCCAATATGATGTTCTGTTTTTTTAATTTTTCCCAGGAATAGATGGATACCCTGCAAAAGATCAAAGCAGTATGTATAATACCTCATTATTGTTTCACATGCAAAACAATACATGACAACATTTTTATAATGTTCCATTTAAAATAAGTTCCATTCTACAAGACATTCTTTCAGCAGTATACAAATAAAACAAAAGTTTAATTCATAAAGTGGCACAGGACAAGATGAAACACTCAGAACTTCCAGCTCCATGTTGACCTACAGCTGAAATGCCAAAGGTATTAATTAATCATATTCTATCTGTTGTAGGCATTTCCATGAAAAATGAATTCCATCCAGAAGAACCTAAGGGCTATAAAGGTAACATATTAAAATCTATGCTTTACAAAAAGTAAACAGTATAAAAATGGTATGAGAACCATAGTGATGTATCTTAGCTGTGATGGGTGTTCTGGTATGAGAACCATAGTGATGTATCTTAGCTGTGATGGGTGTTCTGGTTTGAGAACCATCGTGATGTATCTTAGCTGTGATGGGTGTTCTGGTAGGAGAACAATAGTGATGTATCTTAGCTGTGATGGGTGTTCTGGTTTGAGAACCATAGTGATGTATCTTAGCTGTGACGGGTGTTCTGGTATGGAGGACTCTGGCATGAGAATCATGTAGTGAGATGGAGTTTGGGTGAGAACTCCAGTCTACTGTATAAAAAGATATGGAGTTTGGGTGAGAACTCCAGTCTACTGTATAAAAAGAGATGGAGTTTGGGTGAGAACTCCAGTCTACTGTATAAAAAGATATGGAGTTTGGGTGAGAACTCCAGTCTACTGTATACAAAGAGATGGAGTTTGGGTGAGAACTCCAGTCTACTGTATAAAAAGATATGGAGTTTGGGTGAGAACTCCAGTCTACTGTATAAAAAGAGATGGAGTTTTGGTGAGAACTCCAGTCTACTGTATAAAAAGAGATGGAGTTTGGGTGAGAACTCCAGTCTACTGTATAAAAGGAGATGGAGTTTGGGTGAGAACTCCAGTCTACTGTATAAAAAGATATGGAGATTGGGTGAGAACTCCAGTCTACTGTATAAAAAGATATGGAGTTTTGGTGAGAACTCCAGTCTACTGTATAAAAAGAGATGGAGTTTGGGTGAGAACTCCAGTCTACTGTATAAAAGGAGATGGAGTTTGGGTGAGAACTCCAGTCTACTGTATAAAAAGATATGGAGATTGGGTGAGAACTCCAGTCTACTGTATAAAAAGAGATGGTGTTTGGGTGAGAACTCCAGTCTACTGTATAAAAAGATATGGAGTTTGGGTGAGAACTCCAGTCTACTTCATAAAAAGAGATGGATGTGTCATTGTTTGTTTAAATTTTTCACAGGTGAACTGATTACACCTGAAGTGCCAGAGGAGAACATCACCCATGGAATCAACCCCTCGGGTAAATTTGAGGTTTTTTTAAATGCTTGGTTACTAAAATTGCCTCTGCGCACATCTCATAACAATTTTTTAACAAATCAAATTAAAGACTCAGATCAATTAATAAGCTTTGAATTAGATTGTTGGACACATGTGTTTAAGTCCTTTCATATTTTTTTTCTTTTTAAACTAATTAACTCAATGCAGGTTTGGCTTGTTGTCATTTGCTTTGTCTTTGAATTCTTCATTATCTACCAAGTGGTTAGTTTTAGTGGCCATGTGTCCACATTTTCACCAATTAGGAGCCTATTGATTTACCTTTAATCTTTAATCAGTTAAGAAAATGTGTTACCTGTTTTTTTTAATACAGCACAATAGCACCATGAGAACTTGATACTTTAATTCATCTTGGCATGTATAGTGATTTTCAAACATAATGTGGTTTAAGAGGGTAAATTATTCCTCGTAATGTGAAAATGAAATTAAATCTAGCATACATAGGGGTCCACCAGTATACATAGGCGTCCACCAGGACCACATTTGGGCAGCACTGCACTAATATGCAGCGGTGTGCATTTGGAAGCATTGATTTAAGGGTGTGTAGGTGGTGTGGATGATACTGTACCTGTCTTAATATGTCCCTCTTGTTCCTCTTGCTCTACCTTCCGTCCCCAGAGAAACACTCAGCTAAGACAGTTAAACCATAGAGTTTAACTCAGTCTTATGTTTTTTTCTAATTCATTTTGAGAGCTTTTTGTTAGTGGGCAGGGGTTTATTTTGTATCCCACTCAAAACATATTTTGTTTCTTCTTAGCTTTAGAATAGAAACCATTTTTGAACACCATGTTTCAGAATACAGAACAACTGTTATATTCAAAACAAATCAGTGATCCTTCCTCAAATGTGTACATGGTGATGTAATTCGTTTCTTAATTAGTTCATTTGTGAGTGCATGTTTACTAAAATATTAAAGCATGTGTCACGGTTCCCTTGTCCTCCACCAAAAGTCACCAGCCTCCTTCCTAATGTTTCTTGTTATGTCTCGTTTCCCTTGGTTATTGATTTTATATATATATATAGTCTTTTTTTATTCTGTTTATTGTTCCAAGCCCTTCTGCCTCTCTAGTCGTAGCCTCCAGTGTTCTCCTGTGTTTATTTTCCTAACGTAGTTTATTCCTGGTGTTATTTCGTGTTTCCTCCTGGTCGTTTTATTCTTTTTGTTTCCTCAGCAGCCTGTAAAGTCTTTATGTTTTGCATATGCCTGGTGTCCCTCTGTCTGTCTCTATGCTTGGGTCCTCCACTCCTGCACTCAGCATGACAGTGTGTCTTATTTTGGAGAGACCTGAAAGAGACCTGAAATAATTAATGTTGTACATTTGGCAGCCTGTTTCTCTATTGTGATTGGGTGTATAAATGGCTATTTGTATTTATTTATCCCAAGTGTGTTGCTCAGTATCTAACTGTAATGTCCTTCATTCAGGCTCCAGCAATACCGGGCTGTGGATTGGTGTTGCATTCGGCATACTACTTAGTATATGCGCCGTAATAGGTGCCACAATATGGCTGGTAAGATATGTAAGGTAAGAAAAACAAGAGCCTGGAATGTTAGTATAAAGGGAAACTTCACCCTAATTTTATTATATTGTACAAACGTATTATATTACTCAAGCCCACTGCTCGGGTCATCATTGTGTAAACTGTGGTCATATAGATGTGTTACTTGCCCTGTCACGCATCTGCCATACGCCTCTTCTCCTCCATGTGTTGCTATGACATTGAGAGTGGGCGTGGTTGCCCCGGTGACGTGAACTGTGTCACTCTAGCAGATCTTTTCAGAATAGGAGAGTGGATATCCATGTCCAGAAGAATGAAATGTGTTTTAACTGGCACTTTCTCACAACACATTTTTTGTGCACAAATTAAAGTAGCATTCAAATTTGAATTTACTGCATCCCTTTAATCTTTGAGTGTGATCTAGAAAAAAAGATTTTTCACTCAATAAGTTTGACAGTTATTGATCAGAAGAAAACAGCAACAGGGAATTGACTTGTGATTTGAGGGGGCGAGGTGAAGTGATATTACATTACATTTAGCAGACGCTTTTATCCAAAGCAACATACAATAAGTGCATACAGACGTCGAAGCAACTACAGAACTGATTAGACAAAGCACATGAGTGTAGTTCAAAGTAAGCTGTGGGTAAATCAGCTATATTAGAATTATATTCTAAATACTATTCTAAACTATAACATCAAACAAACACAGGGAACAGGTACAATAAGAAAAGGTCCTAGATTGGTATATCAGTGAAGCTGGAGTCTGAAGTGGTGTGTCTTCAGGCTGTGACGGAACGCAGACAGTGTTGCAGTAGAGCGTAGGGGAAGTTTGTTCCACCACTGGGGAGCTAGGGTGGAAAAGCTCCGCAGTCGGGACGTGCGAGAGCCGTTGACACGGAGGGGGGGACGTGTGAGTCGCCCTGCTGTAGCAGAGCGAAGTGGTCGAGCAGGAACATAGTGCTGGATTAAGTCCTGCAGGTAAGAGTAGGCCAGGGAAGGGGCGTGGTTGTGAATGCTGTGTTGGTATTCTAATCTGAAGCAGAGATCATTTTAGAGATGAGATAAGATGGATGTGGTGTCTCTGTACTCCTAGAACAAACAACATATTTTCCATCAATTTGAGTTGGCTAACAACAAACAGAACAACGCTAACAGAGATTGGTGGATGCTTTCTGCCTACTTTGGTTTTTTTACCATTTAATTCCCCTGAACTGAGGGAGAGAGGCTGGAATCCACTCCTGGCTGGTTTTGATTTGCTGATGTGCGTTATTTTGCTAAAGTGCAGCCCCCTACGATACTGAAATGCAATTTCCAACATAAAAAAGAAAAAAAGAAGGCCTAAAGCTTAAAGTGTAAAACCGATCTCCGTGGAGATTATAATATCAGTGGGGTGTGTGCTGTATGTTAGGGCTGGGCGATATGCTGCAATGATCATTATTGAATTATCCTGAAGGTCGTACAGCATCCATGTGATCATGTCATGTGTTTTTGTCAATCACGTGGAAGCTGCAACACCTTGCTGCTGATTGGCTGTTTTATCAACACCCAATAGATAACAGAGATTTCCGGAAAAAATAAAAAAAAAATTCTGAAGTTTAGATTACTACCGCATCAGGTATAATTAAATTTAAAAAGACGATAAGCAAGGCAATGCCCTACACGGTGGCGATGGCCATTATTGCATTTAATAATTATCATTGCGGTATATTGCCCAGCTTTGCTTTATGTTGTCAGTGATGTCCCTGTGATGTGTTTCTTTCAGGAGAAGGAGAATCAGTCAGCATTCTGAAATTGAAATGAATGACATGGAAGGGGTGAGTCTAAGCCCTGTGTCACACACACATGAACACGCATGCACACACACACACACGCACACACACACACGCACACGCACACACACCGTCAGGGGTGGACAACTGGATATGTTGTCCTGGGCCCTGGAGATTTGGGAGTAGTAGTAGTAGCTCTATCAGGATGCAGGCACTGTGCTGTAGCAGGGAACAAGGCCAACAGGATGCTGTGATGTAGAGCAAAACTACTGAGTATAAATAAAATGTTTATTTTGAGTTCAGGTAAATTCTGCACAGATTTCTTAAGTATTTCTTTACACAGGGAGTTTTCAATTTGCAATTTTTTCTTTCTGTCTCTCTCTCTCTCTCTTTTTCTCTCTATCTCACACAGCCGTTGAGAAATACACACGGTTGTAAAAATAAACATGCTTGCGTTGCAGAATCTTTCCAGAATCACCCCCTTTCTACTCGAACCACACCATGGCAACCACTCCGTCCAGAGACCCTGAGCTGGAAGTCCTGCCCTAAGCCTCGATCAAACACTCCCCCCGGTCCGTGGAGGCAAAGGGACCTGCGATGGGGCTGCAGGACATAATTGTAGATAAGCCAGTCCTTGCTTTTCTCAAAGATCTCTCCAAAAGTGTTTACCAACCTTGTCAGCCATTACAGGACATGTAAAAATTATAATAATACATGCTACCCCATACATACAATTGCATTCGCATTTCCGAAAGATTCTGAAGGGAAGGAAGAAACAAACCACCATGGATAGGTTTTTATCGAAACGCCCTGCAGATCAGAGTCAGAAAAGCGTGACGAAAAAGCCAAAAATCAATGAAAAAGATGCAAACGTCACTGATGAAGATGAAAACATCACTGACGAAGATTAAGTGTAAGTGAAGAATAATAATGTAGCAATTAATAATGTAATAATGTAGCAATTAAGTTTAGTTTATTTCTTTATATTCTATTTTATTATCTTTGTATTATGTTTTGTATTAATTATTTATTATTTATAAATACATTTCTCATTTTTATAACTACGTAACAAAGAAATTAGGGTGTTTTTTGGGGGGCTGGAATGGATTAATGGTATTTCAATTAATTTCAATGGGGAAAATTGATTTGATATACGAGTAAACCGAGTTACGAGCTCGGTCACGGAACGAATTAAACTCGTATGTCAAGGTATTACTGTATTATATTATGTTAACATTTTACTGCCATTTGTGTTAAGGTGTTGTTATGGGTCAAAATAAAAAAAACATAAAAGTTCCAACTATCTTTTTGTACGTATTTCCTAATTCTCTAGGATGTTTTAAAGGTGTTTGTTGAAGGAAATCACCAATTTGAAATTATACAAAAACAAAAAGTCATTTTGGGTCACATGGACCGTAAAAATGGGATGGTTAAAGACCGCTGCAACATCAGTCAGTTGTCACAGACCAGTGTAGATATGTATTAATACCATGCTACAGACATACTACATGGCCAAAAGTATATGGAGACCTACTCATCCAACCAGTGGCGGCCGGCCTATAGAGGGCGCTGGGGCGCCGCCCCCCCTCCCCCACATACAAATAAAAAAAAAAGTTTAAAAAAAATTATTATTTTTTATTATTATTTAATTTTTTAGTAGCTTAAAATTATTATTTTTTATTATTATTTTTTATTATTATTTAATTTTTTAGTAGCTTAAACATGTTATATGTTGGCCTTGCGTTGTCTAAAGTTTAATACATTACATATGCATGTTCAGGGAACTGCGGGGCGCCGGTCACGTTATGGTGAATCAGAGCACTCATTCATTTTCAGGCGAGCCCCCTGATTCTGCTGCCTGATTCGCGGCCAAAAAAGTAGTTCCCGGGGCGCAGGCATGTGCGCCCCGGACTATCCTACCCTTTTCTGATTAGTCCTCATGGTTTATGATATTATTTGATTGGATTTAAGGCATGTTTATCACGCCCAGCCGGCATCTAGCAGGATATCACTGCGAGTGCCCAAGTACTAGGGCTAGGTTCAGTCGGCTGCTACGCATTCATTCAAGTAGATCTAGACCAAGCGAGAGAGATAATTCGAAATGGCTTCTTCAAGTGGAACAGAAAGCAAAGAAAATTCGGTTATTTCTTTGCAAAAAGAACCTTTCTCAAGGCGTTCATTGGGAGAAACGGGTTGGGCTCGGTCACGGCGGCCGAACAACTAGCGAACATTTTACTTTTGAACTACAGTAAAACCTTGACATACGAGTGCACTAATTTACGAGTATTCCGAGCAATTTCTTGTTTCGCCTTACGAGCCTAGACCCGAGTTACGAGCCGAGCAAGCGGAGCATTGCGAATGCGAATGCAAATTGCATTCGCATTTCCGAAAAATTCTGAAGGGAAGGAAGAAACAAACCACCATGGATAGGTTTTTATCGAAACGCCCTGCAGATCAGTCAGAAAAGCGTGACGAAAAAGCCAAAAATCTATGAAAAAGATGCAAACGTCACTGATGAAGATTAAGTGTAAGTGAAGAATAATAATGTAACAATTAAGTTTAGAACCAGTTTATTTCTTTATATTCTATTTTATTATCTTTGTATTATATTTTGTATTAATTATTTATAATTTATAAATACATTTCTCATTTTTATAACAACGTAACAAAGAAATTAGGGTGTTTTTTGGGGGGCTGGATCGGATTAATGGTATTTAAATTAATTTCAATGGGGAAAATTGATTTGATATACGAGTAAACCGAGTAACGAGCTCGGTCACGGAACGAATTAAACTTGTATGTCAAGGTATTACTGTACTAATTGGGATGGGTTAGCTTACTTCACATGGTGCTTCAAGTTGTTTTTGGTGAAAATATAGTGTGAAATAAATAAAAATGATACCGAATATTGTGTGTGTCTGTTATCTACCAATAAAACAATGCCTTTTGACGGTCATTTAGGTGCCCAGTGACCACTAAACAGAGAAGCTGTAACCATGGTAACAACAACTGCGTGACAGGGAAACACAATGTCAGCGCTTCAGTGCCTTAACTGCGTCGGGCTCGGGTCGGGTTCGGACATAAAAAGCAGAATTCCTGTCGGGTTCGGGTCGGGCTCGGTTACTACTATCTCGGGCTCGGTCGGGTTCGGACAGAAATATGCGGCCCGATCCGCACTCTAGTTCAGTGATGTCTTACTTGAAAAACTGTCCTCCACTGTTGCCAATCAAACTGTCTTATGCAACTGAGACACACGTAGCTTGTTTTTTCTGTTTAAAGTCAAAGTCAGATGTATTTTTTTTTTTTTAGAAATGCTGGCGCCCCAACCTATATTTAGATCACCAGCCGCCACTGCATCCAACATCTCATTCTAAAATCATGGACTCCTAAGGAGTTAACCCTTTCCTTTGTTGCTCCAAATCCTCCATTCTCCTGGGAAGGCATTCCGCTAGATGTTGCAGCATGGAGCATTACTTGCTTCCATTCAGCCAGAAGAGCATTAGTGAGGTTGGGCACTGATATTAGGCTTGCAGTTGGCATTACAGTAGATCCCAATGGTGTTACATGAGGTTGGCGTCTGGGCAGGCCAGTCAAGTTCTTCCACATCGATTCTTTATGGACCTCGCTTTGTGCATGGGGGCATTGTCATTCTAAAACAGGAAAGGGCCTTCCCCAAACTGCTACCACTAAGTTGGAAGTACAGAATCACCTAGAATGTCATGTATGTCATTGTATTGTACTGAAATAACCAAATCTTAACAATAATTTTTATCTGATATTTAGACTTTAGAATCTTGTTTGTGTTACTTTTTTGCTAAATAAGACAAAAAGATTACCTGTGGGATCAGAGAGTTTTACTCATTTCAAGATGTACCAGTGGGGTGAGAGAGTTTTACTCATTTTAAGATGTACCTGTGAAGTGAGAGCGTTTTACTCATTTCAAGATGTACCAGTGGGGTGAGATAATTTCACTTGTTTAGCAGAAAGTAACTTAAAAGGTAACTTTCCACTTGAGAGAAAACATTTAGATTGTATGTCTCATTACAAGGCTAAAACACTTGTTAAGACAGACATTTTCTGCAGTGTGCTATAGCGTTAAGATTTGCCTTCACTAGAACTAAGGAGCCTGAACCATGAAAAACAGCCCCAGACCAAGGGGTGTCTGGATAGTTTTGGCCGTATATTGTATCACCCAAAAGAGGTTTAATGTAGGACGAATGCGATTTGGATTCAAGTAAGTATACAGGATGTTTAATTTAAATATCATAACCCAAATCACAGGTTGAATAAGATGATTAGAACATGAACTGGAATTCTAGACGATTCTTATACATATCCTCAAAACGTTGGACAAAATCTGTTCTGTCAAACCTTTTTTTTAACATGGGTCAAATAGTACAAAAAATGTCCTTTTGACCAAATTGTTTTTGTTTGTCTGTATTATTTGAATGTTAAAATGTTACACATACTCATTGCTCTATAAATGACTTTTCACATCATGCACTCTGATCTCTGTATATGAACTGTGAATTATAAAATTAAACAGTAAATGTGCATCAGTGGTAAATGATTGAAATAACATGTGCAACTGTAAACAGTAACATGTGCTGAACCTTTGAAAAGGGCAGCCGTCCCTGTAGCAGATATGAGAAAAATGCACTGATAGGCTGGTGTATTTAATCACTTTGGTTTATCACAGAAAGTAAGAGCATCCTTTTTTGCCTATAAAATAACATTGTTAGAAACAGATTAATTCAGAAATCCAATCTGTTCAAATAAGCCTTTAAATAGGCCTAGTCAAATATCACGGTAGTAGCCCACCTATGGCTTTTCTTTTTGACGTATAGCTCTTTCCAGCACTTTAACTGCTGATATTTACTTCCACAGATTGATTGTTTTGGCCAGCCACAAAGAGACTTTATAAGTTGTGCCTTGATCTGTTAAATAAGGTTAATGTTGTTTTTCTGTGGAATTCCTCTTTAAATATAGGCATATGAACTATTTCAGACAATATAAAACATGTGACAATGTTATATGGACCTTACTTTCTCACTTGCTTTGATTGCTGTCAGTCTAAAGATCATAGACTAATACTATTTATTCTACAAACCTATCATTTCAATGGCCAATATACACTGCTTCATTGAATTAGCTTCAGCCCAACTGTGGAATACCCAAAATCATAAAATAATCATAAAAAATTACATACGTATTTAAGGTAACCTCTAGGAGAAGAAATAAGGTTTAGGGTTAAAAACAGTTTTAGGGTTAGGAATATGTTAACTGCTAGGTTTAGGCAAGATAAGGTTATGTATAGGAGCTAAGGAAAGGCTTATTGCAAGCTTTAATTTTTGATTTTGGATAACCAAAATATTTTCACAATTAAGACATTATGTAGTCTTATGTATTATAGATTTTTTTCAGTCAAACACATTTTTCAGAAAAAAATGAAAAAAATATGTTATTGAACTGAATAGTAGAAAGTAAACAGGTAAAATGATTAAGATGATTTAGATGAAATAGGGTTTAGCATTAGAATTATGGTTTGGGTTTAGATAATGGGTAAAAAGTGCTAGTGCTAGTGAAGTTACATTAGGTTATGATTATGATAGCTATGGAGCTAGCAAAAGCATTAGTGCAAAGATTGGTCACTGATTTTGGATTACCCAAATTTTGTATGATATTTTTTCTGGGAAATCATTTTTTTCATAATTTCAAACTTGAAACGCATATATTTTTTTTGTTTAATTGATGGTATTTTAATTGTTTTTCATTCATAATAATATAATTCACACAAAGGTTTACTGTTAGGAATATGGTGTTAAGTTTGAGACAACATTAGGGTTATGTTTATGAGCTAAGGAAAGGATTAGGTGATTTTGGAAGATTTCAGATTGTTTTGACTAATTGTGCGTGAGTCTTGTGTGTGTGTGTTTGTGTGTGAATCTGTCTGTGTGTGTGTGTGCATATGTCTGTGTGCCGGTGTGTTTGTGTATGTGCGTGTATGTGTCTGTGTGTATGTCGGTTTGTGAGCGTGTGTGTGTGTGTGTGTGTGTGTGCTGGTGTGCGTGTGTGTGTATCCATGACACTATTGACTTTTTATATTTTTTTCAGTGAAATACATTTTTCATAAAAAATGACTTCAAACACATGTAGTTGTTTTTATTTTGGTGAATGAATGATACTTTTCTTGACATATTGACGACACAAAACTAGGTTGTCCAGCACTGTGTCTCCCACAAAGTTGAAATGAAAACTACGTCTATGCCATTGATTGTGTTATTCCCACTTACCCGATATAATTACCATATACAGTCACCTCCAAAATGACTGGCACTCTCAAATGAGCAAAAAAGCCACAATCTAGAGGGACACGCCAGGATCTGAAAACACTCCCCTTCTCATCTCCCTCTACTGGTTACACATATCAGCTCACAGCACATTGAAAACCTTGGTATGTCACTCAGGATTTTTTTTCAGTGACATACATTTTTCATAATTACTTACATTCAAACACATTGCATTTCTTTTGTTGAATTGATTATATTTAGATATTATATATATATACACCGTTCAAAAGTTTGGGGTGTGTCCCTGTAACCATTGGTAACTACAGTGCTGTTTCTATGTGGCAGGCCTCTGTTTGATTTTGTCATTGATATTGATATTGTTGTTTTCTAGGCAACGCTCTACAGGGACGTGCCAGAAACAGTGGAAACTGTAGAATGGATCTGGAAGAATGGGGAGAACCATCAAATCTGGAGATATTCTCGTCAATTTTGGAAGATAACAGAGTAAAAAGCCTCCTGCTTCAAGCTGGTAGCCATCGTCTGCAAACATCTGACAGATATTGACTTATAAAAGAGGGATATTGCCTTATGGAGGGAGAGAAAACATTCCAACAAAAGACTCAAGAATATTTAGCTCAGCAAAAAATTTCATGGACTGGCATGGGTTCCCAGATGGAAAGTCAGAGTAAACAAGTGATTTTAATAAATTCCTCATTCCACATTGAATGTGGTTAAATTTGATGTACTGGCTCATTTTTACAATTTAAGTGGCACAGACACCTGGTTCACTTTCATCAAACATTTTGGGAGAGAGCAGAGAGCCTCAAGAGAGCTTCAAGTTATTTAAAAATGTTTTTTTAAAGATATTGGATCTGGCATAAAGAGGGAGACAGACCATTTCAACAAAAAACCCAAACAACAAACAATGAAAATAAACTAATGAAAATATATATTTTTTAATAAAAAAAAAAACATGGACATACAGACAACTTTAATGCTACAGGAACTGTATTGGAGTTGACTGCCATTGGAGAGAAGCCGACAAATTTTCAAATGAAATCTACAGGATTTTCCCAATATAAGAGTAGTGTAATTGCGTCAGTTCTTGCATATACAGTGCCCTGCGTAAGTATTGGAACAAAGAGGCATTTTCTCTTTATTTGGCTCAATATTCCAAAGCATCAGATTTGAAATAAAATCTTTACTTTAAATTCATATGAGTGGTTTGATTTCAAATCTGACATTTTGGAATATCTAACTATAAAAGAAGAAATCCTGTCTGTCTGTATTTCGATTTGCTTGACAACCGTATGAAGTTGAAATTGAAATTGACCAGGCGTATTGCTCAGGACCCAAGGAAGTGCATTGTCGACTGTGAAGTTGATTGAATGAGCGGTTCTCGAGAAAGCTGCAAGCATCAATACCGGGGGCCAAGGCACGTGAACGGGCACGTGTTGAACAGGCACGGGCACGGCACTAGTAGAGCCAAATTAAGAGAAAATGCTTTCTTGTCCCAATACGTACGTAGGGCACTGTATGTGTTCATGTTATATTAAGCTATTGTACCTACCCATGTTGCATGGAAATAGGTTAGATTGATAGGAAGGCTTTCTTCTGTTACGATGCATTCCCTGAAAGAGGAGAAGGTTTTGGACAGGTATACAGAAGAAAGAAACACGTATACGAAAGAGAGAAACAGATGACGTACCCATGACGTACCCAATGCAAGATGCCCTTCCATTTCTATGATTGCGGAAGTGGGAGGTTCACAGAAGAAAAACCAGTGAAGGTAAGAGCAACAGCCATTTTAGGCACGCTGTACTTGCTGAACGAACGGCATCTACTTTCTATTTCATTGCAAAGGTTTGTACAAATCTAGAAGAAGTGAGGAGAAGAGAGGCCTGCAGGTAGCTATTATTGTGGAAGATAAAATTCTGCCGTGTCATTAGGACGCCATAACGCGACAGAGACATGTGCTTTATGCTTTGACTAGACCGAGTGTGGCCAACCCTAGTGCTATGCAGTAGCATTTAGCATAGCTTACTAATGTATCAGTGTAAAAATTCTCATGGGTCTGGCGTTGAGACTCCACCCGAACCCGAATACCCGAGACCGATGCGGTCCATATTATATGCTGTAATATTGTAATATTCAAAAAAACAAACAAAAAACATATTGTCTGCTCTCGCATTTAAGAAGCGAGCAGCGCGTGCCTATTGTCTTTCATACCTATTGTTTCTCATAGGCAACCGAAGGAGGCCGTTCTCAACAGATCCATAGGCCAGAGAGACGATTGTCTTAGTTTATATTTATTAGATCTATGGAAAAATGTTCTTTTGTATTCTATCGGAAATAAAGTCGCATGGTTTTAGTTTCATAGGCTTAGTTTTTAGCCCGTTGGTTTTTGATTTCAGGCTATTTTGTAGGCCTATAGGCTACAATTTGCCGTGCATAGGCTAATTTACGATCAGTTTTTTCATTATTATTATTATTATTAATATTATTATTATTATTATTATTATTATTATTATTATTATTATTATTATTGCCCATTTATTTATTTATCCAAAGCCTTGAAGAATGAAAGTGTTATGTTGCACATTAGCTGTGGATCCATCATTGGCTGAATAAAGTTGTAGTTTTTTATTAAAGTTAGTGAATTAAGTAAGTAGCGATCTTAATGTTGTAATCAGACTAACATGATTGATTATCACGTGTTGTGTTTATTAGTCTAATATAAGCTACAGATGTAGTTTTTAAGCCTTTTTGTCAGTAATATAGGCTGATATTGCAGTGCATTTGTCTGTAGGCCATTTTATAATGGATTTCTTCATTCTTTCTCAGGTATAAAAGCTGTATCGTTGGATGTCTTGTGCAAACATCAAATCAAATCAAATCAAATCAATATTTATTTATATAGCGCATTTCACAACAAGTTGTCACAATGCGCTTCACAGAAAAGACCCAGCCTAAACCCCCACAAGAGCAAGCCAGAGGCAACAGTGGCAAGGAAAAACTCCCTGGTGTAATTAGGAAGAAACCTTGGGAGGAACCAGACTCAAGGGGGAAACCCATTCTCCTCTGGTCGGCTCAGGGTCTAGATCTTAATGACCAGCATGGTCAAAACTGACTGGCAATATCCATGATAGTGGAAATTGCAGCAGCTAGATGGCAGTCCAGATGTGACGGCAATGATGATGGGAAGACGGGTGCCGATGGCGACAGGATCGGCTGGTAGCGGTGATGGGGAGGGAGGGGCAAGCGGCGATGGACAGGAAGCTGGACAGGAAGCTGGACAGCAACTCTCGAGATGCGGGGCATGAGCCCCGCCGGCAGAATGTGGAAGAAGAAAGAGAGAGAGAACAGTTAGAGGGGGGGGGGGGGGGGGGGAGGGTTGGACAAGTACCCCCGCCAGGAGTAACTTATGGCTGCATAGCTATGAAGACAGGGTTTGAGAACCCATCCAGTCATGAGAGAGTAAACAATCCTACCCACCTATCAAGAGCCAGCCCAGGAAGATGGGGTCACAGCTGTTGACAGGTGACAGTAAGGAAAGGATGTCACTCCGCATTACTCTATGACAAAAGGGCTTCTCTGGTCCTGTCTCCGGACTACAACTCATTATAAGCCTGATCATAAAGGTGCGTTTTTAATCTAGACTTAAATATTGAGACTGTGTCTGATTCCCTTATAGATTTTGGAAGGGTGTTCCACAGTAGTGGTGCTCTGTAGGAGAAAGCTCTACCACCCGTCAAGTTTTTAGATATTCTAGGGACTACTAAATAGCCTGCGTCTTGGGAACGAAGGGATCTTTTCGGCTTATATGGTAAAAGCAGATTACATATATACACTGGTGCAAGTCCATGTAAGGCTTTAAAAGTCAGAAGCAAGACCTTAAAGTCTATCCTATGCTTAATTGGTAGCCAATGAAGTGATGCTAGTACTGGGGTAATATGCTCATATTTCTTTGTTCTCGTTAAAATGCGAGCGGCTGCATTCTGCACAAGCTGGAGATTATTTAGCAACAGCTTAGGACAGCCAGATAGCAGAGCATTACAGTAATCTAGCCTAGACGTAACAAACAAACATGAGGTATGTTTCCTTGTGAAAACATCACTATATTTCCCTGCTAGGATTTCTGCAGATTTTGGGTTTTGAAATAGGCTAGGCATACTGTACAATTTTATTAATTGCAAGCGAGAAGCCATCGGTGGTCGACTGGGCACACAGCAGGGTTCGGCAATTGAACGGTGGGATGAGGATTATTTTACGAGGCCTAAGAGCTAAAAAAATAACACAAAAAAGGCCTAATTATCTCTATAGCCTACGAAATATGCACTGAAACGTAACAAATTACTTATTAAATTGATGGTTCGTTTGCTATAGCTGTCTGTCTCTCTCTCGCTCTCTCGTCGGGTACGGTCGGATCTCTAGAACCGTTGTCCAACTTTTTGGACCCGTGAAGACCTCTAGTTGAGACTAACTGGCGAGAAACAACACAAACCAGCAGACCATGCAGCTCTCGAGGACCAGGGTTGGCCACCTCTGCACTAGACTAATTATGTGCAAAATGTTCTTTTGTAAAACAAAACCAACCTGAGTTAGTGAAGACAGCATTAAATGGCAGTTAGAGCAGCAAGTGAAACATAAAATTGACATAAAATTCAAAGTGACATAAAATTCTAAATCGTTTTCCATGAAATAGAAGAAAAAACTTTGGTGTGAAAATACACAAGTATTAAAATTTAAAAAAAAAAATATGTAACAATATAGTAATGTAAACCTTTACATGTAATGTGAGGAAACACATTTACCTCCCGGGTACTTAATTGTAAGGTAGACAAAACAAAATGGAGGCCATAACGAGAGACTAATAACGTGTAAATGTTCTCTTGTATAACAGAAACATGATGGTTCTGTGGCTGTTGGTGATTCCTTTCACATGCATGGGTAATGTTTGATTTTATTTTTAAATACAATTAAGAGTGACAAGAATTATATTGAAACCATACAATAACATTTGCCTACTTCAATCAGACAAAATGTTTAGTTTAATTTACTTTTATTTTCAGTTTAATGTGTAAAACATTTTTTCTTCTATTTCAGGTGTAAAAGCTGAGTTCTGTGTAAAAGAACTACAGTGCAATGCCACTCAGTGTTTTGAAACTAGAAAGTCAAAAGACCTTGTTTGCACCTCTGCCATTCACACAGAAGTGTGCTGGATTGAGGGAACCCGCATCAAGCTGAAATGTGATACACAATTAAACTGCAAATGCAATGACCATAAACGATTTGAATTTGAGGGTAAGATACCAGTCTGATAGCAGCCATACTCTTGCATTCTGTTGGTTTTATAGGCCATTTAATTGAATTTAACTTGTCAATGTATCTCCTGTGTCAACAACAATGGGCATAAAATATGTTTTTGGGATTCAATTTATATTTGTCCTTAACTTTTAGGAACAAAGTTTTCTTTGTTTATTAAAAAAAAACTATTTGCAATTTCTGAGTAAATGAAGAAAATGTGTAATTCTGTAAGACACTGATAGCAGCCATACTTTTCCAGTTTGTTGGTTTTAGAGGCCATTTCAAAATGTTCATTTAATGTAGCTTGTCACCGGAGCTCCTGTGTTGAGGGGTTCTGGTATTTAAAACATGTCTTAGTGTTAGATAACGTGTGCTCATGCTGACCTTGCTCAACAACAATGGACATGAAATATGTTAATATGTTAATTAAGTGTCAAAGTTAAGAACATTCAATCCCAGCCTTTGTTTATTATTTCTCTTACAATGACCAAAATTAGCATAATATATAGTTCAGTTTGAAATGGCACAAATTCCCAATATGATGTCCTGTTTTGTTTTTTTGTTTTTTCCAGGAAAAGATGGATACCCTGCAAAAGATCAAAGCAGTATGTATAATACCTCATTATTGTTTCATATGCAAAACAATACATGACAACATTTTTATAATGTTGCATTTAAAATAAGTTCCATTCTACAAGACAATCTTTCAACAGTATACAAATAAAACAAAAGTTTAATTCATAAAGTGGCACAGGACAAGATGAAACACTCAGAACTTCCAGCTCCATGTTGACCTACAGCTGAAATGCCAAAGGTATTAATTGATCATATTCTATCTGTTGTAGGCATTTCCATTAAAAATGAACTCCATCCAGAAGAACATATGTGTAACGATCCGCTCCGCTCCCCGTTCCTTCCTTGATGTGTTCCTCTGTTTTCCCCGAACCTAATCGTATCATGTCTGCGTTTATTACCTGATTGGGTCTACATTTCACTTGATTACTTACACCACATCTTAATAACACAACTCACACTCAATCGCCTTCACCGCATTCCTCACGCTGTTGCTAATCGTTCAATCAATTCGCTGATCGCGCATGCATTTCCCGCAAGCTGTAGCTTATCAGCTCTAATGACACTAGTTATATTACCGTGCTGTTCCTGTGTTTCCTTGTCAAAGTATTGCGGTTTGTTCCTGTATGTCTTGTCGTCTTACTTGTCTCTTCGCTTGCTAGTTCGCTACCCAAGCTGTACTCCACGGTCCAGCAATTGCCACTCCTGTTTCCCGTTGTGGATCCTGGTTCCACCGCCGACCGACTCACGCCGTTACCCAGGCTGTGATCAGCCACTGCTACTTCGCTGGATCTCCTGTGCCAGCGCTCTACAGCCACTGGCTCCTTCGCTGGATCTCCTGTGCCAGCGCTCTACGGGTTCCACGAGTTATTATTTGACTTTTTATATTTGTTTTCCCGGCGTGGTTCCGACCCGGAATATCATTAAAGTAAACCTATTGAACCTAAGACTGTCTCGTCGTGCATTTGGGTCCGTCCCTGTCCGGACGTCACAGAATACTTTGACCAGAAATGGACCCAGCCGACGCGGAGCAGATTCGACACGCGCTCACCTGCCAGGCTACCCTGATCGCCCAGCAAAGCCGTCGCCTGGATGAAACCATGGAGATGTTCCGGGGCATGGTGGAACAGACCACCCAATGGGGAACGATGGTCAATCAGTTGGCTGCCCAGACGTCAGGACTCCGTCCTGAAGCGGGGGACCCACCTCAACCGCAGGTACCAGCAATTGTACTACCTCATCGGGAGCCTCGGGCCAACCCTCCCGAACGATACTCTGGCGAGCTGGGGAAATGCCAGCCTTTCCTGCTGCAGTGCGAGCTGGCGTTCCGTATGCAGCCGTCCTCCTACTCCGCGGATGCCACCCGCGTGGCATACGTGATCACTTGCCTGGGAGGAGAGGCGCGGGACTGGGCCGCCGCGTTGTGGGAGAAGCAACCCGACCTCTGCACCCAGTACCTGGACTTCGCCAGGGAGATGCGGCGGACTTTTGATCATCCCGTCTGCGGGAGAGATGTAAACCAGCAGCTCCTGGCGCTGAAACAAGGCGAGCGCAGTGTGGCGGAATTCGCCATCAAATTCCGGATCCTCGCGGCGCAGTCTGGCTGGAACGACGCCTCCCTACAGGGCGTCTTCCGCTCCGCCCTGGCCGAGGAAATGAAGGACGAGATGGCCACCCGCGACGACACGCCCACGCTGAACGACCTCATTTCCTTGGCCATCACCGTAAACAACCGTCTGCGCGCCCGCACCCGCGAGAAGAGGGCGTATGCGCCGACTCAACCGCCTCTGGGAACCACATTCGCGCATCCTGCGCCTCGCCATCAGGCGCCCGTGGTCTGCGAACTTCCGGAGGCCGGGGAACCTATGCAGCTGGGCGGCACTACGTCCGACCCTGCCGCGCGCCGCCGCCAACGCCGGGCCGCCGGAGCATGTTTCTATTGCGGCCGCACAGATCACCTCCTTAACTCCTGTCCAGTGCGCCCAAAAGAGAGGGCCCGTCAGCAAACCTAGGCCTACTGGCGAGCCAGACCCAAACACCGAGCCTAACCTCCAGCCGCTTCCAGCTCTCGGCGGTCCTCAAATGGGGCACTACGGCCTCCACTACCGTATCTGTGCAGGCACTGATCGACTCAGGAGCCGACTCCAATTTCGTGGACTCCCAGTTCGTAGACGAGTCCGGGATCCCCACGGAAGAACTGGAGAAACCTATAAACGCCTATGCCTTGGATGGCCACCGCCTGGCCCACATCACCCACCGCACCATCCCCATCCAACTGCTCCTATCCGGCAACCACCGTGAGACACTTCAACTATACATCATCAACACTCCCCACTCCCTTCTGGTCCTTGGTCAGCCCTGGCTACATGAACACAACCCCCTGCTCAACTGGATCACATCCAGCGTCACCAGCTGGAGCACCCAATGCCACACCTCCTGTCTTCACTCAGCGGAACCTCCTTCCAGCACGGAGATCAAAACATCCGTTCCGGAGGTCGACCTGAAGGGGGTCCCCCACTGTTACCTGCACATGTCCCGGGTCTTCTCCAAGTCCCTGGCCTTGTCCTTACCCCCCCACAGACCCTACGATTGTGCCATCTCCCTGTTTCCAGGCGCCCCCCTACCCTCCGGCCGCCTGTACAGCCTATCCGGCCCGGAAAGAACGGCCATGGAGGACTACATCAAGTCCTCCCTCCAAGCAGGCACCATCCGTCCCTCCTCCTCGCCCGTCGGAGCGGGATTCTTCTTTGTGAAGAAGAAGGATGGCTCCCTCCGCCCCTGCATCGACTACCGGGGCCTCAACTCCATCACCGTCCGGAATAAGTACCCTCTACCCCTCCTGAATTCGGCCTTTGAACTGCTGCAGGGCGCCCGAGTCTTCACAAAACTGGACCTCCGTAACGCCTACCACCTGGTACGGATCCGGGAGGGGGATGAGTGGAAGACCGCGTTCAACACCCCCCTGGGCCACTTCGAGTACCGGGTGGTCCCGTTCGGCCTGACTAATGCCCCAGCCGTGTTCCAGAACCTAGTGAACGATGTACTGAGGGACTTTCTCAACCGCTTTGTTTTCGTCTACCTGGATGACATTCTAATTTTTTCCCGAGACCAACGGGAACACCAAGACCACGTCTCCCTGGTGCTACAACGCCTACTTGAGAACAAGTTATTTGTCAAGGCCGACAAATGTCTGTTCCATGCCCCCTCAGTCTCGTTCCTAGGTTTTGTTGTGGAGAGGGGCGACATACGGCCGGACCCGGCCAAAATCCAGGCTGTCACGGAGTGGCCCATCCCGACTACTCGCAAGCACCTGCAGCAGTTCCTAGGATTCGCGAATTTTTACAGGAGGTTCATCAGGAACTACAGCCAGGTAGCCGCACCCCTCACCACCCTCACTTCCGTTAAAAACCCTTTTGCCTGGAATCCCCGGGCAGATCAGGCATTCACTAAACTCAAAACACTCTTCACCACGGCCCCCATCCTCTGCTGCCCGGAACCCGACCGCCAATTCGTGGTGGAGGTGGACGCCTCGGACACAGGCGTAGGGGCTATCCTGTCCCAACACTCCCCCCTCAACCACAAGCTCCATCCCTGCGCCTTCTTCTCCTGCCGCCTCTCCCCCACCCAACGCAACTACGGGGTAGGGGATCGGGAGTTGCTGGCCATCAAGCTGGCACTGGAGGAATGGAGACACTGGCTTGAAGGGACCACTCAACCGTTCCTGATCCTGACTGACCACCGTAACCTACAATACATCCAGTCAGCCAAGAGACTCAACTCCCGACAGGCCCGTTGGTCATTATTCTTCGCACGTTTCAATTACTCCATCACCTTCAAACCCGGATCAAAAAACATCAAACCCGACGCCCTCTCTCGGATCCACTCCTCCCCTGCCGACCTGTCTGTCCCGGAGACCATCGTCCCAGCTTCCTGCGTCGTGGCTGCGGTCCGGTGGCCCATCCAGAAAATCGTGCTGGACGCTCAGGTGACGCATCCCGATCCTCGCCCTAACCCCTCTTCTGCCCTGTTCGTCCCCAACCCTGTCCGCTCCCAGGTCCTGGAGTGGGCTCACTCCTCCCGACTGGCCTGCCACCCCGGAGGCAACCGCACCGTGGAGCTGGTGCGCAGGAGCTTCTGGTGGCCCACCGCCCGGCGGGACACCCTGGCCTTCGTCCACGCTTGCCCTGTCTGCGCCAGGAGTAAGGCGTCTCACTCCCCCCCTGCTGGTCTCGTCCGTCCCCTTCCCATCCCGGGCCGCCCTTGGAGTCACATCGGGGTCGACTTCGTTACCGGACTACCACCTTCGGCCGGTAACACTGTCATTTTGACCCTGGTGGACCGGTTTTCCAAGGCGGTGCACTTTGTTCCCCTCCCCAAACTTCCCTCTGCCCTCGAGACATCCGACCTCCTGGTGCAGCACGTGGTGCGGCTGCATGGGATTCCGGCGGATGTCGTCTCCGACCGGGGCCCCCAGTTTGCCTCCGCAGTCTGGAAGGCATTTTGCACCGCACTCGGCGCCACCGCCAGCCTATCCTCCGGGTTCCACCCGCAAACTAACGGTCAGGCAGAGAGGGCTAACCAGGACCTGGGAGCCGCCTTACGGTGCGTGACGGCCCGCAATCCTGCCTCCTGGTCCCAGCTCCTCCCGTGGGTTGAGTACGCCCACAACACCTTGGTGTGCTCGTCTACGGGGAGGTCTCCCTTTGAAGCTTCCCAGGGCTTCCAACCCCCTCTGTTCCCCGCCCAGGAGGCCGAGGTGGCGGTCCCATCTGTGGACGCCCACGTCCGACGCTGCCAGCGGATCTGGAAAGCCACCCGCAACGCCCTCCTTAAGACCTCCTCCCGGAATCGTCGCCTGGCGGATCAGCACCGGTCCGCAGCCCCTCGCTACCGCCCGGGACAGAAGGTTTGGCTTTCGACCTCCACCTTCTCCCTCCCCGGCACCTCCCGCAAGCTCCAACCCCGCTTCGTCGGACCCTTCACTGTGCACTCCATCCTTAACCCAGTCACTCTCAAACTCCGTCTCCCTGCCTCCCTCAAAATCCACCCCACCTTCCATGTCAGTCAGGTCAAGCCAGTGATCTCCTGCCCTCTCAGCGCTCCCACTCCTGCCCCCCCACCTGTCCGGGACATTGATGGTGCCCCCGCGTTCACAGTCTCCAGCATCCTCGATGTCCGGCGCCGGGGACGAGGCCACCAGTACCTGGTCGACTGGGAAGGGTATGGGCCCGAGGAACGTTCCTGGGTTGCCCCCCGTCTTATCCTGGACCCTACCCTCATCCAGGATTTCCATCACCGCCAGGCCCAGTCGACCAGAGCCTGTGGTCCGCCAGGAGGCGTACCTTGACGGGGGGGTACTGTAACGATCCGCTCCGCTCCCCGTTCCTTCCTTGATGTGTTCCTCTGTTTTCCCCGAACCTAATCGTATCATGTCTGCGTTTATTACCTGATTGGGTCTACATTTCACTTGATTACTTACACCACATCTTAATAACACAACTCACACTCAATCGCCTTCACCGCATTCCTCACGCTGTTGCTAATCGTTCAATCAATTCGCTGATCGCGCATGCATTTCCCGCAAGCTGTAGCTTATCAGCTCTAATGACACTAGTTATATTACCGTGCTGTTCCTGTGTTTCCTTGTCAAAGTATTGCGGTTTGTTCCTGTATGTCTTGTCGTCTTACTTGTCTCTTCGCTTGCTAGTTCGCTACCCAAGCTGTACTCCACGGTCCAGCAATTGCCACTCCTGTTTCCCGTTGTGGATCCTGGTTCCACCGCCGACCGACTCACGCCGTTACCCAGGCTGTGATCAGCCACTGCTACTTCGCTGGATCTCCTGTGCCAGCGCTCTACAGCCACTGGCTCCTTCGCTGGATCTCCTGTGCCAGCGCTCTACGGGTTCCACGAGTTATTATTTGACTTTTTATATTTGTTTTCCCGGCGTGGTTCCGACCCGGAATATCATTAAAGTAAACCTATTGAACCTAAGACTGTCTCGTCGTGCATTTGGGTCCGTCCCTGTCCGGACGTCACAATATGGGCCATAAAGGTAAAATATTAAAATATATGCTTTACAAATATGTATACAAATATGTGCCTTGCCTTCACAACCATAGTGATGTATCTTAGCTGTGATGGGTGTTCTGGTATGAGAACCATAGTGATGTATCTTAGCTGTGATGGGTGTTCTGGTATGAGAACCATAGTGATTGTTAGGTTGTCATAAATGGTGCTTAAGTCGAAAACAAAAAAAGCATTTATTCCCTGTTCTAATAGTAAACACATAAATAGATTAGATAGATTATTTTTGTTACCTGACTCTGGGGGTGGAGAGCAGTGGGAATTGTACATAAACGTGGCACCAGAGTGATGCACTCTGTTCCTGCTTTGGAATATCAGGTGATGAACATTGAGTGAATGGGAGGAGTCATGTACAATAGAGCAGAGCAGCAAACATACGGGCAGTTATTTATGTTGGAAAAAGGGTCCGCAGTATGTATTCCAACAGTGTATCAGCCTCTGCACTCAACTCAAGTGAGACAGTATTCCTGAACATGGATGTTTTGTTGTCGGTGTATAATTCTGTAGAGGTATTCTGATTTGACATTGTGGCTGTCACACTTCTCATCGCACGTCTTTGCTGTGTGCAGTGTGGTACACAGATACACACACTCCTCACCACCCTCCAGCTTCAGCTTCTCCAATCGCTTAGCCTTCCAGCGCGAGTGACTGGATGTTGGAAAAGCACCTTCAGAGTTTGTGCCTGCTAGTTCTTGCACTGACTGGACACCTTGTCGTGCTGGGACAGCCCAATAAATTGTGATTCACCACAGAATGAATGTAACTGATCAGTAACTGATGCAATAAATCATGTTTGTGTTTGGGTGAGAACTCCATTCTACTGTATAAAAAGAGATGGAGTTTGGGTGAGAACTCCAGTCTACTGTATAAAAAGAGATGGAGTTTGGGTGAGAACTCCAGTCTACTGTATAAAAAGATATGGATGTGTCATTGTTTGTTTATATTTTTCACAGGTGAACTGATTACACCTGAAGTGCCAGAGGAGAACATCACCCACGGAATCAACCCCTCGGGTAAATTTGAGTTTTTTTTAAAATGCTCGGTCACTAAAATTGCTTCTGCGCACATCTCATAACAATTTTTTAACTAATCAAATTAAAGACTCAGATGAATTAATAAGCTTTGAATTAGATTGTTGGACAAATGTGTTTAAGTTCTTTCATAATTTTTTTCTTTTTAAACTAATTTACTCAGTGCAGGTTTGGCTTGTTGTCATTTGCTTTGTCTTTGAATTCTTCATTATCTACCAAGTGGTTAGTTTTAGTGGCCATGTGTCCACATTTTCACCAATTAGGAGCCTATTGATTTACCTTTAATCTTTAATCGGTTAAGAAAATGTGTTACCTGTTTTTTTGAATACAGCACAATAGCACCATGAGAACTTGATACTTTAATTCATCTTGGCATGTATAGTGATTGTCAAACATAATGTGGTTTAAGAGAGTAAATAATTCCTCGTAATGTGAAAATGAAATGAAATCTAGCATACATAGGGGTCCACCAGTATACATAGGCGTCCACCAGGACCACATTTGGGCACCACTGCACTAATATGCAGCGGTGTGCATTTGGAAGCATTTATTTAAGGGTGTGTAGGTGGTGTGGATGATACTGTACCTGTCTTAATATGTCCCTCTTGTTCTTTTTGCTCTACCTTCCGTCCCCAGAGAAACACTCAGCTAAGACAGTTAAACCATAGAGTTTAACTCAGTCTTATGTTTTTTTCTAATTCTTTTTGAGAACTTTTTGTTAGTGGGCAGGGGTTTATTTTGTATCACACTAAAAACATATTTTGTTTCTTCTTGGCTTTAGAATACAGATCATTTTTGAACACCATGTTTCAGAATACAGAACAACTGTTATATTCCAAACAAATCAGTGATCCTTCCTCAAATGTGTACATGGTGATGTAATTTGTTTCTTAATTAGTTCATTTGTGAGTGCATGTTTACTAAAATATTAAAGCATGTGTCACGGTTCCCTTGTCCTCCACCAAAAGTCACCAGCCTCTTTTCTAATGTTTCTTGTTATGGCTCGTTTCCCTTGGTTATTGATTATATATATATATATATATATATATATATATATATATATATATATATATATAAATATAGTCTTTTTAAAATTCTGTTCATTGTTCCAAGCCCTTCTGCCTCTCTAGTCGTAGCCTCCAGTGTTCTCCTGTGTTTATTTTCCTAGCGTAGTTTATTCCTGGTGTTATTTCCTGTTTCCTCCTGGTCGTGTTATTCTTTTTGTTTCCTCAGCAGCCTGTAAAGTCTTTATGTTTTGCATGTGCCTGGTGTCCCTCTGTCTGTCTGTCCCTCTGTCTGTCTCTATGCTTGGGTCCACCACTCCTGCACTCAGCATGACAGTGTGTCTTATTTTGGAGAGACCGGAAAGAGACCTGAAATAATTAATGTTGTACATTTGGCAGCCTGTTTCTCTATTGTGATTGGGTGTATAAATGGCTATTTGTATTTATTTATCCCAAGTGTGTTGCTCAGTATCTAACTGTAAGGTCCTTCATTCAGGCTCCAGCAATAACGGGCTGTGGATTGGTGTTACATTTGGCATACTTGGTATATGCGCCATAGGTGTCACAATATGGCTCATTGCAAGGTAAGAAAAACAGGGGCCTGGAATATCAGTATAAAGAGAAACTTCACCCTAATTCCATGTTGTATTATTTTACTCAACCCCACTGCTGGGGTCATCATTGCTTAAACTGTGGTCATATAGATGTGTTACTTGCCCTGTCCCACATCTGCCACACGCCTCTTCTCCTCCATGTGTTGCTATGACATTGAGAGTGGGCGTGGTTGCCCCGGTGGCGTGAACTGTGTCACTCTAGCAGATCTTTTCAGAATAGGAGAGTGGATATCCATGTCCAGAAGAATGAAATGTGTTTTAACTGGCACTTTCTCACACCACATTTTCTGCGCACAAATTAATGTAGCATTAAAATGAGATTTTACTGTGTCCCTTTAATCTTAGAGTGTGATCTAGAAAGAAAGATTTTTCATTCAATAAGTTTGACAGTTATTGATCAGAAGAAAACAGCAACAAGGAATTGACTTGTGATTTGAGGGGGCGAGGTGAAGTGATATTACATTACATTACATTTAGCAGACGCTTTTATCCAAAGCAACATACAATAAGTGCATACAGAAGGTCATCAAACTGATTATCAGAACTGATTAGACAAAGCACATCCTTCCCATAACGTAGCAGCTATCCCTACTAATGAACATTGAGTGTAGTTAAACTGTGGGTCAATCAGCTATAATAGAATTATATTCTAAATGCTATTCTAAACTATAACATCAAACAAACAGTTGGACAAAAAACACAGGGAACAGGTACTATGTGAAAAGGTCCTAGATTGGTATATCAGTGGAGCTGGAGTCTGAAGTGGTGTGTCTTCAGGCTGTGACGGAACGCAGACAGTGTTGCAGTAAAACGTAGGGGAAGTTTGTTCCACCACTGGGGAGCTAGGGTGGAAAAGCTCCGCAGTCGGGATGTGCGAGAGCCGTTGACACGGAGGGGGGGGAAGTGCGAGTCGCCCTGCTTTAGCAGAGCGAAGTGGTCGAGCAGGAACATAGTAGGTAAGAGTAGGCCAGGGAAGGGCCGTGGTTGTGAATGCTGTGTTGGTATTCTAATCTGAAGCAGAGATCATTTTAGAGATGAGATAAGATGGATGTGGTGTCTCTGTACTCCTAGAACAAACAACATATTTTCCACCAATCACAGCGGGATTTGGCTAACAACAAACAGAACAACGCTAACAGAGATTGGTGGATGCTTTCTGCCTACTTTGGTTTTTTTACCATTTCATTCCCCTGAACTGAGGGAGAGAGGCTGGAATCCACTCCTGGCTGGTTTTGATTTGCTGATGTGCGCGATTTTGCTAAAGTGCAGCCCCCTACGATACTGAAATGAAATTTCCAACAGGCCTAAAGCTTAAAGTGTAAAACCGATCTCCGTGGAGATTATAATATCAGTGGGGTGTGTGCTGTATGTTAGGGCTGGGCGATATGCTGCAATGATAATTATTGAATTATCCTGAAGGTCGTACAGCATCCATGTGATCATGTCATGTGTTTTTGTCAATCACGTGGAAGCTGCAACACCTTGCTGCTGATTGAGACTTCCGGAAATAATTGAAAAATGTTTCTGAAATTTAGATTACTACCGCATCAGGTATAATTCAATTTTAAAAGACTATAAGCAAGGCACTACCCTACACGGTGGCGATGGCCATTATTGCATTTGATAATTATCATTGCGGTATATCGCCCAGCTTTGCTTTATGTCGTCAGTGATGTCCCTGTGATGTGTTTATTTTAGGAAAAGGAAAAACAGTCAGCGTTCTGAAATTGAAATGAATGACATGGAAGGGGTGAGTCTAAGCCCTGTATCACACACGCATGAACATGCATGCACACACACACACACACCCACACACACACGCACACGCACACACACACACATACACACACACACCGTCAGGGGTGGACAACTGGATATGTTGTCCTGGGCCCTGGAGATTTGGGAGTAGTAGTAGTAGCTCTATCAGGCCTATCAGAATGCAGGCACTGTGCTGTAGCAGGGAACAAGGCCAACAGGATGCTGTGATGTAGAGCAAAACTATACATTATTAATTAAATTAGTATTTTCAGTTCAAGTAAATTCTGCACACATATCTTAAGTATTTCTTTACAAAGGGATGTTTCAATTTGCAATTATTTCTGTCTGTCTGTCTCTCTCTCTCTCTCTCTCTCTCTCTCTCTCTATCTATCTCTCTCTATCTCTCTCTATCTCTCTCTATCTCTCTCTATCTCTCTCTATCTCTCTCTATCTCTCTCTTTTTCTCTCTCTATCTCACAGCTGTTGAGAAATACACACGGTTGTAAAAATAAACATGCTTGCTTTGCAGAATCCTCCCAGCGGAAGTCCAACAGAAGAAGTCCCCTCTCTACTCGAACCACACCATGGCAACCACTCCGTCCAGAGACCCAGAGCTGGAAGTCCTGCCCTAAGCCTCGATCAAACACTCCCCCCGGTCCGTGGAGGCAAAGGGACCTGCGATGGGGCTGCAGGACGAGGAGCCCATGTGGTTTATTCACAGGTGGCACAAGAGGAAAACCAAGAAGTGGAAGGCAGAGGGCGGGGAGGAGCAGATGGAGGGGCAGGGGCATTGGAATGTGGGGCAGGGGCATTGGAATGTGCCAGCCCCCATTTTGTGCCCGGAGGAGAGGTTGTTTGAATGCCAATCTGAGCCATTCAGGTGAAAGTCTAAATGTCTACATAGATAACGGTTGATGAGTCCATTCATTTAAATTTTTTTAATTTACAGTTTGTAATTTACTTTTATTTAGTCAGCTCCAGCTTCAAGCAGAGGTCAGCTGGTACAACTGGCTGTAAAAAAATCACGTGGATGTAATATTTTGCCCAAATTTGACGTTTTCACTTCTGGCTGAACTTAACAATTGCACTACAACCAACACTTTCTCCTGTTAAAAACAGGATTACATTTCCCTTTCTTTGTCTGATGGTATTCAATAGCTGAGCTGAATTACTTCCTAAGATATTCATGTTTGATCTCTTTACAAAAAAGTACAAAAACTATCATGGTGCTTAGCCCTGCTTTAAACATAATATCACTTGAATGAGTAAATTGTCAGCTCTAACTGTAGATAAGCCAGAGTAGTATATAGCATTCGGTAAATGTCAAAATATGATTGCTGGGGTCAAAAGGTCAATTTATGAATATTAATGAGTTTATGAAAAATTATAATTATGCATAAATTAATTTTTTTATGAATTATTATTATTTTTTTTAAATTTATGATTATGATTATGCATCATCATTCGGGGGGGGGGGGGGGTTTGTGGGGTTTTCGTTTCAAGGGTTTGGCGATGTCATTTTATTGGGAATTGTTGTAAACGTTGGTGAATGGTTTTGTGACGAATGTAAATTGTTTTTATGGATGGGCCATGGTGCTTAGGGAAACATATTGGCAATTTATTGTGTTGTACATTTTTTTATTTGAAAAACATCGTGAAAAAGTAATGGTGTATAAATGTATATGCTGTTAGTTGTAGCAGTAGTAGCAGCGGCAATTAAGTTTTATTTTTAAAAAGCAGTTTGTGTTAAACGCAACAGCCGCGTGTTAAAAAGAATAGAATAATTCAAGCAGTTTGTTAAAAAGCGCTGAAAGGCGAACTCAATACATAGCCAGTGAACATAGAGAATAGAATAAAACTTAGCGTCGAAAGGAGACCCCGTGAATGGCTACATAGGGAGAGACCGTGGAAAAAAACACTTTGAAGAAATTTCGGAAAAGTACGTCTAGAATGGTTCGAAAGAAAGACTATGAAGAAAGAATTTAAATAAAAGAATATGTTACGTTTTAAAGAATTAAAACGAAAAACGAAAAAACACTTGGAAAGTTTCAAGTCGTAGCGGAGTATATACTCCCAGCATGTTGACAGCTCGCGGTTATCGGGCAGGCATGACTAAAATTGTCCAGAGAGAACATTGTATGTTTCAAACAGGAATACGCCCCCCAAACGTCCTGTTACGTGGAATTTGACGCACATTTACGCAGACCAACGCTGGAATTTGACGTAGTGACGTTGGCGCGTGTTCGTTTCACGGTTTCTGACAAAATAACCAGTTATCTGATTGATGGGGGGGCGGGTTTTGGTGGGGAGGGGGTATTCACCATGTGGTGGTTGTGGGTGTATCACCCATGCTGTTATATCATCCAAGCCATTTTGAACATTGCATTTATTTTAAGACTGGTTTTTCAAAGGGTGTAATTAAATACGTGGTTTTTAAATATATAAACTAGAAACAAAATATAATCTAAACGTATCTCTAAACGTACATGGCCTATTAAAGCGAATTTCACAGGACACTTTTATAATTAATTTATTTTTCATATCTTTAAATTCTTTTTTCTGCAGGGGTTAATAGGCATGTTTGGTATCGAATGGTTTGTAAAAAGATGGGGCTATTAAATTTAAACAGAGTTGCTCTATTATATGGAGCATATAACGTGTAATCATAGTTACTTTTAAAAGTGTCTTCAATTGTCGGAAAAGCCACGCGTGGGAGAGGGGGGTTTACAGCTTGAACGACATGGACAGGTGTCAGCCTAGCCATAGGCTTTGCGGCGGTGTAGCTATAAATCTTAAAACTTTTTGCATGGCCGATGCCTGTAGTCGAAACATAGCCGCAAAGCTGGCTTCTAATGAACCTACTAAGAAGCTTGTCTACAGCGGTCTACCAACACGCAACTCTCCAGAAGTTATGGCGAAGAAACCTTTTTTAATTTTACATTTTTTACACAGGCCTAGACGGTAATACCCTTTGAACGTAGTGTAGTTTGGGAAGAACCAATAAACAAACACGAAGAAGAAGAAGTATGCCTAGATTTTGGGCTAAATAATTGGAGACTACGCGTAAAGTACGGTTAGCTAGCTGACTGTTTGTACAACTTTCTTCAAATAGCCTACTCAAATTTAATGTCGGAATATAAAACTTGTTAGTTGTTGTAACTTCTCCGATTTTTTTATTTTTACGTTTTTTAAAAAAAAGAAAAAAAGTAAATTAGACGCAGCACTGTGTAAACTATTCAAATCACAAGGATATAATCTACTGGTTGGTCATGGAGAGGTTTGTGTAAAATTTTTTGATTTTATTTGTTCTAAAACTTTAATTTGGAAAACCGTTTGCTACCTTGGTAGGCTATTAAATAGTTCACACTACCACTCAGAAAGTGACCTATTGCATAAAGTTATGTAGGCTAATGTATGGCTATGAACGTTTTCAGTATTCCAGGGTCCTGTATAACGAAGCGGTCTAAACGGGTTAGTTGGATAAATGTGTGCCGAAACGCTGGTTTTTATTATAACACATTGGTAATACATTACGGGGGCATAAAGTGTGCGACTTTCTTTGTTTATTTATGTGTCTTCACCAGTTTGTATGCAACACGTAAAAGTTTTTTTTTTTGAGTGTGCGGGGCGTCAGCTCGTATATTTTAGTTGGATAAAGCCAACAAAAACAACAGTGTAGGTAAAACCAAATGCTTTGCATGGGGTAACAAGATACGACTTTCCACTTTTTAGTTTTTTTATCTGTTTATTTATTTTGTCCTTACAAGCAAAAATGTTAGATTTAAGACGCGATAATCAACTGACGCCTTTCCACGTTGGATTTTTTCAGTATACAAAGGGGGAAATTATCAGGCATGCGAACGCAGTAGTGTTTTCAGTTATCATGGCAACTAAAGTTACATAACGTAGACTATGTTTAGAGTGGAGCTAGTAGGATTTAAAGTAGGATTTCGTTGCATAGTCAAAATCATAACGGTTTTTAAGCAGTAGTACGGGGTGCTGACAATCTAGGCAAACAAAAGCGAATAAAGAAAAGTGAAACTTGAGTTAATTGGTCTGGTAATGAAACGTTAATGAACTGTTTTGTGATAAATCCATATCCAGTCATTCTGCGAGAGCCGTTGGTCTGTTGAAGTTACAGCCTCGAAGTTAAAACGCTCACGCGGTCTATACCTCTCTGTTAAAGCCCAGAAGGGTTGTTTTTGCGTCATGCTTTTATTACTGTAACCTAGTTTATTCTCAAGACGTTATTTGATATTTTGGTGGGGTTTTGTGGTATTCATTCAGCTAATTTTCAAATGTTATATTGAAGCATTGTGTATTGTAGGTTATAGTAAATAAAATTATATCAAAGTTCAAATGAAAAAAGATGTGCACTGTGTTTTAGTTGTTTTTTTCTTTAAAGTTGACATATTAGTGGATACCATCACTGTGCAGACCATTAAATAAAAAGTGTCAATATTTGAAAAAGTGATTCAAGCCACTTATTATAAACTAATTCAGGCACTGGTGTAATTGTGTGTATGTGTGTGTGTGTACGTGTGCGCGAGCGCACTATGGATTCTAATTAATAAAGTTTGTTTATTTGAACATTGTTGCGACAAGATTGCAAACGTGTAATGTTTTCAAAAGTATACCAACAGTGTATTCCTAATAATAGAGGACCCCATAACACACATAATTGAATAGGTCTTTGAATGTCATTCTACCCTTCAGATTAAGAGGCAGTAGACAGCAGACAGTAGATTTTGGTGGGTTTTGTGGTATTTATTCTGCTAATTATCAAATGTTATTTTGAAGCATTGTGTATTGCAGGTTATAGTAAATACAATTATATCAAAGTTCAAATGAAAAAAAAAATGTGTGTGTGTGTGCACGCATGTGCGATGGTTTTTAAATAATAAAGTTTGTTTGTTGTGACAGGGTTGTAAAAGTGTAATGTTTTAAAAACTAGGGTTATACCAACAATGTATTACTAATAATAGAGGACCCCACAACACACCTAATTAAATAGGTCTTTCTGCCCCCCCCTTCAAAAGTAACTTTTAATTTAGTGTGCATTTTAAATTCAAATTTAAGAGGCAGAAGTCAAACTTACCATAATGAAAGGTGCTACAACACTTTTGAAATAAAATGATTCAGTTAAACAGTTTTGTTAAATGACTCTTTGTGTAATTTTATTCTTATACATATCAAATTTTATTTCAGCTTTGCTCATCTTAATGCACGGAACATACCCAACACATGTTTAAGGCCCCAGCTTAGGTATCACCAGGAGGGGGTTCACCAGGAAGTTATTTATTTTTTCAGGAGTGTGTGTGTGTGTTTGTGTGTGTGTGCTTGATACAATTTTATTTTTAAATGGGGGTTGTTTTGTTTGTAACTATGTAGATTTTAACAAAATAACAGGACGAACATGGACAACGTGACCTATCGTTTAGGTAATAGGACTTATGCGTAAACATAAACAGCTAACCATCTAAAGACCGATCTAACCATGTGCATTTTGAGGGTTTTTCTCTGTTATGGGAAAAGAGGTCGCTAGCTACAGATAGTGTGGTATAAAAATATGTGAAAGTTAAGGTCTTAAACTGAAAAGGTCAAACCATTAAAGCCGGTGATATGTTGCGTTAGAATGTTCGATGTAACAGAATTTAAGTAGGCTATTCATTACTCACTTTACTTACATGTAAATAACGGAACTTTTAAACAGACATCAACAGAATGACAATGAGTTGTTTAAACTTATTAAGTTGTATTTTATTTCCACAAGAGTTGTTGTTGAATGACAATATAGACCTACAGGTGAAAATAGAGGGCATCATAGCCTGATTAAGAGACAGATTTTTGCAGCATCAAAACGCATGCGGACCAGAGACTGAGAGTTTGTCTCCAGTCGGGATCACACTATGGTGCCAACAAGAACAGCCAACATGTGAAGAGACTAAGGACACTAAAGTCTCTTTATGGTGGCTGTGTGTGTGTGTGTGTGTGTGTGTGTGTGTGTGTGTGTGTGTGTGTGAGTGTGTGTGTGTGTGTGTGTGTGTGTGTGTGTGTGTGTGTGTGTGACATTCTGGCACCCTAAGACTCAATATTGTACAAATGTTGTTTTGTTGTGAAGTGACTATGTTTTTAAAAAGCATTTAATACACAAAAAGACACTGTCAATATTGTTTACAAGTTGTTGTTTTTGGTTCTAAGTTTTTGAGGCTTGAAACACTAGATATGGTGACAGTGAGTTGTTAGAAGGGGTATCAAAACCAGGAAAAGTGTACCCTATGTTGTGTCAAAATATAGGTTATTCATTATTTATACATAATTATATATCATGCTATGGGACTTTCTATATGAAACAATGGTGTCAAAAGGGAGAGGCCTCTCTGTGTTGGAAGGGTGTCTATTTCAAGACACCCTAAGAGGCCCAAAACCAGCACACTTCAAATTTATGACCGTGCTCTCACGAGCACACATTCATGCCAAGGAAGGAAAAACAAACTCGGTGATTTGCATCTGTGTGATCGGGTAGGGCATGGTCCGGAGCCAGGCACACAGAATGAGCTCATCTTTAACACTGGTAAATCAAGGACATGCGTGCGCATCCCCATGTTAGTGAATTGATGGGAAAAGCTTATTCTTAGGTAAACGCCATATGGTAGAACAATCAGAGACTGTTTCAGTTACATTTGTATATTCAAACATCAGAGTGATATACGTATCTTGATAAGGAGGTAAAAGGACCCATTCACACCTGCATACACACACTCACAGGGGACACATTTATGGTCCTAGATCGGCCGAAGGGATCGTGTGGGGATCTTCTCAAGGAATGCCTTGAGGCCCGGTCATTAAAAAGACATCTGGCCCCTAGGCGTGGAAATGTGTGTGTGTAGGTTCAGCAGCTAATAGAGTTTGGTAAACTTAAGGAAAAACATTTCCTTTGTTCTGCAACGAACATTTGGTATGAAATACATTTTGACAAATAAGTTATCTTCTTCATCCACAACCCGTTAGTATAAAAGAATATGTTCATACAGATAATGGTTCAAATCACAAAGGAAGGTTTTATGCTTGGTTTATAATTGTACATACCTGTAATGAATAACATTAGAAGGTTTATAGCTAGTATTATATAACCCATCATAGCAGGGTATTATTATGTAATCAACAACTATGGTCAGACCATGGCCAGACTGTTTTTGATATAATTAAATCATGGTATTTCAGTTAAACTATAATATAAAACACAGGCCAATTGTAATGCTAAATAAGACCAGCAGAGACCGCTGCAGACCGTGGAATATATTCCCCAGGGGGGAGGCGCTTTCAAACTTTAAGCCATGTGGTTTGTGGTTTGAAAGACGCATATAACGGGGTCGTCTGAGTTGGCCCAGGGCTAGTGTTGTTTTGTCTCTGTCATCAACGGAACGGTGTTTACGTCTTGTGGGTGAGCATGATATTGATGGACTAAGACTGGACTGTTTGATTGAGAGTGTTTAATATTGTTTAAAATGTGTATGTTTAGCCGATCAGCCTGGGTATGTATGTTCATGCGAATTTATTTACAATAAATTACGTTATACCAGACTCTGGAAGTTAGTGTCTAATTGGGAGAAAGTTTAAATTACTTGTAGTGGAGTGATCCCGACTCCTCCCGACGGGGCGGTGAAAGGATTATTCTAATTTTTATACTACACCTATACTGACATGAAACGCATAACACCAAAGGTGCATAGGGGACGACAGGCATTACCTTGGTACAATTAAACGGAAGCGTTTCATTATTTTGTTGTTTAAAACAGAGCGAGCATATCTTGTTGTTGCTGAATTAAAGTACACATTACACACAAACCATGCAAATAATGGAACTTTTGTACAGTATTTTCTTCAGACTGCCAACCATTGAAAGACATAAGGGTACCACAATCAACTGAACAATAGTTTTGAAACACTTTAAAGTTTGTTTCAAGATCAGATCAATTGAAAAGCACTTTGTTGCAAACCTGTTTGGGGTTTTTCAAGACTAACCGTGTATAATTGCTAGGCAGCCACAATGGCCTGTTTAGATGTTTACACAAATTACAATATTTTAGTAAATGTGTTCAAACGCACCACAGAGTTGATTAATATTGTAATTTTTCAACATTGGCCATTCTAAATCAACATGTTACATGCATTGAATGGCTTGATCTTTTCTGTTTAAGACTTACTCTTTCGCATAATTATGTCACCAACACAAACGTGCCACATTATTTGGACATCTGTGGTCGTAGGCTAACAGCTAATAGATCTCTAAATACACTCGAAAAGAGGGCTGATTTTATCATCTAAGCATACAGGCAGCTTCAAACTGTTGTTACACATGCGCAAATGTTTGTAAGCAACATATAATAAGCTATACACAACAATAGTATACTAGTTTCTTCAACACCAATATTTTAGTTGTAAGCATTACTCAGATTACGTTTACTTACCTAAATTGTATCTTAAACCATCTTTTTAAGAGCACTCTACCGTGTATGCGGGGAAAAGCAGTGTACAGTCATGTTAAAAAGTAAGTACACCCTTCAAGTGATCCATACATATCTACTGCATATCGGGCTGCAGAGAGATGGTTTGAGGCTCATTTGATACCTCAGACCCTTGATGACTTGATGATGGCACATCTCTCCTTTCAAAACAATTGTTCACATTTATTTTGTTCCTAAGCAAACCCAAGATCTAACTGTCTTCAACACTTATGACAGGATTACCTTAATATTTTTGACAATATATATATATATTTTTTATTTTTATTTTTATTTTTTAACTTACAGTTACTGAACCTGTAACTCTTCTTATACAGTACTTTATAACAGATCTGCCCTGAACAATAGAAACATTTAAAACCATAAAATGAAAACAACAAACACAAATAGGCACCTTTCTTTTCTGCTTAAAAACAAAATTTACATTTCCTAAATGAGCCTCTGAGGTGCTTTAATGTTTCTACCTGACCTCCTGACTACTGTTTCCGTATGCTCATTTAATTCATTCCCCGGTGTTTCAGATATGGGTGCACTTGTTTCTGCCATCTCTACATCCGCGTTTGTTCCCTCTGTAACACTTTGTTCCCTTTCAGGTACCTTCAGTAAGTGTCTGCGGTTTCTCCTATATGTTGCCCCTTCCCGTGTTTGCACCTCATAAGATCTTGGGGCTACATTCTGCAGTACCCTAGCCTCTAGGCTCCAGTGTTGTCCATCATGCATTTTTACCCTATCGTTTGGTTTTAGCTCCCTCAGTTCTTTTGACCCTCGGTCATAGTTTCTTTTCTGGTCCTGTTTGACCTTCAGTTTTTTCTCTACAAACCCTTTGTCTCGTACACTCTCACTTTCCAGTAGTTGTGGCATCCGGGTTTTGAGCTGTCTATTGAACAGTAGCTCAGCTGGTGACTGACCATGCGCCAGTGGAGTTGCCCTGTAGTTTAGTAGTGCAAGATAGGGATCGTTTTTAGAGTCAACAGCTTTCTTAATCAGCAGCTTCACAATTTTTACACCATTCTCTACGAGACCATTCGACTGTGGATACTTTGGACTCGAAGTCACATGTTTGAACTCATAGGTTTTAGCAAAGTCGTGGAACTCCTCACAGCTGAACTGTGGTCCGTTATCGGTCATTACATAGTCAGGTATGCCATGGCGCGCAAAGAATGACTTTATGTGTGTGATCACTTGAGATGCTGTAGTGTTTTTCAGGAGTGCCATCTCAGGGTAGTTTGAGTAATAGTCAACCAACAGGACATAGGATTTCCCCTCTAACTCAAACAGGTCTATACCCACTTTACTCCACGCTTTATACACCTCTGTGTTCACGACCCACATGGGCTCCTTTGTCTGCTGGGCCCTATGTTTCTGACAGGTTTCACATGAGCGTATGGCCTGCTCTATGTCTGCACCCATACCCGGCCAGTATAACACAGCTTTGGCTCTTCTCTTTGACTTCTCCATGCCAAGAACTCAATACATAGCCAGTGAACATAGAGAATAGAATAAAACTTAGCGTCGAAAGGAGACCCCGTGAATGGCTACATAGGGAGAGACCGTGGAAAAAAACACTTTGAAGAAATTTCGGAAAAGTACGTCTAGAATGGTTCGAAAGAAAGACTATGAAGAAAGAATTTAAATAAAAGAATATGTTACGTTTTAAAGAATTAAAACGAAAAACGAAAAAACACTTGGAAAGTTTCAAGTCGTAGCGGAGTATATACTCCCAGCATGTTGACAGCTCGCGGCTATCGGGCAGGCATGACTAAAATTGTCCAGAGAGAACATTGTATGTTTCAAACAGGAATACGCCCCCCAAACGTCCTGTTACGTGGAATTTGACGCACATTTACGCAGACCAACGCTGGAATTTGACGTAGTGACGTTGGCGCGTGTTCGTTTCACGGTTTCTGACAAAATAACCAGTTATCTGATTGATGGGGGGGGCGGGTTTTGGTGGGGAGGGGGTATTCACCATGTGGTGGTTGTGGGTGTATCACCCATGCTGTTATATCATCCAAGCCATTTTGAACATTGCATTTATTTTAAGACTGGTTTTTCAAAGGGTGTAATTAAATACGTGGTTTTTAAATATATAAACTAGAAACAAAATATAATCTAAACGTATCTCTAAACGTACATGGCCTATTAAAGCGAATTTCACAGGACACTTTTATAATTAATTTATTTTTCATATCTTTAAATTCTTTTTTCTGCAGGGGTTAATAGGCATGTTTGGTATCGAATGGTTTGTAAAAAGATGGGGCTATTAAATTTAAACAGAGTTGCTCTATTATATGGAGCATATAACGTGTAATCATAGTTACTTTTAAAAGTGTCTTCAATTGTCGGAAAAGCCACGCGTGGGAGAGGGGGGTTTACAGCTTGAACGACATGGACAGGTGTCAGCCTAGCCATAGGCTTTGCGGCGGTGTAGCTATAAATCTTAAAACTTTTTGCATGGCCGATGCCTGTAGTCGAAACATAGCCGCAAAGCTGGCTTCTAATGAACCTACTAAGAAGCTTGTCTACAGCGGTCTACCAACACGCAACTCTTCAGAAGTTATGGCGAAGAAACCTTTTTTAATTTTACATTTTTTACACAGGCCTAGACGGTAATACCCTTTGAACGTAGTGTAGTTTGGGAAGAACCAATAAACAAACACGAAGAAGAAGAAGTATGCCTAGATTTTGGGCTAAATAATTGGAGACTACGCGTAAAGTACGGTTAGCTAGCTGACTGTTTGTACAACTTTCTTCAAATAGCCTACTCAAATTTAATGTCGGAATATAAAACTTGTTAGTTGTTGTAACTTCTCCGATTTTTTTATTTTTACGTTTTTTAAAAAAAAGAAAAAAAGTAAATTAGACGCAGCACTGTGTAAACTATTCAAATCACAAGGATATAATCTACTGGTTGGTCATGGAGAGGTTTGTGTAAAATTTTTTGATTTTATTTGTTCTAAAACTTTAATTTGGAAAACCGTTTGCTACCTTGGTAGGCTATTAAATAGTTCACACTACCACTCAGAAAGTGACCTATTGCATAAAGTTATGTAGGCTAATGTATGGCTATGAACGTTTTCAGTATTCCAGGGTCCTGTATAACGAAGCGGTCTAAACGGGTTAGTTGGATAAATGTGTGCCGAAACGCTGGTTTTTATTATAACACATTGGTAATACATTACGGGGGCATAAAGTGTGCGACTTTCTTTGTTTATTTATGTGTCTTCACCAGTTTGTATGCAACACGTAAAAGTTTTTTTTTTGAGTGTGCGGGGCGTCAGCTCGTATATTTTAGTTGGATAAAGCCAACAAAAACAACAGTGTAGGTAAAACCAAATGCTTTGCATGGGGTAACAAGATACGACTTTCCACTTTTTAGTTTTTTTATCTGTTTATTTATTTTGTCCTTACAAGCAAAAATGTTAGATTTAAGACGCGATAATCAACTGACGCCTTTCCACGTTGGATTTTTTCAGTATACAAAGGGGGAAATTATCAGGCATGCGAACGCAGTAGTGTTTTCAGTTATCATGGCAACTAAAGTTACATAACGTAGACTATGTTTAGAGTGGAGCTAGTAGGATTTAAAGTAGGATTTCGTTGCATAGTCAAAATCATAACGGTTTTTAAGCAGTAGTACGGGGTGCTGACAATCTAGGCAAACAAAAGCGAATAAAGAAAAGTGAAACTTGAGTTAATTGGTCTGGTAATGAAACGTTAATGAACTGTTTTGTGATAAATCCATATCCAGTCATTCTGCGAGAGCCGTTGGTCTGTTGAAGTTACAGCCTCGAAGTTAAAACGCTCACGCGGTCTATACCTCTCTGTTAAAGCCCAGAAGGGTTGTTTTTGCGTCATGCTTTTATTACTGTAACCTAGTTTATTCTCAAGACGTTATTTGATATTTTGGTGGGGTTTTGTGGTATTCATTCAGCTAATTTTCAAATGTTATATTGAAGCATTGTGTATTGTAGGTTATAGTAAATAAAATTATATCAAAGTTCAAATGAAAAAAGATGTGCACTGTGTTTTAGTTGTTTTTTCTTTAAAGTTGACATATTAGTGGATACCATCACTGTGCAGACCATTAAATAAAAAGTGTCAATATTTGAAAAAGTGATTCAAGCCACTTATTATAAACTAATTCAGGCACTGGTGTAATTGTGTGTATGTGTGTGTGTGTACGTGTGCGCGAGCGCACTATGGATTCTAATTAATAAAGTTTGTTTATTTGAACATTGTTGCGACAAGATTGCAAACGTGTAATGTTTTCAAAAGTATACCAACAGTGTATTCCTAATAATAGAGGACCCCATAACACACATAATTGAATAGGTCTTTGAATGTCATTCTACCCTTCAGATTAAGAGGCAGTAGACAACAGACAGTAGATTTTGGTGGGTTTTGTGGTATTTATTCTGCTAATTATCAAATGTTATTTTGAAGCATTGTGTATTGCAGGTTATAGTAAATACAATTATATCAAAGTTCAAATGAAAAAAAAAATGTGTGTGTGTGTGCACGCATGTGCGATGGTTTTTAAATAATAAAGTTTGTTTGTTGTGACAGGGTTGTAAAAGTGTAATGTTTTAAAAACTAGGGTTATACCAACAATGTATTACTAATAATAGAGGACCCCACAACACACCTAATTAAATAGGTCTTTCTGCCCCCCCCTTCAAAAGTAACTTTTAATTTAGTGTGCATTTTAAATTCAAATTTAAGAGGCAGAAGTCAAACTTACCATAATGAAAGGTGCTACAACACTTTTGAAATAAAATGATTCAGTTAAACAGTTTTGTTAAATGACTCTTTGTGTAATTTTATTCTTATACATATCAAATTTTATTTCAGCTTTGCTCATCTTAATGCACGGAACATACCCAACACATGTTTAAGGCCCCAGCTTAGGTATCACCAGGAGGGGGTTCACCAGGAAGTTATTTATTTTTTCAGGAGTGTGTGTGTGTGTTTGTGTGTGTGTGCTTGATACAATTTTATTTTTAAATGGGGGTTGTTTTGTTTGTAACTATGTAGATTTTAACAAAATAACAGGACGAACATGGACAACGTGACCTATCGTTTAGGTAATAGGACTTATGCGTAAACATAAACAGCTAACCATCTAAAGACCGATCTAACCATGTGCATTTTGAGGGTTTTTCTCTGTTATGGGAAAAGAGGTCGCTAGCTACAGATAGTGTGGTATAAAAATATGTGAAAGTTAAGGTCTTAAACTGAAAAGGTCAAACCATTAAAGCCGGTGATATGTTGCGTTAGAATGTTCGATGTAACAGAATTTAAGTAGGCTATTCATTACTCACTTTACTTACATGTAAATAACGGAACTTTTAAACAGACATCAACAGAATGACAATGAGTTGTTTAAACTTATTAAGTTGTATTTTATTTCCACAAGAGTTGTTGTTGAATGACAATATAGACCTACAGGTGAAAATAGAGGGCATCATAGCCTGATTAAGAGACAGATTTTTGCAGCATCAAAACGCATGCGGACCAGAGACTGAGAGTTTGTCTCCAGTCGGGATCACACTATGGTGCCAACAAGAACAGCCAACATGTGAAGAGACTAAGGACACTAAAGTCTCTTTATGGTGGCTGTGTGTGTGTGTGTGTGTGTGTGTGTGTGTGTGTGTGTGTGTGTGAGTGTGTGTGTGTGTGTGTGTGTGTGTGTGTGTGTGTGTGTGTGTGACATTCTGGCACCCTAAGACTCAATATTGTACAAATGTTGTTTTGTTGTGAAGTGACTATGTTTTTAAAAAGCATTTAATACACAAAAAGACACTGTCAATATTGTTTACAAGTTGTTGTTTTTGGTTCTAAGTTTTTGAGGCTTGAAACACTAGATATGGTGACAGTGAGTTGTTAGAAGGGGTATCAAAACCAGGAAAAGTGTACCCTATGTTGTGTCAAAATATAGGTTATTCATTATTTATACATAATTATATATCATGCTATGGGACTTTCTATATGAAACAATGGTGTCAAAAGGGAGAGGCCTCTCTGTGTTGGAAGGGTGTCTATTTCAAGACACCCTAAGAGGCCCAAAACCAGCACACTTCAAATTTATGACCGTGCTCTCACGAGCACACATTCATGCCAAGGAAGGAAAAACAAACTCGGTGATTTGCATCTGTGTGATCGGGTAGGGCATGGTCCGGAGCCAGGCACACAGAATGAGCTCATCTTTAACACTGGTAAATCAAGGACATGCGTGCGCATCCCCATGTTAGTGAATTGATGGGAAAAGCTTATTCTTAGGTAAACGCCATATGGTAGAACAATCAGAGACTGTTTCAGTTACATTTGTATATTCAAACATCAGAGTGATATACGTATCTTGATAAGGAGGTAAAAGGACCCATTCACACCTGCATACACACACTCACAGGGGACACATTTATGGTCCTAGATCGGCCGAAGGGATCGTGTGGGGATCTTCTCAAGGAATGCCTTGAGGCCCGGTCATTAAAAAGACATCTGGCCCCTAGGCGTGGAAATGTGTGTGTGTAGGTTCAGCAGCTAATAGAGTTTGGTAAACTTAAGGAAAAACATTTCCTTTGTTCTGCAACGAACATTTGGTATGAAATACATTTTGACAAATAAGTTATCTTCTTCATCCACAACCCGTTAGTATAAAAGAATATGTTCATACAGATAATGGTTCAAATCACAAAGGAAGGTTTTATGCTTGGTTTATAATTGTACATACCTGTAATGAATAACATTAGAAGGTTTATAGCTAGTATTATATAACCCATCATAGCAGGGTATTATTATGTAATCAACAACTATGGTCAGACCATGGCCAGACTGTTTTTGATATAATTAAATCATGGTATTTCAGTTAAACTATAATATAAAACACAGGCCAATTGTAATGCTAAATAAGACCAGCAGAGACCGCTGCAGACCGTGGAATATATTCCCCAGGGGGGAGGCGCTTTCAAACTTTAAGCCATGTGGTTTGTGGTTTGAAAGACGCATATAACGGGGTCGTCTGAGTTGGCCCAGGGCTAGTGTTGTTTTGTCTCTGTCATCAACGGAACGGTGTTTACGTCTTGTGGGTGAGCATGATATTGATGGACTAAGACTGGACTGTTTGATTGAGAGTGTTTAATATTGTTTAAAATGTGTATGTTTAGCCGATCAGCCTGGGTATGTATGTTCATGCGAATTTATTTACAATAAATTACGTTATACCAGACTCTGGAAGTTAGTGTCTAATTGGGAGAAAGTTTAAATTACTTGTAGTGGAGTGATCCCGACTCCTCCCGACGGGGCGGTGAAAGGATTATTCTAATTTTTATACTACACCTATACTGACATGAAACGCATAACACCAAAGGTGCATAGGGGACGACAGGCATTACCTTGGTACAATTAAACGGAAGCGTTTCATTATTTTGTTGTTTAAAACAGAGCGAGCATATCTTGTTGTTGCTGAATTAAAGTACACATTACACACAAACCATGCAAATAATGGAACTTTTGTACAGTATTTTCTTCAGACTGCCAACCATTGAAAGACATAAGGGTACCACAATCAACTGAACAATAGTTTTGAAACACTTTAAAGTTTGTTTCAAGATCAGATCAATTGAAAAGCACTTTGTTGCAAACCTGTTTGGGGTTTTTCAAGACTAACCGTGTATAATTGCTAGGCAGCCACAATGGCCTGTTTAGATGTTTACACAAATTACAATATTTTAGTAAATGTGTTCAAACGCACCACAGAGTTGATTAATATTGTAATTTTTCAACATTGGCCATTCTAAATCAACATGTTACATGCATTGAATGGCTTGATCTTTTCTGTTTAAGACTTACTCTTTCGCATAATTATGTCACCAACACAAACGTGCCACATTATTTGGACATCTGTGGTCGTAGGCTAACAGCTAATAGATCTCTAAATACACTTGAAAAGAGGGCTGATTTTATCATCTAAGCATACAGGCAGCTTCAAACTGTTGTTACACATGCGCAAATGTTTGTAAGCAACATATAATAAGCTATACACAACAATAGTATACTAGTTTCTTCAACACCAATATTTTAGTTGTAAGCATTACTCAGATTACGTTTACTTACCTAAATTGTATCTTAAACCATCTTTTTAAGAGCACTCTACCGTGTATGCGGGGAAAAGCAGTGTACAGTCATGTTAAAAAGTAAGTACACCCTTCAAGTGATCCATACATATCTACTGCATATCGGGCTGCAGAGAGATGGTTTGAGGCTCATTTGATACCTCAGACCCTTGATGACTTGATGATGGCACATCTCTCCTTTCAAAACAATTGTTCACATTTATTTTGTTCCTAAGCAAACCCAAGATCTAACTGTCTTCAACACTTATGACAGGATTACCTTAATATTTTTGACAATATATATATATATTTTTTATTTTTATTTTTATTTTTTAACTTACAGTTACTGAACCTGTAACTCTTCTTATACAGTACTTTATAACAGATCTGCCCTGAACAATAGAAACATTTAAAACCATAAAATGAAAACAACAAACACAAATAGGCACCTTTCTTTTCTGCTTAAAAACAAAATTTACATTTCCTAAATGAGCCTCTGAGGTGCTTTAATGTTTCTACCTGACCTCCTGACTACTGTTTCCGTATGCTCATTTAATTCATTCCCCGGTGTTTCAGATATGGGTGCACTTGTTTCTGCCATCTCTACATCCGCGTTTGTTCCCTCTGTAACACTTTGTTCCCTTTCAGGTACCTTCAGTAAGTGTCTGCGGTTTCTCCTATATGTTGCCCCTTCCCGTGTTTGCACCTCATAAGATCTTGGGGCTACATTCTGCAGTACCCTAGCCTCTAGGCTCCAGTGTTGTCCATCATGCATTTTTACCCTATCGTTTGGTTTTAGCTCCCTCAGTTCTTTTGACCCTCGGTCATAGTTTATTTTCTGGTCCTGTTTGACCTTCAGTTTTTTCTCTACAAACCCTTTGTCTCGTACACTCTCACTTTCCAGTAGTTGTGGCATCCGGGTTTTGAGCTGTCTATTGAACAGTAGCTCAGCTGGTGACTGACCATGCGCCAGTGGAGTTGCCCTGTAGTTTAGTAGTGCAAGATAGGGATCGTTTTTAGAGTCAACAGCTTTCTTAATCAGCAGCTTCACAATTTTTACACCATTCTCTACGAGACCATTCGACTGTGGATACTTTGGACTCGAAGTCACATGTTTGAACTCATAGGTTTTAGCAAAGTCGCGGAACTCCTCACAGCTGAACTGTGGTCCGTTATCGGTCATTACATAGTCAGGTATGCCATGGCGCGCAAAGAATGACTTTATGTGTGTGATCACTTGAGATGCTGTAGTGTTTTTCAGGAGTGCCATCTCAGGGTAGTTTGAGTAATAGTCAACCAACAGGACATAGGATTTCCCCTCTAACTCAAACAGGTCTATACCCACTTTACTCCACGCTTTATACACCTCTGTGTTCACGACCCACATGGGCTCCTTTGTCTGCTGGGCCCTATGTTTCTGACAGGTTTCACATGAGCGTATGGCCTGCTCTATGTCTGCACCCATACCCGGCCAGTATAACACAGCTTTGGCTCTTCTCTTTGACTTCTCCATGCCAAGATGTCCCTCGTGTATTTTGATCAACATGTTGCCTTGCAGCACCTTAGGGATCACGATTCTAGAGCCCTTAAACAGAATGCCGTCTAGTACGGACAGCTCTTCCCTGTACTGGTGGTAGGGTGCAGGTACTCTGTGTACCGTCCAGCCCTGGCTGATAGCTTTGATGACACTTAAAAGTGTTTCATCTGCAGCCGTGGCCCTACTTATGACAGTCCACATCTCATCAGAGACGGGGCAGCTTTTTCTGATCAGATTGACGTGAACAGTTTCATCCTGTTCGTACTGTTGCACTGGGACTGAGCTGTCGTACGCCCGAGACAGCGTGTCTGCTACTAACAGCTCTTTACCCGGTCTGTATTCAAGCTCAATGTCATATTTCTGCATCTTAAGGAACAACCTTTGTACCCTTGGTGGTGTGCTTGCTAGGCCCTTTTTTGCGATGGTCACTAGTGGCTTGTGGTCCGTTTCAGCCCATACTTTTTTACCATAAATAAACACATGGAACTTTTCACACCCATATGCAAGAGCTAAGGCTTCCTTTTCTATCTGTGTGTAATTGCACTCAGAGGTTGTCAATGCTCTAGAAGCATAGGCGACAGGGCGCCATCTAGTGTCATATCTCTGCAGTAGCACTGCTCCCAAGCCTGACTTGGATGCATCTGCTGAAATTTTGGTTTGACGTTTTTCATCATAAAACTTCAAGACAGGGGCTTTTGCTATTAACTCCTTCAACTGCTCAAACTCTCTCTGCTGGTTACTGTCCCAATTCCATTCAGCAGTCTTGACTAGTAGACCTCTCATCTGACTAGTGTGACTCGATAAGTTAGGTACAAACTTGCCTACGTAGTTTACCATACCTAGAAATCTCTGCACCCCCTCTCTGTCTGTTGGTGCAGGCATGTTCCTAATGGCTGTGACTTTGCTTTGGTCTATTTTTACACCCTCCTGTGACAGCTTCTCACCAAGAAAAGTGATCTCCTTTTGTCTGTATTGACACTTGCTTGCATTCAGTTTTAACCCACTGACTCTGGCGCCATCTAGTGCTATTTTCAACCTGTGGTCATGCTCCTCGATTGTATTGCCCCATATCAGAACGTCATCAATATATACTTTGACACCTGGAACGCTCTCAAAAATCTGTTGGACTGTTCTATGAAACACCTCCGGTGCAGAAGCCAGCCCGAAAGGTAGTCTTTTAAAGGAATACCTCCCAAATGGTGTGTTGAACGTGCAGAGTTTGACACTCTCCTCGTCTAGACCTATCTGCCAAAACCCAGAGGATGCATCTAGTTTAGAAAAGTATTTTGCACCTGCTATATCACCAAATATGTCTCCTCTAGTAGGCAGCTGGTAGTGTTCCCGTTTCAGATATTTATTAAGCTCTTTGGGATCCATGCATAGCCTTAATGAGCCGTCCTTTTTTTCTACTATAACCAGTGAGTGTGCCCACTCTGTTGGCTCCTCCCTTTTTTCTACTATGCCCAAAGATTCTAGTCTGTTCAATTCTGCTTTTAATTTACCCCTTAGAGACAGTGGCACCTTCCTAGCAGCATGTATGACTGGTCTGTTTGGCTTTTTTAGTTCAATCTTGTGTGTGACCTCAAGTTTCCCAATGCCCTGAAAAACATCAGCATATTCATCCTCTATATTTTCTGTGCCCTTCACATTTTCAGTTTTCACCTGAAGCACACGTTTTACTAGGCCTATAGTATTGCATGTTTTAAGCCCGATTATTGGTGGCTTGTTACCTTTCACAATCACAAAAGGCACATCAAATCGCTCACCTTTGAAAGACATTACCAGTGTGCATGTGCCCAGTGTAGGGATAGCCTCCCCACTATATGCCCTCAGTTTCACTCTGTCCTTGGTGTTCGCGTTGGCTGGTATCTCCAACCTCGCCAGTTCAGTTTCAGACATTATGTTGGCCTGTGCGCCAGTGTCCAACTTGAAACAGATGTCTGTCCCATTTACAGTATACTCAGCAGTCCAGTCCTCGTCCTTTGCTGAACTGCTGACCATTCCCACAAAGAGATCACCTGCATCACTGTCATCACTGTCGTTCTCAAACCTCTCGTCGATGCAGTCGACTTTTCTCTGGGTCTGTCTGCAGACCCTGGTGAAGTGGTTCTTCCCGCCGCACTTTCGACAGTCTTTCCCGAACGCCGGACAGTTTTGTGGTCTGTGTTCCCCTCCACAGCGGGAGCACTGCCTCGTGCCCGCACTCTGCCACTTGCTATTACCGCCTCTCTGGCTCCTTGCTTTGTGCTGTGTCGCATAATCAATTTCCATGACCGTGTCTTTCAACTGACTACAGCCCATGCTTTTCATCATATTCTGTGTCGCTTCTCTTGCCTGACACACTTGTATCGCTTTTTCTAATGACAAGTCAGTCTCTCCAAGCAGCTTCTCTCTCAGCCGATTGTCGCGCACCCCCATCACTATCCTGTCGTGGACCGGCGAATCAGCTAACGCGCCAAAATTGCATGACTGACTTTTCAACTTACAGTTTTTCACAATTGCTAAAACACAAAACCCAATACTCTAAACCAAATGACCAGTTCCCTAAACACATTTAATAAAACTAGCCCCCATTTGCCAAAACCATAAACACATTTCACCTGTAGACACAATTCACAAAACTCAATCCCCTTTTCTCATAACTCTAAACACATTTTGTCTTGCTAAAACACATGTTGCAAAAAACTCTGATCAAATGTGCACATTGAAGCTCATGTGATGCAAAATGCTAGCCACAGTCAGCAAAAGTTGAACACAATGAACACACCTGGTGTCATTGATTAAACACAACAACTCAAAATTGAAGACACTTGTTGCAAATGATGTGACCACACCTATATAGGCCAGTGCAGAGTGCACAGTTTGCTGAAGATTCCAAACAGCAACAATGGATGGAGGAGGCAGAGGAAGAGGAGTTCGTGTCAGAGGAGTGAGAGGAGCAGGCCAAGGGGGGAGAGGAGCAGGCCAAGGGGGGAGAGGAGCAGGCCAAGGGGGGAGAGGAGCAGGCCAAGGAGCGAGAGGAGCAGGCCAAGGAGCGAGAGGAGCAGGCCAAGGAGGAAGAGGAGGGGGGCAAGGAGGGAGAGCAAGACAACCACGCACCGTCATTACAGATGAAATGAGAGCAACAGTCATTGACTATGTCATTGTCCACGGCATGTCAATGACCGAAGCGGGACAAAGAGTCCATCCAAACCTTAGCAGGTTCTCAGTGGCCACCATTATCCGGGCATTCAGAGAACACAACAGGTACTGTATGTAGTAGTTTTTTGGTCACTACAGTAGATGTTTATAGTATAGTGGAGTGCAATTGGTTTCACCACAGTATCCTTGCTGTAAAAAGATTGCGGAACATGTCCATTGATGTTTCTATTGAATGCATGTCTTTCTTTTTTACAGAGTATATGTACAATTCAGTAAAATGCATGTTTGTTTCTCTAGAGTTGAAAGAATGCCACGTGGACGTTGGAGGGCTGCCATATTCTCACCAGTGCAAGAAACCCTCATTGTGGATATGGTTCGGGAGAACAATACAATCAGACTCCGAGAAATACAGCAGAGAGTCATTGCTGACAATGTCAACTGTCAGAACATTGACAATGTCAGCCTGACCACCATCGACCGAGTCCTCCAGCGCCAGAGGGTGCGCATGAAGCAGGCCTATAGGGTACTAGTGAATTTGCATTGAGTTGTGATAACTGTATTTTCTTCATTTTCTTAATTTACATACTATTCCTATGAAACACACAAATCTATAAATGCCCAATACATATATTTTGAGAACAGATAAGGTTTCTAAAAATGTTTCCTGGCAGTTGTGAAACTGTAAAAAGAACATTCTCACACTCTGAACATTGTGTTTTCAATTTTTTGTTGTCGTGTGTAATGATGCTTAGTACTGTTTACATTTTTGCAGGCCTTGAGAGGGATTTTGGTGTCAAAGTTTGCTTTTGAGCATATGAGCAACTGTTTTGGTGTGATAGTTTGGTTTTGAGCATATGAGCAACTGTTTTGGTGTCAAAGTTTGCTTTTGAGCATATGAGCAACTGTTTTGGTGTGATAGTTTGGTTTTGAAAAGAGAATGTGAGGTTTTGTGTATGTAGCTTGAGAAAAGTGTTTTGTGTTTAGAGTTTTGGGAAAAGGGAGGGCAGTTTCGTGAAATGTGTTTTAGCAATTGTGAAAAACTGTAATGTCCATAATAAACTCCTCAACAGTCTCCGCCTCTGTCCGAGACCTACTGTTAAAAACATATCTTTCATACGTTTCATTCCTCTTTGGAATGCAAAACGCTGCAAATCTCTCCACTACTGTATCATACTCAGCCTGTTGTTCCGCCGTTAGCTGCATGCTATTGAAGACGTCCAGTGCGTCGGCACCTGCCACCGTCAGAAACAATGCAACCTTCTGTGGACCTTCCATTTCCGTGCCCCTAATTGCAGTCACATACAGGTCGAACCGTTGTTTGAACTTCTTCCATTTCTCCTCAACGTTCCCCGTCAAACTCAGTTCCACCGGAGGCTTTAAGATATGCTCCATCGTTTTAGCGCCTCTGCAAACTCGCGACTTGTACCGATAACTAGCTAGCTAGCGCTATCTAGCTAACGCTAGCAACCTGTTAGCTGGCGGTGCTTAGGCCTATCGTTCGTCTTCCGACTTCTCGGTCACTTTTTTGTGTTTTACTCATCTACCTGCGAGTCTAACGTGAGTTCGACAACTTCTGGTACCATGTTGTGTTCTTAATATAACACGATTGAATAAAGGACAACGTTACGTAAGTCACTGTGACTGGTTTATTTGCGAGCTCACCCAAAACCTTGCTGCTCTTCATCTGAGCCCTTTTCCACACGGTCGGACACGTCATGCGCAGATGACGTGATGACGTATGGCACACCAACCATGTATTACATACTGTTCCAGCATAGTTTACTGCTAAATCTAGGCCAACGTGATACGTTCAAATGCAGAGACGTTATAGTATCGCTTGTAAGAGCACCAGAAAATCAAGAGTCTTTTGAAACTAAGCTAATTCACCAAACGTTGAATTTTTTATAAACCTTTTCACACATCGTTACCAGGGGTGGCAATAATAGTGGAGGGATCTGTATCTCGGGCCGTCGAGCAATTTGCCTAAGAAACGTGTGGCTGTGCACGCTGCGGTTTGTCGCAACTTGTCAGTGCATCTCAAACTCTTCCAACCCCCGCCTCAGTTGAGCCGCGATCCTGTACAATTCATTTGTCCACATTGACTTAACATTGGTTGGACAAATGCTAATCTATTGACTTAACATTGGTTGGACAAAGGGCCTTATATCAGTCGTACGCACACACCCTGTCGAGTAGTCTTTGACACACGGAGTTGTACACTTTCACACACCGCCACTCATCCAAGAGAATAGAGTAGACACGCCAAGATGAGACCAGCCCTATCTCCGCAAATGCAATTGGTGAACTACCTGAGGACTAACAATGAAGTTTTCGTGAATTTGGTGAAATCTATACGGGCCTGCACTCTGCCACTGAATCATGAACATAAAACCAAGCTCCACAACTTAATTCAGAAAAAAAAGTCAGAGTTATCGCATGAGGACTATCCCGAGGTACTGATCTGGATGATATGCAAGTATATAGGGAAGTACGATACGTGGGATGTGATAGTCGACAGCCTATCAAGCCTGAATCCCACGTTCAAAATGACCGATTTGGAAGACACCGACTTTTGGAAACTGCTGTACCCTCTTCTGAGTAACAAAACAGAGCTCCGTAAAATGACCCTGGCCAGCTTGCTGGAGGAACTCACCGCTACTGAGTTAGCCCGAGTGAAAGTGTTTCTACAATGGAAACTCTTCGAGGGCTACAGGGCTATGCCCTACGGAAGGATAGAGAAAATGGATACCTGTGATCTAGCGATTGGCGTTGCCTCCATGTACTCTCACAAGACAGCGTTCGTTATGGGTATGATCTTCACGCAAATCGAGCGCACGGACCTAGTGCTGAAACTGTCCGAAGGGTTAGGTTTAGGCCCATAGTTATTTTGGTGATCTCCGGGGATCTCCAGGCGTCTCGACCGGTTGGACGGATCACACTGCTACGGCACGCTTTGTAAACATCTTCAGACAAATCTGTTTCACCGCAACCGTCTATGTAACCCCGTGTTCATGTGAATAACAATAAAGCCTTGTGTACGGATACTCATTGTTTGTAAGCGTTCATTTTCAACCACACGAAAAGAAAACGTTGAATGGACCTAGTAACGTATAAACCCTGTTTGTTAACAAGAGCCTGGTAACGATGTGTGAAAAGGTTTATAAAAAATTAAACGTTTGGTGAATTAGCTTAGTTTCAAAAGACTCTTGATTTTCTGGTGCTCTTACAAGCGATACTATAACATCTCTGCATTTGAACGTATCACGTTGGCCTAGATTTAGCAGTAAACTATGCTGGAACAGTATGTAATACATGGTTGGTAAAATGGTCGCAAGTCATCAAGGGTCTGAGGTATCAAATGAGCCTCAAACCATCTCTCTGCAGCCCGATATGCAGTAGATATGTATGGATCACTTGAAGGGTGTACTTACTTTTTAACATGACTGTACACTGCTTTTCCCCGCATACACGGTAGAGTGCTCTTAAAAAGATGGTTTAAGATACAATTTAGGTAAGTAAACGTAATCTGAGTAATGCTTACAACTAAAATATTGGTGTTGAAGAAACTAGTATACTATTGTTGTGTATAATTATATGTTGCTTACAAACATTTGCGCATGTGTAACAACAGTTTGAAGCTGCCTGTATGCTTAGATGATAAAATCAGCCCTCTTTTCGAGTGTATTTAGAGATCTATTAGCTGTTAGCCTACGACCACAGATGTCCAAATAATGTGGCACGTTTGTGTTGGTGACATAATTATGCGAAAGAGTAAGTCTTAAACAGAAAAGATCAAGCCATTCAATGCATGTAACATGTTGATTTAGATGATAGATAGATTCCTTTTAGAATGGCCAATGTTGAAAAATTACAATATTAATCAACTCTGTGGTGCGTTTGAACACATTTACTAAAATATTGTAATTTGTGTAAACATCTAAACAGGCCATTGTGGCTGCCTAGCAATTATACACGGTTAGTCTTGAAAAACCCCAAACAGGTTTGCAACAAAGTGCTTTTCAATTGATCTGATCTTGAAACAAACTTTAAAGTGCTTCAAAACTATTGTTCAGTTGATTGTGGTACCCTTATGTCTTTCAATGGTTGGCAGTCTGAAGAAAATACTGTACAAAAGTTCCATTATTTGCATGGTTTGTGTGTAATGTGTACTTTAATTCAGCAACAACAAGATATGCTCGCTCTGTTTTAAACAACAAAATAATGAAACGCTTCCGTTTAATTGTACCAAGGTAATGCCTGTCGTCCCCTATGCACCTTTGGTGTTATGCGTTTCATGTCAGTATAGGGAACACTTTTCCTGGTTTTGATACCCCTTCTAACAACTCACTGTCACCATATCTAGTGTTTCAAGCCTCAAAAACTTAGAACCAAAAACAACAACTTGTAAACAATATTGACAGTGTCTTTTTGTGTATTAAATGCTTTTTAAAAACATAGTCACTTCACAACAAAACAACATTTGTACAATATTGAGTCTTAGGGTGCCATAATGTCACACACACACACACACACACACACACACACACACACACACAGCCACCGTAAAGAGACTTTAGTGTCCTTAGTCTCTTCACATGTTGGCTGTTCTTGTTGGCACCATAGTGTGATCCCGACTGGAGACAAACTCTCAGTCTCTGGTCCGCATGCGTTTTGATGCTGCAAAAATCTGTCTCTTAATCAGGCTATGATGCCCTCTATTTTCACCTGTAGGTCTATATTGTCATTCAACAACAACTCTTGTGGAAATAAAATACAACTTAATAAGTTTAAACAACTCATTGTCATTCTGTTGATGTCTGTTTAAAAGTTCCGTTATTTACATGTAAATAAAGTGAGTAATGAATAGCCTACTTAAATTCTGTTACATCGAACATTCTAACGCAACATATCACCGGCTTTAATGGTTTGACCTTTTCAGTTTAAGACCTTAACTTTCACATATTTTTATACCACACTATCTGTAGCTAGCAACCTCTTTTCCCATAACAGAGAAAAACCCTCAAAATACACATGGTTAGATCGGTCTTTAGATGGTTAGCTGTTTATGTTTGTGCGCATAAGTCCTATTACCTAAACGATAGGTCACGTTGTCCATGTTCGTCCTGTTATTTTGTTAAAATCTACATAGTTACAAACAAAACAACCCCCATTTAAAAATAAAATTGTATCAAGCACACACACACAAACACACACACACACACACACACTCCTGAAAAAAATAAATAACTTCCTGGTGAACCCCCTCCTGGTGATACCTAAGCTGGGGCCTTAAACATGTGTTGGGTATTGTAGTATTGGCTTATATACTGTGTGGTAGGAACCTTGGTATCGGGGCACTGGGGCACCGGGGGACACTTTTAATAAAGTACACCAGACCTACCGCAGCATTGTGTCCGCTCTCAGTCTTTATAATAATACTATATATATTGTGCTGCACATAACCACTCGACATGGTATCAGAAGTGGCCAGTATTACGTGCCAGTAATAGCAAGTACTTTTGAACCCCGTTTGTTGTTTTGGTTCCGCGACAGTAACGTTGTTGTTGTTTAGCATTTTAGCCGGCCGGCTAACGTCACAGCAGCGCTATGAATCAGTTTCAAATTCCCCCACCGGAGAAGTTCTCGTTCAAGTCGGAGGATTGGACGAAATGGATCAAACGTTTTGAAAGGTTTCGGATTGCGTCAGGATTGGAGACGCAAGAAGACGAGAACCAAGTTAATGCTTTGATCTACACCATGGGAGAAGAAGCTGAAGACATACTCGTTTCACTGCACCTGAGCGACGACGAAGCGGGCGAGTACACTACAGTGAAAGATAAGTTGGATGCTCACTTCATAACACGCAGAAACGTGATTTTTGAGAGGGCCAAGTTTAATCAGAGGCATCAGGAAGTGGACGAGACTGTGGACTGCTTTATAACGACGTTGCATTGTCTGGCTGAGCACTGTGGATACGGAGCCCTGCATGATGAGATGGTGAGAGACAGACTGGTGGTCGGTCTGAGAGATAGGAAACTGTCTGAAATGTTACAAATGGACCCTAACCTAACGTTGCTAACAGCTGTTACCAAGGCTCGACAGAGTGAGCAGGTCAAGAAGCAACAGGAAATGCTAAAAAGTAATTTTAAAGGGGACATTATGAACACGCAGCTGGATAGTGTGTATGCCCAGCAGCGAGGTGGAGCTAGGTACAAGCAGGCCAAGCCACAATTCTCACAGCCTCAGTCATACAAGAAACCTGCACAGACAGAGCCCTTCAACAAGAGACAGTGTAAATGGTGCGGTGACACCAGAGGCCACAGCCTGCAGCAATGTCCAGCTAGAGAGGCTGTGTGCAACCACTGTAGGAAGATTGGACATTACGCTAAGGTGTGCAGAGCCAGAATGGTTCATGAGGTGAACATTGCCTCACTGACAGAGGATTCTGAGGAAGAAGCGGCATTCCTTGGCTCGGTGACTGTTAATGTGGATGACGGCCCATGGATGACAGAGATAAAAATTGACAACTGCAATGTAGTGTGTAAGATAGACACAGGTGCAGATGTGACAGCAGTGCCAGAAACACTGTACAGCCGGGGCCAGTTCAATAGACTAGAGAGAACATCAAAGCCTATATATGGACCGGGGGGATGGCATTGAATGTGAAGGGCAAGTTCACAGCTACGCTCTGTAAGGGAAACAGACACACAGAGCAGGACGTTTATGTGGTGGAGGCGTTGGCCACACCATTGCTGGGCCGGCCAGCTGCCACGGCCCTGCATTTAATAGCCAGGTTGGATGCTGTCAGCCTGTGCTCAAAGGAAACAGTGAAAGCCCAATTCCCAAAACTTTTCAGTGGTCTGGGGAAAATGCAGGGGGAATACAACATTGCACTGAAGCCTGGGGCGAAGCCCTTCTCCCTCTCTACAACCAGGCGCATCTCCCTCCCCCTTCTACCAAAGGTGAAAGAAGAGTTGGACCGTATGGAGCAGCAGGGGGTTATTTCAAAGGTGGAAGCACCTACTGATTGGTGTGCGCCCATGGTGGTGGTCCCCAAGCGCACAGGTAAGGTCAGAATCTGCACTGACCTCACAGAGTTGAACAAATCAGTCATGAGGGAGAGACACCCACTCCCCTCAGTAGAACACACTTTAGGACAGCTTGCCGGGGCCCGAGTGTTTTCTAAACTGGACGCCAATTCAGGCTTCTGGCAGATCCCTCTCTCCAGTGAGTCCTCTCTGTTAACAACCTTCATAACGCCGTTTGGACGGTACTGTTACAATCGTTTGTGCTTTGGGATTTCTTCTGCACCAGAGCACTTCCAGAGGCGCATGTCACAAACACTTGAGGGTCTGGAAGGCGTTGTGTGTCAGATGGATGATGTGCTCATCTGGGGGGCCACGCAAGAGCAGCACGATGAAAGGCTGCACGCAGCGCTGTCACGGCTCCAGGCGGCTGGGGTCACGCTAAATGAGAAGTGTGAGTTCTCCAAGAGACAGATAAAGTTCCTGGGGCAGGTCTTAGATGCATCAGGGGTAAGCGCTGACCCTGACAAAGTGGATGCTGTGAAAGCCATGACAGAGCCCAGCAATGTTAGCAAAGTGAGAGGACTGTTGGGGATGGTAAACCACCTCGGCAAATTCTTACCCCATTTAGCCGAGAAAACCCGTCCACTGAGAGACCTGCTGAAGAAATCAAGCATGTGGATGTGGGGGTCCCAACAGCAGGAGGCTTTCAATCTACTTAAGAGAGAGCTAACAACGCCCCCTGGCTTAGCACTGTACGATGCCAATGCTGAAACCCTGGTCTCTGCTGACGCCTCATCATATGGGCTTGGCGCGGTCCTCCTCCAAAAGAATGCAGCCCAGGGGTGGAGACCGGTGGCGTATGCTTCGCGAGCCCTCAGTGGTACTGAACAGAGGTACGCACAGATAGAGAAGGAGGCGCTGGCCTCCACGTGGGCCTGCGAGAGGTTTGCTGAGTTCCTCATTGGAAAAGACTTTCACATTGAAACAGACCACAAGCCTCTGGTCCCCCTCCTCGGCTCGAAAAGCTTGGATGAACTGCCACCACGCATACAGCGTCTTAGAATGCGTCTGATGAGATTCTCGTACACTATATCACATGTGGCAGGAAAGAACATTGCAACAGCAGATGTGCTGTCCAGAGCCCCCGTAAGCAGCACAGCAGAGGGGCTGCGTGAGGCTGACATAAACCTCTATGCCGACTCCGTCATGGCGAGCCTGCCAGCTACAGAGCGGAGGCTCAGGGAGATACAGACCCACCAGGATAACGACGCCATACTCCGCCAGCTGAAACACTACTGCATGGACGGCTGGCCGGATAAATTCTCAATTGAACGTGAATTTCAGCCTTTTCTTCCATTCTCAGGAGAGTTAACTATACAACAGGGTCTACTGCTAAAGGGGGAGAGGATTGTAATCCCAAAATCGCTCAGAGCAGACATGTTGAGCAAGCTGCATGAAGGACATCTTGGCATCACAAAATGCAGAGAGAGGGCTAGACAGTCTGTGTGGTGGCCAGGCCTCAGTACGCAGCTGCAAAAGTTGGTAGAGACCTGTGACGTGTGCGCACGTGAGAGAACAAACCTGAGAGAACCAATGATGTCCACTGAATTCCCTACAAGACCATGGTCCACTGTGGGAGCAGATCTGTTTCACACAAAGGAAAAAAACTACTTACTCATTGTAGACTATTTCTCAAGATACTTTGAAGTCGCCAAACTGGAAAAGACAACGTCTGAAGCCGTGATCGTGCATTTCAAGTCCATATTCGCCCGTCACGGGATCCCAGCGGTGGTGCGGTCAGATAATGGGGCCCAATTTGCATCAGAAACCTTCCGCAAGTTCGCACAGGACTGGTGTTTCAGCCATGTGACGTCCAGTCCTCGTTTCCCACAGAGTAATGGGGAGGTGGAGCGAGCAATAAAGACAGTCAAAAAGCTGCTGAAGAAGTCAAGTGACCCCTATCTCGCTCTCATGGCCTACCGTGCTACTCCACTAGCTAATGGATATAGTCCCACTGAGCTCCTCATGGGGAGGAGAATCAGGACACCTGTTCCAGTCATCCCGTCCCAGCTTGACCCGGGGTGTGTGGACATGAGAAAACTGAAGGAGACAGAGCAAGCGTACAGACAACAGCAAAAACGCAACTATGATCGACGACACAGGGCACACGACATGTCTCATCTGCACCCGGGTGAACATGTGTGGATCAGAGACACTATGGAACGAGGCACGGTGGTCTCTACAGCACACACACCCAGATCCTACATCGTGGAGACACCAGGAGGCACCTTGCGGAGGAACAGGTTTCATCTCTCTCCTACCCCAGTGGCTCCGGAATCTGCTACAGGCCCACCTGACACATCGGCGGAGACAGACACCGCTCCAGCAGCAGCGATGTCGCCTGTCTCACCAGAGGCCCAGGGTCAACATCAGCAGCAGCCGAGTCCAGCGGTGGTGAGCCGATACTCATCCAGGGTGAGAAGGCCTCCAGGGTACCTACGTATGTATAGCACTGAGTGAGCATGGGGCAGAATAATCCCCACACTCGGTAGAAGTGTTGGGCAGTCTACCCCACACTTTAATTAAAAAAAAAAAAAAAAAAAAAAAAAAAAAAGGACTTTGAGTTACAATGACTTTCCACACTGTTTATTGCAAACTGTTAAGATTGCTAAGAGAAAAAAAAAAAAAAAAAGAAAAAAGAAAAGCCTGACTGTTATGTTGAAATTATGTTGAAAAAGAAAAAAAAGTTAATAAGAAATGTTTTGACTTGTTCAGACACCTCCAGAGAAAGAGACACTATCCCAGAAAGGAGGATGTAGTATTGGCTTATATACTGTGTGGTAGGAACCTTGGTATCGGGGCACTGGGGCACCGGGGGACACTTTTAATAAAGTACACCAGACCTACCGCAGCATTGTGTCCGCTCTCAGTCTTTATAATAATACTATATATATTGTGCTGCACATAACCACTCGACAGGTATGTTCCATGCATTAAGATGAGCAAAGCTGAAATAAAATTTGATATGTATAAGAATAAAATTACACAAAGAGTCATTTAACAAAACTGTTTAACTGAATCATTTTATTTCAAAAGTGCTGTAGCACCTTTCATTATGGTAAGTTTGACTTCTGCCTCTTAAATTTGAATTTAAAATGCACACTAAATTAAAAGTTACTTTTGAGGGGGGGGCAGAAAGACCTATTTAATTAGGTGTGTTGTGGGGTCCTCTATTATTAGTAATACATTGTTGGTATAACCCTAGTTTTTAAAACATTACACTTTTACAACCCTGTCACAACAAACAAACTTTATTATTTAAAAACCATCGCACATGCGTGCACACACACAGACACATTTTTTTTTTCATTTGAACTTTGATATAATTGTATTTACTATAACCTACAATACACAATGCTTCAAAATAACATTTGATAATTAGCAGAATAAATACCACAAAACCCCACCAAAATATCAAATAACGTCTTGAGAATAAACTAGGTTACAGTAATAAAAGCATGACGCAAAAACAACCCTTCTGGGCTTTAACAGAGAGGTATAGACCGCGTGAGCGTTGTAACTTCGAGGCTGTAACTTCAACAGACCATCGGCTCTCGCAGAATGACTGGATATGGATTTATCACAAAACAGTTCATTAACGTTTCATTACCAGACCAATTAACTCAAGTTTCACTTTTCTTTATTCGCTTTTGTTTGCCTAGGTTGTCAGCACCCCGTACTACTGCTTAAAAACCGTTATGATTTTGACTATGCAACGAAATCCTACTTTAAATCCTACTAGCTCCACTCTAAACATAGTCTACGTTATGTAACTTTAGTTGCCATGATAACTGAAAACACTACTGCGTTCGCATGCCTGATAATTTCCCCCTTTGTATACTGAAAAAATCCAACGTGGAAAGGCATCAGTTGATTATCGCGTCTTAAATCTAACATTTTTGCTTGTAAGGACAAAATAAATAAACAGATAAAAAAACTAAACAGTGGAAAGTCGTATCTTGTTACCCCATGTAAAGCATTTGGTTTTACCTACACTGTTGTTTTTGTTGGCTTTATCCAACTAAAATATACGAGCTGAAGCTAGGCATACTTCTTCTTCTTCGTGTTTGTTTATTGGTTCTTCCCAAACTACACTACGTTCAAGGGGTATTACCATCTAGGCCTGTGTAAAAAATAAAAAATTAAAAAAGGTTTCTTCGCCATAACTTCTGGAGAGTTGCGTGTTGGTAGACCGCTGTAGACAAGCTTCTTAGTAGGTTCTTTAGAAGCCAGCTTTGCGGTCTGTTTCGACTACAGGCATCGGCCATGCAAAAAGTTTTAAGATTTATAGCTACACCCCCGCAAAGCCTATGGCTAGGCTGACACCTGTCCATGTCGTTCAAGCTGTAAACCCCCCTCTCCCACGCGTGGCTTTTCCGACAATTGAAGACACTTTTAAAAGTAACTATGATTACACGTTATATGCTACATATAATAGAGCAACTCTGTTTAAATTTAATAGCCCCATCTTTTTACAAACCATTCGATACCAAACATGCCTATTAACCCCTGCAGAAAAAATAATTTAAAGATATGAAAAATAAATTAATTATAAAAGTGTCCTGTGAAATTCGCTTTAATAGGCCGTGTACGTTTAGAGATACGTTTAGATTATATTTTGTTTCTAGTTTATATATTTAAAAACCACGTATTTAATTACACCCTTTGAAAAACCAGTCTTAAAATAAATGCAATGTTCAAAATGGCTTGGACCCCCCCCCCCCCGCGTTTATGTTACAGCGGCTTGGAACCCTTATCGCAAGCACCACATGGGGGAAACGAACATTTCGCAATTTGTTTTTGCAAGCCAAACATTTAGACACATTTTTAAAAGTAGATATTATTACACGTTGTATGTTACATATAATAGAGCAACTCTGTTTAAATTGAATAGCCCCATCTTTTACAAACCATTCGATACCAAACATGCCTATTAACCCCTGCAGAAAAAAATAATTTAAAGATGTGAAAAATAAATAAATAAATAATAAAAGTGTCCTGTGAAATTCGCTTTAATAGGCCTTGTACGTTTAGAGATACGTTTAGATTATATTTTGTTTCTAGTTTATATATTTAAAAACCAGTCTTAAAATAAATGCGATGTTCATAATGGCTTGGATGATATAACAGCATGGGTGATACACCCACAACCACCACATGGTGAATATCCCCTCCCCACCAAACCCCCCCCCCATCAATCAGATAACTGGTTATTTTGTCAGAAACCGTGAAACGAACACGCGCCAACGTCACTACGTCAAATTCCAGCGTTGGTCTGCGTAAACGTGCGTCAAATTCCACGTAACAGGACGTTTGGGGGGCGTATTCCTGTTTGAAACATACAATGTTCTCTCTGGACAATTTTAGTCATGCCTGCCCGATAGCCGCGAGCTGTTGGGAGTATATACTCCGCTACGACTTGAAACTTTCCAAGTGTTTTTTCGTTTTTCGTTTTAATTCTTTAAAACGTAACATATTCTTTTATTTAAATTCTTTCTTCATAGTCTTTCTTTCGAACCATTCTAGACGTACTTTTCCGAAATTTCTTCAAAGTGTTTTTGTCCACGGTCTCTCCCTATGTAGCCATTCACGGGGTCTCCTTTCGACGCTTTATTCTATTCTCTATGTTCACTGGCTATGTACTGAGTTCGCCTTTCAGCGCTTTTTAACAAACTGCTTGAATTATTCTATTATTTTTAACACGCGGCTGTTGCGTTTAACACAAACTGCTTTTTAAAAATAAAACTTAATTGCCGCTGCTACTACTGCTACAACTAACAACATATACATTTATACACCATTACTTTTTCACGATGTTTTTCAAATAAAAAAATTTACAACACAATAAATTGCCAATATGTTTCCCTAAGCACCATGGCCCATCCATAAAAACAATTTACACTCGTCACAAAACCATTCACCAACGTTTACAACAATTCCCAATAAAATGACATCGCCAAACCCTTGAAACGAAAACCCCACAACCCCCCCCCCCCCCCTCAGAATGATGATGCATAATCATAATCATAAAAATTAAAAAAATTAAAAAAAATCCTAATTTTTTTTATTTATGCATAATTATAATTTTTCATAAACTCATTAATATTCATAAATTGACCTTTTGACCCTATCAATCACATTTTGACATTTACTGAATGCTATATACTACTAGCCAGTCCTTGCTTTTCTCAAAGATCTCTCCAAAAGTGTTTACCAACCTTGTCAGCCATTACAGGAAATGTAAAAATTATAATAATACATGCTACCCCATACATTTCAGGCCAAAATATGACTCATTGTACGTGTTTTATAAAGCCATTTTTGCTCATTTTCATGAAGTGAACCAATAATATGTTGAATAAATACAATGGACAATATTTAACCGTATTATATTATGTTAGCATTTTACTGCCATTTGTGTTAAGGTGTTGTTATGGGTCAAAATAAAAAAAACATTCCAAGTTCCAACTATCTTTTTTGTACGTATTTCCTAATTCTCTAGGATGTTTTAAAGGTGTTTGTTGAAGGAAATCACCAATTTGAAATTATACAAAAACAAAAAGTCATTTTGGGTCACATGGACCGTAAAAATGGGATGGTTAAAGACCGCTGCAACATCAGTCAGTTGTCACAGACCAGTGTAGATATGTATTAATACCATGCTACAGACATACTACATGGCCAAAAGTATATGGAAACCTACTCATCCAACATCTCATTCTAAAATCATGGACTCCTAAGGAGTTAACCCTTTCCTTTATTGCTCCAAATCCTCCATTCTCCTGGGAAGGCATTCCGCTAGATGTTGCAGCATGGAGCATTACTTGCTTCCATTCAGTGAGAAGAGCATTAGTGAGGTTGGGCACTGATACTGGGCTTGCAGTTGGCATTACACTAGATCCCAATGGTGTTACATGAGGTTGACGTCTGGGCAGGCCAGTCAAGCTCTTCCACATCGATTTTTTTATGGACCTCGCTTTGTGCATGGGGGCATTGTCATTCTAAAACAGGAAAGGGCCTTCCCCAAACTGCTACCACTAAGTTGGAAGTACAGAATCACCTAGAATGTCATGTATGTCATTGTATTGTACTGCAATAACCAAATCTTAACAATTATTCTTATCTGATATTTAGACTTTAGAATCTTGTTTGTGTTACTTTTTTGCTAAATAAGACAAAAAGATTACCTGTGGGGTCAGAGAGTTTTACTCATTTCAAGATGTACCAGTAGGGTGAGAGAGTTTTACTCATTTCAAGATGTACCAGTGGGGTGAGAGAGTTTTACTCATTTTAAGATGTACCTGTGGGGTGAGAGAGTTTTTACTAATTTTAAGATGTACCTGTGGGGTGAGAGAGTTTTACTAATTTTAAGATGTACCTGTGGGGTGAGAGAGTTTTACTCATTTCAAGATGTACCTGTGGGGTGAGAGAGTTTTACTCATTTCAAGATGTACCAGTGTGGTGAGAGAGTTTTACTCATTTCAAGATGTACCTGTGGGGTGAGAGAGTTTTACTCATTTCAAGATGTACCAGTGTGGTGAGAGAGTTTTACTCATTTCAAGATGTACCAGTGGGGTGAGAGAGTTTTACTCATTTCAAGATGTACCTGTGGGGTGAGAGAGTTTTACTCATTTCAAGATGTACCAGTGGGGTGAGAGAGTTTTACTCATTTCAAGATGTACCAGTGGGGTGAGAGAGTTTTACTCATTTCAAGATGTACCTGTGGGGTGAGAGAGTTTTACTCATTTCAAGATGTACCTGTGGGGTGAGAGAGTTTTACTCATTTCAATATGTACCAGTGGGGTGAGATAATTTAACTTGTTTAGCAGAAAGTAACTTAAAAGGTAACTTTCCACTTTAGAGAAAACATTTAGATTGTATGTCTCATTACAAGGCTAAAACACTTGTTAAGACAGACATTTTTTGCAGTGTGCTATAGCGTTAAGATTTGCCTTCACTAGAACTAAGGAGCCTGAACCATGAAAAACAGCCCCAGACCAAGGGGGTGTCTGGATAGTTTTGGCCGTATATTGTATCACCCAAAAGAGGTTTAACGTGGGACGAATGCGATTTTGATTCAAGTAAGTATACAGGATGTTTAATTTAAATATCATAACCCAAATCACAGGTTGAATAAGATGATTAGAACACGGACTGGCATTCTAGATGATTCTTATAAATATCCTCAAAACGTTGGACAAAATCTGTTCTGTCAAACATTTTTTTTTAACATGGGTCAAATAGTACAAAAAATGCCCTTTTGACCAAATAGTTTTTGTTTGTCTGTATTATTTGAATGTTAAAATGTTACACATACTCATTGCTCTATAAATTACTTTTCACATCATGCACTCTGATCTCGGTATATGTAACTGTGAATTATGGAATTAAACAGTAAATGTGCATCAGTGGTAAATGATTGAAATAACATGTGCAACTGTTAACAGTAACATGTGCTGAACCTTTGAAAAGGGCAGCTGCCCCTGTAGCAGATATGAGAAGAATGCACTGATAGGCTGGTGTATTTAATCACTTTGGTTTATCACGGAAAGTAAGAGCATGATTTTTTTGCCTATAAAATAACATTGTTAGAAACAGATTAATTCCAAAATCAAATCTATTCAAATAAGCCTTTACATAGGCCTCGTCAAATATCATGGTAGTAGCCCACCTATGGCTTTTCTTTTTGACGTATAGCTCTTTCCAGCACTTTAGCTGCTGATGTTTACTTCCACAGATTGATTGTTTTGGCCAGCCACAAAGAGACTTTATAAATTGTGCCTTGATCTGTTAAATAAGGTTAATGTTGTTTTTCTGTGGAATTCCTCTTTAAATATTGTCATGGATCTGACCTTTCTTCCCTTATCTCCACGTCGTTTTATTCGTTGTTATCGTTTACCGTTAATCTATCGGATTTTCCTGTGTTCCGTCACAGGTTTTGCTTTCACCTTGTCATTAGTGAGTTCACCTGGCAGTTAATTCCGCTCACTATTTATACCCTGCTTCCGGACTCTCTCGTTGCTTCCATGTTATTTCGCATGACATTCGAGCCGGTAAAAAATGGTAGCAGAGGTTTTCGTTTTCTTTCGTTTCTCTACTCTAACCTACGAGTGTCTTACCCAAAGTTTTTGGGGTCTTTTCAGTTCTCTGTTTTTGTTGTTTCACTCCACAAACGGGAGTTAGATAAGCGTTATTGCTTATCTCTTTGATTTGCTCGATTATCGAGTTCCTCGTTATCATTGCGAGGTTTGTGTTCTTTTATTTTTGTTTCTCCACTACAGATCATTGTCCGTTTCTAGTGGTGTTCCTAGGAACACTTTAAAGATTGCCCAGCTATTGCATTTGGATCTCCAATATTCCCATCTCTGTCTCTGACAGAGATCCCTTACAAATATAGGCATATGAACTATTTCAGACAATATAAAACATGTGACAATGTTATATGGACCTTACTTTCTCACTTGCTTTGATTGCTGTCAGTCTAAAGATCATAGACTAATACTATTTATTCTACAAACCTATCATTTCAATGGCCAATATACACTGCTTCATTGAATTAGCTTCAGCCCAACTGTGGAATACCCAAAATCATAAAATAATCATAAAAAATTACATACGTATTTAAGGTAACCTCTAGGAGAAGAAATAGGGTTTAGGGTTAAAAACAGTTTTAGGGTTAGGAATATGTTAACTGCTAGGTTTAGGCAAGATAAGGTTATGTATAGGAGCTAAGGAAAGGCTTATTGCAAGCTTTACTTTTTGATTTTGGATTACCAAAATATTTTCACTATTAAGACATTATGTAGTCTTATGTATTATAGATTTTTTTCAGTCAAACACATTTTTCAGAAAAAAAATGAAAAAAATATGTTATTGAACTGAATAGTAGAAAGTAAACAGGTAAAATGATTAAGATGATTTAGATGAAATAGGGTTTAGCATTAGAATTATGGTTTGGGTTAAGATAATGGTTAAAAACACAAGTGCTAGTGTTGAATTTACATTAGGTTATGATTATGATAGCTAGGAACTAGCTATGGAGCAAGTGAAAGCATTAGTGCAAAGATTGGTCACTGATTTTGGATTACCCAAATGTTGTATGATATTTTTTCTGGGAAATCATTTTTTTCATAATTTCAAACTTCAAACGCATATATATTTTTTTGTTTAATTGATGGTATTTTAATTGTTTTTCATTCATAATGATATAATTCACACAAAGGTTTACTGTTAGGAATATGGTGTTAAGTTTGAGACAACATTAGGGTTATGTTTAGGAGCTAAGGAAAGGATGAGGTGATTTTGGAAGATTTCAGATTTTTTTGACTAATTGTGCGTGAGTCTTGTGTATGTGTGTGTGTTTGTGTGTGAATCTGTCTGTGTGTGTGTGCATATGTCTGAGTGCCGGTGTGTTTATGTATGTGTGTGTATGTGTCTGTGTGTATGTCGGTTTGTGAGTGTGTGTGTGTGTGCTGGTGTGCGTGTGTGTGTATCCATGACACTATTGACTTGTATTTTGATATTTTTTCAGTGAAATACATTTTTCATAAAAAAATGACTTCAAACACATGTAGTTGTTTTTATTTTGGTGAATGAATGATACTTTTCATTTTTAATAATAATAAAAAAACATATTTAAGATGACTCGCAAGGGTAGAAATATGCTGAAGAGTTAGTCATATGGTAAGAGTAAAAAAAAAAATTGAGAAAACAGGGTTATGTTTACGAACCTTATGTACCTATTTTTATTTTTTCATTGAAATGCATTTTTCACAATATATTATAAATATATTATAAAACATTTAATTGTATTTTTTTTATTATTATTTTTTTTTTTTTTGGTGAGTGATATTCATATTATATTTTATCCAATGTAATAAAATTACATTTAAGATGACTCCTCAGGCTAGAAGTAGGTTTCAGGGTTAGAAGTAAGATTAAGAATAAGGTAAGTGTTAGGCCTGAGGCAAGGATAGAGTGATGTGCTTGGGAAAGTGCAAGCACTGATCTTATTTTCTATGTATTTTACAAGACATCTACAAGACACCTCAAGTTTGACCTCAAATCATCGGCTTAATCTTCCCCCCGCTGGACCCATCCTTCACCCCTAGATGGCGCCAAAGTGTCACCTGCATAATCTACCAGGCAACTCAGATTGGTGCACGATGACAACCTCTTCCTTTATTAGAGAATCTTCTCCTTCCTCACCACCTACTGAACCCAGCTCTTAGTCCAGGAAGTGACCATCTCCCGCCTGGACTACTGCAACTCCCTCCTTGCTGTCCTCCCTGCCATCAGACCACTGCAGCTCATCCTGAATACTGCTGCTTACCTGATCTACAACCTCCCCAGACTCAGCCATGCCACTCCCCTTCTCATCTCCCTCTACTGGCTACACATATCAGCTCACAACAAATTCAAAACCTTGGCAAGTCACTCTGAATAAGAGTATCTATGCCATTGTAATGTGTTCTGCGAAATATATGTTTTCATAATACATTACTTCAAACACATTTCCTTATAGTTCTTTTTTTGTTTTTTTTCTCATCAATTAGCCACAATTTACAAGCATTCTCAAGCCATTATGTTTGGGAGAAATGTCTGTTGATAATTAAACTGACCATCACAATATAGAGAAAATGTATTTATCTCAACAAAAATTACATACACTGGTTGGTGTTGTTTCACAAACTGAAAGTACAGTTGAGAGTAAACGAATGAAGGGTAAAATATTGACTTGCATTTGTTTGACTTCTCTGGCCTGCTAAAAAAAACCCATAGGAAATGGTTATAATGGTTACCATTACAATACCACCACAAAGCATACATTAATAATAGAACTACATTAGGATAAAATTCCACCACTGCCAATGACCATTATATTTGGTGGTGGAACGAACTTCCCATTCCCCTACGCTCAATACCAACCCTGCCTGCTTTCCGTCGTGGCCTGAAAACACACCTTTTCAGGCTCCACCTGGACTAATACTTATCTAGGACCTCATGGTATGTCTTCTTGTTGAACTGTGTACTCAAGTTTATACTATTTAGAAAATAATTGTAGTAGAGATAATTTACCCAGTTCACTGTGAACTGCACTGTGTTCGTTACTAGGGATAGCTGATACTGTATGGGAAGAATGTGCTTTCTTATCTGTTCTGTAGTTACTTCGATGACCTTTCTATATGCACTTACTGTACGTCGCTTTGGATAAAAGCGTCTGCTAAATGACTGTAATGTAATGTAATGTAATGTAATATTTCCATTAAAACACAATGCACACCATCTCTAATGGTTAGTAATGTTTTTTCCAGCAGGGTAGCCAGGCATTATAGACATTTAGCAGACGCTCTTATCCAGAGCGACGTACATAGTGCATTTCATAGTATTTCCCTTCATCTACATTATCTTCAGTGAAGGGACAGGGATACAGCAGGATCTGAAAGCAGCTCCAGCTCCATCTCTTTCAGGGGAAACTATAGCACCCGGGATCAGGAAAAATGGAGAGAACCAGAGGCGAAAAGAGAGAGCCACCTCCCAATCTGGAGCCAGTTTCATTTCAAATTTTTGGGAGATGCCAGAGTAGAGAGGCTCCTGCTTCAGCAAACATTTGGCAGATATGTACTTATAAAACAGGGATCAGAGAAAACCAGAGAATAGAGAGACACCTTCAAATCTGGAAACATTTCATCTAACATTTTGGGAAATACCAGAGTAGAAAACCTCCTGCTTCAAGCCGGCAGCCATTGTCAGCAAGTATTTGGCAGTACTTGTAAAAATGGGATATTGCCTTACGGAGGGAGAAGGAACATTCCAACAAAAGACTAAAGCATATTTAGCTCAGCAAAATATTTTATGGACTGGTTGGTCAGAGACTGATAGTCTGAGAGTTTTTAATTAGCATAATGAATTAGTTGTTGGGTGCGTCTTATTTAATGTGGTTAAACTTGATGTAAAGGCTCATTTTTACAGTTGAAGTCGCACAGACACCTGCTTCACTTTCATCAAACACTTTGGGAGACAGGAGCGAGCCTCAAGAGAGCTTCATGTTATTTTTACATATTTTTTTAAGATATTGGATCAGGCATAAAGAGGGAGACAAAACATCCCAGCAAAAGAGCCAAAGAACAGAAAATGGAAATAAATAAATGTGTTATTTTTAAAAACCATGGACATACAGACAACATTAATGCTACAGGAACTGCAATGGGGTTGACTGCCATTGGAGAGAAGCTGATGGATTTTTAAATGAATATCTACAGATCTACAGATTTTTCCAATCAAAGAGTAAAAGTGTAATTACAGCAGTCTTGGCGCATAAAGTGCCCTATGTAAGTATTGGTAGAAATAAGCAATTTCTTTTCATTTGGCTCTGTACTCCAAAGCTTCAGATTTGAAATAAAAGCTGAAAATCTTTTCTTTTACCTCATATGAGTGGCTTGATTTCAAATATGATGTTTTGGCTTATGCAGCCAGGTGAAGAGAAAATGCTTCCTTGTCCCAATACCTACGTAGGGCACTGTATGTGCAATTGTTTTCAGAAGAAAAATTTGAGAAAGTCAGATTGTATGTAAGATTATGTTCTTCATGTTATATTAAGCTACTGTACCTACCCATGTTGCACGAAAATAGGCCAGATTCATAGAAATTATTTCATCTGATACGATGCATTCGCTCACAGAGGGGAAGGTTTGGGACACGTATACAGATGAGAGAAAAGGGTGACGTAACCATGCCTCCATTTGGACGCATGTGCTCACAGAGGTGGGCCATTTTATTGCTGAATGATTGAGAATGTGAGTATTGCTAGTTTTAACGATTATTATAAACATGCTACTGACAGCATCTACTATCTATTTTATTGTAAATGTGTTGAGAAATCTAGAAGCAGTGAGGAGAATTAACGTAGAGAAGACAGTCGAGAAGATAGGCCTGCAGGTAGCTGTTATTTAAACGAATTTATCTTTTAGGTATTGTTATATATTGCTATATATAATATATAGTTATATATATACATTGGTGTATACAAGCTTGTGTTCTTATTCTGCTTTTTAACATAAAGCTGAAAAAAATACTAAATGTACTGAGAAGTTTGAGAGAAAAGAATCGGAACGTGTCATCGGAACGTTTACTGATTCAAGCTCGTAAGTTGTAAATGCAGCTCGAACACAATGAAGAATTTTTTTTCTCTCCAAAAGTATTGTACATGAGGAATATGTAACAATATAGTAATGTAAACCTTTACATGTAATGTGAGGAAACACATTTACCTGCCGGGTACTTAATTGTAAGGTAGACAAAACAAAATGGAGGCCATAACGTGACAACTTTGTGCTTTCACTAGACTAATTATGTGCAAATGTTCTCTTGTATAACAGAAACATGATCGCTTTGTGGCTGTTGGTGATTCCTTTCACATGCATGGGTAATGTTTGATTTTATTTTTAAATACAATTAAGAGTGACTAGAATTATATTGAAACCATACAATAACATTTGCCTACTTCAATCAGACAAAATGTTTAGTTTAATTGACTTTTATTTTCAGTTTAATGTGTAAAACATTTGTTCTTCTATTTCAGGTGTAAAAGCTGAGTTCTGTATAAAAGAACTACAGTACAATGCCACGCAGTGTTTTGAAATTATGGGGTCAGCAGACCCTGTTTGCACCTCTGCCCGTCACACAGAAGTGTGCTGTATTGAGGGAACCCGCATCAAGCTGAAATGTGATGCACAATTAAGCTGCAGATGCAAGGAACCGGAGCTATTTTATTTAGCTGGTAAGACACTGATAGCAGCCATACTTTTCCAGTTTGTTGTTTTAGAGGCCATTTCAAAATGTTCATTTAATTTAGCTTGTCACTGGAGCTCCTGTGTTGAGGGGTTCTGGTATTTAAAACATGTCTTATTGTTAGATAACGTGTGCTCATGCTGACCTTGCTCAACAACAATGGACATGAAATATGTTAATATGTTAATTAAGTGTCAAAGTTAAGAACATTCAATCACAGCCTTTGTTTATTATTTCTCTTACAATGACCACAATTAGCTTAATATATAGTTCAGTTTGAAATGGCACAAATTCCCAATATGATGTCCTGTTTTTTTTAATTTTTCCCAGGAATAGATGGATACCCTGCAAAAGATCAAAGCAGTATGTATAATACTTCATTATTGTTTCACATGCAAAACAATACATGACAACATTTTTAGAATGTTCCATTTAAAATAAGTTCCATTCTACAAGACATTCTTTCAGCAGTATACAAATAAAACAAAAGTTTAATTCATAAAGTGGCACAAGACAAGATGAAACACTCAGAACTTCCAGCTCCATGTTGACCTACAGCTGAAATGCCAAAGGTATTAATTGATCATATTTTATCTGATGTAGGCATTTCCATGAAAAATGAAGAACCTATGGGCTATAAAGGTAACATATTAAAATCTATGCTTTACAAAAAGTAAACAGTATAAAAATATGTGCCTTGCCTTCACAACAATAGTGATGTAGCTTAGCTGTGATGGGTGTTCTGGTATGAGAACCATAGTGATGTATCTTAGCTGTGATGGGTGTTCTGGTATGAGAACCATAGTGATGTAGCTTAGCTGTGATGGGTGTTCTGGTATGAGAACCATAGTGATGTATCTTAGCTGTGATTGGTGTTCTGGTATGAGAACCATAGTGATGTATCTTAGCTGTGATGGGTGTTCTGGTATGAGAACCATAGTGATGTATCTTAGCTGTGATGGGTGTTCTGGTATGAGAACCATAGTGATGTATCTTAGCTGTGATGGGTGTTCTGGTATGAGAACCATAGTGATGTATCTTAGCTGTGAAGGGTGTTCTGGTATGAGAACCATAGTGATGTATCTTAGCTGTGAAGGGTGTTCTGGTATGAGAACCATAGTGATGTATCTTAGCTGTGATGGGTGTTCTGGTATGAGAACCATAGTGATGTATCTTAGCTGTGATGGGTTTTCTGGTATGGAGGACTCTGGTATGAGAACCATGTAGTGATTGTTAGGTTTTCATAAATGGTGCTTAAATCGAAAACAAAAAAAACATTTATTCCCTGTTCTAATAGTAAACACATAAATAGATTAGATAGATTATTTTTGTTACCTGACTCTGGGGGTGGAGAGCAGTGGGAATTGTACATAAACGTGGCACCAGAGTGATGCACTCTGTACCTGCTTTGGAATATCAGGTGATGAACATTAAGTGAATCGGAGGAGTTATATACAATAGAGCAGAGCAGATGCTCGTATGCAGAGCTACGAGAAAGTGCAACCATACGTGCAGTTATTTATGTTGGGAAAAAGGGTCCGCAGTATGTATTCCAACAGTGTATCAGCCTCTGCACTCAACTCAAGTGAGACAGAATCCCTGAACTTGGAAGTTTTGTTGTGTCTGTATAATTTTGAATAGACATTCTGATTTGACATTGTTGCTGTCACACTTCTCATCCTATGTTTCATAAGAAGTATTTCTTCATTTAATTTCTTAACATTTAATTTGGCCTGCATTCTCGTGAGTTAATGTATTGCAGTGTGCAGTGTGCAGTGGCCAGTGTCCAGTGTGCAGTATGGTGGTGATGGCGCCCCCGTCACCCCTCCCCCGTCCTCCAAACACGCCCAAATGCACGCACACACCATAGTACAGTGACTCATTGGTCACTTGGGATTGCGGAATCCTCTGATTGGCCTAAAGTCTTTCAGCTTCAGCTGCCCCAATCACTTAGCCTTCCAGCGCTTTATAGTGACTGCCTGTTGAAAAGCACATTCAGAGGATGTGCCTGCTAGACTAGGCCTCTGTGGAAACAACTTGTGCTGCTGGGACAGGCCAATAAATTGTGATTCGTCGCACCAAATTTGGGTGAAAAATGTAGAAAATGGTGAATGTTCTTTTCCATTTACCGTAACTGCAATAAATCATGTGTGCGATTGGGTCTACTGGGTAGAACAATATGGATCTGTTATTATTAATATTATTTTACAGGTGCACTGACTCCTCTTGAAGTGCCAGAGAGGAACAACACCCCCAGAATCAACCCACCCGGTAAACCTTTTTAAAAAATAAAAAAAAAACATTCATTGCATGGTCGTGGAATTTCCTCTGCACACATCTCATAACACAATACTGTGATTTCAGCTCTGCTGGTGGTCCTGGTGCTGTTTTTATGCTTTTATTTCAGCTTCATTTAACCAGGTAAGTGAACAGAACTCATTTCTCTGTTTCAGTGGAATCAAATTTGATAGGAAATGCAAAGAATTGTGTGAAATGTTGAGAGGTAGTTTAGTGGGAATTTGACCAGGACACTGGAGTTAAAACCTCTACTCACCTTCTGAGAATGAAATAAAGGTTGATTGAGGACTTTAACAACATATCTGAAGGAGGACACCTTCTACAGCACAGAGCGCCCATCACTTCGCTGGGTACTGAGTTTATACTTTAGTTTAGTACCTCATATATCCCTGGATGTCTCCCATCTGAGTACTAACGAAGCCAACATCTGCTTAGCTTCAGCTGTTTAATATGAGAAGGGTACAGGGTGGTATGGCTGCTTAGCTTCAGCTGTTTAATATGAGAAGGGTACAGGGTGGTATGGCTGCTTAGCTTCAGCTGTTTAATATGAGAAGGGTACAGGGTGGTATGGCTGCTTAGCTTCAGCTGTTTAATATGAGAAGGGTACAGGGTGGTATGGCTGCTTAGCTTCAGCTGTTTAATATGAGAAGGGTACAGGGTGGTATGGTTGTTGGCTGTATTGGCTACAAAGCTGCATTATGCTTTTTATTCTTTAAGCTCGTGATGCTCTTTATTCTTTAAGCTGCGTTATCCTCTTTATTCTTTAAGCTGCGTTATGCTCTTTATTCTTTAAGTTGCGTTATGCTCTTTATTCTTTAAGCTGTGTTATGCTCTTTATTCTTTAAGCTGCATTATGCTCTTTATTCTTTAAGATGCGTTATGCTCTTTATTCTTTAAGCTGCATTATGCTCTTTATTCTTTAAGATGCGTTATGCTCTTTATTCTTTAAGCTGCATTATGCTCTTTATTCTTTAAGCTGCATTATGCTCTTTATTCTTTAAGATGCGTTATGCTCTTTATTCTTTAAGCTGCATTATGCTCTTTATTCTTTAAGATGTGTTATGCTCTTTATTCTTTAAGCTGCGTTATGCTCTTTATTCTTTAAGCTGCATTATGCTCTTTATTCTTTAAGCTGCATTATGCTCTTTATTCTTTAAGATGTGTTATGCTCTTTATTCTTTAAGCTGCGTTATGCTCTTTATTCTTTAAGCTGCGTTATGCTCTTTATTCTTTAAGCTGCATTATGCTCTTTATTCTTTAAGCTGCGTTATGCTCTTTATTCTTTAAGATCGTTATGCTCTTTATTCTTTAAGCTGCGTTATGCTCTTTATTCTTTAAGCTACGTTATGCTCTTTATTCTTTAAGCTGCGTTATGCTCTTTATTCTTTAAGCTGCATTATGCTCTTTATTCTTTAAGCTGCGTTATGCTCTTTATTCTTTAAGATGCGTTATGCTCTTTATTCTTTAAGATGCGTTATGCTCTTTATTCTTTAAGTTGCGTTATGCTCTTTATTCTTTAAGCTGTGTTATGCTCTTTATTCTTTAAGCTGCATTATGCTCTTTATTCTTTAAGATGCGTTATGCTCTTTATTCTTTAAGCTGCATTATGCTCTTTATTCTTTAAGATGCGTTATGCTCTTTATTCTTTAAGCTGCATTATGCTCTTTATTCTTTAAGCTGCATTATGCTCTTTATTCTTTAAGATGCGTTATGCTCTTTATTCTTTAAGCTGCATTATGCTCTTTATTCTTTAAGATGTGTTATGCTCTTTATTCTTTAAGCTGCGTTATGCTCTTTATTCTTTAAGCTGCATTATGCTCTTTATTCTTTAAGCTGCATTATGCTCTTTATTCTTTAAGATGTGTTATGCTCTTTATTCTTTAAGCTGCGTTATGCTCTTTATTCTTTAAGCTGCGTTATGCTCTTTATTCTTTAAGCTGCATTATGCTCTTTATTCTTTAAGCTGCGTTATGCTCTTTATTCTTTAAGATCGTTATGCTCTTTATTCTTTAAGCTGCGTTATGCTCTTTATTCTTTAAGCTACGTTATGCTCTTTATTCTTTAAGCTGCGTTATGCTCTTTATTCTTTAAGCTGCATTATGCTCTTTATTCTTTAAGCTGCGTTATGCTCTTTATTCTTTAAGATGCGTTATGCTCTTTATTCTTTAAGATGCGTTATGCTCTTTATTCTTTAAGCTGCATTATGCTCTTTATACTTTAAGCTGCGTTATGCTCTTTATTCTTTAAGCTGCATTATGCTCTTTATTCTTTAAGCTGCGTTATGCCCTTTATTCTTTAAGCTGCGTTATGCTCTTTATTCTTAAAGCTGCGTTATGCTCTTTATTCTTAAAGCTGCGTTATGCTCTTTATTCTTTAAGCTGCGTTATGCTCTTTATTCTTAAAGCTGCGTTATGCTCTTTATTCTGTAAGCTGCGTTAAGCTCTTTATTCTTTAAGATGCGTTATGCTCTTTATTCTTTAAGCTGCGTTATGCTCTTTATCCTTTAAGATGCGTTATGCTCTTTATTCTTTAAGATGCATTATGCTCTTTATTCTTTAAGCTACGTTATGCTCTTTATTCTTTAAGCTGCGTTATGCTCTTTATTCTTTAAGCTGCGTTATGCTCTTTATTCTTTAAGCTGCGTTATGCTCTTTATTCTTTAAGATGCGTTATGCTCTTTATTCTTTAAGCTGCGTTATGCTCTTTATTCTTTAAGCTGCGTTATGCTCTTTATTCTTTAAGCTGCATTATGCTCTTTATTCTTTAAGCTGCATTATGCTCTTTATTCTTTAAGCTGCGTTATGCTCTTTATTCTTTAAGATCGTTATGCTCTTTATTCTTTAAGCTGCGTTATGCTCTTTATTCTTTAAGCTACGTTATGCTCTTTATTCTTTAAGCTGCGTTATGCTCTTTATTCTTTAAGCTGCATTATGCTCTTTATTCTTTAAGCTGCGTTATGCTCTTTATTCTTTAAGATGCGTTATGCTCTTTATTCTTTAAGCTACGTTATGCTCTTTATTCTTTAAGCTGCGTTATGCTCTTTATTCTTTAAGCTGCGTTATGCTCTTTATTCTTTAAGATGCGTTATGCTCTTTATTCTTTAAGCTGCATTATGCTCTTTATTCTTTAAGCTACGTTATGCTCTTTATTCTTTAAGCTGCATTATGCTCTTTATCCTTTAAGCTGCATTATGCTCTTTATTCTTTAAGATGCGTTATGCTCTTTATTCTTTAAGCTGCATTATGCTCTTTATTCTTTAAGCTACGTTATGCTCTTTATTCTTTAAGCTGCATTATGCTCTTTATTCTTTAAGCTACGTTATGCTCTTTATTCTTTAAGCTGCATTATGCTCTTTATCCTTTAAGCTGCATTATGCTCTTTATTCTTTAAGCTGCATTATGCTCTTTATTCTTTAAGCTGCATTATGCTCTTTATTCTTTAAGCTGCGTTATGCTCTTTATTCTTTAAGCTGCATTATGCTCTTTATTCTTTAAGCTGCATTATGCTCTTTATTCTTTAAGATGCGTTATGGTCTTTATTCTTTAAGCTGCGTTATGCTCTTTATTCTTTAAACTGCGTTATGCTCTTTATTCTTTAAGCTGCATTATGCTATTTATTCTTTAAGCTGCATTATGCTCTTTATTCTTTAAGCTGCATTATGCTCTTTATTCTTTAAGCTGCGTTATGCTCTTTATTCTTTAAGATGCGTTATGCTCTTTATTCTTTAAGCTGCATTATGCTCTTTATTCTTTAAGCTGCGTTATGCTCTTTATTCTTTAAGCTGCATTATGCTCTTTATTCTTTAAGCTGCGTTATGCTCTTTATTCTTTAAGCTGCATTATGCTCTTTATTCTTTAAGCTGCGTTATGCTCTTTATTATTTAAGCTGCATTATGCTCTTTATCCTTTAAGCTGCATTATGCTCTTTATTCTTTAAGCTGCGTTATAAGCTCTTTATTCTTTAAGCTGCTTTATGCTCTTTATTCTTTAAGCTGCGTTAAGATCTTTATTCTTTAAGCTGCTTTATGCTCTTTATTCTTTAAGCTGCATTATGCTCTTTGTTCTTTAAGCTGCGTTAAGCTCTTTATTCTTTAAGCTGCATTATGCTCTTTATCCTTTAAGCTGCATTATGCTCTTTATTCTTTAAGCTGCATTATGCTCTTTATTCTTTACGCTGCGTTATGCTCTTTATTCTTTAAGCTGCGTTAAGCTCTTTATTCTTTAAGCTGCTTTATGCTCTTTATTCTTTAAGCTGCATTATGCTCTTTATTCTTTAAGCTGCATTATGCTCTTTATTCTTTAAGCTGCGTTAAGCTCTTTATTCTTTAAGCTGCATTATGCTCTTTATTCTTTAAACTGCGTTATGCTCTTTATTCTTTAAGCTGCGTTAAGCTCTTTATTATTTAAGCTGCATTATGCTCTTTATTCTTTAAGCTGCGTTAAGCTCTTTATTCTTTAAGCTGCATTATGCTCTTTATTCTTTAAGCTGCATTATGCTCTTTATTCTTTAAGCTGCGTTATGCTCTTTATTCTTTAAGCTGCGTTATGCTCTTTATTTTTTAAGCTGCGTTATGCTCTTTATTCTTTAAACTGCGTTATGCTCTTTATTCTTTTAGCTGCATTATGCTCTTTTTAAACCTCAAAGAAAGTCTTGGCAGCTCTGTATAACACAGCTATTTTCTCTAAACAGCTGAAGTTATCTAATGAACTTAAGAAAGTGTTTACATTAAATATCGTTTTACAGAAAGAGATAATTTCTGGAAACAACTTGTACATATATGTCAGTATAGATGTACAGCATATTTTCCAAGATATTTTGTTTGTTAATCATATAAACTATTTTCAGGTATTATCATTTTAGAGAAACAAAAACTTTTAGATGTTTCAGGAGTTTCAGAGTTTTGATTGATACTAAATATATTGTAATAACGTTTTATATCAAAATCTTGTGTCATGTAGTCTTTTGAAATTGTGTAATTATGCTGCATCTACAGGAAGAAAATAGGAAGTTTGCAGCGCAGTGTTCTGAAGGCCTGATCTTCAGCATCGAAGAGCATCTCTAGAAGATTTTCTTGTCATCTGTTTTCCAACTTGTTATTTTAAAATAAATACTCTTTCAATGAGTTAACCAATTAAAGTAAATAATAATCTCTCTGTCTCATCATTGACCAGTTATTTTGGCGATTATTTAAAGCAATTAGCCTGGGGGGAATTATATACAATGGCAAGATGCTAATTGTTAGCATTGCTCCAATTCAGGATTTATTACAATTTAGCTACAACGGTGAGACCAGGGCCGTGTCCGAATCAGTACTCTTCCACACTATTGAGTAGCCTTGGTGAGTAGATAGGACGAGAAAGTCATTGAGTAGGCGAAAACTTTACAAATTGCAGTATACTTGAAACACCCGGATGACACACTTACTTCCGGAGTTTCGCTGATTACATTCGGGAGCACACTTCAAGAAGTACACAAACATTTTGGTCACATAAATATGATTTTTGCTAAATAAGACAAAAAGATTACCTGTGGGGTGAGAGAGTTTTACTCATTTCAAGATGTACCAGTGGGGTGAGAGAGTTTCACTCATTTCAAGATGTACCAGTGGGGTGAGAAAGTTTTACTAATTTCAAGATGTACCAGTGGGGTGAGAGTTTTACTCATTTCAAGATGTACCAGTGGGGTGAGAGAGTTTTACTCATTTCAAGATGTATCAGTGGGGTGAGAGAGTTTTACTCATTTCAAGATGTACCAGTGGGGTGAGATAATGTCACTTGTTTAGCAGAAAGTAACTTAAAAGGTAACTTTCCACTTTAGAGAAAACATTTAGATTGTATGTCTCATTACAAGGCTAAAACACTTGTTAAGACAGACATTTTTTGCAGTGTGCTATAGCGTTAAGATTTGCCTTCACTAGAACTAAGGAGCCTGAACCATGAAAAACAGCCCCAGACCAAGGGGGTGTCTGGATAGTTTTGGCCGTATATTGTATCACCCAAAAGAGGTTTAACGTGGGACGAATGCGATTTTGATTCAAGTAAGTATACAGGATGTTTAATTTAAATATCATAACCCAAATCACAGGTTCAATAAGATGATTAGAACATGGACTGGCATTCTAGATGATTCTTATAAATATCCTCAAAACGTTGGACAAAATCTGTTCTGTCAAACATTTTTTTTAACATGGGTCAAATAGTACAAAAAATGCCCTTTTGACCAAATAGTTTTTGTTTGTCTGTATTATTTGAATGTTAAAATGTTACACATACTCATTGCTCTATAAATTGCTTTTCACATCATGTACTTTGATCTCGGTATATGAACTGTGAATTATTAAATTAAACAGTAGATGTGCATCAGTTGTAAATGATTGAAATAACATGTGCAACTGTTAACAGTAACATGTGCTGAACCTTTGAAAAGGGCAGCCGCCCCTGTAGCAGATATGAGAAAAATGCACTGATAGGCTGGTGTATTTAATCACTTTGGTTTATCACAGAAAGTAAGAGCATCCTTTTTTGCCTATAAAATAACATTGTTAGAAACAGATTAATTCAGAAATAAAATCTGTTCAAATAAGCCTTTAAATAGGCCTTGTCAAATATCATGGTAGTAGCCCATCTATGGCTTTTCTTTTTGACGTATAGCTCTTTCCAGCATTTTAGCTGCTGATGTTTACTTCCACAGATTGATTGTTTTGGCCAGCCACAAAGAGACTTTATAAGTTGTGCCTTGATCTGTTAAATAAGGTTAATGTTGTTTTTCTGTGGAATTCCTCTTTAAATATAGACATATGAACTATTTCAGACAATATAAAACATGTGACAATGTTATATGGACCTTACTTTCTCACTTGCTTTGATTGCTGTCAGTCTAAAGATCATAGACTAATACTATTTATTCTACAAACCTATCATTTCAATGGCCAATATACACTGCTTCATTGAATTAGCTTCAGCACAACTGTGGAATACCCAAAATCATAAAATAATCATAAAAAATTACATAAGTATTTAAGGTAACCTCTAGGACAGGGGTAGGCAACCCTGGTCCTGGAGAGCCGCAGGGTCTGCTGGTTTTTGTTTTCACCTTAAATACAGCAACTACTTTGACCAAAGAAACCAGGTGAGGTGAGTTAACTGTGTAATCAACTGCTTTAATTGATCAATTAAATGGCGAGTAACAACAAAAACCAGCAGACCCTGCGGCTCTCCAGTACCAGGGTTGCCTACCCCTGCTCTAGGAGAAGAAATATGGTTTAGGGTTAAAAACAGTTTTAGGGTTAGGAATATGTTAACTGCTAGGTTTAGGCAAGATAAGGTTATGTATAGGAGCTAAGGAAAGGCTTATTGCAAGCTTTAATTTTTTGATTTTGGATGACCAAAATATTTTCACTATTAAGACATTAAGTAGTCTTATGTATTATAGATCTTTTTCAGTCAAACACATTTTTCAGAAAAAAATGAAAAAAATGTTATTGAACTGAATAGTAGAAAGTAAACAGGTAAAATGATTAAGATGATTTAGATGAAATAGGGTTTAGCATTATAATTATGGTTTGGGTTTAGATAATGGGTAAAAAGTGCTAGTGCTAGTGAAGTTACATTAGGTTATGATTATGATAGCTAGGAACTAGCTATGGAGCTAGTGAAAGCATTAGTGCAAAGATTGGTCACTGATTTTGGATTACCCAAATTTTGTATGATATTTTTTCTGGGAAATCATTTTTTTCATAATTTCAAACTTCAAACGCATATATATATATTCTTTTTTCATTGATGGTATTTTAATTGTTTTTCATTCATAATAATATAATTCACACAAAGGCTTACTGTTAGGAATATGGTGTTAAGTTTGAAACAACATTAGGGTTATGTTTAAGAGCTAAGGAAAGGATTAGGTGATTTTGGAAGATTTCTGATTTTTTTTACTAATTGTGCGTGAGTCTTGTGTATGTGTGTGTGTTTGTGTGTGAATCTGTCTCTGTGTGTGTGTGTATATGTCTGTGTGTCGGTTTGTGAGTGTGTGTGTGTGTGTATGTGTCTGTGTGTGCTGGTGTTTGTGTATCCATGACACTATTAACTTGTATTTTGATATTTTTTCAGTGAAATACATTTTTCATAAAAAAATGACTTGAAACACATGTCGTTGTTTTTATTTTGGTGAATGAATGATACTTTTCATTTTTAATAATAATTTTAAAAAACATATTTAAGATGACTCGCAAGGGTAGAAATATGCTGAAGAGTTAGTGATATGGTAAGAGCAAAAATTGAGAAAACAGGGTTATGTTTATGAACCTTATGTACCTATTTTTATTTTTTTCATTGAAATGCATTTTTCACAATATATTATAAATATATTATAAAACATTTAATAGTATTTTTTATTCATTAATTTTTTTTTTTTTTGGTGAGTGATATTCATATTATATTTTATCCAATGTAATAAAATTACATTTAAGATGACTCCTAAGGCTAGAAGTAGGTTTCAGGGTTAGAAGTAAGATATAAGAATAAGGTAAGTGTTAGGCCTGAGGCAAGGATAGAGTTATGTGCTTGGGAAAGTGCAAGCACTGATTTTATTTTCTATGTATTTTACAAGACATCTCCAAGACACCTCAAGTTTGACCTCAAATCATCGGCTTAATCTTCTCCCCGCTGGACCCTTCCTTCACCCCTAGATGGCGCCAAAGTGTCACCCGCTTAATCTACCAGGCATCTCAGAGTGGTGCACGATGACAACCTCTTCCTTTATTAGAGAATATTCTCCTTCCTCACCACCTACTAGGGGTGGGACAATGCACCGATGCACCGCGGTGCATCGATCCGAATGTGTAAATACAACTGCATCGATCTGTAAGATTCGAATCGATAAGCATCGATTAATATCGCATTTTAAATGAATGTGCACATGTATTCATTTATTCAAAAATTATTTAAAATATATATTTCTAAGACACGACTACTTTTAAAACTGTTTTGACCAGCTTCAATCCATGTTTCTGCTCCAACCCCCACGTAAGCGTGAGTTGAAAGTCGGGACGAGCGGGAATCAAGCGACAATTAGACGGACAGATCTGAGCGACAAGGCTATAGCTGCGTGCTCGCTGAGTGCGACAAAAGAGACAGAAACTTACAGAACTTGAGATGTTCCGAACAGAAAATCAGTGTTATGGAAGCATTTCGGGTTTAGAAAGAAGGAGGGTGTACTTGACAAAACCGCTGCAATATGCAATATCTGCCAAGTAGAAATCAGATACACAGGTAACACCGCAAACATGATAAACCATTTAAGCCGACGATACACAATTGACGTGAAGGACAGCAAGCGCGTTAGCAAGCTAAACTCGGGAGTCATTGACACTTCCCCTGAGTTTCCTGGAGAAATGGCCAAACAGTTCTATTTTTTTGTATAATTGTTTTTATACACATACCGTGTCCAGACAGTTAATTGTAAAGTGCTTTCTGATATTTAAATTTAAACCATTTCCTATTCAAAATCAAGTAGACGTTAGAGACAAAAAAACAAAAATAGTAAGACTATTTCCAATGTCTTACGTTCAAATAATTATTACTACGTTAACTGTCCGATTCACAAAATGAATGTCGTGGAACCTAGATACACCATACCATGCATAAAATATTTGAGTGAAAAATGTATACCTGCTCTGTATGAAGAGGTGAAGAAAACTGTTCGACTGTCCTTGCAAAACGCTACGAGAGTAGCTTTAACTACGGATGGATGGGCATCTTGCTCCACCGAAGTTCTAGATCGTACTAAGATTTAGGAAAGTACTATGCATGACACTAACCTATAGGCTATTTAATTTTTCTTGCCCCAGTTTAGTAATTGTTATACATTTTGCCATTTTCATTTTGTAAATAAAGGAACTGTATTAGGGTACCATGTCTGACACTGTTTGAAAAACAATAACCTAAATAGGGCAACTTTAGAAAATACACTGTTAGTCATGTTTATTGCTGCATTATTTGCTGCAGACAGCTGCAAAATGTATGGCATGCCTTAACAATAAACATAATGCTGTGAACTTGGTGTAAGGTTCTAATTGAATATTTAATTACTGCTGAATGTATCGGTATCAAATCACATTAGCATGCCTATTACTTTTTTTAAAGTATCTAAATGAATCGAACCGAATCGAATCGAATCGAATCGTGGTCAAACGTAAGATATTATGATGCATCGAACCTTTGCCTAAAGAATCGGAAACGAATCGAATCGTTATGAGATTGAATCGTCCCACCCCTACCACCTACTGAACCCAGCTCTTAGTCCAGGAAGTGATCATCTCCCGCCTGGACTACTGCAACTCCCTCCTTGCTGTCCTCCCTGCCATCAGACCACTGCAGCTCATCCTGAATACTGCTGCTTACCTGATCTACAACCTCCCCAGACTCAGCCATGCCACTCCCCTTCTCATCTCCCTCTACTGGCTACACATATCAGCTCACAACACATTCAAAACCTTTGGTATGTCACTCTGAATAAGAGTATCTATGCCATTGTAATGTAATGTAGTGTTCAGTGAAATATATTTTTTCATAATACATTACTTCAAACACATTTCCTTATATTTCTTTTGTGTTTTTTTCTCATCAATTCGCCACAATTCACAAGCAGCTCTCAAGCCATTATGTGTGGGAGAAATATTATGTTGGTAATTAAACTGAGCAGCACAATGTAGAGAGAACATATTTAGCTCAGTAAAGATTGCATACACTGGCTGGTGTTGTTTCACAAACTGAAAGTCAAGTAAACACATGAAGAGTAAAATCTTGATTTGCAATTGTTTGCATTTGTTTGGCGTGTCAGGCCGGCTCATGCAAATTAATGTAAATCAGCCAGACACGTTTTTATTTCCCTTCATGTACATTATCTTCAGTGAAGGGACAGGGACACAGCAGCATCTGAAAGCAGCTCCAGTTCCTTTCAGGGGAGACTGTAGCACCCGGGATCAGGAAAAATGGAGAGAACCAGAGGAGAGAGAGCCACCTTCAAATCTGGAGACAGTTTTATGTACATTATTTTTCAGATACCAGAGTGGCTCCTGCTTCAGCAAACATTTGGCAGATATGTATATAAAATGAATATAAAACAGGGATCTTCCCTTTGAGAGGGAGAGAGAACATTTCAGCAAAAAACTCAACCAACTTGATTTTCAATTGTGTGACCAATTCCTTGTTGGGTGTGTCTTGCGGTTATGCCTGATAGCAAACAAAACAGACAAAACAAAATGATAAAATAACAAGACAACTTTGTGCTTTCACTAGACTACTAATGTGCAAATGTTCTCTTGTACAACAGAAACATGACGGTTTTGTGGCTTCTCTTGTTGATCCCTTTGCCGTGCCCGGATAATGCTTGAATTAATTTTTAAATGCAATTAAGAGTGACTAGAATTATATTGAAACCATATAATAGCATTTGCCTACTTCAATCAGATAAAATGTTTAGTTTAATTTTCAATTCAATCTTTGATTCAGTGTTCCCGTTTTATACTTTTGATCATACAATCAAACACATCAGTTTGGGGCAGGAAAGGCCACGTCACCCCCTAATATGTTCATATAAATTGCTGAGACTTGACATATTGACTACACAAAACTAGGTTGTCCAGCACTGTGTCTCCCACAAAGTTGAAATGAAAACTCAGCCTATGCTATTGATTGTGTTATTCCCACTTACCCGATATAATTACCATATACAGTCACCTCCAAAATGACTGGCACTCTCAAATGAGCAAAAAAGCCACAATCTAGAGGGACACGCCAGGATCTGAAAACACTCCCCTTCTCATCTCCCTCTACTGGTTACACATATCAGCTCACAACACATTGAAAACCTTGGTATGTCACTCAGGATTTTTTTCAGTGACATACATTTTTCATAATTACTTACATTCAAACACATTGCATTTCTTTTGTTGAATTGATTATATTTAGATATTATATATATATATACACCGTTCAAAAGTTTGGGGTGTGTCCCTGTAACCATTGGTAACTACAGTGCTGTTTCTATGTGGCAGGCCTCTGTTTGATTTTGTCATTGATATTGATATTGTTGTTTTCTAGGCAACGCTCTACAGGGACGTGCCAGAAACTGAGAACAGCCCCAGTTCTTCTCAGTGGAAACTGTAGAATGGATCTGGAAGAATGGAGAGAACCATCAAATCTGGAGATATTCTCGTCAATTTTGGAAGATAACAGAATAAAGAGCCTCCTGCTTCAAGCTGGTAGCCATCGTCTGCAAACATCTGACAGATATGGACTTATAAAAGAGGGATATTGCCTTATGGAGGGAGAGAAAACATTCCAACAAAAGACTCAAGAATATTTAGCTCAGCAAAAAAATTCATGGACTGGTTGGCATGGGTTCCCAGATGGAAAGTCAGAGTAAACAAGCGATTTTAATCAATTCCTCATTCCACATTGAATGTGGTTAAATTTGATGTACTGGTTCATTTTTACAATTGAAGTGGCACAGACACCTGCTTCACTTTCATCAAACAGTTTGGGAGAGAGCAGAGAGCCTCAAGAGAGCTTCAAGTTATTTAAAAATGTTTTTTTAAAGATATTGGATCTGGCATAAAGACGGAGACAGACCATTTCAACAAAAAACTCAAACAACAAAAAATGAAAATAAACTAATTAAAATAAATATGTTTGTTATTTAAAAAAACAAAACATGGACATACAGACAACTTTAATGCTACAGGAACTGTATTGGAGTTGACTGCCATTGGAGAGAAGCCGACAAATTGTCAAATGAAATCTACAGGATTTTCCCAATCAAAAAGTACAAGTGTAATTACGTCAGTCCTCGCATATACAGTGCCCTGCGTAAGTATTGGAACAAGGAAGCATTTTATCTTTATTTGGCTCTATATTCCAAAGCTTCAGATTTGAAATAAAAGCTGAAAATCTTTCCTTTAAGTTCATATGAGTGGTTTGATTTAAATTGTGACATTTTGAAAATCTAACTATAAAAGAATAAATCCTGTCTGTCTGTATTTCGATTTGCTTGACAACCGGACACTGTATGAAGTTAAAATTGACTTGGCGTATTGCTCAGGACCCAAGGAAGTGCATTGTCGACTGGGAAGTTGATTGAATGAGCGGTTCTCGAGAAATATTAAGCTATTGTACCTATCCATGTTGCATGAAAATAGACTAGATTCATAGAAACTATTTCATCTGATATGATGCATTCGCTCACAGAGGTGAAGGTTTGGGACACGTATACACAAGAGACAAAAGGGTGACGTAACCATGCTTCGTAATGGAAGGCAACCGTCCATTCGGACGCATGCGCTCAGAGAGTTCCGCAGAATACAGAAACAGGTGACGGTGAGACCAACGGTCATTTCAGGCACGGTTTCATTGCTGAACGATTGAGAATGTGAGTATTGCTAGTTTTAATGATTATTATAAACATGCTACTTTGTTTGAGGTTCATGTGAGTAAATGATAGCATCTACTTTCTATTTTGTTGTAAATGTGTTGAGAAATCTAGAAGCAGTGAGGATAATTAAAGTAGAGAAGACAGTTGAGAAGAGAGGCCTGCAGGTAGCTGTTAATTAAACTAATTTATCTTTTATGTATTGTTATATATTGCTATATATAATATATAGTTATATACATTGGTGTAAGCTTGTGTTATTATTCTGTTTTTGAAAACATAAAGCTGAAGAAAATACTAAATGTGCTGAGAAGTTTGAGGGAAAAGAAACACTGCTGTGTCATCGGAACGTTTACTGATTTGAGCTCGTAAATTGTAAATGCAGCTCGAACACAATGAATAATTTTTCCCCCCCCTAAAAGTAATATATATCTGGAATATGTAACAATATAGTAATGTAAACCTTTACATGTAATGTGAGGAAACACATTTACCTCCCGGCTACTTAATTGTAAGGTAGACAAAACAAAATGGAGGCCATAACGAGACAGCTTTGTGCTTTCACTAGACTAATTATGTGCAAATGTTCTCTTGTATAACAGAAACATGATGGCTTTGTGGCTCTTGGTGATTCCTTTCACATGCATGGGTAATGTTTGATTTTATTTTTAAATACAATTAAGAGTGACTAGAATTATATTGAAACCATACAATAACATTTGCCTACTTCAATCAGATAAATTGTTGAGACTTGACATATTGACAACACAAAACTAAGTTGTCCAGCGCTGTGTCTTCCACAAAGTTGTAATGAAAACTCAGCCTATGCTATTGATTCTGTTATTCCAACTTACCCAATATAATTAACATATACAGTCACCTCCAAAATGACTGGCACCCATGAAAAGAAATGGATGAAAAATAATCTATGTGTGTGTGTGTGTGTGTGTGTGTGTGTGTGTGTTTGTGTGTGTGTGTGTGTGTGTGTGTGTGTGTGTGTAAAACATTTCTTCTATTTCAGGTGTAAAAGCTGAGTTCTGTATAAAAGAACTACAGTGCAATGCCACTGAGTGTTTTGAAATTATGGGGTCAGCAGACCCTGCTTGCCCCTCTGCCCGTCACACAGAAGTGTGCTTTATTGAGGGAACCCGCATCAAGCTGAAATGTGATGCACACTTAAGATGCAATTGCAATGACCATCCTATACCATTTGAATTGGATGGTAAGATACCAGTCTGATAGCAGCCATACTCTTGCATTCTGTTACTTTTATAGGCCATTTAATTGAATTTAACTTGTCAATGTATCTCCTGTGTCAACAACAATGGACATAAAATATGTTTTTGGGATTCAATTTATACTTGTCCTTAACTTTTAGGAACAAAGTTCTTTGTTAATTAAAAACAAACGATTTGCAATTTCATCAATCTGAGTAAATGAAGAAAATGTGTAATTCTGTAAGACACTGATAGCAGCCATACTTTTCCAGTTTGTTGGTTTTAGAGGCCATTTCAAAATGTTCATTTAATTTAGCTTGTCACTGGAGCTCCTGTGTTGAGGGGTTCTGGTATTTAAAACATGTCTTAGTGTTAGATAACGTGTGCTCATGCTGACCTTGCTCAACAACAATGGACATGAAATATGTTAATATGTTAATTAAGTGTCAAAGTTAAGAACATTCAATCCCAGCCTTTGTTTATTATTTCTCTTACAATGACCAAAATTAGCTTAATATATAGTTTACTTTGAAATGGCACAAATTCCCAATATGATGTCCTGTTTCCCCCCCCCCCCCAGGAATACATGGATACCCTGCAAAGGATCAAAGCAGTATGTATAATACCTCATTATTGTTTCACATGCAAAACAATACATGACAACATTTTTATAATGTTCCATTTAAAATAAGTTCCATTCTACAAGACATTCTTTCAGCAGTATACAAATAAAACAAAAGTTTAATTCATAAAGTGGCACAAGACAAGATGAAACACTCAGAACTTCCAGCTCCATGTTGACCTACAGCTGAAATGCCAAAGGTATTAATTAATCATATTCTATCTGTTGTAGACATTTCCATGAAAAATGAACTCCATCCAGAAGAACATATGGGCCATAAAGGTAAAATATTAAAATATATGCTTTACAAAAAGTAAACAGTATACAAATATGTGCCTTGCCTTCACAACCATAGTGATGTATCTTAGCTGTGATGCGTGTTCTGGTATGAGAACCATAGTGATGTATCTTAGCTGTGATGGGTGTTCTGGTATGAGAACCATAGTGATGTATCTTAGCTGTGATGAGTGTTCTGGTATGAGAACCATAGTGATGTATCTTAGCTGTGATGGGTTTTCTGGTATGAGGACCATAGTGATGTATCTTAGCTGTGATGGGTGTTCTGGTATGAGAACCATAGTGATGTATCTTAGCTGTGATGGGTGTTCTGGTATGAGAACCATAGTGATGTATCTTAGCTGTGATGGGTTTTCTGGTATGGAGGACTCTGGTATGAGAACCATAGTGATTGTTAGGTTTTCATAAATGGTGCTTAAGTCGAAAACAAAAAAAGCATTTATTCCCTGTTCTAATAGTAAACACAAAAATAGATTAGATAGATTATTTTTGTTACCTGACTCTGGGGGTGGAGAGCAGTGGGAATTGTACATAAACGTGGCACCAGAGTGATGCACTCTGTACCTGCCTTGGAATATCAGGTGATGAACATTAAGTGAATGGGAGGAGTCATGTACAATAGAGCAGAGCAGCAAACATACGTGCAGTTATTTATGTTGGAAAAAGGGTCCGCAGTATATATTCCAACAGTGTACCAGTCTCTGCACTCAACTCAAGTGAGACAGTATTCCTGAACATGGATGTTTTGTTGTCGGTGTATAATTCTGTAGAGGTATTCTGATTTGACATTGTGGCTGTCACACTTCTCATCGCACGTCTTTGCTGTGTGCAGTGTGGTACACAGATACACACACTCCTCACCACCCCCCAGCTTCAGCTTCTCCAATCGCTTTGCCTTCCAGCGCTAGTGACTGGATGTTGTAAAAGCACCTTCAGAGGTTGTGCCTGCTAGTTCTTGCACTGACTGGACACCTTGTGGTGCTGGGACAGCCCAATAAATTGTGATTCACCACAGAATGAATGTAACTGATCAGTAACTGATGCAATAAATCATGTTTGTGTTTGGGTGAGAACTCCAGTCTACTGTATAAAAAGAGATGGAGTTTGGGTGAGAACTCCAGTCTACTGTATAAAAAGAGATGGAGTTTGGGTGAGAACTCCAGTCTACTGTATAAAAAGAGATGGAGTTTGGGTGAGAACTCCAGTCTACTGTATAAAAAGAGATGGAGTTTGTGTGAGAACTCCAGTCTACTGTATAAAAAGAGATGGAGTTTGGGTGAGAACTCCAGTCTACTGTATAAAAAGAGATGGAGTTTGGGTGAGAACTCCAGTCTACTGTATAAAAAGAGATGGAGTTTGGGTGAGAACTCCAGTCTACTGTATAAAAAGAGATGGAGTTTGGGTGAGAACTCCAGTCTACTGTATACAAAGATATGGATGTGTCATTGTTTGTTTAAATTTTTCACAGGTGAACTGATTACACCTGAAGTGCCAGAGGAGAACATCACCCATGGAATCAACCCCTCGGGTAAATTAGAGGTTTTTTTTAAATGCTTGGTCACTAAAATTGCCTCTGCGCACATCTCATAACAATTTTTTAACTAATCAAATTAAAGACTCAGATGAATTAATAAGCTTTGAATTAGATTGTTGGACAAATGTGTTTAAGTTCTTTCATAATTTTTTTCTTTTTAAACTAATTAACTCAATGCAGGTTTGGCTTGTTGTCATTTGCTTTGTCTTTGAATTCTTCATTATCTACCAAGTGGTTAGTTTTAGTGGCCATGTGTCCACATTTTCACCAATTAGGAGCCAATTGATTTACCTCAGTCTTTAATCAGTTAAGAAAATGTGTTACCTGTTTTTTTGAATACAGCACAATAGCACCATGATAACTTGGTACTTTACTTATTTTTGGCATGTATAGTGATTTTCTAACATAATGTGGTTTAAGAGGGTAAATTATTCCTCGTAATGTGAAAAGCACCTAAATGTGGTTAGGAATGAAATCTCGCATAAATAGGGGTCCACCAGTATACATAGGGGTCCACCAGTATACATAGGGGTCCACCAGTATACATAGGGGTCCACCAGTATACCTAGGGGTCCACCAGTATACATAGGGGTCCACCAGTATACATAGGGGTCCACCAGTATACCTAGGGGTCCACCAGTATACATAGGGGTCCATAGGGGTCCACCAGTATACATAGGGGTCCACCAGTATACATAGGCGTCCACCAGTATACATAGGGGTCCACCAGTATACATAGGGGTCCACCAGTATACATAGGCGTCCACCAGGACCAGATTTGGGCACCACTGCACTAATATGCAGCGGTGTGCATTTGGAAGCATTGATTTAAGGGTGTGTAGGTGCTGTGGATGATACTGTACCTGTCTTAATATGTCCCTCTTGTTCCTCTTGCTCTACCTTCTGTCCCCAGATAAACACTCAGCAAAGACAGTTAAACCATAGAGTTTAACTCAGTCTTATGTTTTTTTCTAATTAATTTTGAGAGCTTTTTGTTAGTGGGCAGGGGTTTATTTTGTATCCCACTCAAAACATATTTTGTTTCTACTTGGCTTTAGAATACAAACCATTTTTGAACACCATGTTTCAGAATACAGAACAACTGTTATATTCCAAACAAATCAGTGATCCTTCCTCAAATGTGTACATGGTGATGTAATTTGTTTCTTAATTACTTCATTTGTGAGTGCATGTTTACTAAAATATTAAAGCATGTGTCACGGTTCCCTTGTCCTCCACCAAAAGTCACCAGCCTCCTTCCTAATGTTTCTTGTTATGTCTCGTTTCCCTTGGTTATTGATTATATATATATATATATATATATATAGTCTTTTTAAAATTCTGTTTATTGTTCCAAGCCCTTCTGCCTCTCTAGTCGTAGCCTCCAGTGTTCTCCTGTGTTTATTTTCCTAGCGTAGTTTATTCCTGGTGTTATTTCGTGTTTCCTCCTGGTCGTTTTATTCTTTTTGTTTCCTCACCACCCTGTAAAGTCTTTATGTTTTGCATGTGCCTGGTGTCCCTCTGTCTGTCTCTATGCTTGGGTCCACCATTCCTGCACTCAGCATGACAGTGTGTCTTATTTTGCAGAGACCTGAAAGAGACCTGAAATAATTAATGTTGTACATTTGGCAGCCTGTTTCTCTATTGTGATTGGGTGTATAAATGGCTATTTGTATTTATTTATCCCAAGTGTGTTGCTCAGTATCTAACTATAATGTCCTTCATTCAGGCTCCAGCAATACCAAGCTGTGGATTGGTGTTGGATTCGGCATACTTATTATATGCGCCATAATAGGTGCCACAATATGGCTGGTAAAATATGTAAGGTAAGAAAAACAGGAGCCTGGAATGTCAGTATAAAGAGAAACTTCACCCTAATTCCATGTTGTATTATATTACTCAACCCCACTGCTGGGGTCATCATTGTTTAAACTGTGGTCATATAGATGTGTTACTTGCCCTGTCACGCATCTGCCATACGCCTCTTCTCCTCCATGTGTTGCTATGACATTGAGAGTGGGCGTGGTTGCCCCGGTGACGTGAACTGTGTCACTCTAGCAGATCTTTTCAGAATAGGAGAGTGGATATCCATGTCCAGAAGAATGAAATGTGTTGTAACTGGCAGTTTCTCAGACCACATTTTCTGCGCACAAATAAATGTAGCATTAAAATTAGATTTTACTGTATCCCTTTAATCTTGGAGTGTGATCTAGAAAAAATGATTTTTCACTCAATAAGTTTGACAGTTATTGATCAGAAGAAAACAGTAACAAGGAATTGACTTGTGATTTGAGGGGGCAAGGTGAAGTGATATTACATTACATTACATTTAGCAGACGCTTTTATCCACGGAGGGGGGGGAAGTGGGAGTCACCCTGCTGTAGCAGAGTGAAGTGGCCGAGCAGCAACATAGTGCTGGATTAAGTCCTGCAGGTAGGAGGGGTCTGTCCTATTGGCTGCAGTATAGGCCAGGGAAGGGGCGTGGTTGTGAATGCTGTTTTGGTAATCTAATCTGAAGCAGAGATCATTTTAGAGATGAGATAAGATGGATGTGGTGTCTCTGTACTCCTAGAACAAACAACATATTTTCCACCAATCACAGCGTGAGTTGGCTAACAACAAACAGAACAACGCTAACAGAGATTGGTGGATGCTTTCTGCCTACTTTGTTTTTTTTACCATTTCATTCCCCTGAACTGAGGGAGAGAGGCTGGAATCCACTCCTGGCTGGTTTTGATTTGCTGATGTGCGCGATTTTGCTAAAGTGCAGCCCCCTACGATACTGAAATGAAATTTCCAACAGGCCTAAAGCTTAAAGTGTAAAACCGATCTCCGTGGAGATTATAATATCAGTGGGGTGTGTGCTGTATGTTAGGGCTGGGCGATATGCTGCAATGATAATTATTGAATTATCCTGAAGGTCGTACAGCATCCATGTGATCATGTCATGTGTTTTTGTCAATCACGTGGAAGCTGCAACACCTTGCTGCTGATTGGCTGTTTTATCAACACCCAATAGATAACAGAGATTTCCGGAAAGAATTTAAAAAAAATTCTGAAGTTTAGATTACTACCGCATCAGGTATAATTACATTTTAAAAGACGATAAGCAAGGCAATACCCTACACGGTATTATTACAATACCTACACGGTGGCCATTATTGCATTTGATAATTATCATTGCGGTATATCGCCCAGCCCTGCTTTATGTCGTCAGTGATGTCCCTGTGATGTGTTTCTTTTAGGAAAAGGAAAAACAGTCAGCGTTCTGAAATTGAAATGAATGACATGGAAGGGGTGAGTCTAAGCCCTGTATCACACACGCATGAACATGCATGCACACACACACACACGCACACACCCACACCCACACACACACGCACACGCACAGGCACACCCACACACGCACACACATACACACACACACCGTCAGGGGTGGACAACTGGATATGTTGTCCTGGGCCCTGGAGATTTGGGAGTAGTAGTAGTAGCTCTATCACGATGCAGGCAATGTGCTGTAGCAGGGAACAAGGCCAACAGGATGCTGTGATGTAGAGCAAAACTATAAATTATTAATTAAATTAGTATTTTCAGTTCAAGTAAATTCTGCACACATATCTTAAGTATTTCTTTACAAAGGGATGTTTCAATTTGCAATTCTTCCTTTCTGTCTCTCTCTATCTCACAGCTGTTGAGAAATACACACGGTTGTAAAACTAAACATGCTTGCTTTGCAGAATCCTCCCAGCGGAAGTCCAACAGAAGAAGTCCCCTCTCTACTCGAACCACACCATGGCAACCACTCCGTCCAGAGACCCAGAGCTGGAAGTCCTGCCCTAAGCCTCGATCAAACACTCCCCCCGGTCCGTGGAGGCAAAGGGACCTGCGATGGGGCTGCAGGACGAGGGGCCTATGTGGTTTATTCACAGGTGGTACAAGAGGAAAACCAAGAAGTGGAAGGCAGAGGGCGGGGAGGAGCAGATGGAGGGGCAGGGGCATTGGAATGTGGGGCAGGGGCATTGGAATGTGCCAGCCCCCATTTTGTGCCCGGAGGAGAGGTTGTTTGAATGCCAATCTGAGCCATTCAGGTGAAAGTCTAAATGTCTACATAGATAACGGTTGATGAGTCCATTCATTTAAATTTTTTTAATTTACAGTTTGTAATTTACTTTTATTTAGTCAGCTCCAGCTTTAAGCAGAGGTCAGCGTGGTACAACTGGCTGTAAAAAAATCATGTGGATGTAATATTTTGCACAAATTTGAAGTTTTCACTATTGGCTGAACTTAACAATTGCACTACAACCAACACTTTCTGCTGTTAAAAACAGGATTACATTTCCCTTTCTTTGTCTGATGGTATTCAATAGCTGGAAATATGACTCATTGTACATGTTTTATAAAGCCATTTCTGCTCATTTTCATGAAGTGAACCAATAATATGTTGAATAAATACAATGTACAATATTTAAGCGTATTATATTATGTTAACATTTTACTGCTATTTGTGTTACGGTGTTGTTATGGGTCAAAATAAAAATAACATAAAAGTTCAAAAAGTAATTTTGGGTCATATGGACCGTAAAAATGGGATGGTTAAAGACCGCTGCAACATCAGTCAGTTGTCACAGACCAGTGTAGATATGTATTAATACCATACAGACATACTACATGGCCAAAAGTATATGGAGACCTACTCATCCAACATCTCATTCTAAAATTATGGACTCCTCAGGAGTTAACCCTTTTCTTTGTTGCTCCAAATCCTCCATTCTCCTGGGAAGGCATTCCGCTAGATGTTGCAGCATGGAGCATTACTTGCTTCCATTCAGTGAGAAGAGCATTAGTGAGGTTGGGCACTGATATTGGGCTTGCATTTGGCATTACACTAGATCCCAATGGTGTTACATGAGGTTGGCGTCTGGACAGGCCAGTCAAGATCTTCCACATCGATTTTTTACGGACCTCGCTTTGTGCATGGGGGCATTGTCATTCTGAAACAGGAAAGGGCCTTCCCCAAACTGCTACCACTAAGTTGGAAGTACAGAATTACCTAGAATGTCATGTTTGTCATTGTATTGTACTGCAATCTTAACAATAATTTTTATCTGATATTTAGACTTTAGAATCTTGTTTGTGTTACTTTTTTGCTAAATAAGACAAAAAGATTACCTGGGGGTTGAGAGAGTTTTACTCATTTCAAGATGTACCTGTGGGTTGAGAAAGTTTTACTCATTTCAAGATGTCCCAGTGGGGTGAGAGAGTTTTACTCATTTCAAGATGTACCAGTGGGGTGAGAGAGTTTTACTCATTTCAAGATGTACCAGTGGGGTGAGAGAGTTTTACTCATTTTAAGATGTACCTGTGGGGTGAGAGAGTTTTACTCATTTCAATATGTACCAGTTGGGTGAGATAATTTCACTTGTTTAGCAGAAAGTAACTTAAAAGGTAACTTTCCACTTTAGAGAAAACATTTAGATTGTATGTCTCATTACAAGGCTAAAACACTTAAGACAGACATTTTTTGCAGTGTGCTATAGCGTTAAGATTTGCCTTCACTAGAACTAAGGAGCCTGAACCATGAAAAACAGCCCCAGACCAAGGGGGTGTCTGGATATTTTTGGCCGTATATTGTATCACCCAAAAGAGTTTTAATGTAGGACGAATGCGATTTGGATTCAAGTAAGTATACAGGATGTTTAATTTAAATATCATAACCCAAATCATAGGTTGAATAAGATGATTAGAACATGAACTGGAATACTAGACGATTCTTATACATATCCTCAAAACGTTGGACAAAATCTGTCCTGTCAAACCTTTTTTTTAACATGGGTCAAATAGTACAAAAAATGCCCATTTGACCAAATTGTTTTTGTTTGTATTATTTGAATGTTAAAATGTTACACATACTCATTGCTCTATAAATGACTTTTCACATCATGCACTTTGATCTCGGTATATGAACTGTGAATTATGAAATTAAACAGATGTGCATCAGTGGTAAATTATTGAAATAACATGTGCAACTGTAAACAGTAACATGTGCTGAACCTTTGAAAAGGGCAGCCGTCCCTGTAGCAGATATGAGAAAAATGCACTGATAGGCTGGTGTATTTAATCACTTTGGTTTATCACAGAAAGTAAGAGCATGATTTTTTTGCCTATAAAATAACATTGTAAGAAACAGATTAATTCCGAAATCAAATCTGTTCAAATAAGCCTTATCTATGGCTTTTCTTTTTGACGTATAGCTCTTTCCAGCACTTTAGCTGCTGATATTTACTTCCACAGATTTATTGTTTTGGCCAGCCACAAAGACTTTATAAGTTGTGCCTTGATCTGTTAAATAAGGTTAATGTTGTTTTTCTGTGGAATTCTGAGACGAAGTGCGTGGAGGGTTGGACCCGAGAAGCACGACTCAGAACAATGGATGTAATAAATACCCGCAAGGGCTTTATTAAGGAAAGTTCCATAATCGTTGTCATACGCAAAAAGATCCAGCCAATAAACAAAAGTACCGAGGGAGAAGGCAGTCTCGTCGTCGGTAAGCCAGGCAGTAGTTTGGAACCAGGAAGGCAATCAGCGTGGCAGAGGTACAAACGGGAGAAGGCAAAAGAATAGTCGAAAAAACAAGCAGGGTCAGACCGGAGTCCTCACCGTGTGGCAAAAGTACAAAATCAGCAAGCAGGAATCGTGGTCAGGACAGGCAGTGAAAACAAAAGGCTGGCAGTAAACAGTGGTCAAAAAACAGGCTTGGATCAAAACAGGAAATCAGAAAACATAGACTTGACTTTGACTTTGAAAAAGATTTTATTATCTCACCCACAATCCCACACATTGAAACCCCACATTTTATACACAAACCTCCAAATCATTCCCACATTTTTTCCATTTTTTAAATTCCCCCTCCCCCAAATCAAACCTCCCACAAAACTCACCAGATGCCTCTCTTTCCCCTCCCTTCCTTCACATCAATAATTTCCACCTTTCTCTTGCTGCGTTGAAGCCCCACCTCATCACCTCCTCCCTATACCGACGCTCGACCCCCGCCTTTACCCTTTCAAAAACCCCCTTCGGCGTCCATCCCTGCATTGGTACCCCCCTAACCCCCCTCGCCACCCATAACATGCTCTTAACTAGGCTCAAGAGCCACAATGCCATAAATTTCTCCCTCCCACTTTTTTTCTCTAACCCTTTTCCATAGAATACCCCCTCCATTCCAAACCCGTCCAACAGTTTATACCTTCCCTTCACCAACCCCCACCCTTTTTTTGCATATGTGCACTCCCAGAACACATGCTTTATTGTCTCAATCCCCCCACACTCTTCTCTCAGGCAATCCCTATCATTTAACTGTTTATGTCTGTATAAGACATCTCTCACTGGTAAGCGCCCAAATGCCACCAGCCAATTTAAATCTTTCTGCCTATTATCTAGCCATTTTTGTTGGACCAGCCCCCACACTTCTCTCCCTACCCCTATTCCCAAACCCCCAGGAGGCTTGAGTTTGTCCCTCAATACCCTATACAAACCCCTGTGCTTCACCACCAAACTTTTATCCCTACATTCTGCATTCCTCCTCGCCCACCTCATCACCTCCCTGTATTGCACTGGCAATACTTCCGCTTTAGGGACTTTATTGTCCCATCCCACCAAGAATTTTACATGCCCTCCAACCCCATAAAAAACTAAAAGCTGGCTTTTATGCCTTCTGGGCCCTGTCAGCGCCTCACACATGTTACAATAAAACATTACATCAAATTTTAATGGGAGATAAGGTACATCTCTTCCTCCTTCCTCTATCGCCTGGTACATAATTACTCTCTGGACATACTCACACCCCCCCCCCCCACAGGAAACGAAATATTGCCCTGGTCAACCCTTTCCTCATTCTTGCTGGCAGTATAAATATCTTAGCCAGATATACTAACGAGGGTAAAACATCCGCCTTTATCACTAAAACCTTCCCACTCAAGGTTAAACGCCTTGAGGACCACACCCCTAGTTTCCTTCCTACCCCCCCAACCTCCTTTTCCAGTTGACCCTTGCGTCTTCACTCACATTTCCCCCAAAATCTACCCCCAATATCCTTAACGGTCCCTCAGAAATCTCAATCCCACACATCTCTTTACTCCTCTCTCCCCACCTTCCAAACAACTTTACCTGTGATTTCTTTCTATTCAACCTAGCCCCTGTGCCTCTTGAAAACCTCTCCACCACCTCCAAAGCCACCCCCAGCCCCTTTTCCGAACCCAAAAAAAAGAGTCATATCATCCGCATACTGTGATAATTTTAAGACCGTACCTCCCCCCCCCGGAATCTTGACCCCATCTATGCCCCTACACCTCCTTATTGCCTCTGCCAGTGGCTCCACAAACAGCACGTAAAGCAAGGGTGACAGAGGACATCCTTGTCTCACCCCCCCTTCCTGCTTCAACACCTCCCCCAAAAACCCATTTACATTAACCCTACTTCCCACCCCATTATACATTATCCTAATCCACCTCTTAAACCCCTCACCAAACCCACACTTTTCTAAAACCTTTCCCATAAAAACTTGGTTTACCCTATCAAAAGCTTTCTCCATATCAAGGCTTGCCACCACCACTGGCAAACCTCTTTCCCTCACCCACTCCAACATATCCCTTATCAGTATTAGATTTTGTGCCGTAGATCTCCCCTCCACCCCACACGTCTGATCCTCATTCACCAAAATTGGCATTACCTCTCTTAACCTCCCCGTCAATACCCTAGCTATTATTTTATAGTCCACCCCCAATAAAGTAATTGGCCTCCAATTTTTCAAATCCTGCCTATCCCCTTTTTTGTATAATAGTGCCACTATCCCCTCTCTCATCGATTTACCCAACTCACCCATGCGAAAAATTTCTTGTACCACCTCTGTGAAACACCCCCCTAACATATCCCAAAACACATTATAAAATTCCATGGGAAGCCCATCCTGCCCTGGTGCCTTATCCCTTTTCATCCCCACTAATGCTTTCTTTAACTCTTCTTCTCCTACTGGCAACTCCAACCTTGCCCTCATGTCCTCTGGCACCCTTACTTCTACATTTTCTAAAAACCTTTCACTCTCCCCCTCTTCTATCTCTTTCACACTAAACAAATTCTCGTAGAATTTTGATGCTGTCTTCACCATTTATTCTATGCCCTCCCTCACCACCCCATCCTCCCCTCTCAATCCTTCCATCAATTTCTTCCCTTGTGTTGCCCTCACCGTCCTAAAAAAATATGCTGAGCACCTTTCATCCTGTTCCCTCTTATACTTTCTACTGTTGAAAGCAAAAACTCTTCCTCTCTCCTCGAACAAATCTCTTAATTTATCCTTTGATAGAGCCCACTTCTGCTCATCAAAACCCCCCCCCATTATTCCACTCTTCATATACCTCCTCTAACTTCCTCTGATAATACCTAACTTTTTTCCGCTCTCTTCTTTTGTTTTCCCTACAGTAATTTTTTCCCTCCTCCCTTACTCGCATCTTAAACCCCTCCCACCATTCTATCACTGAAGGGAAAAATTCCTTCAATCTAAAAAAACCCTTAAACAGGGCCCGTACCCTTTTCTGAAAGTTTATTTCTTGCAACACCTGAGTGTTCAACCTCCAGTACCCTTTTCCCCGTTTCTGGACTTTTAAATCCAGCCCCACCTTGACCCCACAATGATCCGAAAAAAACAGCGGCACCACCTCCGCTGACACCACTTTCTGGCTTCTCGGCACAAACACAAAATCTATCCTACTTTGTGCCCCCCTCATATTCCCCCATGTGTAACCCGCCTCCTCTTTATGTACCACCCTATAGGCATCCACTAACAAAAATCTATTCACCACCCCCTTCAATGCTGTAAGGCCTGCGTCAACCCTTTCAAAAGACACATTAAAATCCCCCCCCATAATTACAACTCTATTTGTGACCAAAATTACCTCTAAATCTGAAAATAAAACCCCCCTTCCCATGGGCACCGCTGGAGCATACACATTCACCAACCTTAATTTGACCTCCCTCCATTCTACATCTACCACCAAAACCCTCCCTTGAACAAAAGAAAAACTCTCCATTATTTTAAATTCCCTTGACCCAAACAAAATCCCCACTCCTGAGGAGCGTGTCCTCCCCACACTCCATACTGAAGGACCCCTAACCCACTCCTCAGAATATGTTCTTATATCATTTCCTGACCCCAAATGTACCTCTTGCAAAAAATGTACTCCAATCCCATCCCCATCACAATACCGAAACACCACTCTTCTTTTCTCCGCCCCTCTCACCCCCCGCACATTACATGACATTATAATTAAAGCCATTTTTTTTTTTCCCCCCCCCCCCCCCCATTATACTCCTCCAACATAACCCACTCCACCCGGCTCCCCCTTCTCCTCCCCACTCTCCCCAGTCCCAAACGTCCCCTCATTCAATGAGCTCTGAGAAAAGGAGACCTCTCCAAACTCATTCTCCCCCATTGGTGTCTCTGAGTCCCACTCCAGACTTTCTCCACTTCCCTCTTCCTGCGACCCTTCCGAGTCCGTCAATGGATTTCTTCTTCTGATTTTTTTGTTCGGGAAACTAGTTTCGGACATATTCCCCTCCTCCAGTGGGAACTCTTTGTCCGTAAACATTGCCCAGTCCACAGCCAAACTTCTCTTAATCTTTGTCTCTCCTTTTGGAATTCCACTTGCCTCTCCTTTTTCCTGCTCCACCCCTTTCATTCCCTCCTCTTCCACCGATTCTTCTCTCTCCTTTCCCACCTCTGCAAGTTTCTCCAGCTCACGAAACACACTGTCTTCCAACCCCTCCTCCTGTTCTACTCTCTTTGCCACCTCCTCCTCTTCTTTATGAGCCTCCACCTCCTTCACTTTTTGACTACTTCCATGGCCTTCACATTGCGTTTCACGAGGGGGGGAAGGGGGGAGGGGGGAGAAGGCAGGGGGGCGGGGCTTGGGGAATTCTCCTTGACCCGCACCCATGTCCTTTTCCTCTCTCCTCCTGCTTTCTTCTGCCATATTATTATCTTCATTCTCTTTCTGCCTCCCCCTCTGAACCACTTCTGAAAAAGTCTGGCTTCTCCCCGGGCAACTTCTCGCAAGATGACCTTTTTCCCCACATAAATGGCACTCTTTCTCCTGCGTGCATTCTCTTGCCACATGCCCCTCCTCTCTGCACAAGCTGCACACAATCAGCGCTTCACATTCCCTCACCAGGTGCCCGTATCTTAAACACCTTCTGCATTGCTTAGGTAAGCCCCCGTAGGTCAAGAACCCTCTTTCCGGTCCAATTGAAACATTTGCTGGTAGATGCCTGAGCCCACCAATCCCATCTCTATCCCTCTCCAGCCTCACGAGAAATCTCCTCTTCCCGTTCCACACTCCAAACTGATTCTTCATCCTCACTTCTGTTTTTATAACCTGACAGTGCCTCCCCAAAAAGCTCTCCACTTCCCATGCTGTCACATGCGGATTGTACATCAGCACCGTAACCACTTTAATATCTTGCGAAAAGAGAGCCTCCAAAGCTATACCCTCCAATACCTTCTCAAGGCCCATCTTTTTGTATCGCTCAAAGACTTCCAGACACAAAGTCTCGTTCTCCAGAGTGATATCGTACAGCCCCCTCCGCTGAAAATCTTGTATGCAATACATCCGTTCCACCCCTACTCCAAACAGATCTCTGAATACATCCATTACAACGTATCTCAAATCCACTTCTTCTCTTCTTGCCTCTGCCACATTCACTCTCAAAGTATTTTTCCTCTTCACCCCACCTACCGCATACTCAGGTGCCGGGCCCTCCAGGATCACTGGCTGTCCTCTGCCCTCCCTGGAAGAGATCTCCAGCTTCCGCTGCCTCAGAAGGACCAGATCTATCCTCAAAGACTCCTTCCACCCAGCACATCATCTGTTTGACCTGATGCCCTCGGGCAGGCGCTACAGGTCAATGAAAGCCCGTACCTTCAGACTCAGCAACAGCTACTTTCCCTGGGCCATAAGAACTCTTAACAAACAATCATCTCCTGTAATATTAACACTGTGCTAAATTCCTGACTGCTGTTTTTATTTATTTTATATTTATTTTATTTTTATTTCATCTTGTGCAATATCCACATTTTTAAGCAATATTTCCGACTGCTGCTGATTTTGTGCAATATCGATTGCTGTTTTTATACTGTGCAATATTTGACTGCTGTTTTTATTTATTCTATGCTGTTTTTATCTGTTTCTATCTATTCTATCTTGCTTTGTTTTTATTAGATAGCTGTGTGTGCCATGTCCTGTTGTCATGTCTTATCTGGTTGTCATGTCAAATGCACAAATGGAGTGGTTCCTGTAATCTCATTATATTAAATATAATGACAATAAAGCTTTCTGATTCTGATTCTGATTCTGATTCTGATTCTGATTCTGATTCTGATTTCTCTTGACAAATGCTTAAGAGTGCTAGTGAGGCAACAATTTCACACTGAACAGGTCAAAACTGAGGGCTTATATGTGTGTGTAGACAGGTGCAAACGCTTAGCTTAAGAACAGAGAGAAATTAGGAACAGCTTGGGAAAACGAGACGAAGATCATTAGTCAATTAGTCTGTTAGTAATTATCCCATCCTAGCGTTAGTAAATTAATTAATTAGCAAGGACATGCTTTAGAAACGTAAGGTAACAATTAACTACAAGAGATTAGATGGTTAGTAAGCAATGATCTAGCTAATTGTGAGTAATCTGTTAGTTAGACAGGGAATGGCAGATACAATGGAAAACACGTAAGCAAAAGTGGGAGAGAGAGAAAGCATGAACGCGAGTTCGCGGGAAACACATAGAAAGTATGAAACGAATAAACTATGACAGAACGTGAATACAAATAAGGGCGTGACATAACAATAAACATAAAACATGGCGTGGAACGGTTAGAACCGTAACAAATTCCTCTTAAAATATAGACATATGAACTATTTCAGACAATATAAAACATGTGACAATGTTATATGGACCTTACTTTCTCACTTGCTTTGATTGCTGTCAGTCTAAAGATCATAGACTAATACTATTTATTCTACAAACCTATCATTTCAATGGCCAATATACACTCCTTCATTGAATTAGCTTCAGCCCAACTGTGGAATACCTAAAATCATAAAATAATCATAAGAAATTACATATGTATTTAAGGAAATAGGGTTTAAGGTTAAAAACAGTTTTAGGGTTAGGAATATGTTAACTGCTAGGTTTAGGCAAGATAAGGTTATGTATGGTTAGGTAAAATGATTAAGATGATTTAGATGAAATAGGGTTTAGCATTAGAATTATGGTTTGGGTTAAGATAATGGTTAAAAACATAAGTGCTAGTGTTGAAGTTACATTAGGTATGATTATGATAGCTAGGAACTAGCTATGGAGCTAGTGAAAGCATTAGTGCAAAGATTGGTCACTGATTTTGGATTACCCAAATTTTGTATATTTTTTCTGGGAAATCATTTTTTTCATAATTTCAAACTTCAAACGCATATATATTTTATTGTTTAATTGATGGTATTTTAATTGTTTTTCATTCATAATAATATAATTCACACAAAGTCTTACTGTTAGGAATATGGTGTTAAGTTTGAGACAACATTAGGGTTATGTTTAGGAGCTCAGGAAAGGATTAGGTGATTTTGGAAGATTTCTGATTTTTTTTACTAATTGTGCGTGAGTCTTGTGTATGTGTGTGTGTTTATGTGTGAATCTGTCTGTGTGTTTGTGTGTATATGTCTGTGTGCCGGTGTGTTTATGTATGTGTGTGTATGTGTCTGTGTGTATGTCGGTTTGTGAGTGCGTGTGAGTGTGTGTGTGTGTGTGCTGGTATGTGTGTATCCATGACACTATTGACTTGTATTTTGATATTTTTTTCAGTGAAATACATTTTTCATAAAAAAATGACTTCAAACACATGTAGTTGTTTTTATTTTGGTGAATGAATGATACTTTTCATTTTTAATAATAATAAAAAAAACATATTTAAGATGACTCGCAAGGGTAGAAATATGCTGAAGAGTTAGTGATATGGTAAGAGTAAAAATTGAGAAAACGGGGTTATGTTTACAAACCTTATGTACCTATTTTTATTGCTTTCATTGAAATGCATTTTTCACAATATATTATAAATATATTATAAAACATTTAATTTTTTTTGGTGAGTGATATTCATATTATATTTTATCTAATGTAAGAAAATTACATTTAAGATGAATCCTAAGGCTAGAAGTAGGTTTCAGGGTTAGAAGTAAGATTAAGAATAAGTGTTAGGCCTGAGGCAAGGATAGAGTTATGTGCTTGGGAATGTGCAAGCACTGATCTTATTTTACAAGACATCTACAAGAAACCTGAAGTTTGACCTCAAATCATCGGCTTAATCTTCCCCCCGCTGGACCCATCCTTCACCCCTAGATGGCGCCAAAGTGTCACCCGCATCATCTACCAGGCAACTCAGAGTGGTGCACGATGACAACCTCTTCCTTTATTAGAGAATCTTCTCCTTCCTCACCACCTACTGAACCCAGCTCTTAGTCCAGGAAGTGATCATCTCCCGCCTGGACTACTGCAACTCCCTCCTTGCTGTCCTCCCTGCCATCAGACCACTGCAGCTCATCCTGAATACTGCTGCTTACCTGATCTACAACCTCCCCAGTCTCAGCCATGCCACTCCCCTTCTCATCTCCCTCTACTGGCTACACATATCAGCTCACAACACATTCAAAACCTTGGCAAGTCACTCTGAATAAGAGTATCTATGCCATTGTAATGTAATGTAGTGTTCTGTGAAATATATTTTTTCATAATACATTACTTCAAACACATTTCCTTATATTTCTTTTGTGTTTTTTTCTCATCAATTCGCAACAATTCACAAGCAGCTCTCAAGCCATTATGTGTGGGAGAAATATTATGTTGGTAATTAAACTGAGCAGCACAATGTAGAGAGAACATATTTAGCTCAGTAAAGATTGCATACACTGGCTGGTGTTGTTTCACAAACTGAAAGTCAAGTAAACACATGAAGAGTAAAAGCTTGATTTGCAATTGTTTGCATTTGTCTGGCGTGTCAGGCCGGCTCATGTAAGTTAATGTAAATCAGCCAGACACGTTTTTATTTCCCTTCATGTACATTATCTTCAGTGAAGGGACAGGGACACAGCAGGGTTTGAAAGCAGCTCCAGTTCCTTTCAGGGGAGATTGTAGCACCCGGGATCAGGAAAAATGGAGAGAACCAGAGGAGAGAGAGCCACCTTCAAATCTGGAGACAGTTTTATGTACATTATTTTTCAGATACCAGAGTGGCTCCTGCTTCAGCAAACATTTGGCAGATATGTATATAAAATGAATATAAAACAGGGATCTTCCCTTAGAGAGGGAGAGAGAACATTTCAGCAAAAAACTCAACCAACTTGATTTTCAATTGTGTGATCAATTCCTTGTTGGGTGTGTCTTGCGGTTATGCCTGATAGCAAACAAAACAGACAAAACAAAATGATAAAATAACAAGACAACTTTGTGCTTTCACTAGACTACTAATGTGCAAATGTTCTCTTGTACAACAGAAACATGACGGTTTTGTGGCTTCTCTTGTTGATCCCTTTGCCGTCCCCGGATAATGCTTGATTTAATTTTTAAATACAATTAAGAGTGACTAGAATTATATGGAAACCATATAACATTTGCCTACTTCAATCAGATAAAATGTTTAGTTTAATTTTCAATTTAATCTTTGATTCAGTGTTCCCGTTTTATACTTTTGATCATACAATCAAACACGTCAGTTTGGGGCAGGAAAGGCCACGTCACCCCCAAATATTTTCATATAAATTGTTGAGACTTGACATATTGACAACACAAAACTAAGTTGTCCAGCGTTGTGTCTTCCACAAAGTTGTAATGAAAACTCAGCCTATGCTATTGATTCTGTTATTCCAACTTACCCAATATAATTAACATATACAGTCACCTCCAAAATGACTGGCACTCTCAAATGAGCAAAAAAGCCACAATCTAGAGGGACACGCCAGGATCTGAAAACACTCCCCTTCTCATCTCCCTCTACTGGTTACACTTATCAGCTCACAACACATTCAAAACCTTGGTATGTCACTCAGGATTTTACATTTACATTACATACATTTTTCATAATTACTTACATTCAAACACATTGCATTTCTTTTGTTGAATTGATGATATATATATACACCGTTCAAAAGTTTGGGGTCACCATGGCGGCGTGTCCCTGTAACCATTGGTAACTATAGTGCTGTTTCTATGTGGTAGGCCTCTGTTGGATTTTGTTACCTATATTTATATTGTTGTTTCTAGCAACGCTCTACAGGGACGTGCCAGAAACTGATAACAGCCCCAGTTCTTCTCAGTGGAAACTGTAGCACCCTGGATCTGGAAGAATGGAGAGAACCATCAAATCTGGAGATATTCTCGTCAATTTTGGAAGATAACAGAGTAAAGAGCCTCCTGCTTCAAGCTGGTAGCCATCGTCTGCAAACATCTGACAGATATGGACTTATAAAAGAGGGATATTGCCTTATGGAGGATGAGAAAACACTCCAACAAAAGATATTTAGCTCAGCAAAAGATTTAATTGGCATGGGTTTCCAGGCGCAAAGTCAGGCTGAGAGTAAACAAGTGATTTTAATAAATTCCTCATTCCACATTGAATGTGGTTAAACGTGATGTACTGGCTCATTTTTACAGTTGAAGTCGCACAGACACCTGCTTCACTTTCATCAAACATTTTGGGAGAGAGCAGAGAGCCTCAAGAGAGCTTCAAGTTATTTACTTTTTTTTTTTTTTTAAGATATGGGATCTGGCATAAAGAGGGAGACAGACCATTCCAAGAAAAAACCCAAACAACAAACAATGAAAATAAACTAATGAAAATAATTTTTTTAAATAAAAAAAAAACATGGACATACAGACACCTTTAATGCTACAGGAACTGTAATGGATTTGACTGCCATTGGAGAGAAGCCGACAGATTGTCAAATGAAATCTACAGGATTTTCCCAATCAAAGAGTACAAGTGTAATTACGTCAGTCCTCGCATATACAGTGCCCTGCGTAAGTATTGGAACAAGGAAGCATTTTATCTTTATTTGGCTCTATATTCCAAAGCATCGGATTTGAAATAAAAGCTGAAAATTTTTACTTTGAATTCGTATTAGTGGTTTGATTTTAAATCTGATATTTTGGAATATCTAACTATAAAAGTAGAAATCCTGTCTGTCTGTATTTCGATTTGCTTGACAACTGGACACTGTATGAAGTTGAAATTGACTAGGCGTATTGCTCAGGACCCAAGGTATTGCATTTTCGACTGGGAAGTTGATTGAATGAGCGGTTCTCGAGAAAGCTGAAAGCATCAATACCGGGGGCCAAGGCACGTCAACAGGCACGTTTTGAACAGGCACGGGCACGGCACTAGTAGAGCCAAATTAAGAGAAAATGCTTTCTTGTCCCAGTACGTATGTAGGGTACTGTATGTGCAGGTGTTTTCAGAAAGAGAGAAATGAGAGATTAGAGAAAGTCTGATGGTATGGAGGATTATGTTCTTCATGTTATATTAAGCTATTGTACCTACCCATGTTGCATGAAAATAGGTTAGATTGATAGGAAGGCTTTCTTCTGTTACGATGCATTCGCTGAAAGAGGAGAAGGTTTTGGACAGGTATACAGAAGAAAGAAACACGTATACGAAAGAGAGAAACGGATGACGTACCCATGACGTACCCAATGCAAGATGCCCTTCCATTTCTATGCATGCAGAAGTGGGAGGTTCACAGAAGAAAAACCAGTGAAGGTGAGAGCAACGGCCATTTTAGGCACGCTTTACTTGCTGAACGAACGGCATCTACTTTCTATTTCATTGCAAATGTTTATACAAATTTATAAGAAGTGAGGAGAAGAGAGGCCTGCAGGTAGCTATTATTGTGGAAGATAAAATTAGGACGCCATAACGCGACAGAGAGACATGTGCTTTATGCTTTGACTAGACCACATGTGGTCAACCCAAGTGCTATGCAGTAGCATTTAGCATAGCTTACTAATGTAACAGTGTAAGAATTCTCATGGGTCTGGCGTTGAGACTCCACCCGAACCCGAATACCCGAGACCGATGCGGTCCATATTATATGCTGTAATATTGTAATATTAAAAAAACCAAACGAAAAACATATCATCTGCTCTCGCATGTAAGAAGCGATGAGCAGCGCATGCTTATTGTCTTTCATACTGTTTCTCATAGACAACCGAAGGAGACCGTTCTCAACAGATCCATAGGCCAGAGAGACGATCGTCTTCGTTTATATTTATTAGATCTATGGAAAAATGTTCTTTTGTATTCTATCGCAAATAAAGGCGCATGGTTTTAGTTTCATAGGCTTAGTTTTTAGCCCGTTGGTTTTTGATTTCAGGCTATTTTGTAGGCCTATAGGCTACAATTTGCCGTGCATAGGCTAATTTACGATCAGTTTTTTCATTATTATTATTATTATTATTATTATTATTATTATTATTATTATTATTATTGCCCATTTATTTATTTATCCAAAGCCTTGAAAAATGCAAGTGTTATGTTGCACGTTAGCTGTGGATCCATCATTGGCTGAATAAAGTTGTAGTTTTTTATTAAAGTTAGTGAATTAAGTAAGTAAGTAGCGATCTTAATGTTGTAATCTGACTAATATGATTGATTATCACGTGTTGTGTTTATTAGTCTAATATAAGCTACAGATGTAGTTTTTAGGCCTTTTTGTCAGTAATATAGGCTGATATTGCAGTGCATTCGTCTGTAGGCTATTTTAAAATGGATTCCTTCATTCTTTCTCAGGTATAAAACTGTATAGTTGGATGTCTTGTGCAAACATGAGGTATGTTTCCTTGTGAAAACATCACTATATTTCCCTGCTAGGATTTCTGCAGATTTTGGGTTTTGAAATAGGCTAGGCATACTGTACAATTTTATTAATTGCAAGCGAGAAGCCATCCGGTGGTCGACTGGGCACACAGCAGGGTCCGGCAATTGAACGGTGGGATGAGGATTATTTTACGAGGCCTAAGAGCTAAAAACATAACACAAAAAAGGCCTAATTATCTCTATAGCCTACGAAATATGCACTGAAACGTAACAAATTACTTATTAAATTGATGGTTTGTTTGCTATAGCTGTCTGTCTTTCTCTCTCTCTCTCGTCGGGTACGGTCGGATCTCTAGAACCGTTGTGGTCAGATTCTGAAAGGGTGTGATTTCCCTCGGGTCTGATTCGGACCGGGTGTGGTTTTCTTCGGTTCCAATTCGGACCGGGCCTCTGTATTTAGAAAATGTATCTATGTAAGTCCTGTTCGGGTAAGACATCCACGGGTCCGTTTCGGGACCCGTAAAGACCTCTAGTTGAGACTAACTGGCGAGAAACAACACAAACCAGCAGACCATGTGGCTCTCGAGGACCAGGGTTGGCCACCTCTGCACTAGACTAATTATGTGCAAAATGTTCTTTTGTAAAACAAAACCAAGTTAGTGAAGACACCATTAAATGGCAGTTAGAGCAGCAAGTGAAACATAAAATTGACATAAAATTCAAAGTGACATAAAATTTAAAATCGTTTTCCATGAAATAGAGAGGAAAAAAAAATTGGTGTAGAAATACACAAGTATTACAATTTGTATATATTTTTGGGATATATAGTTTTGCACATATTAATGTGGATATTTATAATTTAGTAAATGGTATGCCTAATTTGCAATGTTAGCGAACTTGTGCTAATGCGGACCTTGCTCACCAAAAATGGACATGAAATATATCTTTATTGCTCTTTCTTTAGGGTTCCAAGCAGTGTTTGAGACCAACATATTGGATTTACTGCCATTTTCAATAGTCTTAAAAACAATGAAAATGCTTCTCCTACAATGTTGATTGAATCCTATAGAACTCTATGGGGAAAAAAGTCAGGAGAAACAACCCTTAAAGTGATCTATTCACATCTACTCCATATCTGGGCGCAGAGTGCTGATTTGGGGCTCGTTTGATACGTCAGACCCTTGATGACTTACAGCCATTTAGCCAGCCATGTGTTCCATACTGTACCAGCCAAATTTACAGCTGAATCTAGTCTCACCCCCCAATTCCCAGAGATCTATTCAAATGCAGAAAGGTCATAGTATCGCTTATAACAGTACCTAAAAATAAGATATCGAGAGTTTTTTGATGTTGATGGGTCGCAGACTTCAGGAAGTAACAGCATGCAAAGGATATGCGACCAAATATTAAATATGATACTTTAAAAATATGTTAAAGCAAAGGGCATGAATACTTATGTAAATGAGAGATTTCAGTTTTAGATTTTTTATAAATTTGCAAAAATTTCTAAAAACATGTTTTCACTTTGTCGTTATGGGTTATTGAGTGTAGATTGATGGGCAAAAATGGCAATTTTATCCATTTTAAATTAAATCTACAACATAATAAAGTGTGCAAAAAGTGAAGGGGTATGAATACTTTCCGTCCCCACTCTATATGAGGAATATATAACAATATAGTAATGTAAACCTTTACATGTAATGTGAGGAAACACATTTACCTCCCAAGTACTTAATTGTAAGGTAGACAAAACAAAATGGAGGCCATAACGAGAAAACTTTGTGCTTTCACGAGACTAATAACGTGTAAATGTTCTCTTGTCTAACAGAAACATGATGGCTTTGTGGCTGTTGGTGATTCCTTTCACATGCATGGGTAATGTTTGATTTTATTTTTAAATACAATTAAGAGTGACTAGAATTATATTGAAACCATACAATAACATTTGCCTACTTCAATCAGACAAAATGTTTAGTTTAATTTACCTTTATTTTCAGTTTAATGTGTAAAACATTTTTTCTTCTATTTCAGGTGTAAAAGCTGAGTTCTGTATAAAAGAACTACAGTGCAATGCCATTCAGTGTTTTGAAATTATGGGGTCAGCAGACCCTGTTTGCACCTCTGCCCGTCACACAGAAGTGTGCTGTATTGAGGGAACCTGCATCAAGCTGAAATGTGATGCACACTTAAGCTGCAGATGCAATGACCTTAAATCATTTGAATTGGATGGTAAGATACCAGTCTGATAGCAGCCATACTCTTGTATTATGTTGCTTTTATAGGCCATTTAATTGAATTTAACTTGTCAATGTATCTCCTGTGTCAACAACAATGGACATAAAATATGTTTTTGGGATTCAATTTATACTTGTCCTTATCTTTTAGGAACAAAGTTCTTTGTTAATTAAAAACAAACGATTTGCAATTTCATCAATCTGAGTAAATGAAGAAAATGTGTAATTCTGTAAGACACTGATAGCAGCCATACTTTTCCAGTTTGTTGTTTTAGAGGCCATTTCAAAATGTACATTTAATTTAGCTTGTCACTGGAGCTCCTGTGTTGAGGGGTTCTGGTATTTAAAACATGTCTTAGTGTTGGATAACGTGTGCTCATGCTGACCTTGCTCAACAACAATGGACATGAAATATGTTAATATGTTAATTAAGTGTCAAAGTTAAGAACATTCAATCCCAGCCTTTGTTTATTATTTCTCTTACAATGACTAAAATTAGCTTAATATATAGTTCAGTTTGAAATGGCACAAATTCCCAAAATGATATGCTGTTTTTTTTTCCAGAAATAGATGGATATCCTGCAAAAGATCAAATCAGTATGTATAATACCTCATTATTGTTTCACATGCAAAACAATACATGACAAGAGGATCATTTTTATAATGTTCCATTCGAAAAGACATTCTTTCAGCAGTATACAAAAACAAAAAAAAAGTGTAATTCATAAAATGGCACAGGGAAAGATGTAACCACCAGCTCCATGTTGACCTACAGCTGAAATGCCAAAAGTATTAATTGATCATATTCTATCTGTTGTAGGCATTTCTATGAAAAATGAACTCCATCCAGAGGAACGTATGGGCCATGAAGGTAAAATATTCAAATCTATGCTTTACAAAAAGTATACAGTATAAAAATCTGTGCCTTGCCTTCACAACCATAGTGATGTATCTTAGCTGTGATGGGTGTTCTGGTATGAGAACCATAGTGATGTATCTTAGCTGTGATGGGTGTTCTGGTATGAGAACCATAGTGATGTATCTTAGCTGTGATGGGTGTTCTGGTATGAGAACCATAGTGATGTATCTTAGCTGTGATGGGTGTTCTGGTATGAGAACCATAGTGATGTATCTTAGCTGTGATGGGTGTTCTGGTATGAGAACCATAGTGATGTATCTTAGCTGTGATGGGTGTTCTGGTATGAGAACCATAGTGATGTATCTTAGCTGTGATGGGTGTTCTGGTATGAGAACCATAGTGATGTATCTTAGCTGTGATGGGTGTTCTGGTATGAGAACCATAGTGATGTATCTTAGCTGTGATGGGTGTTCTGGTATGAGAACCATAGTGATGTATCTTAGCTGTGATGGGTGTTCTGGTATGAGAACCATAGTGATGTATCTTAGCTGTGATGGGTGTTCTGTTATGAGAACCATAGTGATGTATCTTAGCTGTGATGGGTGTTCTGGTATGAGAACCATAGTGATGTATCTTAGCTGTGATGGGTGTTCTGGTATGAGAACCATAGTGATGTAACTTAGCTGTGATGGGTGTTCTGGTATGAGAACCATAGTGATGTATCTTAGCTGTGATGGGTGTTCTGGTATGAGAACCATAGTGATGTATCTTAGCTGTGATGGGTGTTCTGGTATGAGAACCATAGTGATGTTTCTTAGCTGTGATGGGTGTTCTGGTATGAGAACCATAGTGATGTATCTTAGCTGTGATGGGTATTCTGGTATGGAGGACTCTGGTATGAGAACCATGTAGTGATTGTTAGGTTTTCATAAATGGTGCTTAAGTCTAAAACAAAAAAAGCATTTATTCCCTGTTCTAATCGTAAACACATAAATAGATTTATTTTTGAATCCCTGAACATGGATGTTTTTATGTTGGTGTATAATTCTGTAGAGGTATTCTGATTTGACATTGTGGCTGTCACACTTCTCATTGCACGTCTTTGCTGTGTGCAGTGTGGTACACAGATACACACACTCCTCACCACCCTCCAGCTTCAGCTTCTCCAATCGCTTTGCCTTCCAGCGCTAGTGACTGGATGTTGGAAAACATTCAGAGGATGTGCCTGCTAGTTATTGCACTGACTGAACACCTTGTGGTGCTGGGACAGCCCAATAAATTGTGATTCACCACAGAATGTTCTTTTCCATTTAATGAATGTAACTGATCAGTAACTGATGCAATAAATCATGTTTGTGTTTGGGTGAGAACTCCAGTCTACTGTATAAAAAGATATGGAGTTTGGGTGAGAACTCCAGTCTACTGTATAAAAAGAGATGGAGTTTGGGTGAGAACTCCAGTCTACTGTATAAAAAGAGATGGAGTTTGGCTGAGAACTCCAGTCTACTGTATAAAAAGAGATGGATGTGTCATTGTTTGTTTAAATTTTCACAGGTGAACTGATTACACCTGAAGTGCCAGAGGGGAACATCACCCACGGAATCAACCCCTCGGGTAAATTTAAGTTTTTTTAAAAATGCATTTGTTGCTTGGTAGCAATAATTGCCTCTGCGCACATCTCATAACAATTTTTTAATTAGTCAAATTAAAAACTCAGATGAATTAATAGGCTCTGAATTAGATTGTTGGACACGTGTTTAAGTTCTTTCATATTTTTTTCCTTTTAAACTAATTAACTCAAAGCAGGTTTGGCTTGTTGTCATTTGCTTTGTCTTTGAATTATTAATTATATACCAAGTGATTGGTTTTAGTGGCCATGCGTCCACACTTTCATCAATTAGGAGCATATTGATTCGCCTCAGTCTTTAATTAGTGAAGAAAATGTGTTGTCTGTTGTTTTTTAATACAGCACAATAGCACCATGAGAACTTCGTTCTTTAATTCTTCATGGCATGTATAGTGATTTTCTAACATAATGTGGCTTAAGAGGGTAAATAATTAATCATAATGTGAAAAGCACCTAAATGTGGTTGGAATGAAATCCAGTATACATAGGGGTCCACTAGCATTCATGGGGGTCCACCAGTATACATAGGGGTCCACCAGTATAAATAGGGGTCCACCAGTATACCTCGTGGTCCACCAGCATACATAGGGGTCCACCAGCATACATAGGGGTCCACCAGTATACATAGGGGTCCACCAGTATACATAGGGGTCCACCAGTATACATAGGCACGCTTATCTAACTCCGTTTGTGGAGCGAACGAACAAAGACAAATAAAACTATTAAGATCCCTTTAACTGGGATCAGAGCAGTTAGAGCGCTCGTAAAAGAACAAAGGAAATAAGCGGACACGCTTATCTAACAACGTTTGTGGAGCGAACGAACAAAGAAAAATAAAACTATTAAGATCCCTTTAACTGGGATCAGAGCAGTTAAAGCGCTCGTAGATAAGAGTGGTAAAACAAAGGAAATAAGCAGACACGCTTATCTTACTCCTGTTTGTGGAGCGAAACGAAAGGAAACCGAGAACTCAAAAGATCCTAACTTCTTGGGGAAGAGCACTCGTAAGTCAGAGTGCAAAACGAAAGAAACGAGAAAGCCTCTGCTCTGAAATGAGAGCGAAAAGAAACTTGCTTTCTTTCTAAACCCTTTCTTTCTAAACCCTTTCTTTTTAAACTAGCTTTCTAACTAATTTCCTATACCTTTTTACCGGCTCGAATGTTAAGTGGAATAACATGGAAGCAACGAGAGAGGCAGGAAGCGGGGTATAAATAGTGAGTGGAAATAAATGACAGGTGAACTCACGAATGATGAGGCGAAAGCAAAACTCGTAGTGGAACACAGGAAAATCCGATAGATTACCAGTAAACGACGAAAAAGAATAACGAGAACGTGGAGATAAGGGAAGGAAGGCAAGATCCATGACAGGAATACAATCCGTTTTTGAACACCATGTTTCAGAATACAGAACAACTGTTATATTCCAAACAAATCAGTGATCCTTCCTCAAATGTGTACATGGTGATGTAAATTGTTTCTTAATAAGTTCATTTGTGAGTGCATGTTTACTAAAATATTAAAGCATGTGTCACGGTTCCCTTGTCCTCCACCAAAAGTCACCAGCCTCCTTCCTAATGTTTCTTGTTATGTCTAGTTTCCCTTGGTTATTGATTTTATATATATATATATATATATATATATATATATATAGTCTTTTTTTATTCTGTTTATTGTTCCAAGCCCTTCTGCCTCTCTAGTCGTAGCCTCCAGTGTTCTCCTGTGTTTATTTTCCTAGTGTAGTTTATTCCTGGTGTTATTTCGTGTTACCTCCTGGTCATTTTATTCTTTTTGTTTCCTCACCACCCTGTAAAGTCTTTATGTTTTGCATGTGCCTGGTGTCCCTCTGTCTGTCTCTATGCTTGGGTCCACCACTCCTGCATTCAGCATGACAGCGTGTCTTATTTTGGAGAGACTTGAAAGAGACCTGAAATAATTAATGTTGTACATTTGGCAGCCTGTTTCTCTATTGAGATTGGGTGTATAAATGGCTATTTGTATTTATTTATCCCAAGTGTGTTGCTCAGTATCTAACTGTAATGTCCTTCATTCAGGCTCCAGCAATACCGGGCTGTGGATTGGTGTTACATTTGGCATACTTGGTATATGCGCCATAGGTGCCACAATATGGCTCATTGCAAGGTAAGAAAAACAGGGGCCTGGAATGTCAGTATCCAGAATAGGAGAGTGGATATCCATGTCCAGAAGAATGAAATGTGTTTTAACTGGCACTTTCTCACACCACATTTTTTGTGCACAAATTAATGTAGCATTAAAATGAGATTTTACTGCATCCCTTTAATCTTAGAGTGTGATCTAGAAAGAAAGATTTTTCATTCAATAAGTTTGACAGTTATTGATCAGAAGAAAACAGCAACAAGAAATTGACTTGTGATTTGAGGGGGCCAGGTGAAGTGATATTACATTACATTAAGCAGATGCTTTTATCCAAAGCGACATAAAATAAGTGCATACAGAAGGTCATCGAAGCAACTACAGAACTGATGAGACAAAGCACATCCTTCCCATAACGTAGCAGCTATCCCTACTAATGAACATTGAGTGTAGTTCACAGTAAACTGTGGGTCAATCAGCTATAATAGAATTATATTCTAAATACTATTCTAAACTATTACATTAAACAAACAGTTGGACAAAAAACACAGGGAACAGGTACTCTAAGAAAAGGTCCTAGATTGGTATATCACTGAAGGTGGAGTCTGAAGTGGTGTGTCTTCAGGCTGTGACGGAACGCAGACAGTGTTGCAGTAGAACGTAGGGGACGTTTGTTCCACCACTGGGGAGCTAGGGTGGAAAAGCTCCGCAGTCGGGACGTGCGAGAGCCGTTGACACGGAGGGGGGGGAGTGTGAGTCACCCTGCTGTAGCAGAGCGAAGTGGTCGAGCAGGAACATAGTACTGGATTAATTCCTGCAGGTAAAAGTAGGCCAGGGAAGGGGCGTGGTTGTGAATGCTGTTTTGGTAATCTAATCTGAAGCAGAGATAATTTTAGAGATGAGATAAGATGGATGTGGTGTTTCTGTACTCCTAGAACAAACAACATATTTTCCACCAACCACAGCGGGATTTGGCTAACAACAAACAGAACAACGTTTGATTGATTGAAACCTTTATTTCGACAGGGAAAAACATACTGAGACCAGGTCTCTTTCACAGATGTGCCCTGCTTACAATCAACATATACAATAAATACAGTAGCAAAGGTACAAAAAGTAGTAAATATAGTGATAGGTACAGAAGTGCAAAGTACAGTAGTTATCTAGATACAATAAACAAATTAAACAGATGCAGCGCGGTCAATTAATCAGTGACAATTACAAGCTACAGTCCCATATGTAACAGCTAATAATTCTTTAAATGTTCGCAGGGGAAAAAGGGATGGCAACTTGTTCTGTTTCTGGAAGGAGTTCCAGAGTGTGGGACCCGCAATGCGAAATGCAGAATTTCCCCATTTTGTTCTAGCTCTAGAAATGTTTGTTTAATGCTAGCGGTACATGTGAGCTAGTAGGATAGTTCAAAGCATGAAATGAAAGGAGGCTGGATAGATACAAAGGTAGTTTGGCAATGAGAACTCTATATGTAAATAAGACTCCATGAACGTTAACAGAGATTGGTGGATGCTTTCTGCCTACTTTGTTTTTTTACCATTTAATTCCCCTGAAATGAGGGAGAGAGGCTGGAATCCACTCCTGGCTGGTTTTGATTTGCTGATGTGCGCGATTTTGCGAAAGTGCAGCCCCCTACGATACTGAAATGCAATTTCCAACATACAGATAGGAGAAAAAACAAGCCTAAAGCTTAAAGTATAAAACCGATCTCCGTGGAGATTATAATATCAGTGGGGTGTGTGCTGTATGTTAGGGCTGGGCGATATGCTGCAATGATAATTATTGAATTATCCTGAAGGTCGTACAGCATCCATGTGATCATGTCATGTGTTTTTGTCAATCACGTGGAAGCTGCAACACCTTGCTGCTGATTGGCTGTTTTATCAACACCCAATAGATAACAGAGATTTCCGGAAAGAATTTTAAAAAAATTCTGAAGTTTAGATTACTACCGCATCAGGTATAATTAAATTTAAAAAGACGATAAGCAAGACAATACCCTACAAGGTGGCGATGGCCATTATTGCATTTGATAATTATCATTGCGATATATCGCCCAGCTTTGCTTTATGTTGTCAGTGATGTCCCTGTGATGTGTTTCTTTCAGGAGATGGAGAAACAGAAGTCCTGCCCTAAGCCTCGATCAAACACTCCCCCCGGTCCGTGGAGGCAAAGGGACCTGCGATGGGGCTGCAGGACGAGGGGCCCATGTGGTTTATTCACAGGTGGCACAAGAGGAAAACCAAGAAGTGGAAGGCAGAGGGCGGGGAGGAGCAGATGGAGGGGCAGGGGCATTGGAATGTGGGGCAGGGGCATTGGAATGTGGGGCAGGGGCATTGGAATGTGCCAGCCCCCATTTTGTGCCCGGAGGAGAGGTTGTTTGAATGCCAATCTGAGCCATTCAGGTGAAAGTCTAAATGTCTACATAGATAACGGTTGATGAGTCCATTCATTTACATTTTTTAATTTACAATTTGTAATTTACTTTTATTTACTCAGCTCCAGCCTCAAGCAGAGGTCAGCTGGTACAACTGGCTGTAAAAAAAATCATGTGGATGTAATATTTTGCCCAAATTTGACGTTTTCACTATTGGCTGAACTTTTGCACTACAACCAACACTTTCTGCTGTTAGAAACAGGATTACATTTCCCTTTCTTTGTCTGATGGTATTCAATAGCTGAGCTGAATTACTTCCTAAGATATTCATGTTTGATCTCTTTACAAAAAAGTACAAAAACTATGAATCATTTGACAATAATATCATGGTGCTTAGCCCTGCTTTAAACAACATAATATCACTTGAATGAGTAAATTATCAGCTCTAATTGTAGATAAACCAGTCCTTGCTTTTCTCAAAGATCTCTCCAAAAGTGTTTACCAACCTTATCAGCCATTACAGGAAATGTAAAAATTATAATAATACATGCTACCCCATACATTTCAGGCCAAAATATGACTCATTGTACGTGTTTTATGAAGCCATTTCTGCTCATTTTCATGAAGTGAACCAATAAAGTGTTGTATAAATACAATGGACAATATTAACCGTATTATATTATGTTAACATTTTACTTCCATTTGTGTTAAGGTGTTGTTATGGGTCAAAATAAATAAATAAAAAAGTTCCAACTATCTTTTTGTACGTATTTCCTAATTCTCTAGGATGTTTTAAAGGTGTTTGTTGAAGGAAATCACCAATTTGAAATTATACAAAAACAAAAAGTCATTTTGGGTCACATGGACCGTAAAAATGGGATGGTTAAAGACTGCTGCAACATCAGTCAGTTGTCACAGACCAGTATAGATATGTATTAATACCATGCTACAGACATACTACATGGCCAAAAGTGGAGACCTACTCATCCAACATCTCATTCTAAAATCATGGACTCCTCAGGAGTTAACCCTTTCCTTTGTTGCTCCAAATCCTCCATTCTCCTGGGAAGGCATTCCGCTAGATGTTGCAGCATGGAGCATTACTTGCTTCCATTCAGCCAGAAGAGCATTAGTGAGGTTGGGCACTGATACTGGGCTTGCATTTGGCATTACACTAGATCCCAATGGTGTTACATGAGGTTGGCGTCTGGGCAGGCCAGTCAAGCTCTTCCACATCGATTTTTTATGGACCTCGCTTTGTGCATGGGGGCATTGTCATTCTAAAACAGGAAAGGGCCTTCCCCAAACTGCTACCACTAAGTTGGAAGTACAGAATCACCTAGAATGTCATGTATGTCATTGTATTGTACTGCAATAACCAAATCTTAACAATAATTTTTATCTGATATTTAGACATTAGAATCTTGTTTGTGTTACTTTTATGCTAAATAAGACAAAAAGATTACCTGTGGGGTGAGAGAGTTTTACTCATTTCAAGATGTACCAGTGGGGTGAGAGAGTTTTACTCATTTTAAGATGTACCTGTGGGGTGAGAGAGTTTTACTCATTTCAAGATGTACCAGTGGGGTGAGATAATTTCACTTGTTTAGCAGAAAGTAACTTAAAAGGTAACTTTCCACTTTAGAGAAAACATTTAGATTGTATGTCTCATTACAAGGCTAAAACACTTGTTAAGACAGACATTTTCTGCAGTGTGCTATAGCGTTAAGATTTGCCTTCACTAGAACTAAGGAGCCTGAACCATGAAAAACAGCCCCAGACCAAGGGGGTGTCTGGATAGTTTTGGCCGTATATTGTATCACCCAAAAGAGGTTTAATGTAGGACGAATGCGATTTGGATTCAAGTAAGTATACAGGATGTTTAATTTAAATATCATAACCCAAATCATAGGTTGAATAAGATTAGAACATGAACTGGAATACTAGACGATTCTTATACATATCCTCAAAACGTTGGACAAAATCTGTCCTGTCAAACCTTTTTTTTAACATGGGTCAAATAGTACAAAAAATGCCCCTTTGACCAAATTGTTTTTGTTTGTATTATTTGAATGTTAAAATGTTACACATACTCATTGCTCTATAAATGACTTTTCACATCATGTACTTTGATCTCGGTATATGAACTGTGAATTATGAAATTAAACAGTAAATGTGCATCAGTGGTAAATGATTGAAATAACATGTGCAACTGTAAACAGTAACATGTGCTGAACCTTTGAAAAGGGCAGCCGCCCCTGTAGCAGATATGAGAAAAATGCACTGATAGGCTGGTGTATTTAATCACTTTGGTTTATCACAGAAAGTAAGAGCATGATTTTTTGCCTATAAAATAACATTGTTAGAAACAGATTAATTCAGAAATCAAATCTGTTCAAATAAGCCTTTAAATAGGCCTAGTCAAATATCATGGTAGTAGCCCATCTATGGCTTTTCTTTTTGACGTATAGCTCTTTCCAGCACTTTAGCTGCTGATATTTACTTCCACAGATTGATTGTTTTGGCCAGCTACAAAGAGACTTTATAAGTTGTGCCTTGATCTGTTAAATAAGGTTAATGTTGTTTTTCTGTGGAATTCTGAGACGAAGTGCGTGGAGGGTTGGACCCGAGAAGCACGACTCAGAACAATGGATGTAATAAATACCCGCAAGGGCTTTATTAAGGAAAGTTCCATAATCGTTGTCTTAGCACAAGCAAAGGTCATACGCAAAAAGATCCAGCCAATAAACAAAAGTACCGAGGGAGAAGGCAGTCTCGTCGTCGGTAAGCCAGGCAGTAGTTTGGAACCAGGAAGGCAATCAGCGTGGCAGAGGTACAAACGGGAGAAGGCAAAAGAATAGTCGAAAAAACAAGCAGGGTCAGACCGGAGTCCTCACCGTGTGGCAAAAGTACAAAATCAGCAAGCAGGAATCGTGGTCAGGACAGGCAGTGAAAACAAAAGGCTGGCAGTAAACAGTGGTCAAAAAACAGGCTTGGATCAAAACAGGAAATCAGAAAACGTAGACTTTTTTTTTTTGACTTTGAAAAAGATTTTATTATCTCACCCACAATCCCACACATTGAAACCCCACATTTTATACACAAACCTCCAAATCATTCCCACATTTTTTCCATTTTTTAAATTCCCCCTCCCCCAAATCAAACCTCCCACAAAACTCACCAGATGCCTCTCTTTCCCCACCCTTCCTTCACATCAATAATTTCCACCTTTCTCTTGCTGCATTGAATCCCCACCTCATCACCTCCTCCCTATACCGACGCTCGACCCCCGCCTTTACCCTTTCAAAAACCCCCTTCGGCGTCCATCCCTGCATTGGTACCCCCCTAACCCCCCTCGCCACCCATAACATGCTCTTAACTAGGCTCAAGAGCCACAATGCCATAAATTTTTCCCTCCCACTTTTTTTCTCTAACCCTTTTCCATAGAATACCCCCTCCATTCCAAACCCGTCCAACAGTTTATACCTTCCCTTCACCAACCCCCACACTTTTTTTGCATATGTGCACTCCCAGAACACATGCTTTATTGTCTCAATCCCCCCACACTCTTCTCTCAGGCAATCCCTATCATTTAACTGTTTATGTCTGTATAAGACATCTCTCACTGGTAAGCGCCCAAATGCCACCAGCTAATTTAAATCTTTCTGCCTATTATCTAGCCATTTTTGTTGGACCAGCCCCCACACTTCTCTCCCTACCCCTATTCCCAAACCCCCAGGAGGCTTGAGTTTGTCCCTCAATACCCTATACAAACCCCTGTGCTTCACCACCAAACTTTTATCCCTACATTCTGCATTCCTCCTCGCCCACCTCATCACCTCCCTGTATTACACTGGCAATACTTCTGCTTTAGGGACTTTATTGTCCCATCCCACCAAGAATTTTACATGCCCTCCAACCCCATAAAAAACTAAAAGCTGGCTTTTATACCTTCTGGGCCCTGTCAGCGCCTCACACATGTTACAATAAAAAATTACATCAAATTTTAATGGGAGATAAGGTACATCTCTTCCTCCTTCCTCTATCGCCTGGTACATAATTACTCTCTGGACATACTCACACCCCCCCCACAGGAAACGAAATATTGCCCTGGTCAACCCTTTCCTCATTCTTGCTGGCAGTATAAATATCTTAGCCAGATATACTAACGAGGGTAAAACATCCGCCTTTATCACTAAAACCTTCCCACTCAAGGTTAAACGCCTTGAGGACCACACCCCTAGTTTCCTTCCTACCCCCCCCAACCTCCTTTTCCAGTTGACATTTGCGTCTTCACTCACATTTCCCCCAAAATCTACCCCCAATATCCTTAACGGTCCCTCAGAAATCTCAATCCCACACATCTCTTTACTCCTCTCTCCCCACCTTCCAAACAACTTTACCTGTGATTTCTTTCTATTCAACCTAGCCCCTGTGCCTCTTGAAAACCTCTCCACCACCTCCAAAGCCACCCCCAGCCCCTTTTCCGAACCCAAAAAAAAGAGTCATATCATCCGCATACTGTGATAATTTTAAGACCGTACCTGCCCCCCCCGGAATCGTGACCCCATCTATGCCCCTACACCTCCTTATTGCCTCTGCCAGTGGCTCCACAAACAGCACGTAAAGCAAGGGTGACAGAGGACATCCTTGTCTCACCCCCCCTTCCTGCTTCAACACCTCCCCAAAAACCCATTTACATTAACCCTACTTCCCACCCCATTATACATTATCCTAATCCACCTCTTAAACCCCTCACCAAACCCACACTTTTCTAAAACCTTTCCCATAAAAACTTGGTTTACCCTATCAAAAGCTTTCTCCATATCAAGGCTTGCCACCACCACTGGCAAACCTCTTTCCCTCACCCACTCCAACATATCCCTTATTAGTATTAGATTTTGTGCCGTAGATCTCCCCTCCACCCCACACGTCTGATCCTCATTCACCAAAATTGGCATTACCTCTCTTAACCTCCCCGTCAATACCCTAGCTATTATTTTATAGTCCACCCCCAATAAAGTAATTGGCCTCCAATTTTTCAAATCCTGCCTATCCCCTTTTTTGTATAATAGTGCCACTATCCCCTCTCTCATCGATTTACCCAACTCACCCATGCGAAAAATTTCTTGTACCACCTCTGTGAAACACCCCCCTAACATATCCCAAAACACATTATAAAATTCCATGGGAAGCCCATCCTGCCCTGGTGCCTTATCCCTTTTCATCCCCACTAATGCTTTCTTTAACTCTTCTTCTCCTACTGGCAACTCCAACCTTGCCCTCATGTCCTCTGGCACCCTTACTTCTACATTTTCTAAAAACCTTTCACTCTCCCCCTCTTCTATCTCTTTCACACTAAACAAATTCTCGTAGAATTTTGATGCTGTCTTCACCATTTCTTCTATGCCCTCCCTCACCACCCCATCCTCCCCTCTCAATCCTTCCATCAATTTTTTCCCTTGTGTTGCCCTCACCGTCCTAAAAAAATATGCTGAGCACCTTTCATCCTGTTCCCTCTTATACTTTCAACTGTTGAAAGCAAAAACTCTTCCTCTCTTCTCGAACAAATCTCTTAATTTATCCTTTGATAGAGCCCACTTCTGCTCATCAAACCCCCCCCCCCATTATTCCACTCTTCATATACCTCCTCTAACTTCCTCTGATAATACCTAACTTTTTTCCGCTCTCTTCTTTTGTTTTCCCTACAGTAATTTTTTCCCTCCTCCCTTACTCGCATCTTAAACCCCTCCCACCATTCTATCACTGAAGGGAAAAATTCCTTCAATCTAAAAAAACCCTTAAACAGGGCCCATACCCTTTTCTGAAAGTTTATTTCTTGCAACACCTGAGTGTTCAACCTCCAGTACCCTTTTCCCCGTTTCTGGACTTTTAAATCCAGCCCCACCTTGACCCCACAATGATCCGAAAAAAAACAGCGGCACCACCTCCGCTGACACCACTTTCTGGCTTCTCGGCACAAACACAAAATCTATCCTACTTTGTGCCCCCCTCATATTCCCCCATGTGTAACCCGCCTCCTCTTTATGTACCACCCTATAGGCATCCACTAACAAAAATCTATTCACCACCCCCTTCAATGCTGTAAGGCCTGCGTCAACCCTTTCAAAAGACACATTAAAATCCCCCCCCATAATTACAACTCTATTTGTGACCAAAATTACCTCTAAATCTGAAAATAAAACCCCCCTTCCCATGGGCACCGCTGGAGCATACACATTCACCCACCTTAATTTGACCTCCCTCCATTCTACATCTACCACCAAAACCCTCCCTTGAACAAAAGAAAAACTCTCCATTATTTTAAATTCCCTTGACCCAAACAAAATCCCCACTCCTGAGGAGCGTGTCCTCCCCACACTCCATACTGAAGGACCCCTAACCCACTCCTCAAAATATGTTCTTATATCATTTCCTGACCCCAAATGTACCTCTTGCAAAAAATGTACTCCAATCCCATCCCCATCACAATACCGAAACACCCCTCTTCTTTTCTCCGCCCCTCTCACCCCCCGCACATTACATGACATTATACTTAAAGCCATTTATTTTATTCCCCCCCCCCCCCCATTATACACCTCCAACATAACCCACTCCACCCGGCTCCCCCTTCTCCTCCCCACTCTCCCCAGTCCCAAACGTCCCCTCATTCAATGAGCTCTGAGAAAAGGAGACCTCTCCAAACTCATTCTCCCCCATTGGTGTCTCTGAGTCCCAATCCAGACTTTCTCCACTTCTCTCTTCCTGTGACCCCTTCGAGTCCGTCAATGGATTTCTTCTTCTGATTTTTTTGTTCGGGAAACTAGTTTCGGACATATTCCCCTCCTCCAGTGGGAACTCTTTGTCCGTAAACATTGCCCAGTCCACAGCCAAACTTCTCTTAATCTTTGTCTCTCCTTTTTCCTGCTCCACCCCTTTCATTCCCTCCTCTTCCACCGATTCTTCTCTCTCCTTTCCCACCTCCTCTGCAAGTTTATCCAGCTCACGAAACACACTGTCTTCCAACCCCTCCTCCTGTTCTACTCTCTTTGCCACCTCCTCCTCTTCTTTATGAGCCTCCACCTCCTTCACTTTTTGACTACTTCCATGGTCTTCAGGGGGGGAAGGGGGGAGGGGGGAGAAGGCAGGGGGGTGGGGCTTGGGGAATTCTCCTTGACCCGCACCCATGTCCTTTTCTTCTCTCCTCCTGCTTTCTTCTGCCATATTATTATCTTCATTCTCCTTCTGCCTCCCCCTCTGAACCACTTCTGAAAAAGTCCGGCTTCTCCCCGGGCAACTTCTCGCAAGATGACCTTTTTCCCCACATAAATGGCACTCTTTCTCCTGCGTGCATTCTCTTGCCACATGCCCCTCCTCTCGGCACAAGCTGCACACAATCAGCGCTTCACATTCCCTCACCAGGTGCCCGTATCTTAAACATCTTCTGCATTGCTTAGGTAAGCCCCCGTAGGTCAAGAACCCTCTTTCCGGTCCAATTGGAACATTTGCTGGTAGATGCCTGAGCCCACCAATCCCATCTCTATCCCTCTCCAGCCTCACGAGAAATCTCCTCTTCCCGTTCCACACTCCAAACTGATTCTTCATCCTCACTTCTGTTTTTATAACCTGACAGTGCCTCCCCAAAAAGCTCTCCACTTCCCATGCTGTCACATGCGGATTGTACATCAGCACCGTAACCACTTTAATATCTTGCGAAAAGAGAGCCTCCAAAGCTATACCCTCCAATACCTTCTCAAGGCCCATCTTTTTGTATCGCTCAAAGACTTCCAGACACAAAGTCTCGTTCTCCAGAGTGATATCGTACAGCCCCCTCCGCTGAAAATCTTGTATGCAATACATCCGTTCCACCCCTACTCCAAACAGATCTCTGAATACATCCATTACAACGTATCTCAAATCCACTTCTTCTCTTCTTGCCTCTGCCACATTCACTCTCAAAGTATTTTTCCTCTTCACCCCACCTACCGCATACTCAGGTGCCGGGCCCTCCATTTCTCTTGACAAATGCTTAAGAGTGCTAGTGAGGCAACAATTTCACGCTGAACAGGTCAAAACTGAGGGCTTATATGTGTGTGTAGACAGGTGCAAACGCTTAGCTTAAGAACAGAGAGAAATTAGGAACAGCTTGGGAAAACGAGACGAAGATCATTAGTCAATTAGTCTGTTAGTAATTATCCCATCCTAGCGTTAGTAAATTAATTAATTAGTAAGGACATGCTTTAGAAACGTAAGGTAACAATTAACTACAAGAGATTAGATGGTTAGTAAGCAATGATCTAGCTAATTGTGAGTAATCTGTTAGTTAGACAGGGAATGGCAGATACAATGGAAAACACGTAAGCAAAAGTGGGAGAGAGAGAAAGCATGAACGCGAGTTCGTGGAAACACATAGAAAGTATGAAACGAATAAACTATGACAGAACGTGAATACAAATAAGGGCGTGACATAACAATAAACATAAAACATGGCGTGGAACGGTTAGAACCGTAACAAATTCCTCTTAAAATATAGACATATGAACTATTTCAGACAATATAAAACATGTGACAATGTTATATGGACCTTACTTTCTCACTTGCTTTGATTGCTGTCAGTCTAAAGATCATAGACTAATACTATTTATTCTACAAACCTATCATTTCAATGGCCAATATACACTCCTTCATTGAATTAGCTTCAGCCCAACTGTGGAATACCCAAAATCATAAAATAATCATAAGAAATTACATACGTATTTAAGGAAATAGGGTTTAAGGTTAAAAACAGTTTTAGGGTTAGGAATATGTTAACTGCTAGGTTTAGGCAAGATAAGGTTATGTATGGTTAGGTAAAATGATTAAGATGATTTAGATGAAATAGGGTTTAGCATTAGAATTATGGTTTGGGTTAAGATAATGGTTAAAAACACAAGTGCTAGTGTTGAAGTTACATTAGGTATGATTATGATAGCTAGGAACTAGCTATGGAGCTAGTGAAAGCATTAGTGCAAAGATTGGTCACTGATTTTGGATTACCCAAATTTTGTATGATATTTTTTCTGGGAAATCATTTTTTTCATAATTTCAAACTTCAAACGCATATATATTTATATATATTTTTTAATTGATGGTATTTTAATTGTTTTTCATTCATAATAATATAATTCACACAAAGGCTTACTGTTAGGAATATGGTGTTAAGTTTGAGACAACATTAGGGTTATGTTTAGGAGCTAAGGAAAGGATTAGGTGATTTTGGAATATTTCAGATTTTTTTGACTAATTGTGCGTGATTCTTGTGTATGTGTGTGTGTTTGTGTGTGAATCTGTCTGTGTGTGTGTGCATATGTCGGTGTGTGCCGGTGTGTTTGTGTATGTGTGTGTATGTGTCTGTGTGTATGTCGGTTTGTGAGTGTGTGTGTGTGTGGGTGTGTGCTGGTGTGCGTGTGTGTGTGTATCCATGACACTATTGACTTGTATTTTTATATTTTTTTCAGTGAAATAAATTTTTCATAAAAACATGACTTCAAACAAATTTAGTTGTTTTTATTTTGGTGAATGAATGATACTTTTCATTTTTAATAATAATAAAAAAAAACATATTTAAGATGACTCGCAAGGGTAGAAATATGCTGAAGAGTTAGTCATACGGTAAGAGTAAAAATTGAGAAAACAGGGTTATGTTTACGAACCTTATGTACCTATTTTTATTTTTATTATTATTATATTATGAATATATTATAAAACATTTAATTGTATTTTTTTATTTTCATTTTTTTATTTTTTTGGTGAGTGATATTCATATTATATTTTAACCAATGTAATAAAATTACATTTAAGATGACTCCTCAGGCTAGAAGTAGGTTTCAGGGTTAGAAGTAAGATTAAGAATAAGGTAAGTGTTAGGCCTGAGGCAAGGATAGAGTGATGTGCTAGGGAAAGTGCAAGCACTGATCTTATTTTCTATGTATTTTACAAGACATCTACAAGACACCTCAAGTTTGACCTCAAATCATCGGCTTAATCTCCCCCCCGCTGGACCCGTCCTTCACCCCTAGATGGGGCCAAAGTGTCACCCGCTTAATCTTCCAGGCATCTCAGAGTGGTGCACGATGACAACCTCTTCCTTTATTAGAGAATCTTCTCCTTCCTCACCACCTACTGAACCCAGCTCTTAGTCCAGGAAGTGATCATCTCCCGCCTGGACTACTGCAACTCCCTCCTTGCTGTCCTCCCTGCCATCAGACCACTGCAGCTCATCCTGAATACTGCTGCTTACCTGATCTACAACCTCCCCAGACTCAGCCATGCCACTCCCCTTCTCATCTCCCTCTACTGGCTACACATATCAGCTCACAACAAATTCAAAACCTTGGCAAGTCACTCTGAATAAGAGTATCTATGCTATTGTAATGTAAAGTAGTGTTCTGTGAAATATATTTTTTCATAATACATTACTTCAAACACATTTCCTTCTATTTATTTTGTGTTTTTTTCTCATCAATTAGCCACAATTCACAAGCAGCTCTCAAGCCATTATGTGTGGGAGAAATGTCTGTTGATAATTAAACTGACCATCACAATATAGAGAAAATGTATTTATCTCAACAAAAATTACATACACTGGTTGGTGTTGTTTCACAAACTGAAAGTACAGTTGAGAGTAAACGAATGAAGGGTAAAATATTGACTTGCATTTGTTTGACTTCTCTGGCCTGCTAAAAAAAACCCATAGGAAATGGTTATAATGGTTACCATTACAATACCACCACAAAGCATACATTAATAATAGAACTACATTAGGATAAAATTCCACCACTGCCAATGACCATTATATTTCCATTAAAACACAATGCACACCATCTCTAATGGTTAGTAATGTTTTTTCCAGCAGGGTAGCCAGGCATTATAGACATTTAGCAGACGCTCTTATCCAGAGCGACGTACATAGTGCATTTCATAGTATTTCCCTTCATCTACATTATCTTCAGTGAAGGGACAGGGATACAGCAGCTCCATCTCTTTCAGGGGAAACTATAGCACCCGGGATCAAGAAAAATGGAGAGAACCAGAGGCGAAAAGAGAGAGCCACCTCCCAATCTGGAGCCAGTTTAATTTCAAATGTTTGGGAGATGCCAGAGTAGAGAGGCTCCTGCTTCAGAAAACATTTGGCAGATATGTACTTATAAAGCAGGGATCAGAGAAAACCAGAGAATAGAGAGACACCTTCAAATCTGGAAACATTTTCATCTAACATTTTGGGAAATACCAGAGTAGAAAACCTCCTGCTTCAAGCCGGCAGCCATTGTCAGCAAGTATTTGGCAGATATGTACTTATAAAAATGGGATATTGCCTTACGGAGGGAGAAGGAACATTCCAACAAAAGACTAAAGCATATTTAGCTCAGCAAAATATTTTATGGACTGGTTGGTCAGAGACTGATAGTCGGAGAGTAAACACAATCTTGATTTTAATTAGCATAATGAATTAGTTCTTGGGTGCGTCTTATTTAATGTGGTTAAACTTGATGTACTGGCTCATTTTTACAGTTGAAGTCGCACAGACACCTGCTTCACTTTCATCAAACACTTTGGGAGACAGGAGCGAGCCTCAAGAGAGCTTCATGTTATTTTTACATATTTTTTAAAGATATTGGATCAGGCATAAAGAGGGAGACAAAACATCCCAGCAAAAGAGCCAAAGAACAGAAAATGGAAATAAATAAATGTGTTATTTTTAAAAACCATGGACATACAGACAACATTAATGCTACAGGAACTGCAATGGGGTCGACTGCCATTGGAGAGAAGCTGATGGATTTTTAAATTATATCTACAGATCTACAGATTTTTCCAATCAAAGTGTAAAAGTGTAATTACAGCAGTCTTGGCGCATACAGTGCCCTATGTAAGTATTGGAAGAAAGAAGCAATTTCTTTTCATTTGGCTCTGTACTCCAAAGCTTCAGATTTGAAATAAAAGCTGAAAATCTTTTCTTTTACCTCATATGAGTGGCTTGATATCAAATATGATGTTTTGGAGTATGGAGCCAGGTGAGGAGAAAATGCTTCCTTGTCCCAATACCTATGTAGGGCACTGTACGTGCAATTGTTTTCAGAAGAAAAATTTGAGACAGTCAGATTGTATGTAAGATTATGTTCTTCATGTTATATTAAGCTACTGTACCTACCCATGTTGCACGAAAATAGGCCAGATTCATTGAAATTATTTCATCTGATACGATGCATTCGCTCACAGAGGGGAAGGTTTGGGACACGTATACAGATGAGAGAAAAGGGTGACGTAACCATGCCTCCATTTGGACGCATGCGCTCACAGAGGTGGGACATGCGCAGAAGACAGAAACAGGTGAACGCCAACGGCCATTTTACATTACATTACATTACAGTCATTTAGCAGACGCTTTTATCCAAAGCGACGTACAGTAAGTGCATATAGAAGGTCATCGAAGTAACTACACAACAGATAAGAAAGCACATTCTTCCCATACAGTATCAGCTATCCCTAGTAACGAACACAGAGCAGTTCACAGTGAACTGGGTAAATCATCTCTACTACAATGCTATTCTAAATAGTATAAATTTTATTGCTGAATGATTGAGAATGTGAGTATTGCTAGTTTTAACGATTATTATAAACATGCTACTGACAGCATCTACTTTCTGTTTTGTTGTAAATGTGTTGAGAAATCTAGAAGCAGTGAGGAGAATTAATGTAGAGAAGAGAGTCGAGAAGAGAGGCCTGCAGGTAGCTGTTATTTAAACTAATTTATCTTTTAGGTATTGTTATATATTGCTAGATATAATATATAGTTATATATATACATTGGTGTATACAAGCTTGTGCTCTTATTCTGCTTTTTAACATAAAGCTGAAAAAAATACTAAATGTACTGAGAAGTTTGAGAGAAAAGAATCGGAACGTGTCATCGGAACGTTTACTGATTCAAGCTCGTAAGTTGTAAATGCAGCTCGAACACAATGAATAATTTTTTTTCTCTCCAAAAGTATTGTACATGAGGAATATGTAACAATATAGTAATGTAAACCTTTACATGTAATGTGAGGAAACACATTTACCTGCCGGCTACTTAATTGTAAGGTAGACAAAACAAAATGGAGGCCATAACGTGACAACTTTGTGCTTTCACTAGACTAATTATGTGCAAATGTTCTCTTGTATAACAGAAAAATGATCGCTTTGTGGCTGTTGGTGATTCCTTTCACATGCATGGGTAATGTTTGATTTTATTTTTAAATACAATTAAGAGTGACTAGAATTATATTGAAACCATACAATAACATTTGCCTACTTCAATCAGACAAAATGTTTAGTTTAATTGACTTTTATTTTCAGTTTAATGTGTAAAACATTTTTTCTTCTATTTCAGGTGTAAAAGCTGAGTTCTGTATAAAAGAACTACAGTACAATGCCACGCAGTGTTTTGAAATTATGGGGTCAGCAGACCCTGTTTGCACCTCTGCCCGTCACACAGAAGTGTGCTGTATTGAGGGAACCCGCATCAAGCTGAAATGTGATGCACAATTAAGCTGCAGATGCAAGGAACCGGAGCTATTTTATTTAGCTGGTAAGACACTGATAGCAGCCATACTTTTCCAGTTTGTTGTTTTAGAGGCCATTTAAAAATTTTCCTTTAATTTAGCTTGTCACTGGAGCTCCTGTGTTGAGGGGTTCTGGTATTTAAAACATGTCTTATTGTTAGATAACGTGTGCTCATGCTGACCTTGCTCAACAACAATGGACATGAAATATGTTAATATGTTAATTAAGTGTCAAAGTTAAGAACATTCAATCCCAGCCTTTGTTTATTATTTCTCTTACAATGACCACAATTAGCTTAATATATAGTTCAGTTTGAAATGGCACAAATTCCCAATATGATGTCCTGTTTTTTTTATTTTTCCCAGGAATAGATGGATACCCTGCAAAAGATCAAAGCAGTATGTATAATACCTCATTATTGTTTCACATGCAAAACAATACATGACAACATTTTTATAATGTTCCATTTAAAATAAGTTCCATTCTACAAGACATTCTTTCAGCAGTATACAAATAAAACAAAAGTTTAATTCATAAAGTGGCACAAGACAAGATGAAACACTCAGAACTTCCAGCTCCATGTTGACCTACAGCTGAAATGCCAAAGGTATTAATTGATCATATTTTATCTGTTGTAGGCATTTCCATGAAAAATGAAGAACCTATGGGCTATAAAGGTAACATATTAAAATCTATGCTTTACAAAAAGTAAACAGTTTAAAAATATGTGCCTTGCCTTCACAACAATAGTGATGTAGCTTAGCTGTGATGGGTGTTCTGGTATGAGAACCATAGTGATGTATCTTAGCTGTGATGGGTGTTCTGGTATGAGAACCATAGTGATGTATCTTAGCTGTGATGGGTGTTCTGGTATGAGAACCATAGTGATGTATCTTAGCTGTGATGGGTGTTCTGGTATGAGAACCATAGTGATGTATCTTAGCTGTGATGGGTTTTCTGGTATGGAGGACTCTGGTATGAGAACCATGTAGTGATTGTTAGGTTTTCATAAATGGTGCTTAAATCGAAAACAAAAAAAACATTTATTCCCTGTTCTAATAGTAAACACATAAATAGATTAGATAGATTATTTTTGTTACCTGACTCTGGGGGTGGAGAGCAGTGGGAATTGTACATAAACGTGGCACCAGAGTGATGCACTCTGTACCTGCTTTGGAATATCAGGTGAGTAACATTGAGTGAATCGGAGGAGTTATGTACAATAGAGCAGAGCAGATGCTCGTATGCAGAGCTACGAGAAAGTGCAACCATACGTGCAGTTATTTATGTTGGGAAAAAGGGTCCGCAGTATGTATTCCAACAGTGTATCAGCCTCTGCACTCAACTCAAGTGAGACAGAATCCCTGAACTTGGATGTTTTGTTGTGTCTGTATAATTTTGAATAGACATTCTGATTTGACATTGTTGCTGTCACACTTCTCATCCTATGTTTCATAAGAAGTATTTCTTCATTTAATTTCTTAACATTTAATTTGGCCTGCATTCTCGTGAGTTAATGTAGTGCAGTGTGCAGTGTGCAGTGTGCAGTATGGTGGTGATGGCGCCCCCGTCACCCCTCTCCCGTCCTCCAAACACGCCCAAATGCACGCACACACCATAGTACAGTGACTCATTGGACACTTGGGATTGCGGAATCCTCTGATTGGCCTAAAGTCTTTCAGCTTCAGCTGCCCCAATCGCTTAGCCTTCCAGCGCTTTATAGTGACTGCCTGTTGAAAAGCACATTCAGAGGATGTGCCTGCTAGACTAGGCCTCTGTGGGAACAACTTGTGCTGCGGGGACAGGCCAATAAATTGTGATTCGTCGCACCAAATTTGGGTGAAAAATGTAGAAAATGGTGAATGTTCTTTTCTATTTACAGGAACTGTTTGCAATAAATCATGTGTGCGTTTGGGTCTACTGGGTAGAACAATATGGATGTGTTATTATTATCATTTTTTTACAGGTACACTGACTCCTCCTGAAGTGCCAGAGAGGAACAACACCCCCAGAATCAACCCACCCGGTAAACCTTTAAAAAAAAAAAAAAAAAATGCATTCATTGCATGGTCGTGGAATTGCCTCTGCGCACATCTCATAACACAATACTGTGATTTCAGGTCTGCTGGTGGTCCTGGTGCTGTTTTTATGCTTTTATTTCAGCTTCATTTAACCAGGTAAGTGAACAGAACTCATTTCTCTGTTTCAGTGGAAACTAATTTGATAGGAAATGCAAAGAATTGTGTGAAATGTTGAGAGGTAGTTTAGTGGGAATTTGACCAGGACACTGGAGTTAACACCTCTACTCACCTTCTGAGAATGAAATAAAGGTTGATTGAGGACTTTAACAACATATCTGAAGGAGGGCACCTTCTACAGCACAGAGCGCCCATCACTTTGCTGGGTACTGAGTTTATACTTTAGTTTAGAACCTGATATATCTCAATTTTCAGAGGGAATAGCGCCCCCTACTGGCCCAAAAACACCTCATCCAGCAGCAACCTAATTTCCCCTGGATGTCTCCCATCTGAGTACAAACGAAGCCAACATCTGCTTAGCTTCAGCTGTTTAATATGAGAAGGGTACAGGGTGGTATGGCTGCTTAGCTTCAGCTGTTTAATATGAGAAGGGTACAGGGTGGTATGGCTGCTTAGCTTCAGCTGTTTAATATGAGAAGGGTACAGGGTGGTATGGCTGCTTAGCTTCAGCTGTTTAATATGAGAAGGGTACAGGGTGGTATGGCTGCTTAGCTTCAGCTGTTTAATATGAGAAGGGTACAGGGTGGTATGGCTGCTTAGCTTCAGCTGTTTAATATGAGAAGGGTACAGGGTGGTATGGCTGATTAGCTTCAGCTGTTTAATATGAGAAGGGTACAGGGTGGTATGGCTGATTAGCTTCAGCTGTTTAATATGAGAAGGGTACAGGGTGGTATGGCTGATTAGCTTCAGCTGTTTAATATGAGAAGGGTACAGGGTGGTATGGTTGTTGGCTATATTGGCTACAAAGCTGCATTATGCTTTTTATTCTTTAAGCTCGTTATGCTCTTTATTCTTTAAGCTGCGTTATGCTCTTTATTCTTTAAGCTGCGTTATGCTCTTTATTCTTTAAGCTGCATTATGCTCTTTATTCTTTAAGCTGCGTTATGCTCTTTATTCTTTAAGCTGCGTTATGCTCTTTATTCTTTAAGCTGCATTATGCTCTTTATTCTTTAAGCTGCGTTATGCTCTTTATTCTTTAAGCTGCGTTATGCTCTTTATTCTTTAAGCTGCATTATGCTCTTTATTCTTTAAGCTGCATTCTGCTCTTTATTCTTTAAGATGCATTATGCTCTTTATTCTTTAAGCTGCATTTTGCTTTTTATTCTTTAAGCTGCGTTATGTTCTTTATTCTTTAAGCTGCATTCTGCTCTTTATTCTTTAAGATGCATTATGCTCTTTATTCTTTAAGCTGCGTTATGCTCTTTATTCTTTAAGATGCGTTATGCTCTTTATTCTTTAAGTTGCCTTATGATCTTTATTCTTTAAGCTGCATTATGCTCTTTACTCTTTAAGCTGCATTATGCTCTTTATTCTTTAAGCTGTGTTATGCTCTTTATTCTTTAAGCTGCGTTATGCTCTTTATTCTTTAAATTGCGTTATGCTCTTTATTCTTTAAGATGCGTTATGCTCTTTATTCTTTAAGCTGCGTTATGCTCTTTATTCTTTAAGCTGCGTTATGCTCTTTATTCTTTAAGCTGCGTTATGCTCTTTATTCTTTAAGATGCGTTATGCTCTTTATTCTTTAAGCTGCATTATGCTCTTTATTCTTTAAGATGCGTTATGCTCTTTATTGTTTACGCTGCGTTATGCTCTTTATTCTTTAAGCTGCGTTATGCTCTTTATTCTTTAAGCTGCGTTATGCTCTTTATTCTTTAAGATGCGTTATGCTCTTTATTCTTTAAGCTGCATTATGCTCTTTATTCTTTAAGCTGCATTATGCTCTTTATTCTTTAAGCTGCATTATGCTCTTTATTCTTTAAGATGCGTTATGCTCTTTATTCTTTAAGCTGCATTATGCTCTTTATTCTTTAAGCTGCGTTATGCTCTTTATTCTTTAAGCTGCATTATGCTCTTTATTCTTTAAGCTGCGTTATGCTCTTTATTCTTTAAGCTGCATTATGCTCTTTATTCTTTAAGCTGCATTATGCTCTTTATTCTTTAAGATGCGTTATGCTCTTTATTCTTTAAGCTGCATTATGCTCTTTATTCTTTAAGCTGCATTATGCTCTTTATTCTTTAAGCTGCATTATGCTCTTTATTCTTTAAGCTGCATTATGTTCTTCATCCTTTAAGCTGCATGATAGTCTTTATTCTTTAAGATGCGTTCAGCTCTTTATTCTTTAAGCTGCATTATGCTCTTTATTCTTTAAGCTGCGTTATGCTCTTTATTCTTTAAGCTGCGTTATGCTCTTTATTCTTTAAGCTGCATTATGTTCTTTATCCTTTAAGCTGCATGATAGTCTTTATTCTTTAAGATGCGTTCAGCTCTTTATTCTTTAAGCTGCATTATGCTCTTTATTCTTTAAGCTGCGTTATGCTCTTTATTCTTTAAGCTGCGTTATGCTCTTTATTGTTTAAGCTGCATTATGTTCTTTATCCTTTAAGCTGCATGATATTCTTTATTCTTTAAGATGCGTTCAGCTCTTTATTCTTTAAGCTGCATTATGTTCTTTATCCTTTAAGCTGCATGATAGTCTTTATTCTTTAAGATGCGTTCAGCTCTTTATTCTTTAAGCTGCATTATGCTCTTTATTCTTTAAGCTGCGTTATGCTCTTTATTCTTTAAGCTGCGTTATGCTCTTCATACTTTAAGCTGCATTATGTTCTTTATCCTTTAAGCTGCATTATAGTCTTTATTCTTTAAGATGCGTTCAGCTCTTTATTCTTTAAGGTGTATTATGCTCTTTATTCTTTAAGCTGCATGATAGTCTTTATTCTTTAAGATGCGTTCAGCTCTTTATTCTTTAAGCTGCATTATGCTCTTTATTCTTTAAGCTGCGTTATGCTCTTTATTCTTTAAGCTGCATTATGCTCTTTATTCTTTAAGATGCGTTATGCTCTTTATTCTTTAAGCTGCATTATGCTCTTTATTCTTTAAGCTGCATTATGCTCTTTATTCTTTAAGCTGCATTATGCTCTTTACTCTTTAAGCTGCGTTATGCTCTTTATTCTTTAAGCTGCGTTATGCTCTTTATTCTTTAAGCTGCGTTATGCTCTTTATTCTTTAAGCTGCATTATGCTCTTTATTCTTTAAGCTGCGTTATGCTCTTTATTCTTTAAGCTGCATTATGCTCTTTATTCTTTAAGCTGCGTTATGCTCTTTATTCTTTAAGCTGCATTATGCTCTTTATTCTTTAAGCTGCATTATGCTCTTTATTCTTTAAGCTGCGTTATGCTCTTTATTCTTTAAGCTGCATTATGCTCTTTATCCTTTAAGCTGCGTTATGCTCTTTATTCTTTAAGCTGCGTTATGCTCTTTATTCTTTACGCTGCATTATGCTCTTATAGTCAAGTCAAGTCAAGTTTATTTGTATAGCACATATTCATACAATTGAATGCAATTCAAAGTGCTTCACAGAATAATGAAAGGGACAAAAGAGATTGATTTGACAATACATCATTAACAGTTTAAGATCAATTTATAGAAAGAAAAAATAAAAGAAGGAAAAAAAATAAAAATAATAATAATAATAATAAAAGATAAGATAAAAGATAAAATGGCTTTAAAAGATAAATAGACTTAAAAGATAGACGATTTTGATTAAAGATGATTAAAAATACCGGCAGATTCTAGTGGAACACTCTAGTCCGAGATGCTAGGTACAAAGGGGGAGGAGTTCCCTCTGCAAGTTCCAGGAGAGATTAAAAATAGAGACATGAGCTGATGGAACACTCTAATCAGATATGTTAGGTACAGAGGGAGAGAGCTCCATCTGCAAGTTCCAGAAGATATTAAAAAATTTGGAATTTCTTCTGCAAGTTCCATGCTAGTGGAACACTCTAGTCGAACACACTGGATATTCCACGGTAATGGAGCACTCCAGTTGGGAACGCTAGGTACATAAGAGATTCTAGTGGAACACTCTAGTCAGAGATGCTAGGTACAAAGGGGGGAGGAGTTCCCTCTGCAAGTTCCAGGAGAGATTAAAAATAGAAAGAAAATCAAATTACAATAAATACACAAGAGACGATAGATTTAAAAATAAAAATACCGGCAGGGCTTAATAAAAATAAAAATACATTTTAAACCTCAAAGAAAGTCTTGGCAGCTCTGTATGACACAGCTATTTTCTCTAAACAGCTGAAGTTATCTAATGAACTTAAGAAAGTGTTTACATTAAATATCGTTTGACAGAAAGAGATAATTTCTGGAAACAAGTTGTACATATATGTCAGTATAGATGTACAGCATATTTTCCAAGATATTTTGTTTGTTAATCATATAAACTATTTTCAGGTATTATCATTTTAGAGAAACAAAAACCTTTGAGATGTTTCAGGAGTTTCAGAGTTTTGATGACTGAGACTAAATATATTGTAATAACGTTTAATATCAAAATCTTGTGTCATGTAGTCTTTTGAAATTGTGTAATTATGCTGCATCTACAGGAAGAAAATAGGAAGTTTGCAGCGCAGTGTTCTGAAGGCCTGATCTTCAGCATCGAAGAGCATCTCTAGAAGATTTTCTTGTCATCTGTTTTCCAACTTGTTATTTTAAAATAAATACTCTTTCAATGAGTTAACCAATTAAAGTAAATAATAATCTCTCTGTCTCATCACTGACCAGTTATTTTGGCGATTATTTAAAGCAATTAGCCTGGGGGGAATTATATACAATGGCAAGATGCTAATTGTTAGCATTGCTCCAATTCAGGATTTATTACAATTTAGCTACAACGGTGAGACCAGGGCCGTGTCCGAATCAGTACTCTTCCACACTATTGAGTAGCCTTGGTGAGTAGATAGGATGAGAAAGTCATTGAGTAGGTGAAAACTTTTCAAATTGCAGTATACTTGAAACACCCGGATGACACACTTACTTCCGGAGTTTCGCTGATTTCATTCGGGAGCACACTTTTCAAGAAGTACACAAACATTTTGGTCACATAAATATGATTTTTGCTAAATAAGACAAAAATATTACCTGTGGGGTGAGAGAGTTTTACTCATTTCAAGATGTACCAGTGGGGTGAGAGAGTTTCACTCATTTCAAGATGTACCAGTGGGGTGAGAAAGTTTTACTAATTTCAAGATGTACCAGTGGGGTGAGAGTTTTACTAATTTCAAGATGTACCTGTGGGGTGAGATAATTTCACTTGTTTAGCAGAAAGTAACTTAAAAGGTAACTTTCCACTTTAGAGAAAACATTTAGATTGTATGTCTCATTACAAGGCTAAAACACTTGTTAAGACAGACATTTTTTGCAGTGTGCTATAGCGTTAAGATTTGCCTTCACTAGAACTAAGGAGCCTGAACCATGAAAAACAGCCCCAGACCAAGGGGTGTCTGGATAGTTTTGGCCGTATATTGTATCACCCAAAAGAGGTTTAATGTAGGACGAATGCGATTTGGATTCAAGTAAGTATACAGGATGTTTAATTTAAATATCATAACCCAAATCACAGGTTGAATAAGATGATTAGAACATGGACTGGCATTCTAGATGATTCTTATAAATATCATAAATGTTGGACAAAATCTGTTCTGTCAAACATTTTTTTAACATGGGTCAAATAGTACAAAAAATGCCCTTTTGACCAAATAGTTTTTGTTTGTATTATTTGAATGTTAAAATGTTACACATACTCATTGCTCTATACATTACTTTTCACATCATGCACTTTGATCTCGGTATATGAACTGTGAATTATGAAATTAAACAGTAAATGTGCATCAGTGGTAAATGATTGAAATAACATGTGCAACTGTTAACAGTAACGTGCTGAACCTTTGAAAAGGGCAGCCGCCCCTGTAGCAGATATGAGAAAAATGCACTGATAGGCTGGTGTATTTAATCACTTTGGTTTATCACAGAAAGTAAGAGCATGCTTTTTTGCCTATAAAATAACATTGTTAGAAACAGATTACAGTTTTTCTCAATTGTTCAGATGCATTTCTGGTAACTGTGGTTACAGATTGCAAATGCATTGACACAGTGATCACTACCTCAAATTAATTTGCTTAACTTCTAATGATTTCTGATTGTCTTCACACATTAAACACAATGAAAACACCTTTTTGCAAACTATTTCACACAAATGCAATCAGTGAATACAAATTTCACCTGAGAGTCTTATGTTCACAGATATCTCAAACTTCTTTCCAATTGGGAGAAATCACTTGCATGTGTGTTGACTACTTAGTCAAGTGTGCAAATGCAAAAGGACAAAGCTTTTGATTGGGTGATCAGTTTGAAATCACACATAAAGGGAGACACCCAGGTAAGTTACACATATCAAAGAAAATGGAAGCAGAGATAGTAGAAGAACCAGCTGTTAGAGGTAGGGGTAGGGGTAGGGGTGTGCGAGGTGGGAGAGGTGCTCGGTGGCGTCAAAGAAGATCAAGATATGTCACAAATGAAATAAGGGCAACAATAGTGGATCATGTCATCAACCGAGGACTGTCATTGAGGGAAGCAGGCCAGAGGGTTCAACCCAATCTCTGCAGGTCCGCAGTTGCATCAATTATACGGATCTTCCAGAGAGAGAACCGGTAAGTTCTACTGTAACAACACTGTAAATCAGTGCACCAATTACACTATACTGTACATCAATTGCTGTACATGCAGTAGTCTTGGATACTGTAATGAATATATATTTTATTACTGTATTGTAGGGTTGAGAGAAGGCCGTATGCTGGTGGCCGACAGCCGAAATTTACAGCTGATCAGGAGACTGCAATTGTAAACATGGTCTGTGAAAACAATGCCATACGCCTGAAAGACATCAGACAGAAAATAAATCAAGACAATGATGTCTTTCAAAACATTGCCAATGTCTGTCTGGCAACCATTGACAGAGTCCTGAAGAGGAATGAAGTCAGGATGAAGCAGGTGTACAAGGTTCCTTATGAACGGAACAGGGACCGGGTGAAAGAGCAGCGGTGCCAATATGTCCAGGTATGCACTGTGTTGTATGAAGTCATTTGGTATATTACTGTCCTGGACTTCTGTAAGCAGTAGAATCAATCTATTTCTGTATTCTACTTGTATGTACTGTAAGTATTATAGTACATATTCCGAAAACACATTGTAAACATATTGCGTTCATTCTTACTGTATATGCTATTGTGACTGTACAGTATATGGTTGTACTGTACTGTATTTCATGTAAATCTTCTTTTCCATTTCTAGAGGATGATGGAGCTGGATGCCGATGCCATCCAATATGAATTTGTCTATGTTGATGAAGCTGGCTTCAACCTCTCCAAAAGACGAAGACGAGGTAGAAATATAATTGGTCAGCGAGCAACAATTGATGTTCCAGGGCAACGAGGTGGGAACATAACAATGTGTGCTGCTATAGGCCGAAATGGGGTCCTCCACCGGCATGCAGTGGTTGGGGCCTATACAGTTTTTCACAATTGTTTAAACACATTAATTGGAACATCAGACACAATGTGCACAACCTGAAACTCATGTACCAACTGCCAAACCAATTCTGCTGAACTCCAAGCACATTTTCTGCTTTAGACTCAGATTCCCATTCCAAACCACACATTTTTCACAACACTACACACAATTCTCTATATCTTGCACACTCTTCCTGAATTCCCTCTCTTGGTGTTCACACAGAACACACTGCCAATCACATTTCTAAACTCCAAAGGCTGTTGTGCAATTAGCAATCAGCAATTTGCTATAGAAGGGTCACAGATGAGCTCCTGGTTTATTTGGAGAACAATGGATGGTGGCAACATTAAAGAGAGAGGTGAGCAGCAAGACAGAGGACAAGGAGGAGGTAAGAGGACAAGGAGGAGGAAGAGGACAAGGAGGAGGAGGAGGACAAGGAAGAGGACAAGGAGGAGAAAGAGGAGGAGGAGGAAGAGGACAAGGAGGAGGAGGAGGACAAGGAGGAGCAGGACAAGGAGGAGTGAGAGGAAGAGAAGGAGGGAGAGGACAAGGAGGAGGAGGAAGAGGACAAGGAGGAGGAGGACAAGGAGGTGAAAGGAGAAGAACCATAATCTCGGTTGCCTCAATAATTCGGACTTTCAGAAATGAGCACAGGTAAGAAACCTACTCGCCTTACTGTAGTACTGCATATCAATACAGTATTCAATTAGTGTTGCAAGGACCTTGCTGTATTTGTATCTATTTGTATCTTTTGCAGAACTGCAAGATTACCACAACGTGGTGGGAGAGGACGACTCCTCACAGATGAGCAGGAGACTGCAGTAGTCAACATGGTGCTGGCGAACAATGTCATAACCCTCCGACAAATCCAAGATGCAATCATTGCAGACCAACACTTATTCCAAAATATAGCAACAGTGAGTTTATCCACACTGGACCGTGTTCTCCAACGCAATTCCATGAGGATGAAGCAGGTGTACAGGGTTCCTTTTGACAGGAACACTGACAGAATCAAGGAGATTCGCCATGACTATGTGCAGGTAAGTCCTATACATTCCACAACTGTGTCCTATCAGCACTGACACATTACTGTATTGTACTACAGTAATCCAATGTTGTCCTTTTTTACAATGTTTCACAATAGCCTATACTCTATTGACCACTCTTGGTGTATAATATTGTTATGTTGTCTGTTTCAGAGATTTCTTGACCTAGATGCAGAAGCAGACCTGCATAAATTTATATTCATTGATGAAGCGGGGTTCAACCTTGTAAAAAGAAGGTGCCGGGGCAGAAATGTAATCGGCCAGCGTGCTATCACTGAAGTCCCTGGCCAGCGCGGAGGGAACATAACAATGTGTGCTGCCGTCAACCACCACGGCGTCCTCCATCACCATGCCACCCAGGGCCCCTACAACACTGCCCTTCTCATAGCATTCCTGGACACACTCTACAACATTGTTGTTCAACCAGACCACACAGAGGTGATTAGGTTTGTTGTTGTCTGGGACAACGTCAGTTTCCACCGGGCTGCTCTCGTCCGTGACTGGTTCAGGGGCCATCCTGAAATTTCCGTCCTGCATCTCCCTCCATACTCTCCCTTCCTCAATCCAATTGAGGAGTTCTTCTCTGCCTGGAGATGGAAGGTGTACGAGAGGAATCCGCAGACACGGATCCCACTGCTGCAAGCCATGGAGGACGCATGTGGCGATGTGACTGCTGAGGCCTGTCAAGGCTTCATGCGCCATTGTAGGCGATTCTTCCCCTGCTGCTTGACCAGGGAGAACATCGCCTGCGACGTGGATGAGGTCCTGTGGCTAGGCAGGGACCGAAGGCAGGATGCAGCCTAGTTGTTTTGTTTTGTTTATTGCCTATTTTCTGTTATCTCTTTCATTTCATCCCGTTTTCATCCTGTTTGCTGTGATTTACAGTAGACTGCACATTTTGGGTCCAAATAAAATATTATTTGTTACAGTTTTTTTCAATTGTGTACACACTAAAATCAAAATTTGCACACAATAAACAAATCTTACACACAAGAAGCAAAACACCTGTCCAGAGTTGCACAACAATAAGCACAGACTCTGCTTCACACTTTTTGCAAAACATTACACACAGTGATTTGCACACTTCTACAAATTTCTACACACATTTTCACACCTTAGACACAGATAAGGATTGTGAGGCTACTTCCTCCTCATTACAAAGCACTGGCTTGCCAATGACTACACTAATGAACACATTGGATAACCACATCCACCAGGTGTGGAAACACAAATGTGCTTAATTGAAAACACAGCAGTCAGGTATATAAGTGCTAGCAGGTGAGTTCACCTGTTCTCAACAAAAATGGAAGGAGTCAGAGGAAGAAGAGTGAGAATGAGAGTAGGACATCAAGGAGTAGAAGAAGGAGGTAGAGGAAGAGGTAAGAGGTAAGAGGTAGACTTGGACCTGAAGAAGCAATAGAACCTGAACAAAGAAGAAGAGGACCAAATTTAACCCAAGAAATCTGTGCAACACTTGTTGACCACGTTATCAACCATGGACTGACACTGAGGGAAGCTGGACAAAGAGTTCAGCCAAATCTCAGCAGAAATACAGTAGCGTCAGTAATTCGAACATTTCGTCGTGAAAACAGGTCAACTACCTACACAATACATTGAAACTGCAGCTAACTGTACTTGTCATCACTTTTGGTATCATTTCCTGTGACATTTGACAGCAGACTGCATGTGTTTTTGTCTATATAGGATTGAGGGTCGAGGACACCAAGGTGGAAGGGGCCCCATATTCACTCGGGCACAAGAAACAGCCATTGTAAACATGGTTTTGGCCAACAATTCTATCAGGCTGAGAGAAATCCAAGCCAATGTCATCAATGATAACCATATTTTCAATAACATCCATCGAGTCTCTCTGACTACTATAGGTCGAATCCTCAAAAAAAATCAAATTAACATGAAACAACTGTATCGAGTACCATTTGACAGAAATTCAGAGAGAGTGAAACTTCTGCGTCATGCGTATGTGGAGGTATGTATTGTTCACTTTACTATGGTGTGGCATTGTGCACTGCACACATCCTTTTTACATGTAAAATGACTGTGCAATAGACCTATACTGAACAGCATGCTATTGTATCTTATTGTGTTGCAGAGAGTCTTGCAAATGGATGCTGAAGAAGTCCGACATGAATTTATATATGTTGATGAGGCTGGATTTAACCTCGCAAAAACTAGAAGGAGAGGGAGAAATGTAATTGGACACAGGGCAATTACCAATGTACCAGGGCAACGAGGGGGTAACATCACCCTTTGCGCTGCCATTACCCAAAATGGAGTCCTCCACCGCCATGCAACTCTGGGTCCCTATAACACTGATCTAATACTTGCATTTCTCGACAGATTACACAACATCATCACAGCATTACAAGTGGACCAGACACAGTACATTGTTGTTTGGGACAATGTATCTTTCCACCGCTCTGCTGCAGTCCAACATTGGTTCCAACAGCACCCTCCATTTGCAGTCCTATACCTTCCACCATACTCCCCCTTCCTTAACCCAATAGAGGAGTTTTTTTCTGCATGGCGGTGGAAGGTATATGACCTTCGGCCCTACAACCGTATGCCCCTCATTCAGGCCATGGAGCAGGCCTGCGATGGTATAGAAGCAGCTTCTGTGCAGGGGTGGATTCGTCACACAAGGCGCTTCTTCCAACGGTGCCTTGCCAATGACGACATCGTCTGTGACGTGGACGAAATCTTATGGCCTGATCCAGCCAGACGGAGAGATTAGTTACAGTATTGTTTTTCTTGTGTTTTTAGTATTTCTTCAGAGTTACTGTAACAATTTTTTTCTACACATGAGAAAACTATTTTGTTCTGATTGTCCTTGTTGATATGTTACTATACTGTAACTGAGTCCATGGTCAAAAATAAATATTTTCAGTCTGCAGCACCAGTGTTGTGTAGTGCTTGGTAAGTTTATAGTATTTGTGTGACGTGCTGGCAGGGACGGACCCAAATGCACGACGAGACAGTCTTAGAAAAGAAGGTTTCTTTATTAGGATTCCGGGTCGGATCCACACCGGGAAATCAAGTATAAAAATAAACAATAATTTGTGGAACCCGCAGAGAGCTGGCACTGGAGATCCAGCGAAGTGGCCAGGAGTGGTCGTAGCCTGGGTAGGGTAGCTGAGTCAGGCGGAGGTAGAGCCAGGATCCACACTGGGAAGCAGGTGTGGCGATTCTGGACCGGGGTGGTCAGCTTGGGTCAGCAAGCTAGTATGAGGGAAGACAAGTAACACGACAAGGACCGTAGACTAGGACAAACCGTAATACTTTGACAAGGAAACACAGGAACAGCACGGTAATATAACTAGTGTCATTAGAGCTGATCAGCTGCAGCTTGCGGGAAATGCATGCGAGATCAGCGAATTGATTGAACAATTAGGAAATGCATGAGGAATGCGGTGAAGGCAATTAAGTGTGAGTTGTGTCATTAAGATGTGGTGCAAGTAATAATGTGCAATGTAGACCCAATCAGGTAATGAACGCAGACATGATACAATTAGGTTCGGGGAAAACAGAGGAAAACATCAAGGAAGGAACGGGGAGCGGAGCGGATCGTAACAATTTGTGTATTTTCTCTTGATACCTCAATGTAATCATGAAGAATGTATTGGGTTTGTCAATATATTTTTGTCTAAATTATCCCATAGCCATGCTCTCAAACAATATTTCTGAAAAGAATCCATCACTCTACTGAAGGGTTTCTACAAATGCGTTTTGAATTTATTATGGTAGTGTGTAATGGATCGAAACAGTGTACAATCACTGAAAGATGTGTTTGTGACATGAGAACAAAATACGATTTTGATCAATTTGTTTATGGTTTTGACTGATATGTTTCATTTTGCAAACAAACAAGGGTGTTCTGAAAATTGGGTGTGGTGTCTGGTTAATTGTGTGAGGTGTTAGAAAAAAGGTAAAGGTTGTGTGTAAACAATTGAAAAAAACTGTAAAGTATTGTGTGTTGTTTTCTATTTGAGTATACGTAAAAACATTATATGGTAATATTTTACATCCAACAGGTGAAAGTGTAACACTGAACATGCAAAGGCATAATTCTACTGATAAAACATTAATATAGTGTTTTCCATTCATTCTATAGTGTTTTCCATTCTGCACACCAGTGTTCAATGGGTGCTTAGAAATGTCTACTCATATGATGTATGTGTTTGTCATTTGAAAAGAAAATACCATTTAGTGAAGAGTTAACACTGTTTTGAGGGCAAAGTGTGCTTTTGCAAGAGAAGTGTAGGATTTTGCATTTTGTGTGTGAGTTTTGAGATGTGTGTTTAGGGTTTTGAGAAAGTGAGGTCGTCTATCAGGAAATGTGTTTAAGCAATTGTGAAAAACTGTAACACCGCACGTCTCCTAGTATTCCTGGATGGGCTTGCAGAGCGGCTGATGGCGGGAGAACAGGTGGTGGAGGAGCAACAGTTGCCCAACTTCATGATTATATGGGACAATGTGCGGTTCCACCATAGTGCAGCTGTCCACGAGTGGTTCCAAGGCCATGCAAGGATGTCCATGGTGTATCTTCCACCTTACTCACCATTCCTCAATGCAATTGAAGAATTCTTTTCAGCGTGGCGATGGAAAGTATATGACCAAAATCCACATGTTCAGGCCACTCTCATTGAGGCCATGGACTTAGCCTGTTATGACATCACCGCCGAGGCATGCCAAGGTTGGATACGACACACAAAGCTTTTTTATCCTAGGTGTCTGGCTAGGGAGAATATCAGATGTGACGTTGACGAGAATTTATGGCCTAATGCCAATGCCAGGCAAGATATTGTTGAATAAATATTGAACATCTATGGACACTATACAGCCTAAAACATGTAGTTAATTTTATTTTCAGTTTTTTTAATCATGATGGAATGATTGCAACTGTAAACTTACATTTGATGTACTGTTTTGAAAAAGCGGGCTGTTTTTAATTTTGTTGTTATTAGTGAAGATTATTTTGTTCTTGCATTTGCTTTTTAGACACCAGTAGGTGATTTTGTTGATGGTATGTAATGTTTTGAAAACACTATTAAATTTTGAACATGCATTTGCTGTTTTGCAAACTGAAACACAGTTTTGTTGTTTGTGTCAACTATTCTTAAAATGTGCACTATTGTTCCTAGAAATGCATCCGAACAATCGAGAAACTGTAATTCAGAAATCAAATCTGTTCAAATAAGCCTTTAAATAGGCCTAGTCAAATATCATGGTAGTAGCCCATCTATGGCTTTTCTTTTTGACGTATAGCTCTTTCCAGCACTTTAGCTGCTGATGTTTACTTCCACAGATTGATTGTTTTGGCCAGCCACAAAGAGACTTTATAAGTTGTGCCTTGATCTGTTAAATAAGGTTAATGTTGTTTTTCTGTGGAATTCCTCTTTAAATATAGGCATATGAACTATTTCAGACAATATAAAACATGTGACAATGTTATATGGACCTTACTTTCTCACTTGCTTTGATTGCTGTCAGTCTAAAGATCATAGACTAATACTATTTATTCTACAAACCTATCATTTCAATGGCCAATATACACTGCTTCATTGAATTAGCTTCAGCCCAACTGTGGAATACCCAAAATCATAAAATAATCATAAAAAATTACATACATATTTAAGGTAACCTCTAGGAGAAGAAATATGGTTTAGGGTTAAAAACAGTTTTAGGGTTAGGAATATGTTAACTGCTAGGTTTAGGCAAGATAAGGTTATGTATAGGAGCTAAGGAAAGGCTTATTGCAAGCTTTACTTTTTGATTTTGGATGACCAAAATATTTTCACTATTAAGACATTATGTTGTCTTATGTATGATAGATTTTTTTCAGTCAAACACATTTTTCAGAAAAAAATGAAAAAAATATGTTATTGAACTGAATAGTAGAAAGTAAACAGGTAAAATGATTAAGATGATTTAGATGAAATAGGGTTTAGCATTAGAATTATGGTTTGGGTTTAGATAATGGTTAAAAACACAAGTGCTAGTGTTGAAGTTACATTAGGTTATGATTATGATAGCTAGGAACTAGCTATGGAGCAAGTGAATCATTAGTGCAAAGATTGGTCACTTATTTTGGATTACCCAAATTTTGTAAGATATTTTTTCTGGGAAATCATTTTTTTCATAATTTCAAACTTCAAACGCATATATATTTTTTTGTTTAATTGATGGTATTTTAATTGTTTTTCATTCATAATAATATAATTCACATGTGTTTAGGAGCTAAGGAAGGGATTAGGTGATTTTGGAAGATTTTTTTACTAATTGTGCGTGAGTCTTGTGTATCTGTGTGTGTGTGTGTGTGTATGTCTGTGTGCCGGTGTGTTTATGTATGTGTGTGTGTGTGTGTGTGTGTGTGTATGTCGGTTTGTGAGTGTGTGTGTGTGTGTGTGTGTGTGTGTGCTGGTGTTTGTGTATCCATGACACTATTGACTTGTATTTTGATATTTTTTCAGTGAAATACATTTTTCATAAAAAAATGACTTCAAACACATGTAGTTGTTTTTATTTTGGTGAATGAATGATACTTTTCATTTTAATAATAATTTAAAAAAACATATTTAAGATGACTCACAAGGGTAGAAATATGCTGAAGAGTTAGTGATATGGTAAGAGTAAAAATTGAGAAAACAGGGTTATGTTTACAAACCTTATGTACCTATTTTTTTTTTTTCATTGAAATGCATTTTTCACAATATACTATAAATATATTATAAAAGATTTAATTGTATTTTTTTTTTTTTTTTGGTGAGTGATATTCATATTATATTTTATCCAATGTAATAAAATTACATTTAAGATGACTCCTAAGGCTAGAAGTAGGTTTCAGGGTTAGAAGTAAGATTAAGAATAAGGTAAGTGTTAGGCCTGAGGCAAGGATAGAGTGATGTGCTTGGGAAAGTGCAAGCACTGATCTTATTTTCTATGTATTTTACAAGACATCTACAAGACACCTCAAGTTTGACCTCAAATCATCGGCTTAATCTTCCCCCCGCTGGACCCGTCCTTCACCCCTAGATGGCGCCAAAGTGTAACCTGCTTAATCTTCCAGGCATCTCAGAGTGGTGCACGATGACAACCTCTTCCTTTATTAGAGAATCTTCTCCTTCCTCACCACCTACTGAACCCAGCTCTTAGTCCAGGAAGTGATCATCTCCCGCCTGGACTACTACAACTCCCTCCTTGCTGTCCTCCCTGCCATCAGACCACTGCATTCAAAACCTTGGCAATCACTCTGAATAAGAGTATCTATGCCATTGTAATGTAATGTAGTGTTCTGTGAAATATATTTTTTCATAATACATTACTTCAAACACATTTCCTTATATTTCTTTTGTGTTTTTTTCTCATCAATTCGCCACAATTCACAAGCATTCTCAAGCCATTATGTGTGGGAGAAATAGTCTGTTGGTCATTAAACTGAGCAGCACAATGTAGAGAGAACATATTTAGCTCAGTAAAGATTGCATACACTGGCTGGTGTTGTTTCACAAACTGAAAGTCAAGTAAACCCATGAAGAGTAAAAGCTTGATTTGCAATTGTTTGCATTTGTTTGGCGTGTCAGGCCGGCTCATGTAAGTTAATGTAAATCAGCCAGACACGTTTTTATTTCCCTTCATATACATTATCTTCAATGAAGGGACAGGGACACAGCAGCATCTGAAAGCAGCTCCAGTTCCTTTCAGGGGAGACTGTAGCACCTGGGATCAGGAAAAATGAAGAGAACCAGAGGAGAGAGAGCCACCTTCAAATCTGGAGACAGTTGTATGTACATTATTTTTCAGATACCAGAGTGGCTCCTGCTTCAGCAAACATTTGGCAGATATGTATATACAATTAATATAAAACAGGGATCTTCCCTTAGAGAGGGAGAGAGAACATTTCAGCAAAAAACTCAACCAACTTGATTTTCAATTGTGTGATCAATTCCTTGTTGGGTGTGTCTTGCGGTTATGCCTGATAGCAAACAAAACAGACAAAACAAAATGATAAAATAACAAGACAGCTTTGTGCTTTCACTAGACTACTAATGTGCAAATGTTCTCTTGTACAACAGAAACATGACGGTTTTGTGGCTTCTCTTGTTGATCCCTTTGCCGTGCCCGGATAATGCTTGAATTAATTTTTAAATGCAATTAAGAGTGACTAGAATTATATTGAAACCATATAATAGCATTTGCCTACTTCAATCAGATAAAATGTTTAGTTTAATTTTCAATTCAATCTTTGATTCAGTGTTCCCGTTTTATACTTTTGATCATACAATCAAACACATCAGTTTGGGGCAGGAAAGGCCACGTCACCCCCTAATATGTTCATATAAATTGCTGAGACTTGACATATTGACTACACAAAACTAGATTGTCCAGCACTGTGTCTCCCACAAAGTTGAAATGAAAACTCAGCCTATGCTATTGATTGTGTTATTCCCACTTACCCGATATAATTACCATATACAGTCACCTCCAAAATGACTGGCACTCTCAAATGAGCAAAAAAGCCACAATCTAGAGGGACACGCCAGGATCTGAAAACACTCCCCTTCTCATCTCCCTCTACTGGTTACACATATCAGCTCACAACACATTGAAAACCTTGGTATGTCACTCAGGATTTTTTTCAGTGACATACATTTTTCATAATTACTTACATTCAAACACATTGCATTTCTTTTGTTGAATTGATTATATTTAGATATTATATATATATACACCGTTCAAAAGTTTGGGGTGTGTCCCTGTAACCATTGGTAACTACAGTGCTGTTTCTATGTGGCAGGCCTCTGTTTGATTTTGTCATTGATATTGATATTGTTGTTTTCTAGGCAACGCTCTACAGGGACGTGCCAGAAACTGAGAACAGCCCCAGTTCTTCTCAGTGGAAACTGTAGAATGGATCTGGAAGAATGGAGAGAACCATCAAATCTGGAGATATTCTCGTCAATTTTGGAAGATAACAGAATAAAGAGCCTCCTGCTTCAAGCTGGTAGCCATCGTCTGCAAACATCTGACAGATATGGACTTATAAAAGAGGGATATTGCCTTATGGAGGGAGAGAAAACATTCCAACAAAACACTCAAGAATATTTAGCTCAGCAAAAAATTTCATGGACTGGTTGGCATGGGTTCCCAGATGGAAAGTCAGAGTAAACAAGCGATTTTAATCAATTCCTCATTCCACATTGAATGTGGTTAAATTTGATGTACCGGTTCATTTTTACAATTGAAGTGGCACAGACACCTGCTTCACTTTCATCAAACAGTTTGGGAGAGAGCAGAGAGCCTCAAGAGAGCTTCAAGTTATTTAAAAATGTTTTTTTTTAAAGATATTGGATCTGGCATAAAGAGGGAGACAGACCATTTCAACAAAAAACTCAAACAACAAAAAATGAAAATAAACGTATTAAAATAAATATGTTTGTTATTTTTTTTAAAAACATGGACATACAGACAACTTTAATGCTACAGGAACTGCAATGGATTTGACTGCCATTGGAGAGAAGCCGACAAATTGTCAAATGAAATCTACAGGATTTTCCAAATCAAAAAGTATGTGTAATTACGTCAGTCCTCGCATATACAGTGCCCTTGTATTGGAACAAGGAAGCATTTTATCTTTATTTGGCTCTATATTCCAAAGCTTCAGATTTGAAATAAAAGCTGAAAATCTTTCCTTTAAATTCATATTAGTGGTTTGATTTAAATTGTGACATTTTGGAAAATCTAACTATAAAAGAAGAAATCCTGTCTGTCTGTATTTCGATTTGCTTGACAACCGGACACTGTATGAAGTTGAAATTGACTTGGCGTATTGCTCAGGACCCAAGGAAGTGCATTGTCGACTGGGAAGTTGATTGAATGAGCGGTTCTCGAGAAAGCTGCAAGCATCAATTCCGGGGGCCAAGCAATCGGCCCGTTCCGAACGGGCGCGTTTTGAACAGGCACAGGCACGGCACTAGTAGAGCCAAATTAAGAGAAAATGCTTTCTTGTCCCAATACATATGTAGGGCACTGTATGTGCATGTGTTTTCAGAAAGAGAGAAATGAGAGATTAGAGAAAGTCTGATGGTATGGAGGATTATGTTCTTCATGTTATATTAAGCTATTGTACCTATCCATGTTGCATGAAAATAGACTAGATTCATAGAAACTATTTCATCTGATATGATGCATTCACTCACAGAGGTGAAGGTTTGGGACACGTATACACAAGAGACAAAAGGGTGACGTAACCATGCTTTGTAATGGAAGGCAACCGTCCATTCGGACGCATGCGCTCACAGAGGTGGGACATGCGCAGAAGACAGAAACAGGTGACGGTGAGACCAACGGTCATTTCAGGCACGGTTTCATTGCTGAACGATTGAGAATGTGAGTATTGCTAGTTTTAATGATTATTATTAACATGCTACTTTGTTTGAGGTTCATGTGAGTGAATGACAGCATCTACTTTCTATTTTATTGTAAATGTGTTGAGAAATCTAGAAGCAGTGAGGATAATTAAAGTAGAGAAGACAGTCGAGAAGAGAGGCCTGCAGGTAGCTGTTATTTAGACTCATTTCTCCAGTGGCGTACCGTGGGAGTAGAACTAGGCCTTCTGTAAACTTACCTTTAACGGATTATCACTCTCAATCTGTTTCCGTTTACTTTGCCTGATTGCCAATCAATTAATTGATTCACTCAATAACCAAGAACAATAAGTAAATTATTAGGCTACCAAGTTATTTTGAGATAGCATTATTGTTTTGTGTATCAAACTTGTGTTGCATTTGTCTATATCCACATTTATGATGACGTGTTATTATGCGAAGATTCGACTTTTAAAGGCTCTGTTCAATGTTTCGTAGATTTTCGTAAATTTGTTTTTCTAGCCTGAATAATGCGTTGCTCTGAACGGTTCGATACACTTAAGAGGCTAAATTTTAATTTATGCTTTCTAATGTTTAAATCGCTTTGACTAATTTGAGTGTCGTGAATTACATTCTTTAACGCGTTCAGATTATTGCCTGATCCTTGTTAAACAATCTCAAGTTGTCTTTTTTTCATTATCATTTCTAAATCATTATAGGCTACAAATTGGTCTTGATTATTCAGATAATTGGTTTAGATTTTTGTTTGATTGTTAGGCTACTCAAGCTAAATAAACAGAAATAAGTAATCCCCACTTTTTCCAACGCACCGGCCATCGCTACATAGCCTACGTATATTTAAGTGCTACCCATTTTATGATACAAAAAAAAAATACTAGCACTGCAATACTGCAAAAACTTGATATATTCATCAATGTTTGTTATTCAGTTAATAAATTGCTTGATTGATAATTAAGAACTATAAGTGGAAACAGATTGAGAGTAATATCCGTATAAAGGTAAGGCCCTATTTTACTGCCGACGTTACGCCACTGCATTTCTCTTTTATGTATTGTTATATATTGCTATATATAATATATAGTTATATATTGGTGTAAGCTTGTGTTGTTATTCTGTTTTTTAACATAAAGCTGAAGAAAATACTTAATGTGCTGAGAAGTTTGAGGGAAAAGAAACACTGCTGTGTCATCGGAACGTTTACTGATTCGAGCTCGTAAATTGTAAATGCAGCTCGAACACAATGAATAATTTTTTCCCCCCTAAAAGTAATATATATGAGGAATATGTAACAATATAGTCATGTAAACCTTTACATGTAATGTGAGGAAACACATTTACCTCCTGGCTACTTAATTGTAAGGTAGACAAAACAAAATGAAGGCCATACGGAGACAACTTTGTGCTTTCACTAGACTAATTATGTGCAAATGTTCTCTTGTATAACAGAAACATGATGGCTTTGTGGCTCTTGGTGATTCCTTTCACATGCATGGGTAATGTTTGATTTTATTTTTAAATACAATTAAGAGTGACTAGAATTATATTGAAACCATATAATAACATGTGCCTACTTCAATCAGATAAAATGTTTCGTTTAATTTTCAATACAATTTTTGATTCAGTGTTTCTGTTTAATACTTTTGATCATACAATCATACACGTCAGTATGGGGCAGGAAAGGACTCATCAACCGCTAATATGTTTAAATAAATTGCAGAGACTTGACATATTGACTACACAAAACTAAGTTGTCCAGCGCTGTGTCTTCCACAAAGTTGTAATGAAAACTCAGCCTATGCTATTGATTCTGTTATTCCAACTTACCCAATATAATTAACATATACAGTCACCTCCAAAATGACTAGCACCCTTGAAAAAAAATGGATGAAAAATAATATGTTTGTGTGTGTGTATGTGCAAAACATTTTTTCTTCTATTTCAGGTGAAGAAGCTGAGTTCTGTATAAAAGAACTACAGTGCAATGCCACTCAGTGTTTTGAAATTAGAGAGTCAGAAGACCCTGTTTGCACCTCTGCCCGTCACACAGAAGTGTGCTGTATTGAGGGAACCCGCATCAAACTGAAATGTGATGCACAATTTAGCTGCAAATGCAAGGAACCGGAGCTATTTTATTTAGCTGGTAAGACACTGATAGCAGCCATACTTTTCCAGTTTGTTGTTTTAGAGGCCATTTAAAAATGTTCCTTTAATTTTGCTTGTCACTGGAGATCCTGTGTTGAGGGGTTCTGGTATTTAAAACATGTCTTAACGTGTGCTCATGCAGACCTTGCTCAACAACAATGGACATGAAATATGTTAATTAAGTGTCAAAGTTAAGAACATTCAATCCCAGCTTTTGTTTATTATTTCTTTTACAATGACCAAAATTAGCTTAATATATAGTTCAGTTTGAAATGGCACAAATTCCCAAAATGATATGCTGTTTTTTTTTCCAGAAATAGATGGATACCCTGCAAAAGATCAAAGCAGTATGTATAATACCTCATTATTGTTTCACATGCAAAACAATACATGACAACATTTTTATAATGTTCCATTTAAAATAAGTTCCATTCTACAAGACATTATTTCAGCAGTATACAAATAAAACAAAAGTTTAATTCATAAAGTGGCACAGGCCAAGATGAAAAACTCAGAACTTCCAGCTCCATGTTGACCTACAGCTGAAATGCCAAAGGTATTGATTGATCATATTCTAGCTTTTTTAGGCATTTCCATGAAAAATGAACTCCATCCAGAAGAACCTATGGGCCATAAAGGTAACATATTAAAATATATGCTTTACAAAAAGTAAACAGTATAAAAATGGTATGAGAACCATAGTGATGTATCTTAGCTGTGATGGGTGTTCTGGTATGAGAACCATAGTGATGTATCTTAGCTGTGATGGGTGTTCTGGTATGAGAACCATAGTGATGTATCTTAGCTGTGATGGGTGTTCTGGTATGAGAACCATAGTGATGTATCTTAGCTGTGATGGGTGTTCTGGTATGAGAACCATAGTGATGTATCTTAGCTGTGATGGGTTTTCTGGTATGGAGGACTCTGGTATGAGAACCATGTAGTGATTGTTAGGTTTTCATAAATGGTGCTTAAATCGAAAACAAAAAAAACATTTATTTCCTGTTCTAATATTAAACACATAAATAGATTTATTTTTGTTACCTGACTCTGGGGGTGGAGGGCAGTGGGAATTGTACATAAACGTGGCACCAGAGTGATGCTCTGTACCTGCTTTGGAATATCAGGTGATTAACATTGAGTGAATCGGAGGAGTTATGTACAATAGAGCAGATGCTCGTATGCAGAGCTACGAGAAAGTGCAAACATACGTGCAGTTATTTATCTTGGAAAAAGGGTCCGCAGTATGTATTCCAACAGTGTATCAGCCTCTGCATTCAACTCAAGTGAGACAGAATCCCTGAACTTGGATGTTTTGTTGTGTCTGTATAATTTTGAATAGACATTCTGATTTGACATTGTTGCTGTCACACTTCTCATCCTATGTTTCATAAGAAGTATTTCTTCATTTAATTTCTTAACATTTAATTTGGCCTGCATTCTCGTGAGTTAATGTATTGCAGTGTGCAGTGTGCAGTATGCAGTGTGCAGTATGGTGGTGATGGTGCACCCGTCACCCCTCCCCCATCCTCCAAACACGCCCAAATGCACGCACACACCATAGTACAGTGACTCATTGGTCACTTGGGATTGCGGAATCCTCTGATTGGCCTAAAGTCTTTCAGCTTCAGCTGCCCCAATCGCTTAGCCTTCCAACGCTTTATAGTGACTGCCTGTTGAAAAGCACATTCAGAGGATGTGCCTGCTAGACTAGGCCTCTGTGGGAACAACTTGTGCTGCTGGGACAGGCCAATAAATTGTGATTCGTCGCACCAAATTTCTGTGAGAAATGTAGAAAATGGTGAATGTTCTTTTCTATTTACAGGAACTGTTTGCAATAAATCATGTGTGCGTTTGGGTCTACTCGGTAGAACAATAAGGATGGGTTATTATTATCATTTTTTTACAGGTACACTGACTACTCCTGAAGTGCCTGAGAGGAACAACACCCCCAGAATCAACCCACCCGGTAAACCTTTAAAAAAAAAAACAATACTGTGATTTCAGGTCTGCTGGTGGTCCTGGTGCTGTTTTTATGCTTTTATTTCAGCTTCATTTAACCAGGTAAGTGAACAGAACTCATTTCTCTGTTTCAGTGGAATCAAATTTGATAGGAAATGCAAAAAATTGTGTGAAATGTTGAGAGGTAATTTAGTGGGAATTTGACCAGGACACTGGAGTTAACACCTCTACTCACCTTCTGAGAATGAAATAAAGGTTGATTGAGGACTTTAACAACATATCTGAAGGAGGGCACCTTCTACAGCACAGAGCGCCCATCACTTCGCTGGGTACTGAGTTTATACTTTAGTTTAGTACCTCATATATCTCAATTTTCAGAGGGAATAGCGCCCCCTACTGGCCCAAAAACACCTCATCCAGCAGCAACCTAATTTTCCCTGGATGTATCCCATCTGAGTACTAACTAAGCCAACATCTGCTTAGCTTCAGCTGTTTAATATGAGAAGGGTACAGGGTGGGATGGTTGTTGGCTGTATTGGCTACAAAGCTGCATTCTGCTTTTTATTCTTTAAGCTCGTTATGCTCTTTATTCTTTAAACTGTGTTATGCTCTTTATTCTTTAAGCTGCGTTACGCTCTTTATTCTTTAAGCTGCGTTATGCTCTTTATTCTGTAAGCTCGTTATGCTCTTTATTCTTTAAGCTGCATTATTCTCTTTATTCTTTAAGCTGCGTTATGCTCTTTATTCTTTAAGTTGCGTTATGCTCTTTATTCTTTAAGCTGCGTTATGCTCTTTATTCTTTAAGCTGCGTTATGCTCTTTATTCTTTAAGCTGCATTATGCTCTTTATTCTTTAAGCTGCATTATGCTCTTTATTCTTTAAGCTGCATTATGCTCTTTATTCTTTAAGCTGCGTTATGCTCTTTATTCTTTAAGATGCGTTATGCTCTTTATTCTTTAAGCTGCATTATGCTCTTTATTCTTTAAGCTGCGTTATGCTCTTTATTCTTTAAGATGCGTTATGCTCTTTATTCTTTAAGCTGCATTATGCTCTTTATTCTTTAAGCTGCGTTATGCTCTTTATTCTTTAAGATGCGTTATGCTCTTTATTCTTTAAGCTGTGTTATGCTCTTTATTCTTTAAGCTGCATTATGCTCTTTATTCTTTAAGCTGCATTATGCTCTTTATTCTTTAAGCTGCGTTATGCTCTTTATTCTTTAAGATGCGCTATGCTCTTTATTCTTTAAGCTGTGTTATGCTCTTTATTCTTTAAGCTGCATTATGCTCTTTATTCTTTAAGCTGCATTATGCTCTTTATTCTTTAAGCTGCGTTATGCTCTTTATTCTTTAAGCTGCATTATGCTCTTTATTCTTTAAGCTGCATTATGCTCTTTATTCTTTAAGCTGCATTATGCTCTTTATTCTTTAAGCTGCGTTATGCTCTTTATTCTTTAAGCTGCGTTATGCTCTTTATTCTTTAAGCTGCGTTATGCTCTTTATTCTTTAAGCTGCATTATGCTCTTTATTCTTTAAGCTGCGTTATGCTCTTTATTCTTTAAGCTGCGTTATGCTCTTTATTCTTTAAGCTGCATTATGCTCTTTATTCTTTAAGCTGCATTATGCTCTTTATTCTTTAAGCTGCATTATGCTCTTTATTCTTTAAGCTGCATTATGCTCTTTATTCTTTAAGCTGCATTATGCTCTTTATTCTTTAAGCTGCGTTATGCTCTTTATTCTTTAAGCTGCGTTATGCTCTTTATTCTTTAAGCTGCGTTATGCTCTTTATTCTTTAAGCTGCATTATGCTCTTTATTCTTTAAGCTGCATTATGCTCTTTATTCTTTAAGCTGCGTTATGCTCTTTATTCTTTAAGATGCATTATGCTCTTTATTCTTTAAGATGCGTTATGCTCTTTATTCTTTAAGCTGCGTTATGCTCTTTATTCTTTAAGCTGCGTTATGCTCTTTATTCTTTAAGCTGCGTTATGCTCTTTATTCTTTAAGCTGCGTTATGCTCTTTATTCTTTAAGCTGCGTTATGCTCTTTATTCTTTAAGCTGCGTTATGCTCTTTATTCTTTAAGCTGCGTTATGCTCTTTATTCTTTAAGCTGCGTTATGCTCTTTATTCTTTAAGCTGCATTATGCTCTTTATTCTTTAAGCTGCGTTATGCTCTTTATTCTTTAAACTGCGTTATGCTCTTTATTCTTTAAGCTGCGTTATGCTCTTTATTCTTTAAGCTGCATTATGCTCTTTATTCTTTAAGCTGCGTTATGCTCTTTATTCTTTTAGCTGCATTATGCTCTTTATTCTTTAAGCTGCATTATGCTCTTTATTCTTTAAGCTGCGTTATGCTCTTTATTCTTTAAGCTGCGTTATGCTCTTTATTCTTTAAGCTGCGTTATGCTCTTTATTCTTTAAGCTGCATTATGCTCTTTATTCTTTAAGCTGCGTTATGCTCTTTATTCTTTAAGCTGCATTATGCTCTTTATTCTTTAAACTGCGTTATGCTCTTTATTCTTTAAGCTGCGTTATGCTCTTTATTCTTTAAGCTGCGTTATGCTCTTTATTCTTTAAGCTGCGCTATGCTCTTTATTCTTTAAGACGCGTTATGCTCTTTATTCTTTAAGCTGCATTATGCTCTTTTTAAACCTCAAAGAAAGTCTTGGCAGCTCTGTATGACACAGCTATTTTCTCTAAACAGCTGAAGTTATCTAATGAACTTAAGAAAGTGTTTACATTAAATATCATTTGACAGAAAGAGATAATTTCTGGAAACAACTTGTACATATATGTCAGTATTGATGTACAGCATATTTTCCAAGATATTTTGTTTGTTAATAATATAAACTATTATCAGGTTTTATTATAGAGAAACAAAAACTTTTGAGATGTTTCGGGAGTTTCAGAGTTTTGTTGACTGACACTAAATATATTGTAATAACGTTTAATATCAAAATCTTGTGTCATGTAGTCTTTTGAAATTGTGTAATTATGTTGCATCTACAGGAAGAAAATAGGAACTTTGCAGCGCAGTGTTCTGAAGGCCTGATCTTCAGCATCGAAGAGCATCTACATATCTATACATTCAATACTCACTAGCCAGTCTGAAACTGGTTAAATGCCAATAAAACCAAATTTATGATTTTCTCCATCAAGAGCCCTGATCTTTCAATGGCGCGCCTCACCACTCTAAACAACATTGAAATAGAACGTGTTCAGGAATATAAGTATTTAGGCATCTGGCTAGACTTTCATCTATCCTTCCGCCACCATATTACATATCTAAGAAACAAAATTAAACCTAAAATCGGATTTCTATTTAGAAATAAATCCTGTTTCACCCTGAAGTGTAGAAAAAGGATTATACAGACAAATATCTTGCCAATTACTGACTATGGCGATACCCTGTACATGCACGCCTCAGCCACTATCCTAAATTCCCTTGACCCAATTTATCATAGTGCCTTAAGGTTTATTACCGGCGAAGGGTTTAGAACCCATCACTGCCTGCTCTACCAAAAACTGGAGTGGCCCTCCCTTGAGCTCAGGAGAAAACATCATGGAGTCTTAGTTACATATAGATCTCTCATTGCCAAACTACCTTTGTATCTATCCAGCCTCCTTTCATTTCATGCTTTGAACTATCCTACTAGCTCACATGTACCGCTAGCATTAAACATTCCTAGAGCTAGAACAAAATGGGGAAATTCTGCATTTCGCATTGCGGGTCCCACACTCTGGAACTCCTTCCAGAAACAGAACGAGTTGCCATCCCTTATTCCCCTGCGAACATTTAAAGAATTATTAGCTGTTACATATGGGACTGTTGCTTGTAATTGTCACTGATTAATTGACCGCGCTGCATCTGTTTAATTTGCTTATTGTATCTAGTTAACTACTGTACTTTGCACCTCTGTACCTATCATTATATTTACTACTTTTTGTACCTTTGCTACTGTATTTATTGTATATGTTGATTGTAAGCAGGGAACATCTGTGAAAGAGACCTGGTTTCAGTATGTTCTTCCCTGTCGAAATAAAGGTTTCAATCAATCAATCAATCTCTAGAAGATTTTCTTGTCATCTGTTTTCCAACTTATTTAAAAATAAATACTCTTTCAATGAGTTAAGCAATTAAAGTAAATAATAATCTCTCTGTCTCATCACTGACCAGTTATTTTGGCGATTATTTAAAGCAATTAGCCTGGGGGGAATTATATACAATGGCAATATGCTAATTGTTAGCATTGCTCCAATTCAGGATTTACTACAATTTAGCTACAAGGGTGAGACCAGGGCCGTGTCCGAATCAGTACTCTTCCACACTATTGAATAGCCTTGGTGAGTAGATAGGGCGAGAAAGTCGTTGAGTAGGCGAAAACTTTTCAAATTGCAGTATACTTGAAACACCCGGATGACACACTTACTTCCGGGGTTTCGCTGAGTACATTCGGGAGCGCACTTTTCAAGAAGTACACAAACATTTTGGTCACATAAATATGATGTGGAGCTTCATTTTATAAAGTGAGGCTCAGTTTTGCTGATGTTTCCCTTCAAAGTTCAGAAGCTCAGAACCAGACACAATTTACGTTAAATACTCGGATGATACAGTCTTGCACACAACAAACTTGCAGGGCGGCTTCAGACTGAGATGGACAGATTCTCAGAGTGGTGCAGGGGGGATTACCTTGACCTCAATGCTTCCAAGACTAAAGAACTGGTCATTGACATTGACTAACACTTCTGCCAGTGCACTGTACGCAAGAGACAGAGTGCAGTAGAAGACTGATTCAGACACACTTTCCAAAGTGTTCCACAGTTTGGGGCCTGCACTGAAAGCATTTGAGAAACTCAAGAGGCCTTGAGTGTTCTAGAGGATCTGCACTGTCTGCTTTGGGTCTTGAGTCTGGCAGCAGAGACAGTCTTGAGTTGAGTCATTATTTTTGAATAAGTTTATCTGCATATAAAGCTGGTGAAGGATTGCTGATGGATAGCATCAGGGTTTTTCACAAAGCGGGATTACGAAATTAGCTGGTTAACTGCCCCGAGTTAAACCCAGTACTGGAACATGGACTGAAGTAAAAAGAGCAGTTCTGGGTTTTACACTGCTGCCTTTTTATGTCCACAGCATCAAATCGACCAGAAATACTGAAAATAATATGACTGTAATGCAAATGATTGAAAGGCCTTGAGCTGAAGCTGTAGCGAGCGGTGATTTTGATGTGGGGTATGCTATGTTGACACCCCCATCCCAGTGCATAGACAGCCCCACCCGCCGGCTACAACACCCCCCCACCCCAACTACAAATGAGGCGATGACACCCCCCTTATTTTGCAACTTTCCACAGTCCGTTCCAACAATCTACACGTAATCGACAGTCAAATCTATTTCCTCTCTGTCACGGCTGCAATCAGTTCACATCCCCCTCTGTTTCCCGCCCCCTCTCTCAGCATGTGCGGGAATAACCTGGGCTGGGGTGTCAAACTCAAATACACAGTGGGCCAAAATTAAAAACTGGGACAAAGTCGCAGGCCAGATTTCATATTTATTGAAAAAAAGCATGTTTTCCCTTCTTTCTAGATATAATAATGAACCTTTTCATATGGGAACAAACTTAAGTTTTACTTAAACACTGAATCTGGAACAAGCAAAGCTTAATACTATAAACACCTGAGAAATCAAATTTCAAATAAAAGACACATCAGTGGCATTCATTTCTTAAATAAAAATAATATTATGCCTCTTTCTCCATCTGTAGCCTTTTCAGTTAATTTTCAATGGAATAATGTTTTCACAGGCCAACAACAACAAAAATAATAATAATGAGGATAATTTCCTTCAATGAAAATCCAACAATTAAATTTTTGAGAGGGGTGTCTTACATCTGCCCGAGGTGACTGGTAGCATGAGGTTGCGAATGAATGAAAACAGAGGAGGGGATGCTTGCGGGTCTTGACGCGCCAAGGCACTAGAAGAGCATTCTGGGATTTGTAGTATTAGCGGTGTATGCGTTACCGGCGGGCCAACTCAAATAGAAATTTGATATTATCTCGCGGGCCAAATATAATTACACCAGATTTGGCCGGCGGGCCAGAGTTTGACACCCCTGCTCTAGCAGATCTTTTCAGAATAGGAGAGTGGATATCCATGTCCAGAAGAATGAAATGTGTTTTAACTGGCACTTTCTCACACCACATTTTCTGCGCACAAATTAATGTAACATTAAAATTAGATTTTACTGTATCCCTTTAATCTTAGAGTGTGATCGAGAAAGAAAGATTTTTCATTCAATAAGTTTGACAGTTATTGATCAGAAGAAAACAGCAACAGGAAATTGACTTGTGATTTGAGGCGGCCAGGTGAAGTGATATTACATTACATTACATTTAGCAGATGCTTTTATCCAAAGCGACATACAATCTGTGCATACAGAAGGACATCGAAGCAACTACAGAACTGATTAGACAAAGCACATCCTTCCCATAACGTAGCAGCTATCCCTAGTAATGAACATTGAGTGTAGTTCACAGTAAACTGTGGGTCAATCAGCTATAATATAATTATATTCTAAATACTATTCTAAACTATAACATCAAACAAACAGTTAGACAAAAAACACAGGGAACAGGAGGATGAACATTCCACCTCCGATTTCGAGTGGGATAGCTCGTCTGACAGATCCTCCGGTACTCCGGAGGTGTTAGGGGTGCTTGAGTCGAATCTACCCGCGGGGGTGCCTATTGAATATTCAGACCTTGCAGAGGTTTTTAGTAAACAGCGTGCTGCCAAATTACCACCTCACAGACCATACGATTGTGCCATTGAGCTGTACCCTGGTACTGTGCCTCCCAGAGGCTCTTTGTACTCCTTGTCAGCCCCTGAGAGCACTGCTATGAAGCAGTACATTGAGGAGTCCTTAGCCAATGGGTTTATCACGCCGTCCACGTCACCAGCCGGTGCGGGGTTTTTTTTGTTAAAAAGAAAGACGGAGGGCTAAGACCCTGTATAGATTACCGGGGCCTCAATGCTATTACCATTAAGAACAGGTACCCTCTTCCCCTCATGAATTCTGCATTTGAGCGTTTACAGGGGGCGTCGGTTTTTAGTAAACTCGACCTACGTAGCGCATACAATCTCGTGCGCATTCGTGAGGGGGATGAGTGGAAGACCGCGTTTAACACGCATCACGGACACTACGATTACCGGGTGATGCCGTTCGGCCTCACTAGCGCCCCCTCTGTTTTTCAGGCGCTAGTGAACGATGTCTTGAGAGAGATGCTGGAGAAATTCGTCTTCGTTTACTTAGACGATATTTTAATTTTTTCTCCGGATCTTCCCTCTCACATCAGACACATTAGACAGGTGTTGGAGGCACTTCTTAAGGCCCAACTATTTGTTAAGGTTGAAAAGTGTTCTTTCCACACCAGTTCCGTCTCCTTTTTAGGCTTTATTGTTGCTGACGGTAAAGTCCTGATGGATCCAAATAAAGTTGCAGTGGTTAAGAATTGGCCCACCCCTACTTCTGTGAAGCAGGTGCAGTGCTTCTTGGGTTTCGCTAATTTTTATAGGAGATTTATCCGCAATTTTAGCTCAGTAGCGGCTCCTATCATAGCCCTCACAAAAAAAAAATCATTTCCCGCTCGGTTTCAGTGGAACTCCAGGGCGGAGACCGCTTTTACTGAACTAAAAAGGAGGTTCTGCTGCGAGCCCGTTCTTGCTACTCCCAATCCCTCCCTTCCCTTTGTGGTGGAGGTCGACGCTTCGGAGCTGGGGGTTGGGGCCATTCTGTCTCAGCATTCTCCGGTGGACCGCAAGCTTCACCCATGTGCATATTTTTCTCGTAGCCTTACACCTGCCGAGAGAAACTACGACATTGGTGATCTGGAACTGTTGGCGGTCAAATTGGCGCTGGAGGAGTGGCGTCATTAGTTGGAAGGAGCTGAGCATCCTTTTACAGTCTGGACTGACCATAAGAATTAGCAGTATATTCAACAGGCCAAAACGCGCAATTCGCGACAAGCCCGTTGGGCGTTGTTTTTTTACCAGATTTAATTTTATCCTTACCTATCGTCCCGGGTCAAAACATATTAAACCTGATGCGTTATCACGCATTTATGACCGGTCGGATAAGGAGTCACGTCCCAAATCTGTGGTTCCCAGTTCTAGTATTGTGGCCCCTGTTATGTGGGCCATTGAGGCGGCTGTGCAGAAGGCCCTGCGTTCTGATCCCGGCCCAGGAGGGGGTCCGCTTCACTGCTTGTTTGTTCCCCCTCGATTGAGGTCGCGTGTCCTTCAGTGGGGTCACACTTCCCAGTTAGCGGCTCATCCGGGCATGCACCGGACTAAGGAGTTTGTCTTACGTCGGTTTTGGTGGCCCAAGCTCGAGAGTGATGTGCGGGAGTTTGTCGCGGCACGTGCTATTTGCGCCCGTAATAAGGGTTCACGGCTTCCCCCTTCGGGTCTCTTGCGCCCCCTGCCCATTCCCAGGCGTCCCTGGAGTCACATCGCCCTCGACTTCGTTACAGGCCTGCCACCTTCGCATGGGAATACGGTCATCTTGGTTATAGTTAGGGCTGGGTATCGGTACTCGATACCTTGTAGTACTGGATCGAAACAAACCGATACCAAGTAGCATCGAAACGTCTTCAGTCAAACCAGTACTTCATTCGATCCTTTTTGTATTGAGATCTAGGAAAAAAAGACGTTGTAATATGGTCCAATCACCGCAAGCGTTCTTCAATTTAATGCGACGCATGATTGGCCCATTACGGCAGACAGCTACAATCCGTCTGGTGAAATATCGACTGCAACTGCTAGTTGTCGACGTGCGTTTAGCAGGCTAAAGTAATGCCACCAAAACGCTCGAAAGTGTGGCTACACTACACGCCTATGGTGTATGGGAATAATAAATGCGAAAAATGTGGAAAGATAATCTCAGGAGCAACTGGGAATACGAGCAATATGATCAAGCATCTAATCACGCATGGCGAAAACTTCAGGGTGGAGAACTGCACAGTTTTCAAACGTTCGACACCTGCAGCGCCATCTGAGACGGACACGCCACAACTATCGGTTACCTCAGGTAAGATAAATAGTTAGTAGTTAGAACATTACTCGTCTTTTGTGTGAAAAACTTTTATTGAAACGAAAACGGCTTTGGGCAGGCTCCGGTAGGCAGGTTTGTGTGCTAGCTAGCTTGCTAGGTTTCACAATCTGAATGCGGATTTCCCCCATTACCTAGCTAGCAACCCTACAGTAATGTATTGCTTAGTGCATTGGTTACTTAGTGGTAGTTTTAACTTCTGTAGCAGCGAAATGTGTTTTGGCTAATGTTACTAACTAATTTATGCTTAATGTTAAGACCCCCCTAGGCCTACTGCCACCACAACTGCTACTGCTGATGTTGCCACCCCCAGCAGCAGCCTTGCCCTTGACACACCGTTCACATTAGCTGCAAATAAGGACTGTCTGGCCAGTGGCCACGGACTGAAAAAATGTGTAGTAGTCAGCCACTGTCAGTAGTTAGTTATATTGTAATAAATGCAATTTGATACTCAAACACTTTCTTGTAAAAAATTATTTGAATGTGGGAGGATTGATGGCATTTTACACAACTGAATGCTTCCATTCACATGATGGTTATGGAATGAAAAAAATGCAAAAAATAAATTCAAAGTATCGATTGAAGTATTCAATTGGTATCGGTATCACTTTAAGGGTACTGGTATTAGTACTGGTATCGTAATTTTTGAAATGATACCCAGCCCTAGTTATAGTTGACTGTTTTTCCAAAGCAGCTCATTTTGTCGCTCTGCCTAAACTGCCATCGGCACCTGAGATGGCCCAGCTAATGATAGACCATGTGTTTAGGGTGCACGGTTTACCTCTGGACGTGGTGTCGGATCGCGGGCCCCAATTCACCGCTAGATTCTGGCGTTCATTTTGTGCTCTGTTGGGGGCATCTGTCAGTCTTTCTTCCGGCTTTCTGCCGGAGACTAACGGCCAGACAGAGCGCACCAATCAGAGTATGGAGAGTACTCTCCGGTGTCTGGCCGCGGCCAATCCTAGCTCCTGGAGTCGCTTTCTTGCCTGGGCCGAATATGCGCATAATACCCTGCGCAACGCGTCCACGGGAATCTCTCCTTTTGAAGCTCAGCTGGGTTACCTACCTCCCTTGTCCCCTGAGCTGGAGAGAAATGCAGAAGTACCCTCCGCCGGATTCTTCGTGCGTAGGTGTCGAGCGGTCTGGAAGCGCGTACGTGCATCGTTACTGCGCGCTTCAGCTAAACAGAAAGCGGTGGCTGACAGGCACCGTCGTCCGGCTCCCTTCTACCGGGTGGGTCAACGGGTGTGGCTTTCCACACGGGACCTGCCGTTGCGAGTTGAGTCCCGCAAACTCGCGTCTCGATTCGTGGGCCCCTTTAAGATCGTGCGGAAACTTAACCCGGTCACGGTACGTCTTCAGTTACCATCTTCCATGCGCATTCACCCTACCTTTCATGTCTCACGCTTGAAACCGGTACTTGTGAGCGCCCTCACTCCGGTTGACAAGCCGCCTCCTCCTCCTCGATTCTTGGAGGGAGGTACGGTGTACACTATTCGGCGAATTTTGGCCGAGAGAAGGGTGGGCAGAGGGTACCAGTTCCTGGTGGACTGGGAGGGGTATGGTCTCGAGGAGCACTGCTGGGTTTCATCCAAGAATATTTTGGACCCCACTCTCATTAGGGACTTCCGAGACAGCAAAGCTTAGGGATCATCTGGTACCGTCCCTTAGTTGGGGGGTACTGTCATGGGTAGTGGCTGTCTCTTTTTGTTTTTTCTTCCGCCGTCCCGGTGTTTGGATCTCTCCAAGTCATTATCTCCTACACCTGTCTTTGGTTTCCATCGGCTATAAATAGAGCTTGACTTCCGCTTTCCGGTGCTTCTAGATTGACGTTGCAGTAGGACTAGAAAGCCGGTATAGGGTTTATAAAAAGAAAAGAAAGAAAACAAAGAGCTGTAGTTACAGGCTTACTATTTTGGTTCATTTATTTTCAGTTCTCGACCTCTGATATACGCAGATCAATTAGTGCGTGAGGTCATTTCTTTGGTTGTTAGTTTCTCGCTGTTTTAGCGAATCTCCGCCTCCGTTTGAGGTTGTTTTGAGTTAGCCTTGTGCTAGGGAAGTTTTGTTTCCGCTTTCCCTCTTTCTTGCCCAGGCAAGAAAGCGTTCTCCTTTTACTAGTGCGGTGTAATTCCGCCTCTGTGGCGTATCTAAACTAGATACGCTTTCTGTATCCTTATCTTTCGCGTTTGGTTCTCTATTTTCTAAACCCAAACCTGACACATGCTACCCTATACATTTCAGGCCAAAATATGACTCATTGTACATGTTTTATAAAGCCATTTCTGCTCATTTTCATGAAGTGAACCAATAATGTGTTGTATAAATACAATGGACAATATTTAACCGTATTATATTATGTTAACATTTTACTGCCATTTGTGTTAAGGTGTTGTTATGGGTCAAAATAAAAAAAACATAAAAGTTCCAACTATCTTTTTGTACGTATTTCCTAATTCTCTCGGATGTTTTAAAGGTGTTTGTTGAAGGAAATCACCAATTTGAAATTATACAAAAACAAAAAGTCATTTTGACCGTAAAAATGGGATGGTTAAAGACTGCTGCAACATCAGTCAATTGTCACAGACCAGTGTAGATATGTATTAATACCATGCTACAGACATACTACATGGCCAAAAGTATATGGAGACCAACTCATCCAACATCTCATTCTAAAATCATGGACTCCTCAGGAGTTAACCCTTTCCTTTGTTGCTCCAAATCCTCCATTCTCCAGGGAAGGCATTCCGCTAGATGTTGCAGCATTATGGATTGGGTTATGATAATGGTTAAAAACACAAGTGCTCATGTTGAAGTTCCATTAGGTTATGATTATGATAGCTAGGAACTAGCTATGGAGCTAGCAAAAGCATTAGTGCAAAGATTGGTCAATGATTTTGGATTACCCAAATTTTGTATGATATTTTTTCTGGGAAATCATTTTTTTCATAATTTCAAACTTGAAACACATATATATTCTTTTGTTTAATTGATGGTATTTTAATTGTTTTTCATTCATAATAATATAATTCACACAAAGGTTTACTGTTAGGAATATGGTGTTAAGTTTGAGACAACATTAGGGTTATGTTTATGAGCTAAGGAAAGGATTAGGTGATTTTGGAAGATTTCTGATTTTTTTGACTAATTGTGCGTGAGTCTTGTGTATGTGTGTGTGTTTGTGTGTGAATCTGTCTGTGTGTGTGTGTGCATATGTCTGTGTGCCAGTGTGTTTGTGTATGTGTGTGTATGTGTCTGTGTGTATGTCGGTTTGTGAGTGTGTGTGTGTGTGTGTGTGTGTGTGTGTGTGCTGGTGTGCGTGTGTGTGTATCCATGACACTATTGACTTTTTATATTTTTTTCAGTGAAATACATTTTTCATAAAAAATGACTTCAAACACATGTAGTTGTTTTTATTTTGGTGAATGAATGATACTTTTCTTGACATATTGACGACACAAAACTAGGTTGTCCAGCACTGTGTCTCCCACAAAGTTGTAATGAAAACTCAGCCTATGCTATTGATTCTGTTATTCCAACTTACCCGATATAATTACCATATACGGTCACCTCCAAAATGACTGGCACTCTCAAATGAGCAAAAAAGGCACAATCTAGAGGGACACGCCAGGATCTGAAAACACTCCCCTTCTCATCTCCCTCTACTGGTTACACATATCAGCTCACAACACATTCAAAACCTTGGTATGTCACTCAGGATTTTTTTCAGTGACATACATTTTTCATAATTACTTACATTCAAACACATTGCATTTCTTTTGTTGAATTGATGATATATATATATACACCGTTCAAAAGTTTGCGGTCACCATGGCATAGGCCGCGGAACGCATTTCGAACGGGTAGGGCCAAGAATGACGTGACGTCCCCGCCCCCCCCCCCCCCCCTCCCAAGCCACACTCGTAACGCATAACTTTATTTATTATTGTTATTTATTATTGCCGTTTTTATTTGTCCTGATTATAGCCTACACTTGAGTCACAATCAAATAGTATAATATGCATTACTTAATCAGTATGATTAGAAAGCATAAATCATTTGACACATCAAGTCCAGTTGCATAGGATTAAAAAATGTCAACGCTCACCACCCCGTCTTAAACGTTCCCAAAGAAGTTCCTCCGTCTCTCGTTGTGCTGGATGAAGTCACTGGCAATGGCGAGACTACATTGGCCAAAGCATCCCTGTGTGTGTGGCTGCACATCAAGTCATTGAGTCTCCTTTGAGTCATTGTTGACCTTAGATAAGTCTTCATACGACGAAGGGTTGAGAAAGACCTCTCGGCGCTGGCAGTTGACACGGGAATTGTATAAAACAATTTCAACAGCCTGTGTACATCTGGCAATAGGGTTTTCGCTACCGGAGCAGCATTCATTGCCGATGTTACTGATGCTACCGTTGTGACGGTAATTCCAGACGTTCGGATCGCATCTGGTATTTACTACTTTCATGTTTTCGAAAAGAATGTGCAGAATTTTTCCAATTTTGAAATCCAAGCACTGAAAATGCATTCTCGTTGGTTTTGCTTAAACCCGAACCGAGTCCTTTCATTGTCCAAAAGCGACATTGTGTGCAGAAAAGTTTTGCTCTTGTTTGACACAACGTTAGCCATCTGTGGTCCTGGAACGACTGGGGTTGAACAGACCGGTTTATTTGAGAGGTCCCTTCTCCCTGTACCCTTTTTGTACCTGCGAGAACAGCAGGGTGGTCTGGTTGACTGGACTTTGAGAGATCCCTGCAGCACTCACTGGAACAGTGGACTTCTGCGAGGCTCGTAACGTTAGAGGTAGCGGCAGAGGGTCGAACACTAGTTGGAGCACTGACAGTTGTGGGGCTAATTAGCTATTCTACTGCTGGTTCCTCAAGCTCAGAGGGCTCATTGTCAGCTGGGGTGAGGCTCGTAATGTTGGAGGTAGCGGCAGAGGGGCTAGTTGGAGCAGCGACAGTTAGAAATTCTACTTCTGGTTCCTCAGAGGGCTCATTGTGGGCTGGAGTGACGGTGGTTGTCTCAGCTACCTTGGTTAACTTTGACCCGAAGAAATCAGTTATTTTTCGACGCTTCATCATTCAATTTAACGTTACTATTGCTTAAAGTTTAGCGAACACACTAACAGTTAGTCTACTTACATAGAGCGCTGGTATTTTGTTCTGTGAAATTCACGTTCGCGTGACGCTAAGCTCACGTGACACAAATAACCAAGTCAATCATTAGGAAACAGAGTTTGTTGCTTGTGATAGGCTACGTACTGTACGTAGGCTTACAGCTAGTGGAAATTAGCCCGGGAAGCACGCAAAAGTGCAATACATTAAGAATGTAACGTATTTGCTGCTTATAGATTTGAATTTTTACACGTTTATGTTTGATGCACGCCAAAAGTAGACTGCGGTCAAGCTATCGCGGGTTCGGAAAATGACGGTCAAGCTATCACGGCTTAAAATTTTTGTTCGCAAATATACAAGAGATTACGTCTGTAACGTCGTCATGTGCTGCGTTTGCTGGAAATTAAATTGCTCAGAGAAGCAGCGAGTATTGGACAACGCAGAATTATTGCCTTTTTTCTTTATTTCGCAGAATTTTAAACGTTTACACAATTATGCTTTGCTTTTACAGTGGGGATCTTTAATAATTAAGCATCAAAGTTGGTACAGTTTGCTGTTTGAATGGGAAGAATCGCTATGTGTACCATATTGGAAGCCCAATAACTTGATCAAATCAAAAAGTTTGTTAATGAAAACACGATTACTATAAACTAGATGTGATATACTCTACGTACAGTGAATATCAGAAAAAGTTGTTGTGGGAATTTTTAATAATTAAGCATCAAAGTTGGTACAGTTTGATATTTGAAGGGTGAAAACTGCTATGGGTACCATATTGGAAGCCCAATAACATGATCAACTCAAAAGAAAAGAAACGCCAGAGCGACAAGCCACCTTCCCCTCAGACCCTTCCAAGCTGACCCAGAGCCGGTTGCGGCACACCACCGTGGTGGAAATGTGCCCGGCAGGGGACGGGTCCAGCCTGGGGACGGTCCCGCGATGGGATCCGCACGGCCCCAGCACGGCTGACCTGGCCCGCCGAGTTGAATTGTTGGAAATTCCATTTGTCATACCTGTAATAATATGTATTGATTATATTTGAATATGTATCACCTGTAAACTATATTACCTGTGATAATATGTATTGACTATAATTGAATATGTATCACCTTTAAACTATATTACCTGTGATAATATGTATTGATTATATTTGAAAATGTATTATGAGCACTCAAACACATGGTGAGATATATATATGGAATCACATCACATTGTGTGAGCACAAAACACAGAAACACACTCACTGTCTATAAAAGCAGTTTCCTTCAGAAAGTCCAGAGAGTCTGATAAGATGATAAGATGTTCCTAAAACAATGATTGTGTTGGGAGCCTTCCAAGGCGTTCCTAGGCAACACTTATTTTCAGACACCCAGAGTCTGACCCACCTGGTTTCAGTACAAAATGAGCACAGAAACACATAGTGATATATTAATTAAAATGCACTTTCATAGAATACTATAGAGTTAATAAAAGTTCTTATTTGTCCTGAAAATAAGAACTGAGGCAACAGTTATTTTTTGTACCTTTCAAAAGGTTTGATAAGAAGTTGGGTACTTTCTAAAAAACAACAGTTATATTGTGGTGCCCTAGTAGATAGTGTCAAAAACAACCAGGGTCTGATAGGGGGGGTTTGCTTAGGCCTCAAAAACAGGCAATGCCATGGGAGGGGGCACACGGAGCTGGAGATGGGTGACTGGGAATCTGCGGGGGAGAGTTTGAGAGCTCTCCTCATTGGGCGGAGCCGGGTGGTTGAGAACCACCACTCCCACCACTCCACAGAGTTAGCCAACTGTCTGCTCATTGAAAAGGTAAAGAGAGCACTAGATAAAGACACATACGTAGGTGCTGTCTTCCTAGACCTTAGCAAGGCTTTCGACACCGTCAACCATAATGTCCTCCTAACCAAACTAATTCACTTCAACTTCTCAGCTGTTACAATAGAGTGGTTGAGATCCTACCTATCAAACTGAAAACAATGTGTCACGGTCAATGGCGCCAAGTCCCCCTACCTAGACAACCCAGTAGGTGTCCCTCAGGGATCAATCCTTGGGCCCCTACTATTCTCCCTATACATCAACGACCTGCCAGATGTGTGCCCCGAACTCAATGTACAGATGTATGCTGATGACGCCGTCATCTACATACAGGGAAAGAACATGGAGTCGATTACACCTAGGCTCACATGCGCACTAGACAAGGTCCAATGCTGGCTAAATAGCACCTGTCTGCTACTAAATACAAAAAAGACAGTATGCATGTTCTTTAGCAAGCGTCCAGTAAACATTGAGCGGTCCAATGTGTTCCTGGGGAAGGAGGGAGGGAGAGAGGAACTAGAACTAGTCTCCCACTTCAAATTCCTCGGGGTCATCCTAGACTCCAACCTGATCTTTAAGAAACACATCAAGAAAGTGAGGAACACAATCAACTTCAACCTATCCAATTTCAAACAAATCCGGCCCTCCCTAACACTAGATGCCGCGAAGACATACCTACACTGTATGGTCTTCTCTCACATTAATGACTGCCTACTAAACTGGTCATTCACTGGTGTCACAGTCATGAAACCCATAGAACAGCTCTATAACAGAGCAATGAAGGTATATGACAGGAAACCACATTCACACCACCACTGCAAAATCCTGGAAAAACATCAACTCCTAAGTTTTGAAAACCTCAGACGCTTTAGAAGCGCCTGCTTTATATATAAATGCTTGCATAGACTAGCCCCCCCTCCTGTCAAGGAGTTCATCCATGAGAAAAGGAACACTGGATTTGGCACCAGGTCAGATACCAGAGGGGACTGTGAGGTCTACTCCAGAAAGTCAGTCTTTAGTACCAATGTTTTGTCCATCAAGGGAAGTAAAACCTGGAACAGCCTTCCAGTCCCCCTAAGGGAAAGTACCACCCTGTCCACCTTCAGAGGCTAACTCAAGAAATGGCTGTTAGACAGCCAAATATGTAGTCATTAGCGGCCCCTGGACTGTCCCTAGGGGCCTAAGTGTCCCTGTGTTCTGCACATCCCTATTGCCATTGTATTGTCAATGCCCCCATCACATTTATACATCCCTGTTGCCCATACATTGTCACTGCCCTTATTTATTTCCCCCTAGTGATATCATATTAAATTGAACTGATGTTTCGAGACCCATCTCTTGTCTCATGTCAATGATGTTAGTGATGTAGCACCGTTAGTGATGTTATGAAGTTAGTGATGTTAGTGTAATGCTAGTGTTAGTTATATTGTACTGAATTAATGTCATGTCAGTATTGTCATGGCATGTTAGTGGTGTTAGTGTTGTTAGTGATGTTGTGTTGTCAGTAATGTTGTAAAGTTAGCAATGTCAGTGATTGTTGTACTGAATGAATGTTTTCGAGGTCCGTCCCTTGTTTTATGTCAGGACTACGGGTGGAAATTAGCCCCGTGCTATACCCGGCATATTTACGTCCCTATCATGTTATGATGTTACAATGCATACTCTCATGTGAATGATGTTCATCAATGTGCACAGTCCTAAATAAACAAATCTTAATCTTAATCTTAACCCAGGTGTGACCCAGATACAATCCAATAGGAGTAGGCCCTACGAAGAAAAAGTTTGGAAAGTTCTCGAAGAAAGGCGGAGATGGAGATGGCCTGTGTCTGTATGGTCAAAGGGGTCGGAGGAGTCACCTGATGGGCAAAGATGGGCGGAGAATGGGATGGACAAACTGATAAAGAAACTGTATAAAAATGAACTGTAAACAAGTAATAGAGTGAAATCTCTCTGCGGGGTTCACGCTAGACTTTTGAATTTGCGGTGTAAGGAATAAAAGTCTAGAAGTCTCTGAAATTCTGTCTCACCCTCTTTGTTTAAACACTTGAGAGGTAAAGTTGAAAACTCTGAATTTCTGAAAAGAACTCTGAGAGATATTTTCACTTGAAATCCACAACAGAATCCTCCGAGCGGACTGTGCAGACTCCACCCGTTTACCTCTCAACACTTTCACACCCTCTTGAACTTTCTTTTCAAAGGTCTTTTCAACTTTCCCTTACGGTCTCGTGCCGGTATTTAGCCTTAGATGGAGTTTACCACCCGCTTTGGGCTGCATTCCAATGGTTTTGGATTTTGCAAAATGCAGTAAATGCAGTCTTCGAACCTCCGACTTTAGTTCTTGATTCATGAAAACATTCTTGGCAAATGCTTTTGTCCGTCTTGCGCCGGTCCAAGAATTTCACCTCTAGCGGCACAATACGAATGCCCCCGGCCGTCCCTCTTAATCATTGCCCCAGTTCGGGAAACCCACAAAATAGAACCGGAGTCCTCTTCCATTATTCCTAGCTGCGGTATTCAGGCGACCGGGTCTGCTTTGAACACTAATTTTTTCAAAGTAAACACTTCAAACCCCAGGCGGGACACTCAGTTAAGGAGGGGGCGCTGAGAGGCAGTGGCTGGGACCAGCTCGATCCCAAGATCCAACTACGAGTTTTTTAACTGCAGCAACTTTAATATACGCTATTGGAGCTGGAATTACCGCGGCTGCTGGCACCAGACTTTCCCTCCAATGGATCCTCGTTAAAGGATTTAAAGTGTACTCATTCCAATTACTGGGCCTGGAAAGAGTCCTGTATTGTTATTTTTCATCACTACCTCCCCGAGTCAGGAATGGGTAATTTGCGCGCCTGCTGCTTTCATTGGATGTGGTAGCCGTTTCTAAGCCTCCCTTTCCGGAATCGAACCCTGATTCCCCATTACCCGTGTTCACCATGGTAGGCACAGAAAGTACCGTTGAATGTTGATAGGGCAGATATTCTAATGAAACGTCACCGCCACGGAGGGCCAGCGATCGGCCCGAGGTTATCTAGAGTCACCAAAGCGGCCGGAGCGACCCTCGGATGTGTTTTGGATCTTATAAATGCACGTATCCCCTGGGGAGGGTCAGCGTTCGTCGGCATGTATTAGGTCTAGAATTGCCACAGTTAGCTAAGTAACGTTGGAGCGATCAAAGGAACCATAACTGATTTAATGAGCCATTCGCAGTTTCACTGTACTGGCCGTGTGTACTTAGACATGCATGGCTTAATCTTTGAGACAAGCATATGTTAATGGCAGGATCAACCAGGTAGTCGCCTTTGAGAAAATGAAGAAAAGCGCCAGGGGTGCGCTTCGGGCGGATCGGGACCGGGTAAGGCAGGGCGAAGCGAGGGTGGTCCAGAGACCCTGAACCGACCGGCCTCCCTTCCGGGATGTGGTTGGGTCGCTTCGGGAGGTTCACGGGGCATCTCGGTCTCACTCTGGCTCAGTGGGGGCAAAGGTGGGGGCCGGAAGGCCGGTGGCTCTTGCCCGCCCTGCGAGGAACAGACTCGGGTGCCAGGAACCGCTCACGCATAAGCCGGGAGACCCAGCGCATTAGGGCCCTGACAGGGCGGGTATAAACATCCAGTCCGTCAGGATAGCGAGAGGGGTTTGCTATGGAGATCAAAACCGAGCTATGCTGCGAGATTTCCCCCCTTGGATGGGGACTTCCAGCCATTTATAGTTTATAGAAAATAGTTTGCTCCTGGAGCTCAAAACTGGGCTACGTGGCCTGGGGAATGCCTTCTTGGTCCTCAAAAACCTCTCCTATATATCCGCCTGCACCCGTCTGGATACCCTGAACCCCGGCCCATTGCTCGCAATGCAATGAAAATCCCGGTTTGCGGACCTTGTGTCACTTTTTGTGCCGGGGGTGACCAGTTGATCAGACAACTAGTCACCCTCAGAGGGTTTTTCGCCTTATTTTTTTTTTGTCCCTCGCGGGTGACCAGTTGTCTGAGCAACTGGTCACCCACAGATAATTACGGCTGTTGCCGGGCCCAGGAGCTGACCACTGCCTCATCCATAGCCTCATCGGAACTGGGAGGGTCCCCTGAACTTGTGGATACCGTCGGCTAAATCGAACTGCGAGTTCCAGAGCTGGAGCCCAGAAAGCAGTTTATTTGCAGAATTTCTTCAAAAACCCGGGCTGGAGATTCTTAGCTATTGCCGGGGCTCGCAGCATAATGATAGGAAGAGCAGACAAAGAAAGAACAAAAAGCGATGTCGCTATGGCCGCCACAAGCCAGTTATCCCTGTGGTAACTTTTCTGACACCTCCTGCTTAACACCCAAAAAGTCAGAAGGATTGCGAAAGCCCACTTTTACGGTCTGTATTCATACTGAAAATCAAGATCAAGCGAGCTTTTGCCGTTCTGCTCCACGTGTCCCCATGCTCCACGGTTTTCCCTCTTCACATAGCAAACTGTACCAAATTTGATTTGCTTAATTATTAAAAGTCCCCACAATAAATTTTTCTGTTATTCACTGTACATGGACTATAGTACACCTATTATATCGTAATAGTGTTTCTTTGAACAAACTTTTTTATTTGATCAAGTAATTGGGCTTCCAATATGGTACCCATAGCGGTTTTCCCATTCAAATTGGAAACTGTACCAATTTTGATGCTTAATTATTACAATTTCCCACAACAACTTTTTCTGATATTCACTCTACATAAACTATTGCACACCTAGTCTATAGTAATAGTGTTTTCATGAACAAACTTTTTGATTTGATCAAGTTATTGTGCTTCCAATATGGTACCCATAGCGGTTTTCCCATTCAAATAGCAAACTGTACCAAATTTGATGCTTAATTATAAAAAATTCCCACAACAACTTTTTCTGATATTCATTGTACGTAGAGTATAGCACATCTAGTTTATAGTCATCGTGTTTTCATTAACAAACTTTTTGATTTGATCAAGTTATTGGGCTTCAAATATGGTTCACATAGCGATTCTTCCCATTCAAACAGCAAACTGTACCAACTTTGATGCTTAACTATTTAAAATTCCCAAAACAACTTTTTCTGATTTTCTCTGTACGTAGAGTATAGCACATCTAGTTTATAGTAATACTGGTTTCATTAACAGACTTTTTGATTTGATCAAGTTATTGGGCTTCAAATATGGTTCACATAGCGATTCTTCCCATTCAAACAGCAAACTGTACCAAATTTGATGCTTAATTATTAAAAATTCCCACAACACCTTTTTCTGATATTCACTGTACGTAGAGTATATCACATCTAGTTTATAGTAATCGTGTTTTCATTCACAAAATTTTTGATTTGATCAAGTTATTGGGCTTCAAATATGGTTCACATAGCGATTCTTCCCATTCAAACAGCAAACTGTACCAAATTTGATGCTTAATTATTAAAAATTCCCACAACAACTTTTCTGATTTTCACTGTACGTAGAGTATAGCACATCTAGTTTATAGTAATCATATTTTCATGAACAAACTTTTTGATTTGATCAAGTTATTGGGCTTCAAATATGGTTCACATAGCGATTCTTCCCATTCAAACAGCAAACTGTACCAACTTTGATGCTTAATTATAAAAAATTCCCAAAACAACTTTTTCTGATATTCACTCTACATAAACTATTGCACACCTAGTCTATAGTAATAGTGTTTTCATGAACAAACTTTTTGATTTGATCAAGTTATTGTGCTTCCAATATGGTACCCATAGCGGTTTTCCCATTCAAATAGCAAACTGTACCAAATTTGATGCTTAATTATAAAAATATCCCACAACAACTTTTTCTGATATTCACTGTACGTAGAGTATATCACATCTAGTTTATAGTAATCGTGTTTTCATTAACAAACTTTTTGATTTGATCAAGTTATTGGGCTTCAAATATGGTTCACATAGCGATTCTTCCCATTCAAACAGCAAACTGTACCAACTTTGATGCTTAATTATTAAAAATTCCCACAACAACTTTTTCTGATTTTCACTGTACGTAGAGTATAGCACATCTAGTTTATAGTAATACTGGTTTCATTAACAAACATTTTGATTTGATCAAGTTATTGGGCTTCCAATATGGTACACATAGCGATTATTCCCATTCAAACAGCTAACTGTACCAACTTTGATGCTTAATTATTAAAAATCCCCACAACAACTGTTGTGGATACTGGATCCAAACCTGTCTGATTATGCCAAATTTGTTGTGGATCTCCGAGTGAAAATATCTCAGAGTTGTTTTCAGAAATTCAGAGTTTTTCAACTTTACCTCTCAAATTTCTCTAAGTGTTTAATCAAAGAGGACGAGGCAATAATTCTCAGAGAATACTAGACTTTATTTCATTAAATATACAACAAAAGTCCAGCGGAGTGCCCCCGCAGAGACTATCAAAAATGCCAGACCTTATCCCATACACCGCACGATCAAGGTCTTGCCAGAGACACTCCCCTCGCTGGCTGGCTGTGCCCCTCCGCAGAGACACTCCCAGGGCAGTGCCTCTCCCCAGAGACACTCTCAATTATTCTTGGTTTACAGTCCATCTTTATACAGTTTCTTATCAGATTGTACATCTCATTATTTGTCCATCTGACCTATTTGACCATACAAACACAGGCAATCTCTATCCCCGCCTTTCTTCGAGAACTTTCCTTTGTAGGGCCTACTCCTATTGGATTGTATCCAAGTGACACCTGGATTCTCAATCACCCGGCTCCGCCCCCCAAAGATAGCTTTCAAATTCCCCCCCCCCCCTGAGATCCCCAGCCACTCATCTCCAGCTGTGTGCCCCCCCCCCTGGCATCGCCCTTTAGGCCTGGGAACCATCTCTTATCAGACTCTGGTTTCTTGGCTACTATCCAAGTTCTTCTTCAACATTCCTGGACTGCTGACTGTGTGCAAAAACAACAATAGCTAATTAGTATATTGCAATGTGTTTTGTACTGAGCCCTGGCCGGCCAGACACCAGGTGTCCAGGCGCCAACTTCTCTTATCTTATCAGATTCTCCGAAAAACAGCAGCCCCTGACTGGCCCTCAGCTCCCTTTAGTCAGAGAGACAGAGAACATGTCTCTCTGCTCTTATAATATTTTACTGTGCTTATGAATGCATTTCTCTGTTCTTAATACATTTATACATTCTGTATATTGCTCTTAATACATTCATAGATACATATTCAAATATTATCAATACATATTATCACAGGTAATATAGTTTAAAGGTAATACATATTCAAATATAGTCAATATATATTATCACAGGTAATATAGTTTAAAGGTGATTCATATTCAAATATAATCAATATATATTATCACAGGTGACCAATGGATTTAATGGAATTCCCAACACAACTTTTTCTGATTTTCACTGTACGTAGAGTATAGCACATCTAGTTTATAGTAATCGTGTTTTCATGAACAAACTTTTTGATTTGATCAAGTTATTGTGCTTCCAATATGGTACCCATAGCGATTCTTCCCATTCAAACAGCAAACTGTACCAACTTTGATGCTTAATTATTTAAAATTCCCACAACAACTTTTTCTGATTTTCTCTGTACGTAGAGCATAGCACATCTAGTTTATAGTAATACTGGTTTCATTAACAAACTTTTTGATTTGATCAAGTTATTGGGCTTCAAATATGGTTCACATAGCGATTCTTCCCATTCAAACAGCAAACTGTACCAACTTTGATGCTTAATTATTAAAAATTCCCACAACAAATTTTTCTGATATTCACTGTACGTAGAGTATATCACATCTAGTTTATAGTAATCGTGTTTTCATGAACAAACTTTTTGATTTGATCAAGTTATTGGGCTTCAAATATGGTTCACATAGCGATTCTTCCCATTCAAACAGCAAACTGTACCAACTTTGATGCTTAACTATTTAAAATTCCCACAACAACTTTTTCTGATTTTCTCTGTACGTAGAGTATAGCACATCTAGTTTATAGTAATACTGGTTTCATTAACAAACTTTTTGATTTGATCAAGTTATTGGGCTTCAAATATGGTTCACATAGCGATTCTTCCCATTCAAACAGCAAACTGTACCAAATTTGATGCTTAATTATTAAAAATTCCCACAACAACTTTTCTGATTTTCACTGTACGTAGAGTATAGCACATCTAGTTTATAGTAATACTGGTTTCATTAACAAACTTCTTGATTTGATCAAGTTATTGGGCTTCCAATATGGTACACATAGCGATTCTTCCCATTCAAACAGCAAACTGTACCAACTTTGATGCTTAATTATTAAAAATTCCCACAACAAATTTTTCTGATATTCACTGTACGTAGAGTATATCACATCTAGTTTATAGTAATCGTGTTTTCATGAACAAACTTTTTGATTTGATCAAGTTATTGGGCTTCAAATATGGTTCACATAGCGATTCTTCCCATTCAAACAGCAAACTGTACCAACTTTGATGCTTAACTATTTAAAATTCCCACAACAACTTTTTCTGATTTTCTCTGTACGTAGAGTATAGCACATCTAGTTTATAGTAATACTGGTTTCATTAACAAACTTTTTGATTTGATCAAGTTATTGGGCTTCAAATATGGTTCACATAGCGATTCTTCCCATTCAAACAGCAAACTGTACCAACTTTGATGCTTAATTATTAAAAATTCCCACAACAACTTTTTCTGATATTCACTGTACGTAGAGTATATCACATCTCGTTTATAGTAATCGTGTTTTCATTAACAAACTTTTTGATTTGATCAAGTTATTGGGCTTCAAATATGGTACCCATAGCGGTTTTCCCATTCAAATAGCAAACTGTACCAACTTTGATGCTTAATTATTAAAGATCCTGTAGTATAAAAAATAGAATAATCCTTTCACCGCCCCGTCGGGAAGAGTCGGGATCACTCCACTACAAGTAATTGAAACTTTCTCCCAATTAGACACTAACTTCCAGAGTCTGGTATAACGTAATTTGTTGTATATAAATTCGCATGAATATACATACCCAGGCTGATCGGCTAAACATACACATATTAAACAATATTACAACACTCTCAATCACACAGTCCAGTCTTAGTCCGTCAATATCATGCTCACCCACAAGACGTAAACACCGTTCCGTTGATGACAGAGACAAAACAACACTAGCCCCGGGCCAACTCAGACGACCCCGTTATATGCATCTTTCAAACCACAACCCACATGGTCAAAGTTTGAAAGCGCCTCCCCCCTGGGGAATATATTCCACGGTCTGCAGCGGTCTCTGCTGGTCTTATTTAGCATTACAATTGGCCTTTGTCTTATATTATACTTTAAATGAAATAGCATGATTTAATTATATCAAAAACAGTCTGGCCATGGTCTGACCATAATTGTTAATTACCTAATAATACCCTGCTATGATGGGTTATATAATACTAGCTATAAACATTTTATTCTTATTCATCACAGGTATGTATAATTATAAACCAAGCATAAAACCTTCCTTTGTGATTTGAAACATTATCTACACTAACATATTATTTTATACTAACGAGTTGTGGGTGAAGAAAGATAACTTATTTTGTCACATGTATTTTATACTAAGTATTTGTTACAGACCAAAGGAAATGTTTTCCTTGAATCTACCAAACTCTATTAGCTGCTGAACCCACACACACACATTTCCAAGCCTAGGGGCCAGATGTCTTTTTAATGACCGGGCCTCAAGGCATTCTTGGGAAGATCCACACCCTATCTCTTCGGCCGATCTAGGACCATAAATGTGTCCCTTGTGAGGGTGTGTATGCAGGTGTGAATGGGTCCTTTTACCTCCTTATCAAGATACGTATATCATTCTGATGTTTGAATATACAAATGTAACTGAAATAGTCTCTGATTGTTCTACCATATGGCTTTTGCCTAAGAAATAGCTTTTCCCATCAATTCACTAACGTGGGGATGCGCACACATGTCCTTGATCTGCCAGTGTTAAAGATGAGCTCATTCTATGTGCCTGGCTCCGGACCATGCCCTACCCGATCACACAGATACAAATCACCGAGTTTGTTTTTCCTTCCCTGGCATGAATGTGTGCTCGTGAGTGCACGGTCATAAATTTGAAGTGTGCTGGTTGGGCCTCTTAGGGTGTCTTGGAATAGACACCCTTCCCACACAGAAAAGCATCTCCCTCCTTTGACACCATTATTTCATATAGAAAGTCCTACACATGATATATAATTATGTATAAATAATGAATAACCTATATTTTGACACAACATTCCCTCCTTTGAGCCTTCATAGGCTCATTTCCAGATTAGTCATTAATTTATACATATGAATTCAAAACAATTTTACCACTTAGTTCTAAACAGCTAATTGAGACCAACGTTCTCGCGGCCAGGAGTCCTCGATGCCTGACCGCCGCTTTTAACTGATCTAGCGCATGTTTAGCATAGGTACACAGAACATACATTTTCACTTTGATTTAAGATCGTACTAATTTTGATTATATATTCTCCATTATAATTGATTCAGACCTCATTGACTCGCTGAGACCTAACAATTCAGCAGGCTCCCAAATGGCCTCCCTGCTGCTTAAATGCTGCCGTTGTAAAACCGATTTGCCCAAGCGCCACTGACCAGTACTTGTGGGTAATATATTGCAATCTGCTCAAGCATGTCCCCCATCACATGCACTCTGTGGTCCCCTTCCACAGGAACTTCAGTCTTTGTTTGCTTTTGACAGAAGTGTATTCTTTGTTACCCACATTTTCCTAACCTATGGTGGTGAGGCAAATCACGGCCCTTATTTCACAACGAGATTCAGTGTGGTCAGATTCTTATAAAACACATACATACTTTATTCTAACACATCAACTTGCTACAATACGTGCAACTATATCTAGATCAGCCATGGGTTTTAGTGCACAAACAATAGAGGTAGTACAACATATTTTATCCACTAACATGAGATACTTTTACCAATATGCTGTCTTGTTTCTTCCACTTTGGTCCAAGTAGCCTCGGCGTTGGACCAGTGGACAAAGGAGAGGTTACTAGCACATCACTTAGCCACTGGTCTTTCTTTGGCAGATTGTGTAATGTCACTATGTGTGTGCTCTCTCTATCTGCCATTGATGAGGGAACACATGGTTCCTGATTGTGAAATTATCTCTTCGTGTGTGTATAATCAGTGTTTGTTCCCTTCAACCCAGGTGCTTTGCACACCGTAAAGGGTCATCACTGTGGAGAGGTTACCAGCACATTCGAAGCACAGTGATCTGGCTCCGCTTTCTTCAGGCAGCAAGGCGCCGTGCAGCCATCTCCATCCTCGGTCCAGACGTGCGCTGCATAGCTGTTCCAGAACATGGGGTCCCCCAATTTTCTGGCAGCCTGCGGATGGTGCTTCCAGCATTCCCATCCGGATTTCCCATGTCGTACGCCATGCTCGCAGAGTGGATTTCCAAACGGACAATCCACCGGGCCGCCCATGATATTCACTGGTCTACCGTACTCCACTTCGTTTTTGTTGGATCCCGACAGTATACTATTGACCATGATTAGTGTTGACAACTCCTCATATTGTGGGGCAGATGGCTCAGTAGCGGTCATCCACGCTAAGTCACCAGCTATGCTGACATTGTCCTTATTACTACCTTCAGGTTCCGTGGTGACTGTAAACTGCCCTGACACTGTTTTAGCGACAAATGATTTGATCAGTGGGATTACGCAGCATGTGGCAAACATAAATACCAGCAATATTAGTCCAGTAATCATCCCTATTCTTACCAGCATCCCTTTCCACGAGCTTATGTCCAGCCAATCCCACATATTGCTTCCGAAACCAGCATTATCCTTGACTTCAGTTCTCAATTTTCGTAGTTTGGTCATAGCGACCGTGAAGGAACCCTCTGGAGAGGTATTGTTTGGTATGAATGTGCAACATTGTTCTCCAAACATCACACAGACCCCTCCCTTTTCTGCCAATATCCAGTCCAACACCTGTCTGTTCTGCCAAGCCACTCTACTGGTGGCGTCTAATTGCTCGCCCAGAGCTGTTAATGCCTCATCCGTATAGTTAATAAATCTCTGCTGGTTGTAGTATATGTAGTTTATCCACTCTACGTTTTTGTTGGGTGTAACCCATATTAATATTGATTCAAAACCTGCCGCGATCTCATCTCTAGCTTTAAACTCTCTGGGTATACCGCGAGGTTGGCCTATAGCATCCAATGTCACACCTGGGTCCGGCGAATATGCTCTTCTAGTTCTACGATACCCCACCACCTCCAGAAAGTTTTCATTGGTATCTATTACAGTTATCTGCTGGGCCATCATTACTCGCACGCAAACACCTGACCAACCTACAGGGAGGGTAGGTAACAGACCTTTCTCTATGTCACACACCCACCACAGATCAGCCAGAGCCTTGGTTTGATTATATAATCGTGCAGCTAACCCCTGAGCTTCGCCACAAGGTGGTATTATCTCAGTTATGTCACAGGGCCCCTTGAATTCGCCTACCGGTACCGTTCCATTTTTTGCGTAGCATTCATATGCCAAGCCCGGGAACAACACTAACCTTCTTTTTCCTATGTCCGCCGCCGGACTATCTGTTACTGGCCATTTTTCATACTGTTCGCATCCTTCCCCCGACTTGTACTTAGTGGATCCTTGAAGCAGCATGCAAATATAGGGACAGTACGGGATACTGCATGGTCTCATGCAGTTATAATATGCTTCCCTACATTTGTCTGGAGTGCACGGCAGGATCTGGTATTCACACATAATTTGGCAATCACGTTCCTGGTTGTCATTCCATATGTTACATGTTGCTCTAGTGTATGGCACGGGTGCTATTTTTACTATAGGCTGTGCTGCCGCGCATAGGTAACATTCTTTTTTATTCATTTGTGCCACTGAAAAGTTTGCCCATTTATACCATGCATTACCTTCCGCCTTGTCCCATCTGTCCCTAATTAGTCCGTCTGTCTCCTGGTTCTTTTTCCTTCCCTCATCTGGATTTATCATGACCTTTGTCTCTCCTGGGCGAGTGTTTGTTGGGTCAGATCCCATAGGACGTGTCTCTACCATTAATAGCAGTATTACCACTATTACTCTTTGTGCGCCCCTCGCCCGTCCTGATTTCCCCCTATACTTCTTCATTTTGTCCACTCACTGAAAGTGTACCTGCCTCGTCCTGCACTGTCGTTACCTTCTGCAAGTCGTCTCTAACCTGCTGGAGTGTGCGTTCTGGTCCTGTTGTCTTGTTACAATGGTTCAGGTGGAACCACACGGTCCTACCTTCTACTTTCACCGAAGTGGGTGTGGCTAGGACCACCTTGAATGGTCCCTCTCTTCTGGGTTCGTTCCACTTTCTTTTAAATGACCTAATGTACACCCAATCTCCTGGGCGTACTTCTCCCAGTTCCTCCGCAATGTTACTTGTCCTTTCCTGTGTTGCTCCTTTTACCTGTTGGAAAATCGTCTTATGTATCACGGTTAAATGTCGCACATAGCTCGCCAGTTCTCTTTCGAGCTGTTCAAGAGGGGGCCCGTTGTACGGACCTCGCACAAATGGCATGGGCATTGGCCTTCCTGTTAGCATTTCATGCGGGGTTAGATGCGTGCTTCTATTGGTTTGCATTCGCATACTCATTAATGCTAGTGGTAGTGCATCTACCCAATTAATTTTCCCGCCTGCGCATATCTTAGCTATTTTTGCTTTTAATGTGCCATTTGCCCTTTCCACCATCCCTTGTGACTGAGGATGGTATACGCAACCAAACTGTTGCTTGATCCCCAACATCTTGGTTGTGGCTTTCATTATGTCATTCACAAAATGCCTTCCATTGTCGGAGCTTATTTTATCTGGTATCCCAAATCTGGGAAACACTTCTTTAGTCAAAAATTTCACAACTGCTACTGCGTCATTTTTGCTTGTGGCCGCTGCTTCCACCCACCTGCTGAATCGATCGACCATTACCAAAATGTATCTTTTGTTCTGGACACGGTCAATCATGTCCACAAAATCTATGACTAAGTGTCTGAAAGGTCCATCAGGTGGTGGAATGTGTCCTATTGGCGCTGAAAATGCCTTCCTGTTATTATATGAGGCACAGATCTCACAGTCATTTAGCATTCGATCGACCATGCTTGCCAGAAATGGCGACCACCAGGTTGTCTGAAAAACCCTAATAACCTCCCCCCTTGCGCAATGGGACCTACCATGCGCATATTTGATAATTGTTGGAACAAGGGAGAGGGGTGCCACAAAGTGTCCTTTCGGTCCTCGCCATAGTCCCTTGTCAGGGCCGTCCAGTGTTTTCACAGCGCCCCTTTTCAACCAAACGCTGATCTGATATATGCTGGCTGCATTCTGGACCTCTATTAGCGAGACAATGTCAGTTATGGGATCAGGGTCTTCTGCGAGTAAAAGCGCTACGCATGTCGACTCCGTTGCTGCCTTGCGGGCTGCCTCATCAGCCAAATTGTTCCCTTTGGCCACCAGCGTGTCTGTGCTCTGGTGTGCTGGGCATTTTATAATTGCCAGTGCTTTGGGCAGCATCATAGCTTGTAATAGGTCTGAGATTGCTTCCCCGTGCATGATAGGCGTACCGTCTGCCCTTTTGAATCCTCTTTGCTTCCAGATGGTACCATAAACGTGGCACACGCCATATGCGTAGGCTGAATCTGTGTATATATTCACGGCTTTCCCAGCTGCCAGTCGGCATGCTGCTGTTAGCGCTTTGATTTCTGCCAGCTGAGCGGAACATGGCTGCCCAATTTTTGTGGCTTGTATTTCAGCAAACGACGTACCATCCGTGCTTAGCTGCACCACTCCAAATCCAGCATGATTTCCATTCACATCCCTGAAACAGGACCCATCTACAAACAATGTAAGGTTCGCACATATTGGCGTATTGTGCAGGTCATCTCGTGCTTTAAGAAACGTCTGTGTTCTGACAACACAGTCATGAGGAGTGCCGTCATTGGGTAAAACCATTCTTGTGGCTGGATTAATGATTGTGCACCGCTGAATCGTAATGTCTGGTGCAGATAAAATCACTTCATAGCCCGTTTTTCTGGCTTGAGTCAAAACAAAGCGTGGGCTGGTCAACAGGGCATGCAATTGGTGTGACGTGTACAATGTCACAGAATGTCCCATTGTTATGGTCGCGGCCTTCTGATATGCAAATACCGCCGCAGCCAACCCTTGGTAGCATGGGGGTAGGCCTTGCTCCACAGAGTCCAGTTTGGTGCTATAATAAGCTATGGGCTGCTTACCCGTGGACGTGTCCTGCATCAAAACTGCACAGGCGAACCCAGAGCGTTCTGCAACGTATAGATGGAAGGGTTTGCCATAATCCGGATTCCCCAAGGCTGGGGCAGATTGCATGCATTGTTTTAAAGTCTGAAACGCGACTTCGCCCTCTTCCGTCCATATCAAAGGAGCAGTGCTACTGGTTTGCCCTGTTGCTTTGATCATTGACCGTAATGGTGAAGTGACAATGGCGTAATCACATATCCAAGGTCTGCTGAACCCCGTCATTCCCAGAAACGAAAGCAGTTGTCCCACCGTTTGAGGCTTGGGTATCTTTGCGACAGCTTCAATGTGTGCCGGTGCAACAAGTCTTTTGTCTCCACTCAGCTGTCTCCCAAGGTAGTCCACTGTTTGTTGGCAAAATTGCAGTTTGTCTTTGCTCACCTTATGACCTCCCACTGCTAGTGCTGTAAGCACCGCAATGGAGTCTTTCTCACACTGTTCCCTAGTGTTGCTGCATATCAGTAAGTCATCTACATACTGTATAAGAGTGCTTGGCAGGTCTAGATGTTGTAGATCTTGTGCTAACACTCTATTAAACACCGTAGGACTCTCACAATATCCTTGTGGTAGCCTGGTATAAGTGTATTGTTGATTCTCGTATGTAAATGCAAACAGATATTGCGATTCAGGTGCAATGGGTATACTAAAAAATGCAGAACACAAGTCAATTACTGTATACCACTGTGTGTCGGGTGGTATATTAGACAGTAATGTATGTGGATCTGGAACTACGGGTGCCTCTGTTTGGACAATAGCGTTGATAGCGCGTAAATCATGAACCAACCTATAATCATCTGAGTGCGGCTTCTTAATGGGAAAAATGGGGGTGTTACATGGGCTCTTTGTTTTCATTAATACTCCAGCTTTCAGCAGACCGTCAATTGTGGGCTTGATCCCCTCCATTGCCTGCTGTTTAATGGGATATTGTCTCTGGTATGGCAACCTTGTGCCTTGTTTCAATGTGATATGTACTGGCTGAGCAGAATGTACGCAGCCAACATCCGTCTTATGGGCAGACCATACTGCCTCTGGAATTTGTTGGAGCAATGTGTCGTCTATTGGTAGGAGTGCCATTTGAGTTGGAGGCCTATCATCCAACAGAATCCTTTCCGCTACCCCTTCATCGTGCGTTTTGATGGAAATCCGCATGTACTGTCGGTCTGAGGAAACATGAATGTACTTGTTTGCAGTAGGTAGCCATTCCAAAGTCCTGGAGGCTGCGGCTACCATTGGGCCTAAATGATGTGATTCCCATCCTTCGGCTACCAACAACGTCACATGTGGAAAAGAGTTCTGGACTTGGAACCATTGGCGCAGAGATGATGGCAAAACCATTGCAGCTGCCGCTCCTTGGGGTCCCAAGTATATAGCCTGACCTTCAATCTGAAACTGTCTTTGGTTTAGGACGTCATCCCAACACTCTTGGTAATCCGTATGAGTGCCTTGCTCGTCAAACATAAGTGTGCAGTGTAGTGGCATATGCGGCTTTATATCATCTTCAGACCTGGTGTTTCCCCACGGTGGCCGTGGTTTTTTACCCTCCTTGAACTGGTTTCGTATCCATGGGGCCCAGAGCTTCCATTGGTGTTTCAGCATGGAGTCTTGTTGATGTATTCGTAGCCAGTACACCATAGGCTGTACCAGTTGTTCTTGCTGTGGCCATATTGCCATCATTGAGCTTTGTAGATTGTCGGGGATGTCTACATATACCCCATCTGGTGTGCACATGATAGTGGCTTTAAGTGAACACAAAATATCTCTTCCCAGCAAGTTAACAGGAGTGTGAGCTGAGTACAACATAGGGGCAGTAACGATTCTGCCCGCAATTCGCATTGTTACTGGTTTTGTGAGAGGGATTATCTGTGGTTTCCCAGAGAAGCCAATTGTCTTAACTGATGAGCTAGAGAGGGGAAGAGCGGAGCCAGCTCTCCCAATGCATGAATAGGTAGCACCTGTGTCCACCATGAATTGGAAATCTTGCTGGTTTATTGTAACCGGCATCGTGGGTTCTTGCAATGGTTGGGACGATGCAATTGGTAACATTATTTCCCCTGTTGGCTTCTCTGGGCATCCCTAGTTACGCCAATTTCCTGTTGGTCCCCACTCATCAACGATAGGCCTATCCGCCTGCTGGGTTGTTTTGTACTCCCATGGGTTCGTGGGACATTCCCTTCTGCGATGTCCAATTCGGCCACACCCCCAGCATTCCTGGTCATTGTCTGGAGTTTGCGGTGGTGGGCCCTGACTGTAGCCTCCCCGTTGTTCTATTGGGTTCCTTCCACTGTTTTGATATACTCCCCCCCTTTGATTTCCTCTTCCTCTGTATTGTCCTCTGTATTGTCCTCTGTATTGTCCTCTTCCCCTACTGGTTGGCAATCCTCCTGGGTTGTTAACATACACATTGATGGGCGGGAGTTGTGGTGCAGGAGTATCTATTGGGTCTGTCATCATTGTTGCTCCCTGTGCTTGTGGGTTTTTTTCCTGTGGTGCTGATGTAATCACTTGGGCTACCATTGCGGGGACAGTCATAGTCTGGTCTATTACCACTAACTGGGCTTGGGCTTTGGTGCGATCTTTTTTCTTGAAATCTCCCACCTGTAATTGGGCAAGCTTGTCAGCTAACTGCTTACTTTGCACCTCAGCTGCTTGTTTGTCTTTTCGATGGATTGCCACATAGTGGACTATATGTTCCGCAAACATAGGCCACTCTAACTTCATCAGTCCCACTACCCCGTCCAACAGTGTCTGTACCTGCTGAGGCAGGCCCTTCTTTATCATTAGTTTGAACAGGGTTTGTGTTGTATATGTGTCATTCCAGTTTCCTCCTGTTTCCTCTCTCCATTTGCGTTGGTAGTTGGCTAAGTACGTTTGTACACTGTCTCCATCCTTTAGCATGTCTCCCTCCAGTTTTGATGGATCACAGCTATCCGGGTAGCGCTGTCGAAGCTCCTTCCACAGGACATTCCTATACCCGCCGAACGGGATGTGGTCAAAAGAATGCGTCTTACCCGCTTTGGACATGTTTGCCGCCGTGAAGATGTCTTGACTCGTATGCTTCCCAATAAGGTGCATTAGCAGCGCCTTGATGTCTCCTATTGCCAGTCTGACTCCTCCCGTTCCTTCCTCTAGGGCAGTTATCCATCTTCCAGCTCCGTCTGTGAGGGTTGGCAGTCGTCCTGCTAACCCCACCATGTCCATGTACTGCCACGGTGTGTATTGGGCCTGACCCCCTTTCAGAATTAAGGGGGCCATTCTTACTACATTTATTCCATCGTTCAGGTCTTCTTCCTGGTCTTGTTGTGCCTCCTTTTGTAGTTCCCATTGGATCTTAGCACTCTGTTCACTCTGTGGGGTTGAGGCAACTTGTCTTCTCAAGTGTTTGTTCCCACTTCTCATCGTGCGCCACGACAAGTCCTGTTCTTCCTCCATGTTCTGCTGTCTTTGCCTCTGTCCTGCTTCAATTAACTGCATGGCTCTGTCCGACTCATCCATTTGAATCTGACTTGACTCCAGAGAAGCTTGTGGACTCCTTTGTATGCGTTCCTGTCTTGCTTGTGCGCTACTTTCCTTTTCGACCCACAGTTCCCCTTGAACCATGCGTTTTACTTGACTTATGTGGGGTTGGCCCCCCTTCATCTTTTCTTTTTTTTCATTCCCGCTCAGGCTTTCTTCTGTCGAATCACGTTCTGAGAGAGAACAGTCCTCATAAAATGGTAGGGGGGAGGTTCTTCTTCCCTTGGATCTGACTGTAGGCGGACTTTGGGTCCTACTCTTATGTCTGTCTGTCATCTTGGCATATTCCTGTTGGCTCCTTCTGCGGTGGGTACGTCCCTCTTGTTCCTTTTCTGATATGGAGCACTCGCTTGTCAGTGCCTTCAGTTCTGAGGTGGAGGAACCTGCGCACTCTAGAGCCTTCAGGTCCTGTGTTAGGCTCCTATATGGTGGGGGTTTTGGTATTGCCCCTAGGCCCGTTGATTGTTGTGACTGAATCATCTGCTGCTGTTGCTCAGACACTGCTGGTTGATTACCTACATTAGCTTTTTGCACTATCAGTTTAATTGTACCTTTGAGTGGTGCAAACTCTATTTTCCCTTCTACTTCCGTTTCTTCTGGCTCTGTGTTCCCATCTGCTGTAAGGATGTATTGGCCTACTCCAGATCTTCTTGGGCCCTCCGGGTACGGTGGTGGTTTTAGTGTCGAGTGTGGCTTCCTCTGGTCTGTTTCTTTACCTTCCACCTGTTCTTGCTCTTTCCCTTCTTGTTTCAAGATACTTCTTATTGTTTTAAGTGACGCTCTGTATTGCTTCCCTTCTTCCTGGAACCAACCCATTACCTCATTCTCCCTTAACCTTTTACCTATCCGCTTGTCACTTAGGTCTTTGGGTTTGTGATGTTTAATGATTGCTTCTGTTTCATCGCAGCAGGTGGAATCAAAGGTACCCTCCAGCGGCCATTGTTGGCCACCAGTGGATCTTTTATTCCATTTTTTCATGTATTTTTGAATGTTTTTCTTCTGCTCTGGGTGGCGCTTAATTATTAAGTCCATGGGCGTCGTTGCCCTTAGTTCCATGACGCTTCTGCTCTTCTTCATTTTCCCTGCCAGTGCTCCCATATTGCCTTTTCTACTACCTACTTTAGGAAATTCTCGTTTTTCTTCTGATAGTGATATTATTTGATACTCATACGCTATGTAAATTGTCGCCACTTGGTCCAACAATAAGCTAAATGTTTCTGCAGTCCACAATTGTTGCAGTATCAATGCCCACCTTACTTCTATAAAATGTGCTCGAACCTGTTGCAGTTTAATCCACGCTGTGAGTTGTCCCAGTTTTGAGTTTGTTATTTGTGCAACCTGCTGAGCTTTCCTATCTCCGCTCTTAAAAAATGTTGCTGTTTTTAAAAAAAAAAAAATGTAAATGTATATATTTATTTATTAATTTATTTTTAGGTGTGTATTATAATAAAATAGTCAATGTTGTTCAAAATAGCCTTGAAATCCAAATTTTTCCATCTATGTGCATATTATATAACATAATGAAATAGCAACTGACCTGTTGTTTCGCCTTCTGATCAAGTCATGCCCCTAGTGGTGGCTCAGGAATCACGTATGCTTATTCTGGCTGCTGCAGCCCCCTCTGCTCCTGGAAGTTGGACAAATGTTAGGCGCCCAGCGTGGGGCTTCCTTAACCAAAAGACCAGCTAGATGAACGGACACTTATGAGCATTGACTGTCACGCGAGGTGAGGCCGCAGATGACCCACTCAGTTCCTGCCAGAAACAGAGAAGACACTTTATTAGTTTTTTATCCATTTATCAATTTATTTATTTTTATTTATTTTGGGCCTCTTCACCCGGAGCCCCTCTTCGCTGGCCCCTAACGGCCATTGTTTGTCCCATAAAATGCGCTTTGTAATGTGACTTTTTATTTTAACATTTTCTTTTATTTGTCCTTGACTATTACTACCACTTAAAATACTGTTTCAATACATGGGCCTACATGGAAAATGTATAATATAGCTTACAGTGGCCTATGTGATTTTGATTAGAAATGCTTGAACCGTTTTGCCTTCGGTAACGTTACACTGGGTGGACGTCAGATAACACCCACAGGCAGGCTACAGGGTTCGATCATTTTGTAAGATTGCAGGCTGCCTATATATATTATTATTTGTTTATTTATTTTTTATTTAATGTGAAACTAATTTAATGCTAATTTATTAGGCTACTGAGTAGCCCATAGCCTATGCAGAGAGTAGCTGATTCGGTTGACAATTTATGTATGCTACTGCGGTGCGGTAGCATGCAATTCATATAGGCTAGTCAGTTCCGTAGGATTCACTGAACTGTGGTAGTAGAGGTAATCTGTGGTCAGTGCAGTTCCTGACCGCTAAAGCGCACGCAAACACATGAATGAATCATTGAGAGTGATGATCCGGTACACTCCGTTAACTTTAAAGATGCGTTCAAAAACTTCGTTCGTTACTCTGTTCTATTCCACTCTATTCTCTGTTCACTTTAAACATAATTTGACTTTCCCGGGAAACTGTAAAGGTTCAATTCAAAGCAAGCAACGCAGACCCTCTCTCTGCATGGGATCAAATCGCGCATGCAGAAAATGGCCCTTAAAACGAATTGTAGCATTTTGCTTAAACATTTTAATACCCACTCTATTCTCTCCGAAACACCAATTACCTACTAGGTAGCAAGGAAACCCCGAACCAACATCACTAGCATGTTATTGGCAGCAATATCAATTATCAATGATATATTTTTTATGATGAACACATTGACTTTCTAATAGTAGTGACCATCGATATATTGAGTCGACATGGGAACATTACATAACTTCAATGAATTCATCAAAGTCACCATACTGATGACTGACATTTTTTTTACACTTTGACAGATTAAATCCAGATGCGCTTTCTTTGTTATAAACCCGTTAAAATTATTTTAGCGGTCGCTGCTGCCGGCTACATACTAGTACAACTATGTATGTATAGTCTATGTGTGTGGTAAGTGAATTTATTTATTTGAATTTAATTAAAACGTTCCAGTTGCGATGGGGAACATGAACAAAACGAATTTAGAATTCAGTTCACTTATTCTGTTCAAACTCGTCCTGCTTATTCAGGTGGTGCACGCTTGCTCTGTACGCGTGACTTTTTATATACCAGCGATGTGCACCAAAAACCCCTATTGGCAAGCTCCCGGGCTAGTGGAACACATTTGTGATACAATCTACAAATTGCAGGTTTTGTGGCAAACAACACATCTGCGCCAAGCATAACGCAAAGAAAGATTTCACAAGCGGTTGCGTTAATTTCAGTCTGGCGGTGCTCATCTACAATTGATATTCGTGCTGTGCCAATAATTTGTACTTCCTTGACATATACACCAAAGAGACCATTTGTCACCCGACTCCGGCTTGTCCGTATTTCAAATTTTTTGAGCAGGACAGTAGGTTCGCCCTTGTCCCAGTATGTCAGTAAGGAATTATACCAGTGGAAGTGAGGTATTGAAGAATCCTCCCAGTGCACCCACTCCCCTCTAAAGGGCAGTACACTCCTTATTTCCTCCACCACACGTCCAACTCGAACCTCCTGACAATGTGTATCATGTCCGCCCCCCCACCGAAACATTGTAGTTCCTACACATCCTTCTACATTATAAGTACATTTTACTGTTTGTACCACATCAGCCATTTTATTTTATTTATTTTACTTTAATCAACGCTGGCTACTATATATGGATTTTCACATTCACTTTCCCGTTCTGTATGCAGAATCTTCTAGATTTACAAAACTTAAAAGTTAAAATCTTTACCACAAATTGTTACCGAATCGTCAAACTTGTGTTACAAAATGAGCCTTTACTCAATTAATCTCTTACCCTTCCGTTATGGCATAACAGGTAACACTTTGAAGGACAAAAATACAGTTCGCTTACCATGGTAACATCACACTTCGTTTTTATTTATTTATTTATTTATTTTTAACCATCGGCTAAAACCTTCTCCACAGCAAATACGCTGTAGCCAATAGGCTATGCTATTTGCGCGCAATAAAACTGCTGCAGACCGTCTCGGCCCAGTATTGGCCCACAAGATGTCTGCGACCAAATCGAATCAACCCAAAAATAGAGAACTGAGTAGCACAGAACTCCAAGCCAGTCTAAGGACCAAGTTACAAATTAGTCCGTTTAGAATTCCATGAAAATACCTTGCAAATATGTATGATATCATAAAACACATTGACTATCACTTAAATTGAATCAATCACGTCCACTCCTTCTAGGTTGTCTTGACTTTTGCCACGATCCTATGCAAGTTTCCCTCACGTATAACTTCACCACGTATCTATCTGTACTATCCGTACAGTTCTGAAATAATTTCCCCGTTTTATTTACAGTTGTAATTGTGCAGCGGCCACTTCTCTGACCAGAACGCTTACGCCTGCATGCCTACTATAATTACGTTATGTGAACACAATTTTATATGAGATATACTTTCCGCTTATTACTATTTGTGTACACACACTTTTTACACTATTTCAGGCGGGTCTTCATTACGATGCGTCTGATCATAAGCTTCACAAATCTTATAGTACACTGAGATTATAACACAAGCTATTACAAATATATCATACATCGTAAATATGTGTTTCGGAGACACAGCAAATAATTATCACTTAAATCTTTTCCTTAAGTTCTCTCCTACATGAGCTATTACACTTCAAAACGAATGGCAGGATCAAATCAGGAGAGAGGTTTCTAGCAATTTTAACAAAATAAAACCAGTACTTGTTCCCACTTAAGATGTAAAGGGGGTTAACGCATTGCAGGTATTTTTAGCTTTACTTAACACCCGCTCTCTACTTCTGGGTTAAACAATTTACAATTATTTTCTTTTAAACTTACTCAGCTGATTTATCACTCATACACACCCCAACAGCGCTTGTTCATTCATACTCGTGTCGACACACATTCGTTCTTTGGCCGGCCAATACAGTAAACCCCATATTACTGTATAAAAAGCAGTTACCTTGACTGCTGTCTGGCCAGTACAGTAAACCCCATATTACTGTATAAAAGCAGTTCAGTAAACCTCATATTACTGTATAAAAAGAGGACTATCAGGCCACCGCGCGGCCTCCTACTTTTTGCTTATCAGACCAACGCGCGGCCTCCTGCTTTTTTATTTATCAGGTCACCGCGCGACCTCTTGCTTTTTTATTTATCAGGTCACCGCGCGACCTCTTGCTTGCTTTTTTATCAGGTCACCGCGCGACCTCTTGCTTGCTTTTTTATTTTATTTTTATTTTTATAATTTTAATTTATCAGGCCACCGCGCGGCCTCCTACTTTTGCAGTTTATTCCATAAAACAGTACAAAACACGCAACATTTAGATCAGCCTATCGTTAAGCCAGACTCTTTCTTACACTTCTTGTGTTTCTATATCAGAATTTTAATTAGGTTGTTTTGTGCACAGATTTTCACACAGGCCCCCCGCACTGGCGGACACACTATCTCTGAGAATCAACGATTACTAAAATACAGATTAAAGGTTCTGTTCACCTTTTTTTTTCTTGGCGCCCGTTGATCTGAGATTTTAGTGTGAACGTCCGCGCATTCAGGCCTGCTATCTGTTAGCACTCCAAAAGCTGGCTCGCCATTATGTAGTATAAAAAATAGAATAATCCTTTCACCGCCCCGTCGGGAAGAGTCGGGATCACTCCACTACAAGTAATTGAAACTTTCTCCCAATTAGACACTAACTTCCAGAGTCTGGTATAACGTAATTTATTGTATATAAATTCGCATGAATATACATACCCAGGCTGATCGGCTAAACATACACATATTAAACAATATTACAACACTCTCAATCACACAGTCCAGTCTTAGTCCGTCAATATCATGCTCACCCACAAGACGTAAACACCGTTCCGTTGATGACAGAGACAAAACAACACTAGCCCCGGGCCAACTCAGACGACCCCGTTATATGCGTCTTTCAAACCACAACCCACATGGTCAAAGTTTGAAAGCGCCTCCCCCCTGGGGAATATATTCCACGGTCTGCAGCGGTCTCTGCTGGTCTTATTTAGCATTACAATTGGCCTTTGTCTTATATTATACTTTAAATGAAATAGCATGATTTAATTATATCAAAGACAGTCTGGCCATAGTTGTTCATTACATAATAATACCCTGCTATGATGGGTTATATAATACTAGCTATAAACCTTTTATTGTTATTCATCACAGGTATGTACAATTATAAACCAAGCATAACACCTTCCTTTGTGATTTGAAACATTATCTGTACTAACATATTCTTTTATACTAACAGGTTGTGGATGAAGAACGATAACTTATTTGTCAACCAAATGTTTGTTGCAGAACAAAGGAAATGTTTTCCTTGAATTTACCAAACTATTAGCTGCTGAAACTGCACACACACACATTTCCAATCCTAGGGGGCCAGATGTCTTTTTAATGACCGGGCCCCAAGGCATTCCTTGAGAAGATCCACACCCTATCTCTTCGGCCGATCTAGGACCATAAATGTGTCCCATGTGAGTGTGTGTATGCAGGTGTGAATGGGTCCTTTTACCTCCTTATCGAGATAAGTATATCACTCTGATGGTTGAATATACAAATGTAACTGAAATAGTCTCTGATTGTTCTACCATATGGCTTTTGCCTAAGAATAAGCTTTTCCCATCAATTCACTAACATGGGGATGCGCACGCATGTCCTTGATTTACCAGTGTTAAAGATGAGCTCATTCTATGTGCCTGGCTCCGGACCATGCCCCACCCGATCACACAGATACAAATCATCGAGTTTGTTTTTCCTTCCTTGGCATGAATGTGTGCTCGTGAGTGCATGGTCATAAATTTGAAGTGTGCTGGTTGGGCCTCTTAGGGTGTCTTGGAATAGACACCCTTCCAACACAGAAAAGCATCTCCCTCCTTTGACACCATTGTTTCATATAGAAAGTCCTACACATGATATATAATTATGTATAAATAATGAATAACCTATATTTTGACACAACAATCCCCACTGTAAAAGCAAAGCATAATTGTGATAATTGTGTGAAATAAAGAAAAAAAGGCAATAATTCTGCGTTGTCCAATACTCGCTGCTTCTCTGAGCAATTTCATTTCCAGCAAACGCAGCACATGACAGCGTTACTGACGTAATCTCTTGTATATTTGCGAACGAAAATTTTAAGCCGTGATAGCTTGACCGTCGTTTTCCGAACCCGTGATAGCTTGACCGCAGTCAAAGTAGGGTTACCGGTTCCGCGGCCTATGCACCATGGCGTCCCTGTGACCATTGTTAACTACAGTGCTTTGTGTAATATAATTCACACAAAGGTTTACTGTAAGGAATATGGTGTTAAGTTTTAGACAACATTAGGGTTATGTTTAGGAGCTAAGGAAAGGATTAGGTGATTATATTTATATTGTTGTTTCTAGCAACGCTCTACAGGGACGTGCCAGAAACTGAAAAAAGCCCCAGTTCTTCTCAGTGGAAACTGTAGAATGGATCTGGAAGAATGGAGAGAACCATCAAATCTGGAGATATTCTCATCAATTTTGGAAGATAACAGAGTAAAGAGCCTCCTGCTTCAAGCTGGTAGCCATCGTCTGCAAACATCTGACAGATATGGACTTATAAAAGAGGGATATTGCCTTATGGAGGGAGAGAAAACATTCCAACAAAAGACTCAAGAATATTTCGCTCAGCAAAAAATTTCATGGACTGGTTGGCATCGGTTCCCAGATGGAAAGTCAGAGTAAACAAGTGATTTTAATCAATTCCTCATTCCACATTGAATGTGGTTAAATTTGATGTACTGGCTCATTTTTACAATTTAAGTGGCACAGACACCTGGTTCACTTTCATCAAACATTTTGGGAGAGAGCAGAGAGCCTCAAGAGAGCTTCAAGTTATTTAAAAATGTTTTTTTAAAGATATTGGATCTGGCATAAAGAGGGAGACAGACCATTTCAACAAAAAACCCAAACAACAAACAATGAAAATAAACTAATGAAAATATATTTTTTTTAATAAAAAAAAAACATGGACATACAGACACCTTTAATGCTACAGGAACTGCAATGGATTTGACTGCCATTGGAGAGAAGCCGACAAATTGTCAAATGAAATCTACAGGATTTTCCCAATCAAAGAGTACAAGTGTAATTACATCAGTCCTCGCATATACAGTGCCCTGCGTAAGTATTGGAACAAGGAAGCATTTTATCTTTATTTGGCTCTATATTCCAAAGCAGCGGATTTGAAATAAAATCTTTACTTTAAATTCATATGAGTGGTCTGATTTCAAATCTGACATTTTGGAATATCTAACTATAAAAGAAGAAATCCTGTCTGTCTGTATTTCGATTTGCTTGACAACCGTATGAAGTTGAAATTGAAATTGACCAGGCGTATTGCTCAGGACCCAAGGAAGTGCATTGTCGACTGTGAAGTTGATTGAATGAGCGGTTCTCGAGAAAGCTGCAAGCATCAATACCGGGGGCCAAGGCACGTGAACGGGCACGTTTTGAACAGGCACGGGCACGGCACTAGTAGAGCCAAATTAAGAGAAAATGCTTTCTTGTCCCAATACGTACGTAGGGCACTGTATGTGTTCATGTTATATTAAGCTATTGTATCTACCCATGTTGCATGAAAATAGGTTAGATTGATAGGAAGGCTTTCTTCTGTTACGATGCATTCGCTGAGGTTTTGGACAGGTATACAGAAGAGAGAAACACGTATATGGAAGAGAGAAACGGATGTCGTAGCCATGACAAATCCGATGCCCTTTCCGGAGGTGGGACATTCGCAGAAGAAAAACAAGTGAGGTGAGAGCAACGGAAATTTTAGGCACGCTTTACTTGCTGAGCAAACGGCATCTACTTTCTATTTCATTGCAAATGTTTGTACAAATCTAGAAGAAGTGAGGAGAAGAGAGGCCTGCAGGTAGCTATTATTGTGGACGATAAAATTAGGACGCCATAACGCGACAGAGAGACGTGTGCTTTATGCTTTGACTAGACCGAGTGTGGCCAACCCTAGTGCTATGCAGTAGCATTTAGCATAGCTTACTAATGTATCAGTGTAAAAATTCTCATGGGTCTGGCGTTGAGACTCCACCCGAACCCGAATACCCGAGACCGATGCGGTCCATATTATATGCTGTAATATTGTAATATAAAAAATAAAAAAATAAAAAACATATCGTCTGCTCTCGCATGTAAGAAGCGCTGAGCAGCGCGTGCTTATTGTCTTTCATACCTATTGTTTTTCATAGACAACCGAAGGAGGCCGTTCTCAACAGATCCATAGGCCAGAGAGACGATTGTCTTAGTTTATATTTATTAGATCTATGGAAAAATGTTCTTTTGTATTCTATCGCAAATAAAGGCGCATGGTTTTAGTTTCATAGGCTTAGTTTTTAGCCCGTTGGTTTTTGATTTCAGGCTATTTTGTAGGCCTATAGGCTACAATTTGCTGTGCAAAGGCTAATTTACGATCAGTTTTTTCATTATTATTATTATTATTAGCTGAGCCGAATCTGTTGTGTCGGTACTCTCGTCACACGCAATTGAATAGAAAAGAAACAACGGAGCTTTGTCTGATATTTGCGCCTTGATGTTAGCTGATAAATCCTCGATTTGCCGGCCCACTGTGTTTCTCGCAACACTAACATTGCAGAAGTATTGTTTCTTTTCTGGGCATACAATCTCCACATTTTTTGTGACGCAGTCTTTTAATAAAATCACCCTCTACAAAGGCCTTTCCATACTTCGCTATTAGCTTAGCCACCTCGTAGCTAGCCCTGGTAGCATTCTGCTGTGTTTGATTAGCACAAAAAAACTGGGTTTGTTGCAATGATAGGCTTGCCGCCAACTGCTTTGATTTCTCTTCTCTGGCTGCTCCAGTATATGCCTTAAAAGACGCATGATGTTTCGTTTCATAATGTCTCTTAACGTTAAATTATTTTCATCACCGCTACTGATTCCTGGCAAATTAAACAGACACACTTGCCTCTGTACTCTGAAAAAGTATTAATTTTGCCATCGTGGCTGAAATTTCCTTTACCTTTCGATTCTTTGCAGTCGCCATGTTGATAAGAACACGATTTGTAGGCTACAGGAACGTTGGCTAGCTAATGCACAAGATAATTTTTTGTTTGGGGGGGGGGGGGGGGGGGCGCAAACTGCTGATCTGTTTTTAGAGTTGGGCTTTTACTATGCTGCCCCCTAGTGTTAAAAAAAAAAACAGCATATATTTTTTTTTCATTTGTAGCAGCGGGCCAGATTTAATAATTCTTCTGAAATGTTTCGAGGGCCGCTTTAAAACGCTTCAAGGGCCGCAATTGGCCCGCGGGCCGTCGTTTGGACACCCCTGGTCTATGTGGTAGGGGGGCGTGGTTTTAGGCGCAGCTAGCAAGAGAGAGAGTGAATGCGGGTGGTTTAGGGAGCCGGCACAGCTGTCGGCAATTGGTGACGATTGATTATAGGATTGTTGTTGTCAATTAACCAATTGCCTTGATTGTTCAACAGTGAGCCTGAGGTCTTCAAAAGGGCTGGGACAGAAGAGGAAGGAGGAAATTGCTAGGAATTGCGTGTGTGTGTTTTACAGCAATAAAACACACAGTTCCCTGAAATCTCTGAGTCGGACTGGTTATTAACGAGCAGTATAGCTCACTTCGCTACAGTGGTGGCCAGTACAGGGAGTACGGGAAAAAAGGCGAAGAAAAGTTAAATAACCGGAGAATGGAGATGGAGACGGAGACGACGGAACAGGCAATGTCCATGACAACATTGGGCGGAATGCTGGAGGGGCTAGCTGCCATGCAGGAGCGACAGGCAGCTGCGCATAGGGAGCAGATGCAAGCCCTGCGTGAGCAGTCTAGCCTCCAAACTCAGGCACTGCTACAGCTGATAGCCGGAGGGGATGCCACGGGAAGGCAGAGCATCTCCTCCCCGAAGTTCAACATCCCGAAAATGACGGCGGAGGCGCAACACCCCTTCACCCAGCAGCAGAAGCCGGCGCCCAGTAAGAAATTCGCCCCTCGTTCCGCCCCCCTTTCTGTTTACCGTCCCCAGAACCCCTCCTTCCCTGCTGTCAGCCCCCGTAACGCTCTGCCCTCTTTTCCCCCCTCAGGCTCAGTGGCGGTGCAGTCCGGCCCACAGGGAGTGCCTCAAGCGCCTGGACCGGAGTGTTGGCGGTGTGGACTGCTGGGCCACCTGCTCCGCAATTGTCCGCTCATGGAGGTGGGGTAGGTGGTCGGACCGCCCACCTCCGCTTCCGATTCAGACGGGGCGTACTCCATTCCGGTAAGGGTGCAAGGGAGTGAACACCGGGCGCTGTTGGATTCAGGGCTATGCAGACCATGATTCACCAGAGCCTGGTTCGAACCAAGGCTTTGAGATCGGCACATTGGGTGGTAATTAGGTGCGTGCATGGGGATCGACACAAATACCCAATAGTACCAGTGGAAATTCGGATAAAAGGAAAAAAGCATATCTTAGAGGCTGTGGTTAGCTCCCACCTCTCGCACCCTCTGATTTTGGGTACAGATTGGGCGGGGTTTAAACAAATAGCGGAAAAATTGATGGGGGTACGATCACGACCGGGAGGGAAGTGTGAGGTGTGTGCAGTGGAAAGTGGTGACGCGGGGTCGTCCGACACTGACGGGGGGGGGGCGACTCTCCAGGTGCCGGTGTTCCAACCCATGGAGGATTTTCCACTCGCTCAGTCTCGAGACGATACCCTACGGCCTACGCTTTGCCTTCGACCAGGTGATATGTGTTGATAGTCAGCTGGTGCGCCCTGACACTGCACGCTCTCACCCATATTTTGCAATTATTAAGGATAGGTTGTATCGAGTGAGTCGTGACACTCAGACAGGTGAGGAGACGACCCAGTTGTTGGTACCGAAAAGCCGCCGGGAAATGATTTTCCAGGCGGCTCATTTCAACCCCATGGCTGGTCACTTAGGGTATGAAAAAACACTAAACCGGATAATGGCCCGATTTTATTAGCCGGGCATCCGTACATAGGTGGCGTGCGTCCTGTCCAGATTGTCAGCTGGTAAATTCCCCAGCCATCCCAAAAGCCCCACTGCGGCCCCTACCATTAATTGAGGTCCCGTTTGATAGAGTGGGCATGGACCTCATCGGGCCATTTGTCAGGAGCACTCAGGGATACCGATTTGTATTAGTTATGGTGGATTATGCAACCCAGTATCCCGAAGCGGTGCCATTGTGCAATATCTCGGCTAAGAGTGTTGCGCAGGCATTGTTTAAAATAATCTCCCGAGTTGGAATCCCAAAAGAGATTCTGACTGATCAAGGCACTTCATTCATGTCACGCACACTACGCGAACTGTATGAACTTTTGGGTGTTCAGTCAATTAAAACTAGCGTGTACCATCCACAAACGGATGGGCTTGTGGAACGTTTTAATAGGACTTTGAAATCCATGATTCGGAAGTTTGTACACGATGACAGCCGAAATTGGGATAAGTGGTTAGTTCCTCTATTGTTTGCAGTGCGAGAGGTTCCCCCAGGCCTCCACGGGGTTTTCTCCTTTTGAATTGCTGTTCGGTAGAAAACCACGGGGTATTTTGGACCTGGTTAAAGAAAGCTGGGAGGAGGGTCCAAGCCCCAGTAAAAACGAAATTCAATACGTTATGGACCTGCGAGCAAAACTCCATACACTGGGGAGATTATCACGAGAGAATTTGCTCGAGGCTCAGGAACGTCAGCAAAAACACTCCAATAGAGGAACGAAACTACGGCAATTTTCACCGGGAGAGAAAGTCTTGGTATTACTACCGACTTCCAGCACAAAATTACTCGCCAAGTGGCAAGGACCCTTCGTGTTCACACGACGAGTGGGGGAAGTCGATTATGAGGTGGAGCGGTCTGATAGAGAGGGGGCGAAACAGATTTATCACCTCAATCTAATAAAAGTGTGGAAAGAGGTGAAAATGCAATGAAGTGGACAGGTGCGACCTCTGGTGAACAAAACCACGGCGATCGCGACCTGTCCACGACCTAAGACTAAAAAAGAGGTGAGGAGGTTTTTGGGACTGGCCGGGTACTACAGAAGGTTCATCCCGGCTTTCTCGGACCTGACCAGTCCCCTGACCGACTTGACTCGGAAAGGTGCCTCAGATCCGGTTCAGTGGACGGAGCTGTGTCGGCAGGCGTTTGAGAGGGTAAAGGAAGCTTTGTGTGGGAAACCGCTCTTGTTCACCCCTAATTTCTCTCTCCCCTTTAATTTGCAGACTGACGCATCGAACAGAGGGCTGGGGGCCGTTTTGACTCAGCAGGTGGAGGGGGTCGACCGACCAGTGCTGTACATTAGCCGAAAGTTGTCACAACGGGAAGCGAAGTACAGCACGGTCGAGAAAGAGTGCCTGGCCATCAGATGGGCGGTCGGGTCCCTCCGTTATTATCTGCTGGGTCGCTCATTCACCCTCTGCTCGGACCATGCGCCCCTCCAATGGCTTCACCGCATGAAGACCGCATGGTACAGAAGAGGAAGGAGGAAATTGCTAGGAATTGTGTGTGTGTGTTTTAAAGCAATAAAACACACAGTTCCCTGAAATCTCTGAGTCGGACTGGTTATTAACGAGTGGTATAGCTCACTTCGCTACAGTCTAATATAAGCTACAGATGTAGTTTTTAGGCCTTTTTGTCAGTAATATAGGCTGATATTGCAGTGCATTTGTCTGTAGGCTATTTTATAATGTATTTCTTCATTCTTTCTCAGGTATAAAAGCTGTATAGTTGGATGTCTTGTGCAAACATAAGTTATGTTTCCTTGTGAAAACATCACTATATTTCCCTGCTAGGATTTCTGCAGATTTTGAGTTTTGAAATAGGCTAGGCATACTGTACAATTTTATTAATTGCAAATGAGAAGCCATCGGTGGTCGACTGGGCACACAGCAGGGTTCGGCAATTGAACGGTGGGATGAGGATTATTTTACGAGGCCTAAGAGCTAAAAACATAACACAAAAAAGGCCTAATTATCTCTATAGCCTACGAAATATGCACTGAAACGTAAGAAATTACTTATTAAATTGATGGTTCGTTTGCTATAGCTGTCTGTCTCTCTCTCTCTCTCGTCGGGTACGGTCGGATCTCTAGAACCGTTGTGGTCCGATTCTGAAAGGGTGTGATTTCCCTCGGGTCTGATTCGGACCGGGTGTGGTTTTCTTCGGTTCCAATTCGGACCGGGCCTCTGTATTTAGAAAATGTATCTATGCACGTCCGGTTCGGGTAAGACATCCACGGGTCCATTTCGGAACGGGTCCAACTTTTTGGACCCGTGAAGACCTCTAGTTGAGACTAACTGGCGAGAAACAACACAAACCAGCAGACCATGTGGCTCTCGAGGACCAGGGTTGGCCACCTGTGCACTAGACTAATTATGTGCAAAATGTTCTTTTGTAAAACAAAAACAACCTGAGTTAGTGAAGACAGCATTAAATGGCAGTTAGAGCAGCAAGTGAAACATAAAATTGACATAAAATTCAAAGTGACATAAAATTCTAAATCGTTTTCCATGAAATAGAAGAAGAAACTTTGGTGTGAAAATACACAAGTATTAAAATTTGTATATTTTTTTGGCATATATAGTTTTACACATATTCATGTGGATATTTATAATTTAGTAAATGGTATGCCTAATTTGCAATGTTAGCGAACTTGTGCTAATGCGGACCTTGCTCACCAAAAATGGACATGAAATATATCTTTATTGCTCTTTCATTAGGGTTCCAAGCAGTGTTTGAGACCAAACATATTGGATTTACTGCCATTTTCAATAGTCTTAAAAACAATGAAAATGCTTCTCCTACATAAATTGATGGATTGGCCAAACAGAATGGTAGTATTTCTGTCTAGGCTGTCATACCTGTACAATAGGCTTCTATTACTTTCATAGGGGTTATATCAAAATATGGCCGGATGACGATCCAATGAATGTTCAGTGGGTACAGCTTATCACATGTTGAATGTTGATCCTATAGAACTCTATGGGAAAAAAGTCAGGAGAAACAACCCTTAAAGTGATCCATTCACATCTACTCCATATCTGGGTGCAGAGTGCTGATTTGGGGCTCGTTTGATACGTCAGACCCTTGATGACTTACAGCCATTTAGCCAGCCATGTGTTCCATACTGTACCAGCCTAATTTACAGCTGAATCTAGTCTCACCCCCCAATTCCCATAGAGATCAGTTCAAATGCAGAAAGGTTATAGTATCGCTTATAACAGTACCTGAAAATAAGATATCGAGAGTTTTTTTGATGTGTATGGGTCGCAGACTTCAGGAAGTAACAGCATGCAAAGAATATGCGACCAAATATTAAATATGATACTTTAAAAATACGTTAAAGCAAAGGGCATGAATACTTATGTAAATGAGAGATTTCAGTTTTAGATTTTTTATAAATTTGCACAAATTTCTAAAAACATGTTTTCACTTTGTCATTATGGGTTATTGAGTGTAGATTGATGGGCAAAAATGGCATTTGATCCATTTTATCCATTTAAAATTAAATCTACAACACAATAAAGTGTGCAAAAAGTGAAGGGGTATGAATACTTTCCGTCCCCACTGTATATGAGGAATATGTAACAATATAGTAATGTAAACCTTTACATGTAATATGAGGAAACACATTTACCTCCCAAGTACTTAATTGTAAGGTAGACAAAACAAAATGGAGGCCATAACGAGACAACTTTGTGCTTTCATGAGACTAATTATGTGTAAATGTTCTCTTGTATAACAGAAACATGATGGCTTTGTGGCTGTTGGTGATTCCTTGCACATGCATGGGTAATGTTTGATTTTTAAATACAATTAAGAGTGACTAGAATTATATTGAAACCATACAATAACATTTGCCTACTTCAATCAGATAAATTGTTGAGACTTGACATATTGACAACACAAAACTTAGTTGTCCAGCGCTGTGTCTTCCACAAAGTTGAAATGAAAACTCAGCCTATGCTATTGATTCTGTTATTCCAACTTGCCCAATATAATTAACATATACAGTCACCTCCAAAATGACTGGCACCCATGAAAAGAAATGGATGAAAAATAATCTATGTGTGTGTGTGTGTGTGTGTGTGTGTGTGTGTGGTGTGTGTGTGTGTGTGCGTGTGTGTGTGTGTGTGTGTGTGTGTAAAAAAAAATTTCTTCTATTTCAGGTGTAAAAGCTGAGTTCTGTATAAAAGAACTACAGTGCAATGCCACTCAGTGTTTTGAAATTATGAGGTCAGCAGACCCTGTTTGCACCTCTGCCCGTCACACAGAAGTGTGCTGTATTGAGGGAACCCGCATCAAGCTGAAATGTGATGCACACTTAAGCTGCAGATGCAATGACCTTAAACCATTTGAATTGGATGGTAAGATACCAGTCTGATAGCAGCCATACTCTTGTATTCTGTTGGTTTTATAAGCTATTTAATTGAATTTTACTTGTTAATGTATCTCCTGTGTTAAGGGGTACTGGCAATGAAAACATGTCTTATTTGCAAATGGTAGATAACATGTGCTAAAGCTGATCTCGCTCAACAACAATGGACATAAAATATGTTTTTTTATTTTAGTTGGGATTCAATTTATATTTGCCCTAAACTTTTAGGAACAATTTAAAGCAAGTTTTCTTTGTATATTAAAAACAAACGATTTGCAATTTCATCAATCTGAGTAAATGAAGAAAATGTGTAATTCTCTAAGACACTGATAGCAGCCATACTTTTCCAGTTTGTTGGTTTTAGAGGCCATTTCAAAATGTTCATTTAATTTTGCTTGTCACTGGAGCTCCTGTGTTGAGGGGTTCTGGTATTTAAAACATGTCTTATTGTTAGATAACGTGTGCTCATGCTGACCTTGCTCAACAACAATGGACATAAAATATGTTAATATGTTAATTAAGTGTCAAAGTTAAGAACATTCAATCCCAGCCTTTGTTTATTATTTCTCTTACAATGACCAAAATTAGCATAATATATAGTTCAGTTTGAAATGGCACAAATTCCCAATATGACGTCCTGTTTTTTTTTTGTTTTTTTTCAGGAAAAGATGGACACCCTGCAAAAGATCAAAGCAGTATGTATAATACCTCATTATTGTTTCACATGCAAAACAATACATGACAACAGGGTCATTTTATAATGTTGCATTTAAAATAAGTTCCATTCTACAAGACATTCTTTCAGCAGTATACAAATAAAACAAAAGTTTAATTCATAAAGTGGCACAGGACAAGATGAAACACTCAGAACATCCAGCTCCATGTTGACCTACAGCTGAAATGCCAAAGTTATTAATTAATCATATTCTATCTGTTGTAGGCATTTCCATGAAAAATGAAGAACCTATGGGCTATAAAGGTAACATATTAAAATCTATGCTTTACAAAAAGTAAACAGTATAAAAATATGTGCCTTACCTTCACAACAATAGTGATGTATCTTAGCTGTGATGGGTGTTCTGGTATGAAGGACTGGTATGAGAACCATAGTGATGTATCTTAGCTGTGGTGGGTGTTCTGGTATGAAGGACTGGTATGAGAACCATAGTGATGTATCTTAGCTGTGATGGGTGTTCTGGTATGGAGGACTGGTATGAAAACTATAGTGATGTATCTCTAGCCCCTGAATCCAACAGCGCCCGGTGTTCACTCCCTTGCACCCTTACCGGAATGCAGTACGCCCCGTCTGAATCGGGAGCGGAGGTGGGCGGTCCGACCACCCGGACCACCTGCCCCACCTCCATGAGCGGACAATTGCGGAGCAGGTGGCCCAGCTGTCCACACCGCCAACACTCTGGTCCAGGCGCTTGAGGCACTCTCTGTGGGCCGGACTGCACCGCCACTGAGCCTGAGGGGGAAAAGAGGGCAGAGTGTTACGGGGGCTGACAGCAGGGAAGGAGGGGTTCTGGGGACGATGAACAGAAAGGGGGGTGGAACGAGGGGCGAATTTCTTCCTGGGCGCCGGCTCCGACTTCTGCTGCTGGGTGAAGGGGTGTTGCGCCAGGTGGTCCTCCGCCAGGGTGACGGCGGTATCCAGGTTGGTGGGTCTGTGGCACTGGACCCACCTTGTGGTCTTCGCCGGCAACCCCACTACGAACCTCTCCAGGACCACCTGCTCCACGACTCCAGTAGCGGATCTAATTTCCGGCCAGAGCCAGCGCCTCGCCGTATCCGCCAGCCGCTGGGCGTAGGCGAATGGTCGGTCCTCTCCCATCAGGTCCCACTCCCGGAATCGCTGTCGGTGCTCCTCCGGGGTACAACCCGTCCGGTCGAGGATCGCCTTTTTTACGTTCCTATACTCCGCCCTCGCGGCTGTCGGCAGGCTATGCGCCGCTCGTTGCGCCTCTCCTGACAGGAGGGGTAGGAGCCGCACGGCCCACTCCTCCGTCGGCCACCGGGAGGTTTCGGCCGCCAGCTCAAATGCCTCAAGGAAGGCCTGAGCGTCATCCTCCGCCGTCATCTTCGGGATGTTGAACTTCGGGGAGGAGACGCTCTGCCTTCCCGTGACATCCCCGCCGGCTGTCAGCTGTAGCAGTGCCTGTGTTTGGAGGCTAGACTGCTCACGCAGGGCTTGCTTCTGCTCCATACGAGCAGCTGCCTGTCGCTCCTGCATGGCAGCTAGCCCCTCCAGCACTCTGCCCAATGCTGTCGTGGACATCGCCTGCTCCATCGGATCAACCTCCATTCTCCGGTTATTCCTTTCGCCGTTTGTTCGTACTTTTTTTTTTTTTTTTTTCCTGTACCGGCCACCACTGTGGTGAAGTGAGCTATACCGCTCGTGGAATAACCACCCAGAGTCAAGAGATTTCCTTAACGGTGCGTTTATTCGTCAAACCCACACACTCTTACAGGCTAATTCCCTGTCCTCTTCTTTCCCAGCTCCTTTTGAGGATCTCAGGCTCACTGTTGAACAATCAAGGCAATTGGTTAATTGATAACAACAATCCTATAATCAATCGTCACCAATTTCCCGATTGCCAACAGCTGTGCCGGCTCCCTAAACCACCTGCGTTCACTCTCTCTCTTGCTAGCTGCGCCTAAAACCACGCCCCCCTACCACAGTTATTTTCTATTTACAGGAACTGTTTGCAATAAATCATGTGTGTGTTTGGGTCTATTGGGTAGAACAATATGGATGTGTTATTATTATAATTTTTTTACAGGTACACTGACTCCTCCTGAAGTGCCAGAAAGGAACAACACCCCCAGAATCAACCCACCCGGTAAACCTTTAAAAAAAAAAAAAAAATGCATTCATTGCATGGTCGTGGAATTGCCTCTGCGCACATCTCATAACAAAATACTGTGATTTCAGGTCTGCTGGTGGTCCTGGTGCTGTTTTTATGCTTTTATTTCAGCTTCATTTAACCAGGTAAGTGAACATAACTCATTTCTCTGTTTCAGTGGAATCAAATTTGATAGGAAATGCAAAGAATTGTGTGAAATGTTGAGAGGTAGTTTAGTGGGAATCTGACCAGGACACTGGAGTTAACACCTCTACTCACCTTCTGAGAATGAAATAAAGGTTGATTGAGGACTTTAACAACATATCTGAAGGAGTGCACCTTCTACAGCACAGAGCGCCCATCACTTTGCTGGGTACTGAGTTTATACTTTAGTTTAGTACCTCATGTATCTCAATTTTCATAGGGAAGAGCGCCCCCTACTGGCCCAAAAACACCTCATCCAGCAGCAACCTAATTTTCCCTGGATGTCTCCCATCTGAGTACTAACTAAGCCAACATCTGCTTAGCTTCAGCTGTTTAATATGAGAAGGGTACAGGGTGGTATGGCTGCTTAGCTTCAGCTGTTTAATATGAGAAGGGTACAGGGTGGTATGGCTGCTTAGCTTCTGCTGTTTAATATGAGAAGGGTACAGGGTGGTATGGCTGATTAGCTTAAGCTGTTTAATATGCGAAGGGTACAGGGTGGTATGGCTGCTTAGCTTCAGCTGTTTAATATGAGAAGGGTACAGGGTGGTATGGCTGCTTAGCTCAGCTGTTTAATATGAGAAGGGTACAGGGTGGTATGGCTGCTTAGCTTCAGCTGTTTAATATGAGAAGGGTACAGGGTGGTATGGCTGCTTAGCTTCAGCTGTTTAATATGAGAAGGGTACAGGGTGGTATGGCTGCTTAGCTCAGCTGTTTAATATGAGAAGGGTACAGGGTGGTATGGCGGCTTAGCTTCAGCTGTTTAATATGAGAAGGGTACAGGGTGGTATTGCTGCTTAGCTTCAGCTGTTTAATATGAGAAGGGTACAGGGTGGTATGGCTGCTTAGCTCAGCTGTTTAATATGAGAAGGGTACAGGGTGGTATGGCTGATTAGCTTCAGCTGTTTAATATGAGAAGGGTACAGGGTGGTATGGCTGCTTAGCTTCAGCTGTTTAATATGAGAAGGGTACAGGGTGGTATGGCGGCTTAGCTTCAGCTGTTTAATATGAGAAGGGTACAGGGTGGTATGGCTGCTTAGCTCAGCTGTTTAATATGAGAAGGGTACAGGGTGGTATTGCTGTTTAGCTTCAGCTGTTTAATATGAGAATGGTACAGGGTGGTATGGCTGCTTAGCTCAGCTGTTTAATATGAGAAGGGTACAGGGTGGTATGGCTGCTTAGCTTCAGCTGTTTAATATGAGAAGGGTACAGGGTGGTATGGCTGCTTAGCTTCAGCTGTTTAATATGAGAAGGGTACAGGGTGGTATGGCTGTTTAGCTTCAGCTGTTTAATATGAGAAGGGTACAGGGTGGTATGGCTGCTTAGCTTCAGCTGTTTAATATGAGAAGGGTACAGGGTGGTATGGCTGATTAGCTTCAGCTGTTTAATATGAGAAGGGTACAGGGTGGTATGGCTGCTTAGCTTCAGCTGTTTAATATGAGAAGGGTACAGGGTGGTATGGCTGATTAGCTTCAGCTGTTTAATATGAGAAGGGTACAGGGTGGTAAGGCTGCTTAGCTTCAGCTGTTTAATATGAGAATGGTACAGGGTGGTATGGCTGCTTGGCTTCAGCTGTTTAATATGAGAAGCGTACAGGGTGGTATGGCTGATTAGCTTCAGCGGGGTGGTATGGTTGTTGGCTATATTGGCTAAAAAGCTGTATTATGCTTTTTATTCTATAAGCTGCGTTATGCTCTTTTTCAACCTCAATGGAAGTCTTGGCAGCTGTGTATTTTCTATAAACAGCTGAAGTTATGCAATGAACTTAAAAAACTGAGTACATTAAATGTTGTTTGACAGAAAAAGTTAACTGCTGGAAACGACTTGTTCATACAGTGACCACCATAATTCATTGGACAGTGACACATTTTTTGTTATTTTGGTTCTGTAGCTACTATAGCACTTTGAGTTTGATAGGATACAGTGACAATGTGGTTGAAGTGCAGACTGTCAGCTTTAATTAATCCATATCGGATGAACCATTTAGAAATGCTAAGAGTTTGCTTAACAGAAACATGATGCTTTTGGGGATTCTCTTGCTGATCCATTTGCCGTGCCTGGGTAATGCTTGATTTTATTTTTAAATACAATTAAGAGTGACTAGAATTATATGGAAACCATATTATAACATTTGCCTACTTCAATCAGATAAAATGTTTAGTTTAATTTTCAATTCAATCTTTGATTGAGTGTTCCTGTTTAATACTTTTGATCATACAATCATACACGTCAGTATGGGGCAGGAAAGGACACGTCAACCGCTAATATGTTTAAATCAATTGCTGAGACTTGACATATTGACTACACAAAACTAGGTTGTCCAGCACTGTATCTCCCACAAAGTTGAAATGAAAACTCAGCCTATGCTATTGATTCTGTTATTCCAACTTACCCAATATAATTAACATATACAGTCACCTCCAAAATGACTGGCACCCATGAAAAAAAATGGATGTGTGTGTGTATGTGCAAAACATTTTTTCTTCTATTTCAGGTGTAAAAGCTGAGTTCTGTATAAAAGAACTGCAGTGCAATGCCACTCAGTGTTTTGAAATTATGGGGTCAGCAGACCCTGTTTGCACCTCTGCCCGTCACACAGAAGTGTGCTGTATTGAGGGAACCCGCATCAAGCTGAAATGTGATGCACAATTAAGCTGCAGATGCAATGACCTTAAACCATTTGAATTGGATGGTAAGATACCAGTCTGATAGCAGCCATACTCTTGCATTCTGTTGCTTTTATAGGCCATTTAATTGAATTTAACTTGTCAATGTATCTCCTGTGTCAACAACAATGGACATAAAATATGTTTTTGGGATTCAATTTATATTTGTCTTTAACTTTTAGGAACAAAGTTTTCTTTGTTTATTAAAAAAAAACTTCTGAGTGAATGAAGAAAATGTGTAATTCTGTAAGACACTGATAGCAGCCATACTTTTCCAGTTTGTTGGTTTTAGAGGCCATTTCAAAATGTTCATTTAATTTAGCTTGTCACTGGAGCTCCTGTGTTGAGGGGTTCTGGTATTTAAAACATGTCTTAGTGTTAGATAACGTGTGCTCATGCTGACCTTGCTCAACAACAATGGACATGAAATATGTTAATATGTTAATTAAGTGTCAAAGTTAAGAACATTCAATCCCAGCCTTTGTTTATTATTTCTCTTACAATGACCAAAATTAGCTTAATATATAGTTCAGTTTGAAATGGCACAAATTCCCAATATGACGTCCTGTTTTTTTATTTTTATTTTCCAGGAATAGATGGATACCCTGCAAAAGATCAAAGCAGTATGTATACCATTTTTACTAATGTTGCATTTAAAATAAGTTCCATTCTACAAGACATTCTTTCAGCAGTATACAAATAAAACAAAAGTTTAATTCATAAAGTGGCACGACAAGATGAAACACTCAGAACTTCCAGCTCCATGTTGACCTACAGCTGAAATGCCAAAGGTATTAATTGATCATATTCTATCTGTTGTAGACATTTCCATGAAAAATGAATTCCATCCAGAAGAACCTATGGGCCATAAAGGTAAAATATAAAAATATATGCTTTACAAAGAGTAAACCGAATACAAATATGTGCCTTGCCTTCACAACCATAGTGATGTATCTTAGCTGTGATGGGTGTTCTGGTATGAGAACCATAGTGATGTATCGTAGCTGTGATGGGTGTTCTGGTATGAGAACCATAGTGATGTATCTTAGCTGTGATGGGTGTTCTGGTATGAGAACCATAGTGATGTAGCTTAGCTGTGATGGGTGTTCTGTTATGAGAACCATAGTGATGTAGCTTAGCTGTGATGGGTGTTCTGGTATGAGAACCATAGTGATGTATCTTAGCAGTGATGGGTGTTCTGTTATGAGAACCATAGTGATGTATCTTAGCTGTGATGGGTGTTCTGGTATGAGAACCATAGTGATGTATCTTAGCTGTGATTGGTGTTCTGGTATGAGAACCATAGTGATGTATCTTAGCTGTGATGGGTGTTCTGGTATGAGAACCATAGTGATGTATCTTAGCTGTGATGGGTGTTCTGGTATGAGAACCATAGTGATGTATCTTAGCTGTGATGGGTGTTCTGGTATGAGAACCATAGTGATGTATCTTAGCTGTGATGGGTGTTCTGGTATGAGAACCATAGTGATGTATCTTAGCTGTGATGGGTGTTCTGGTATGGAGGACTCTGGTATGAGAACCATGTAGTGATTGTTAGGTTTTCATAAATGGTGCTTAAATAGAAAACAAAAATTTTTTTTTTTTACCACAGGGTGGTATTGTTACTTCGCTTCAGCAGGTTGCCATGAGAAGGGTACAGGGTGGTATGGCTGCTTAGCTTCAGCTGTTTAATATGAGAAGGGTACAGGGTGGTATGACCATCGCCACCTTGTAGGGTAGTGCCTTGCTTATCGTCTTTTTAAATTTAATTATACCTGATGCGGTAGTAATCTAAACTTCAGAATTTTTTTTAAATTCTTTCCGGAAATCTCTTATCTATTGGGTGTTGATAAAACAGCCAATCAGCAGCAAGGTGTTGCAGCTTCCACGTGATTGACAAAAACACATGACATGATCACATGGATGCTGTACGACCTTCAGGATAATTCAATAATTATCATTGCAGCATATCGCCCAGCCCTAACATACAGCACACACCCCACTGATATTATAATCTCCACGGAGATCGGTTTTACACTTTAAGCTTTAGGCCTGTTTTTTCTGCTTAGCTTCAGCTAAAAAACTGAGTACATTAAATGTTGTTTGACAGAAAAAGTTAATTGCTGGAAACGACTTGTTCATACAGTGACCACCATAATTCATTGGACAGTGACACATTTTTTGTTATTTTGGTTCTGTAGCTACTATAGCACTTTGAGTTTGAAAGGATACAGTGACAATGTGGTTGAAGTGCAGACTGTCAGCTTTAATTTATCCATATCGGATGAACCGTTTAGAAATTGTAAGAGTTCGCTTGTAAGAGTACCAGAAAATAAGATATCAAGAGTCTTTTGATATTGTTGGGTCACAGACATCAGGAAGTCATGGCATGCAAAGGATATGTGACCCAATATAAAAAAATATTACTTTATTCTACATTATGTTAAACTATCCAATATTTTTTGATGCCTGAAAAGGTTCTATTTCTAAACGGTTCATCCAATATGGATTAAAATCCCCTCAAATTAAAGCTGACAGTCTGAACTTCAACCTCATTTTCATTCTATCCTTTCAAACTCAAAGTTATAGTACAGAACCAAAACAACAAAAAAAAGTATCACTGTCCAATGAATTATGGTGCTCACTGTATATGTCAGCATAGATGTACAGCATATTTAGCTAAATATTATTAGAGTTTATTAATAATATATATTTTTTTAGGTATTATCATTTTAAGACTTGTGAGATGAATAACTCAATGTTTCACGAAACAATATATTGTAAGGCAAGGCAAGGCAGGTTTATTTATATAGCACATTTCATACACAGAGGAAATTCAAAGTGCTTTACATAGATACAGAATAAGACATACATTAAAACAGAAATAATAAATGCGGGGATTAAAATCAAAGTGCATATGCGGTGCAGAACATAAAGGTTTTCAGCCTAGTTTTAAAAGTCAGAGTTCGGGCGTGTCTGAGATTATTTGGAAGTTTATTTCAGCTGTGTGTAGCACAATAACTGAACGCTGTCTCATCATGTTTTGTTTTAACTCTGGGAATAATTAATAAACCGCTCCCAGATTGCCTTAAGGGTCTGGCAGGTTTATATGGTAGAAGCAAGTCAGAAATGTATTTTGGTCCCATTGAGTGATTTGTTGACATGCAGCAGTATTTTAGTGTTGTAATAACGTTTATTATCAAAATCCTGTGTCATGTAGTCTTTTTAAATAATGTGATTATGCTGTATCTACAGGAAGAAAATGGGAACTTTAATAAATTGGATTAACTTGGAGATGTGATGGCCATGCTGTACACTCACTCTTCTGGAGGCCTGCTCCTGTTCTTCTATGAGTTTCCATCTGTGGCCAAACAGCTGAACAACAGTTAGACAATTAAAGTTCACCGATTAAACAATAATCTCTGTCTCATCATGTTATGACCACATAATGCTCAACTCACAGACATAGAGTGTTCCATAGACACAGACACAGTGTTCCATAGACACAGACACAGAGTGTTCCATAGACACAGACACAGAGTGTTCCATAGACACAGACACAGAGTGTTCCATAGACACAGACATAGAGTGTTCCATAGACACAGACACAGTGTTCCATAGACACAGACATAGAGTGTTCCATAGACACAGACACAGTGTTCCATAGACACAGACATAGAGTGTTCCATAGACACAGACACAGTGTTCCATAGACACAGACATAGAGTGTTCCATAGACACAGACACAGAGTGTTCCATAGACACAGACACAGTGTTCCATAGACACAGACATAGAGTGTTCCATAGACACAGACACAGTGTTCCATAGAGCTGGTTAACTGCCCCGAGTGAACCCGGAAGCCTTGAAAAAACTGGAACATGGACCGAAGTGAAAAGAGCAGTTCCAGGTTTTAGTGTAATTATCCAGCTAACTCTGTGAAATACCCTGCTGATTTTTTAGTCAGGACCTGGACCATCACGTTGACTTCCATCTGTGGAGCAGTGCTTTGTGTTAATGTGCTGAAACAGAGGTTACACCGACCTTCACAGGGACACTGCTGCCTTTTTATGTCCACAGCAACAAAGCGACCAAAAATATTGAAATGAATATTGCTGTGATGCGAATGACAGAAAGGCCTTGAGCTGAACCTGTAGATACAAATAAATATAACAGATCAACAACATTAATTTTCCAACCCAAAATCAGCATCGCTAATCGCATCCTATATCATTGCAAATTCATAGGTTTCTATGACAATGACAATGTAAACACGGCGCCATCTTTAGGACCTATATTGTGCTGCAGCGGTCCCTCACGCTCAGTCAGCGGGTGGGGGAGAATGACTAATGTTAGCTTCAAAGAAATCACGCACCTCACTGCTGATGGAAAAAAAACGTTACTTTGGCTAGTAAGTAAGTTAGCTATTCTACAATGTGATTTGTATTTGCTGTATTTGTATTTCTCTACTCCTCATTCTCGCAGAAATGGTCACCTGAGCTTTTTTGCTGCTCTATGGTAGACAGTCAGTTTGTTTCTCTCCACTGTCAGGGCTGGTGTAGCACAGATTGCATGACTTCCAGTCTGATGTCGGTTCAAAGACAGTGCTGATACTGTACCGGTCATTTTCTCGCTGGGAGATGCTGGTCTGATTGTGTTCAGTCACAATCGAGTCCTTCTCATTGGTCCAGAATGCGAACGGCTGGGGGAACCAGACGGTGGAGTTTAAATACAGACATTTTCCTTTCTTTGAAATACGGCCTACTTTTGAAGGCTTTGCTGGTGACCAGAAAAAAAAGTAAAGGTTACATCCAAACTGTTATTATAAAGCAACAGCGTCAGATAAATGAGAATCTATTCCATTCATTTGTAGAATTAGTTGATTTGGTATTAGTAGATTAAGAAATAAACTTTTAATATCTGGGCAGCACCACCATTTGCAGTGTTTGATGTAATAACACTACACATGTAATATACTGTCCGACACAGGGTACTATTTTTATAGAGAGCTAAACTGATGAACCCAATGGAGGTAAAACATGAATTTTGTTGGGATATGTCTTATGTTCACTTTTATATTTAGGCACTTAGCAGACACTATTATCCAGAACGACTTACATGAGTAGATACGTGCAGTTCAACGTATTTGGTGTTAAGACAAATTGGATCTTAAGACTCATTTTCATTAAGAACCCACGACTAATGTATTTAATATCAGTTACACAGGTGTCATCACTGAACTACTTCTCAGCAGCTAATGATAAGTCTTATATCCACCACACTAATGATAAGTCTTATATCCACCACACTAATGATAAGTCTTATATCCACCACACTAATGATAAGTCGTATATCCACCACACTAATGATAAGTCTTATATCCACCATACTAATGATAAGTCTTATATCCACCATACTAATGATAAGTCTTATATCCACCACACTAATGATAAGTCTTATATCCACCACACTAATGATAAGTCTTATATCCACCATACTAATGATAAGTCGTATATCCACCACACTAATGATAAGTCTTATTTCCACCATACTAATGATAAGTCTTATAACCACCACACTAATGATAAGTCTTATATCCACCATACTAATGATAGGTCTGATAAAAAAAAATCCACCTGCACCTGTTGCCATTTGCTGGTAGATGTCAGTTTGCTTCTCTCCAATGTCGTTGGTGGAGCGCAGGTGGAGTGTATGACTTCAGGCTTGTGTTTCTGTACAGTGCAGTTCTAATGGCGTAGAGACCGTCCTCTCCCAGGGTGATGTTAGGCAATAACCATAGAGGAAATAAAGCAGGAAATACGAGGTGGAAAGATAATTGATGCCAGTAGACTCCAAACAAATAAAGCTGGTATTAAAACAGACAGCTTGTCAGTTTTTATCCTTTTTGACAAAGTAATGCCAAGGGAGGTAAAGATTGGAAGCATTAATTGCAAGGTAAGGGAGTACATTCCAAAGCCATTGAGATGCTTTAACTGCCAAAGAATGGGACATACAGCACAGCAGTGTAAGGGGAGGAAGAGATGTGCTAAATGTGGTGGAGAGCACGATTATGGAAAATGTGTTGGTGAAGCCAAACTAAAATGCTGTAATTGTGGTGGGGAGCATAGCGCTGCGTATGGAGGCTGTATATCGCTGCGTATGGAGGCTGTATAGCGCTGCGTATGGAGGCTGTATAGCGCTGCGTATGGAGGCTGTATATCGCTGCGTATGGAGGCTGTATTGTGCAAAAGCAAGCACAAGAAGCGTAGAGATATAAAATCTTGAACAAGGTTTCCTATGCAGAGGCCGTAAAGAGTGTTGGGATGAATGAAGCCGTTTGAAAGAAAGGGATGAGGTTGAGATAGCACCCCAGAGTTCAAGCAGATATCAACAGAGACAAGTTACCCCCCTACAGAAAACATGTAACATTGTCCATAAGTGTAATGTAAAAGAGGAAACTATGCTAGTGAACAAAAAGAGCTTTATTGCCTTCATATGCAAAGTGGTAAATGTTGCTACCCAACAAAAAGGGAAAAGTGATAGGATTCAAACTGTGGTGAAAGCTGCAGAGGAGTTCCTGGGTTTCACAGATTTAAGAGCAGAGGAGATTCATAAAATGCTGGTTGCAAATAGTGATGGAGGTTCTCAGGCTGTTGATTAAGATCTTCATGGTATTCCATTTACTACACTGGAACGCTAGAAGTCTAATAGCTAATGGCTAAGAACTTCTTAAAGGAAAGTAAAGTTAAGCCAGATATAATATGTATTCAAGAAACTTGGTTACGCCCACATCTTGACTTCATAATACATGGTTATAATTCAGAAAGGTGCGATAGAAGCGACAGCCAAGGTGGAGGATGTGCCACCTTTATAAGAAATGGAATAGCAGCTAGAAGATTGACTAATACAACAGATCTAGAGTGTGTAATCACTGAAATATGCAAGTCAGATGGTAACCTTGTAATAATTAACTTTTATAATCCGTGTAAAGCATTAAATCTAGAATTATTACAGCAGATAATAAGCAGGCCTGGTCAGGGCAGTGTAAGAGAAGTGTGGTGTGGGGATTTTAATGCCCATAATAGTATGTGGGGTAGTACCCACTCAGATAAGAATGGAGATGTTGTTGAAGAACTGATGGATGCAAGGCAATTAGTTTGCCTAAATAATGGTAATGGAACAAGAATAGATATACGAACCAACACAGTGTCATGTATTGATTTAACCTTAGTATCTAGTAGCCTAGCATGCTCGTGTGAGTGGAGTATTGAGGAGTCTACTATTGGAAGTGACCATTTTCCCATATCATGCTATATTAATGTAGATGTAGATAAACAAGAAAGGAACAGAATAGAGAAATGGTGTTTTGCAAAAGCAGATTGGGAAAAATTTAAAGAGGAATGCAGTCAATCCGCTAATTTAATCACAATGGATGGTACAATAGAAGAATGTGCCTCTCGACTCACACATCTAATAAGAAGTGTTGCACAGAGTAGTATTCCAATGAAAGAAATAGGGGGGGTAAGGAAGTTAGTTCCATGGTGGAACAAGGAATGTACAGAAGCTGTAAAGGAACTAAATAAAGCACTGAAAACCTTAAGGAATAATTTAAATCAAGAAAATATAATGGATTATCAAAAGAAAAAGGCAATTGCTCGGAGAATTATTAAAAGCAGTAAAAGAAATACATGGAGGAATTATTGTTCTTCTATTGGAAGAGAAGTTGATATAAGAGAGGTTTGGTCAATGTTGAAAAAAATGAATGGAAAAAGGACGTCTGTGAAAATTCCAGTACTAGAAGATGATGGAATATTAGCAATATCAGACAAAGAAAAGGCTAATGTACTAGGAAATAATTTAGCAAATGTACATCGTGGGAATCACCTAGACAAGCTGCATAAACAAAGGAAAGAAGATGTATTGAGAGAAAACAGAGACGTACATAAAAAGAAAGATAATGTGGAGGCAGATAGCACACTGGATGCCGAAATTACTATAACTGAGCTAGAAACAGCGTTAGATGGAACTGGCTACACAGCGACAGGTGAGGATCAGCTAAGTTACGCAATGTTCAGAAACCTGCCAGAGCAAGTATTAAAACTGGTACTAGAACTATTTAATAAGATTTGGGAAGAAGGGAAGATGCCAGAAAACTGGAAGAGTGCGTTAGTCCTGCCTTTTAACAAACCAGGGAAGGATCCGGACAATGCTGGCAACTATAGACCTACAGCTCTAACCTCACACCTATGCAAATGGATGGAAAATTTTGTTAGTAAAGAGGCTTAATTATTTTCTAGAAGAAAGAGGAATAATAGCTCCATATCAAAGTGGCTTTAGGACAGGAATATCAACTATGGATGCTGCCATCAAAGTTTGTAATGAAATAGAGAAAACATTCAAAATTAAAGAATCCATGGCAATTGTGTTTTTCGATATTGAAAAGGCTTATGACTCCATGTGGAGAGAAGGATTATTAATTAAAATGAATAGGATGGGGATTAGAGGAAGTTTTTATAATTGGGTATTGGAATTTCTTTAAAATCGGACATTCAGGGTTAAAGTTGGAACAGAAACATCTGATGTATTTGATATAAACGGAATACCACAAGGTAACGTAATTAGCCCAGTATTATTCAATATTATGATCAACGATATATTTATGAGTTTAGATAGAAGGATAGGAGCAGCGCTTTATGCTGATGATGGAGCCATTTGGATTAGGGGGCGAGATTCAGCAAGATTAACAGACAAAATGAAGGAAGCAATAGTGCGAGTAGAACAGTGGTCCTATAACTGGGGCTTTAAGCTCTCCACAAGCAAATCCTGCTATATGTATTTCACAAGGAAGAGAGGGATGGAAAATCAGAGTTTCAAACTGTATGGGCAACCCATGGAGAAGGTTAATGTATTTAAATATTTGGGAATCTGGTTAGATGAAAGGAACACATGGAAAATACATGTTGAAAAGGTGGAGACAAAATGCAAAAAAGTGGTCAATCTAATGAGAGCTATAGCTGGACAAGACTGGGGGGCCGACAAGGAATCACTCTTGTATGTATATAGGGCTTTAATGAGAACATCAATTGAGTATGGATGTTTTGTATATGGAGCAGCAGCCAAGACACATCTTGACAGAATTACAAGAGTGCAAAATAAGGCTCTTAGAATCTGTACTGGTGCAATGAGAACAACCCCCATCAATGCAATCCAGGTAGAGGCAGGTGAGGCCCCGATTGACTTGAGAAGGGACAAACTGATGTTATCATACTGGATTCGGTTACAGGGGTGTGGCTATGAAAACCCAGCCAAGGGGGTGTTAAAAGAATGTTAGGAATATAGTAAATTTAAGGGTAATGGATTTGGATGGACAGCAAAGGTCAAAGCAGAAGAATATGGACTGGAATATATTCATTTTAATATCCCTACCCCTATAAGTGTGATTCCACCATGGCTATTCCCAAAACCTGATGTAGACATAAAAATAATAGAACTAAAGAAGGATTGGGAAGATGAGGAAAGAGGATTCTTGGCAAAACAATATACAAGACATACATACTACAGCTACCTAGATATTTATACAGACGGTTCTAAAGATGAAGATGGCAAAGTAGGCATAGGTATATATATACCAAAAATTAAAGCAAAGATTGGGAAACGGATATCCAATCATCTATCAGTTTTTACAGCAGAAATGATGGCAGTAATAATAGGCCTGCAGTGGGTCGAAGATGTTATGCCTGACAGAGTAGTATTCTGTGTGGACTCTCTTGCTGTGCTCCTCAGCATTAAATCTCTGAAATCAGTAAGAGAAGATCTAATGCTAGAAATTCACCAGAGCCATTTTAGACTTCACAGAGTAGGGAAAGACATACGATTCTGCTGGGTGCCTGCCCATGTAGGCATTAAAGGGAACGAAGGAGCAGACACAATTGCTAAAAAAGCAATAAAGAGAGAAGAAATTCTACATATACCATTTGGTAAAGGGGAAGGAAAAGCAATAATTAAAAAAGGGGTGATGAGGAAATGGCAGGAAAGATGGGACGGGGACAGTAAAGGGCGAACATACTACAAAATACAGAAATCTATAAGTGCACAAGATATTAGGAAGGGAAATAGGAGGGAAGAAGTCAAGTTAAGTAGGTTAAGGTTTGATCACACAGGACTCAATAAAACACTATTCATGGTAGGAAAAAGTATGTCAGTAGAATGTGCTTATTGCAATAATACAGAAAATGTTGAACATGTACTCATGAAATGCAATAAGTACACTGAAGAGAGGGAACAACTCTGCAGTAGGATTAGAGAGGCAGGTAGAGCATGGAGCCTAAAGGGAATATTGGGGATTGATGGAAGGGGGGTAATGGATGTCCAGAAGGCTGTGATAGAATTTTTGAAAGTTACAACATTATATAATAGAATATAGTAAATAGATAGATATATAATTGTATGTAGTATTAATATATATGGATTGTAGTGTTATACAGTATTAAGGTATAGGGATTTGTTTAAAAAGAAAAAATTCTCCATTCTGTATGTTGTATTAAATAAATCATGACTGCATACTCCGGTACAGTAGGTGGCGGTATGCACCTTCAAAGTAAAAGAATGCAATCCGCCATTAAACAAAAAGAAGAAGAAGAAGAAGAAGAAGAAGAAGAAGAAGAAGAAGAAGAAGAAGAAGAAGAAGAAGAAGAAGAAGAAGAAGAAGAAGAAGAACAGGCGGTGCAGAAGAGCCAGGTATGTGGAAATTAGCTGATTCTATGCTTAACAATGCTTCCCAAAATGATTTTGTTTTATGCAAACCCCTTGTTTTTAGGTGTTTATTGCTTGTGCAGTTATCGATATTGTATTATTTTAGGATATAATATAGCAGCTACAGGTGCCCGTGGGCGAAGCGCTGTGCGGTAATAAAAGGTAACTTCGGCTGACTTTATGCACGTTACGGGTTTGCGGTGGAAAATTCCTTGACATTTGTGGGCATAGTCGGTTTTGAATGCTTGGTCTTGTGGTGGACAGCTGTTCGCGTTTGGAAGGGGTCAGTTTGGTGTTGATTTGTGTGGATACAGGGACTTGAGTGTGTAGCCGAAATACAGCTGGTAGCCTACGCGGTAGCCTTACAATGCCGACTATTGTAAAGGGATCCCGCAGCACCGCGGCGAAAATGATAGCCACTGTTTTTCTCAGTAGTTAGTTTGTTTTAAATCGTAGAACTCCGCAGGTACAAGAACGCTGCATTTATGGTAGCTCCCACTTCTGGCCAGTGCGCTGTGGAAAACTAGTTGTGTGTTTTTGAGGTAAGGTGGGTGAAACGTAGCCTACCTTTTCTTCTGAATAAAATAATAATGGTGCTTAAATCGAAAACAAAAAAAGCATTTATTTCCTGTTCTAATATTAAACACATAGATGTATTTTTGTTACCAGACTTTGGGGGTGGAGGGCAGTGGGAATTGTACATAAACGTGGCACCAGAGTGATGCTCTGTACCTGCTTTGGAATATCAGGTGATGAACATTAAGTGAATGGGAGGAGTTATATACAATAGAGCAGAGCAGATGCTCGTATGCAGAGCTACGAAAAGTGCAACCATACGTGCAGTTATTTTGTTGGGAAAAAGGGTCCGCAGTACGTATTCCAACAGTGTATCAGCCTCAGCACTCAACTCAAGTGAGACAGTATTCCTGAACATGGATGTTTTGTTGTCGGTGTATAATTCTGTAGAGGTATTCTGATTTGACATTGTGGCTGTCACACTTCTCATCGCACGTCTTTGCTGTGTGCAGTGTGGTACACAGATACACACACTCCTCACCACCCTCCAGCTTCAGCTTGTGAATGCTGTGTTGGTATTCTAATCTGAAGCAGAGATAATTTTAGATATGAGATAAGATGGATGTGGTGTCTCTGTACTCCTAGAACAAACAACATATTTTCCACCAATCACAGCGTGAGTTGGCTAACAACAAACAGAACAACGCTAACAGAGATTGGTGGATGCTTTCTGCCTACTTTGGTTTTTTACCATTTAATTCCCCGGAACTGAGGGAGAGAGGCTGGAATCCACTCCTGGCTGGTTTTGATTTGCTGATGTGCGCGATTTTGCTAAAGTGCAGCCCCCTACGATACTGAAATGCAATTTCCAACATACAGATAGTAGAAAAAACAGGCCTAAAGTGTAAAACCGATCTCTGTGGAGATTATAATATCAGTGGGGTGTGTGCTGTATGTTAGGGCTGGGCGATATGCTGCAATGATAATTATTGAATTATCCTGAAGGTCGTACAGCATCCATGTGATCATGTCATGTGTTTTTGTCAATCACGTGGAAGCTGCAACACCTTGCTGCTGATTGGCTGTTTTATCAACACCCAATAGATAAGAGAGATTTCCGGAAAGAATTTTAAAAAAATTAGATTACTACCGCATCATGTATAATTAAATTTAATAAGACGATAAGCAAGGCACGACCCTACAAGGTGGCGATGGCCATTATTGCATTTGATAATTATCATTGCGGTATATCGCCCAGCTTTGCTTTATGTTGTCAGTGATGTCCCTGTGATGTGTTTCTTTCAGGAGATGGAGAAACAGTCAGCATTCTGAAATTGAAATGAATGACATGGAAGGGGTGAGTCTAAGCCCTGTGTCACACACGCATGAACACGCATGCACACACACACACATGCACACGCACACGCACACCGTCAGGGGTGGACAACTGGATATGTTGTCCTGGGCCCTGGAGATTTGGGAGTAGTAGTAGTTCACCAAGGCCTATCAGGATGCAGGCACTGTGCTGTAGCAGGGAACAAGGCCAACAGGATGCTGTGATGTAGAGCAAAATTACTGAGTATTAATAAAAAAATTATTTTGAGTTCAGGTAAATTCTGCACAGATATCTTAAGTATTTCTTTACACAGGGAGTTTTCAATTTACTATTTTTTCTTTCTGTCTCTCTCTTTTTCTCTCGATCACAGCCGTTGAGAAATACACACGGTTGTAAAAATAAACATGCTTGCTTTGCAGAATCCTCCCAGAATCACCCCCTTTCTACTCGAACCACACCATGGCAACCACTCCGTCCAGAGACCCAGAGCTGGAAGTCCTGCCCTAAGCCTCAATCAAACACTCCCCCCGGTCCGTGGAGGCAAAGGGACCTGCGATGGGGCTGCAGGACAAGGGGCCCATGTGGTTTATTCACAGGTGGCACAAGAGGAAAACCAAGAAGTGGAAGGCAGAGGGCGGGGATGAGCAGATGGAGGCAGGGGCATTGGAATGTGAGGCAGGGGCATTGGAATGTGGGGCAGGGGCATTGGAATGTGGGGCAGGGGCATTGGAATGTGAGGCAGGGGCATTGGAATGTGGGGCAGGGGCATTGGAATGTGGGGCAGGGGCATTGGAATGTGCCAGCCTCCATTTTGTGCCCGGAGGAGAGGTTGTTTGAATGCCAATCTGTGCCATTCAGGTGAAAGTCTAAATGTCTACATAGATAACGGTTGATGAGTCCATTCATTTACATTTTTTTAATTTACAGTTTGTAATTTAGTTTTATTTAGTCAGCTCCAGCTTCCTGAACTAAGCTCATCCTGAATACTGCTGCTTACCTGATCTACAACCGCCCCAGACTCCATGCCACGCCCCTTCTCATCTCCCTCTACTGGCTACACATATCGGCTCACAACACATTCAAAACCTTGGTATGTCACTCTGAATAAGAGTATCTATGCCATTGTAATGTAATGTAGTGTTCTGTGAAATATATTTTTTCATAATACATTACTTCAAACACATTTCCTTATATTTCTTTTGTGTTTTTTTCTCATCAATTCGCCACAATTCACAAGCATTCTCAAGCCATTATGTGTGGGAGAAATAGTCTGTTGGTCATTAAACTGAGCAGCATAATGTAGAGAGAACATATTTAGCTCAGTAAAGATTGCATACACTGGCTGGTGTTGTTTCACAAACTGAAAGTCAAGTAAACACATGAAGAGTAAAATCTTGATTTGCAATTGTTTGCATTTGTTTGGCGTGTCAGGCCGGCTCATGTAAGTTAATGTAAATCAGCCAGACACGTTTTTATTTCCCTTCATGTAAATTATCTTCAGTGAAGGGACAGGGATACAGCAGGGTTTGAAAGCAGCTCCAGTCCCTTTCAGGGGAAACTGTAGCACCCAGGATCGGGGAAAAATTGAGAAGAGAGAGCCACCTTCAAATCTGGAGACAGTTTTATGTACATTTCTTTTGAGATACCAGAGTGGCTCCTGCTTCAGCAAACATTTGGCAGATATGGACTTATAAAAAAAGGATATTGCTTTATGGAGGGAAAGAAAACATTACAACAAAAGACTCAAGAATATTTAGCTCAGCAAAATATTTCATGGACTGGTTGGCGTGGGTTCCCAGATGGAAAGTCAGGCTGAGAGTAAACAAGTGATTTTAATAAATTCCTCATTCCACAATGAATGTGGTTAAATTTGATGTAATGGCTCATTTTTACAATTTAAGTGGCACAGACACCTGGTTCACTTTCATCAAACACTTTGGGAGAGAGCAGAGAGCCTCAAGAGAGCTTCAAGTTAAAAAAAACATGGACATACAGACAACTTTAATGCTACAGGAACTGTAATGGATTTGACTGCCATTGGAGAGAAGCCGACAAATTGTCAAATGAAATCTACAGGATTTTCCCAATATAAGAGTACAAGTGTAATTACGTCAGTCCTTGCATATACAGTGCCCTGGGTAAGTATTGGAACAAGGAAGCATTTTCTCTTTATTTGGCTCTATATTCCAAAGCATCAGATTTGAAATAAAATCTTTACTTTAAATTCATATGAGTGGTTTGATTTCAAATCTGACATTTTGGAATATCTAACTATAAAAGAAGAAATCCTGTCTGTATTTCGATTTGCTTGACAACCGTATGAAGTTGAAATTGAAATTGACCAGGCGTATTGCTCAGGACCCAAGGAAGTGCATTGTCGACTCTGAAGTTAATTGAATGAGCGGTTCTCGAGAAAGCTGCAAGCATCAATACCGGGGGCCAAGCAATCGGCCCGTTCCGTTCGGAAATGCACTATGTACGTCGCTCTGGAAAAGAGCGTCTGCTAAATGTCTAATGTAATGTAATGAACGGGCACGTTTTGAACAGGCACAGGCACTAGTAGAGCCAAATTAAGAGAAAATGCTTTGTCCCAATACATATGTAGGGCACTGTATGTGCAGGTGTTTTCAGAAAGAGAAATTAGAGAAAGTCTGATGGTATGGAGGATTATGTTCTTCATGTTATATTAAGCTATTGTACCTATCCATGTTGCATGAAAATAGACTAGATTCATAGAAATTATTTCTTCTGATACGATGCATTCGCTCACAGAGGTCAAAGTTTGGGACACGTATGAGACAAAAGGGGACGTAACCATTCGGACGCATGCGCTCACAGGTGACTGAGACCAACGGTAATTTCAGGCACGCTTTCATTGCTGAACGATTGAGAATGTGAGTATTGCTAGTTTTAATGATTATTATAAACATGCTACTTTGTTTGAGGTTCATGTGAGTGAATGACAGCATCTACTTTCTATTTTGTTGTAAATGTGTTGAGAAATCTAGAAGCAGTGAGGAGAATTAACGTAGAGAAGACAGTCGAGAAGAGAGGCCTGCAGGTAGCTGTTATTTAGACTCATTTCTCTTATGTATTGTTATATATTGCTATATATAATATATAGTTATATATATTGGTGTAAGCTTGTGTTGTTATTCTGTTTTTTAACATAAAGCTGAAGAAAATACTAAATGTGCTGAGAAGTTTGAGGGAAAAGAAACACTGCTGTGTCATCGGAACGTTTACTGATTCGAGCTCGTAAATTGTAAATTTAGCTCGAACACAATGAAGAATTTTTTCCCCCCTAAAAGTAATATATATGAGGAATATGTAACAATATAGTAATGTAAACCTTTACATGTAATGTGAGGAAACACATTTACCTCCCGGGTACTTAATTGTAAGGTAGACAAAACAAAATGGAGGCCATAACGAGAAAACTTTGTGCTTTCACGAGACTAATTATGTGCAAATGTTTTCTTAACAGAAACATGATGCTTTTGGGGATTCTCTTGCTGATCCATTTGCTGTGCCTGGGTAATGCTTGATTTTATTTTTAAATACAATTAAGAGTGACTAGAATTATATTGAAACCATATTATAACATTTGCCTACTTCAATCAGATAAAATGTTTAGTTTAATTTTCAATTCAATCTTTGATTCAGTGTTCCTGTTTAATACTTTTGATCATACAATCATACACGTCAGTATGGGGCAGGAAAGGACACGTCAACCGCTAATATGTTTAAATCAATTTCTGAGACTTGACATATTGACTACACAAAACTAGGTTGTCCAGCACTGTGTCTCCCACAAAGTTGAAATTAAAACTCATGGCTATTGATTGTTATTCCGACTTCAGGTGAAGAAGCGTTCTGTATAAAAGAACTACAGTGAAATGCCACTGAGTGTTTTGAAACTGCAGCAGACCCTGTTTGCACCTCTGCCCGTCACACAGACGTGTGCTCTATTGAGGGAACCCGCATCAAGCTGAAATGTGATGCACACTTAAGCTGCAAATGCAATGACCTTAAATCATTTGAATTGGATGGTAAGATACCAGTCTGATAGCAGCCATACTCTTGCGTTCTGTTGCTTTTATAGGCCATTTAATTGAATTTAACTTGTCAATGTATCTCCTGTGTCAACAACAATGGACATAAAATATGTTTTTGGGATTCAATTTATATTTGTCCTTAACTTTTAGGAACAAAGTTTTCTTTATTAAAAAAAACTATTTGCAATTTCTGAGTGAATGAAGAAAATGTGTAATTCTGATTGGCACTGATAGCAGCCATACTTTTCCAGTTTGTTGGTTTTAGAGGCCATTTCAAAATGTTCATTTAATTTAGCTTGTCACTGGAGCTCCTGTGTTGAGGGGTTCTGGTATTTAAAACATGTCTTAGTGTTAGATAACGTGTGCTCATGCTGACCTTGCTCAACAACAATGGACATGAAATATGTTAATATGTTAATTAAGTGTCAAAGTTAAGAACATGCAATCCCAGCCTTTGTTTATTATTTCTCTTACAATGACCAAAATTAGCTTAATATATAGTTCAGTTTGAAATGGCACAAATTCCCAATATGATGTCCTGTTTAAATTTTTTTTTTTCTCCAGGAATAGATGGATACCCTGCAAAAGATCAAAGCAGTATGTATAATACCTCATTATTGTTTCACATGCAAAACAATACATGACAACATTTTTATAATGTTGCATTTAAAATAAGTTCCATTCTAAAAGACAATCTTTCAACAGTATACAAATAAAACAAAAGTTTAATTCATAAAGTGGCACAGGACAAGATGAAACACTCAGAACTTCCAGCTCCATGTTGACCTACAGCTGAAATGCCAAAGGTATTAATTGATCATATTTTATCTGTTGTAGGCATTTCCATGAAAAATGAAGAACCTATGGGCTATAAAGGTAACATATTAAAATCTATGCTTTACAAAAAGTAAACAGTATAAAAATATGTGCCTTGCCTTCACAACAATAGTGATGTATCTTAGCTGTGATGGGTGTTCTGGTATGAGAACCATAGTGATGTATCTTAGCTGTGATGGGTGTTCTGGTATGAGAACCATAGTGATGTATCTTAGCTGTGATGGGTGTTCTGGTATGAGAACCATAGTGATGTATCTTAGCCACCCGGTAAACCTTTTTTTTTTTTTAAATAAATAAATAATGCATTCATTGCATGGTCGTGGAATTGCCTCTGCGCACATCTCATAACACGATACTGTGATTTCAGGTCTGCTGGTGGTCCTGGTGCTGTTTTTATACTTTTATTTCAGCTTCAGCTTTTTAATATGAGAAGGGTACAGGGTGGTATGGCTGCTTCGCTTCAGCTGTTTAATATGAGAAGGATACAGGGTGGTATGGCTGCTTCGCTTCAGCTGTTTAATATGAGAAGGGTACAGGGTGGTATTGTTACTTAGCTTCAGCAGGTTGCCATGAGAAGGGTACAGGGTGGTATGGCTGCTTAGCTTCAGCTGTTTAATATGAGAAGGGTACAGGGTGGTATGGCTGCTTAGCTTCAGCTGTTTAATATGAGAAGGGTACAGGGTGGTATGGCTGCTTAGCTTCAGCTGTTTAATATGAGAAGGGTACAGGGTGGTATGGCTGTTTAGCTTCAGCTGTTTAATATGAGAAGGGTACAGGGTGGTATGGCTGCTTAGCTTCAGCTGTTTAATATGAGAAGGGTACAGGGTGGTATGGCTGATTAGCTTCAGCTGTTTAATATGAGAAGGGTACAGGGTGGTATGGCTGCTTAGCTTCAGCTGTTTAATATGAGAAGGGTACAGGGTGGTATGGCTGCTTAGCTTCAGCTGTTTAATATGAGAAGGGTACAGGGTGGTATTGTTACTTAGCTTCAGCTGTTTAATATGAGAAGGGTACAGGGTGGTATGGCTGTTTAGCTTCAGCTGTTTAATATGAGAAGGGTACAGGGTGGTATGGCTGCTTAACTTCAGCTGTTTAATATGAGAAGGGTACAGGGTGGTATGGCTGCTTAGCTTCAGCTGTTTAATATGAGAAGGGTACAGGGTGGTATGGCTGCTTAGCTTCAGCTGTTTAATATGAGAAGGGTACAGGGTGGTATGGCTGCTTAGCTTCAGCTGTTTAATATGAGAAGGGTACAGGGTGGTATGGCTGTTTAGCTTCAGCTGTTTAATATGAGAAGGGTACAGGGTGGTATTGTTACTTAGCTTCAGCTGTTTAATATGAGAAGGGTACAGGGTGGTATGGCTGTTTAGCTTCAGCTGTTTAATATGAGAAGGGTACAGGGTGGTATGGCTGCTTAGCTTCAGCTGTTTAATATGAGAAGGGTACAGGGTGGTATGGCTGCTTAACTTCAGCTGTTTAATATGAGAAGGGTACAGGGTGGTATGGCTGCTTAGCTTCAGCTGTTTAATATGAGAAGGGTACAGGGTGGTATGGCTGCTTAGCTTCAGCTGTTTAATATGAGAAGGGTACAGGGTGGTATGGCTGCTTAGCTTCAGCTGTTTAATATGAGAAGGGTACAGGGTGGTATGGCTGCTTAGCTTCAGCTGTTTAATATGAGAAGGGTACAGGGTGGTATGGCTGTTTAGCTTCAGCTGTTTAATATGAGAAGGGTACAGGGTGGTATGGCTGCTTAGCTTCAGCTGTTTAATATGAGAAGGGTACAGGGTGGTATGGCTGTTTAGCTTCAGCTGTTTAATATGAGAAGGGTACAGGGTGGTATGGCTGCTTAGCTTCAGCTGTTTAATATGAGAAGGGTACAGGGTGGTATGGCTGATTAGCTTCAGCTGTTTAATATGAGAAGGGTACAGGGTGGTATGGCTGCTTAGCTTCAGCTGTTTAATATGAGAAGGGTACAGGGTGGTATTGTTACTTAGCTTCAGCTGTTTAATATGAGAAGGGTACAGGGTGGTATGGCTGCTTAACTTCAGCTGTTTAATATGAGAAGGGTACAGGGTGGTATGGCTGCTTAGCTTCAGCTGTTTAATATGAGAAGGGTACAGGGTGGTATGGCTGATTAGCTTCAGCTGTTTAATATGAGAAGGGTACAGGGTGGTATGGCTGCTTAGCTTCAGCTGTTTAATATGAGAAGGGTACAGGGTGGTATGGCTGCTTAGCTTCAGCTGTTTAATATGAGAAGGGTACAGGGTGGTATGGCTGCTTAGCTTCAGCTGTTTAATATGAGAAGGGTACAGGGTGGTATGGCTGCTTAGCTTCAGCTGTTTAATATGAGAAGGGTACAGGGTGGTATTGTTACTTAGCTTCAGCTGTTTAATATGAGAAGGGTACAGGGTGGTATGGCTGCTTAGCTTCAGCTGTTTAATATGAGAAGGGTACAGGGTGGTATGGCTGCTTAGCTTCAGCTGTTTAATATGAGAAGGGTACAGGGTGGTATGGCTGCTTAGCTTCAGCTGTTTAATATGAGAAGGGTACAGGGTGGTATGGCTGCTTAGCTTCAGCTGTTTAATATGAGAAGGGTACAGGGTGGTATGACTGTTTAGCTTCAGCTGTTTAATATGAGAAGGGTACAGGGTGGTATGGCTGCTTAGCTTCAGCTGTTTAATATGAGAAGGGCACAGGGTGGTATGGCTGTTTAGCTTCAGCTGTTTAATATGAGAAGGGTACAGGGTGGTATGGCTGATTAGCTTCAGCTGTTTAATATGAGAAGGGTACAGGGTGGTATGGCTGCTTAGCTTCAGCTGTTTAATATGAGAAGGGTACAGGGTGGTATTGTTACTTAGCTTCAGCTGTTTAATATGAGAAGGGTACAGGGTGGTATGGCTGCTTAACTTCAGCTGTTTAATATGAGAAGGGTACAGGGTGGTATGGCTGCTTAGCTTCAGCTGTTTAATATGAGAAGGGTACAGGGTGGTATGGCTGATTAGCTTCAGCTGTTTAATATGAGAAGGGTACAGGGTGGTATGGCTGCTTAGCTTCAGCTGTTTAATATGAGAAGGGTACAGGGTGGTATGGCTGATTAGCTTCAGCGGGGTGGTATGGTTGTTGGCTATATTGGCTAAAAAGCTGTATTATGCTTTTTATTCTATAAGCTGTGTTATGCTCTTTTTCAACCTCAATGGAAGTCTTGGCAGCTGTGTATGACAGAGCTATTTTCTATAAACAGCTGAAGTTATGCAATGAACTTAAAAAACTGAGTACATTAAATGTTGTTTGACAGAAAAAGTTAATTGCTGGAAACGACTTGTTCATACAGTGACCACCATAATTCATTGGACAGTGACACATTTTTTGTTATTTTGGTTCTGTAGCTACTATAGCACTTTGAGTTTGAAAGGATACAATGACAATGTGGTTGAAGTGCAGACTGTCAGCTTTAATTTATCCATATCTGATGAACCGTTTAGAAATTATAAGAGTTCGCTTGTAAGAGTACCAGAAAATAAGATATCAAGAGTCTTTTGATATTGTTGGGTCACAGACATCAGGAAGTCATGGCATGCAAAGGATATGTGACCCAATATTAAAAATGATTACTTTATTGTACATTATGTTAAACTATCCAATATTTTTTGATGCCTGAAAAGGTTCTATATTTCTAAACGGTTCATCCAATATGGATGAACATCCCCTCAAATTAAAGCTGATAGTCTGAACTTCAACCTCATTGTCATCGTATCCTTTCAAACTCAAAGTTATAGAGTACAGAACCAAAATAACAAAAAAAAGTATCACTGTCCAATGAATTATGGTGCTCACTGTATATGTCAGCATAGATGTACAGCATATTTAGCTAAATATTATTAGTGTTTATTAATAATATATATATTTTTAGGTATTATCATTTTAAGACTTGTGAGATGAATAACTCAATGTTTCACAAAACAATATATTGTAAGGCAAGGCAAGGCAAGGCATGTTTATTTATATAGCACATTTCATACACAGAGGAAATTCAAAGTGCTTTACATAGATACAGAATAAGACATACATTAAAACAGAAATAATAAATGCGGGGATTAAAATCAAAGTGCATATGCGGTGCAGAACATAAAGGTTTTCAGCCTAGTTTTAAAAGTCAGAGTTGGGGCATGTCTAAGATTATTTGGAAGTTTATTTCAGCTGTGTGTAGCACAATAACTGAACGCTGTCTCATCATGTTTTGTTTTAACTCTGGGAATAATTAATAAACCGCTCCCAGATTACTTTAAGGGTCTGGCAGGTTTATATGGTAGAAGCAAGTCAGAAATGTATTTTGGTCCCATTGAGTGATTTGTAGACATACAGCAGTATTTTAGTGTTGTGATAACGTTTATTATCAAAATCCTGTGTCATGTAGTCTTTTTAAATAATGTGATTATGCTGTATCTACAGGAAGAAAATGGGAACTTTAATAAATTGGATTAACTTGGAGATGTGATGGCCATGCTCTTCTGGATGCCTGCTCCTGTTCTTCAGCATCTATGAGCATCTATGAGCATCTATGAGCATCTATGAGTTTCCATCTGTGGCCAAACAGCTGAACAACTGTTAGACAATTAAAGTTCACATATTAAACAATAATCTCTGTCTCATCATGTTATGACCACATAATGCTCAACTCACAGACATAGAGTGTTCCATAGACACAGACACAGTGTTCCATAGACACAGACACAGTGTTCCATAGACACAGACACAGTGTTCCATAGACACAGACACAGTGTTCCATATACACAGACATAGAGTGTTCCATAGACACAGACACAGTGTTCCATAGACACAGACACAGTGTTCCATAGACACAGACACTGTGTTCCATAGACACAGACACAGTGTTCCATAGACACAGACACAGTGTTCCATAGACACAGACATAGTGTTCCATAGACACAGACATAGAGTGTTCCATAGACACAGACATAGAGTGTTCCATAGACACAGACACAGTGTTCCATAGACACAGACACAGTGTTCCATAGACACAGACACAGTGTTCCATAGACACAGACACAGTGTTCCATAGACACAGACACAGTGTTCCATAGACACAGACATAGAGTGTTCCATAGACACAGACACAGTGTTCCATAGACACAGACATAGAGTGTTCCATAGACACAGACACAAGTGTTCCATAGACACAGACACTGTGCTCCATAGACACAGACACTGTGTTCCATAGACACAGACACAGTGTTCCATAGACACAGACACAGTGTTCCATAGACACAGACATAGAGTGTTCCATAGACACAGACACAGTGTTCCATAGAGCTGGTTAACTGCCCCGAGTGAACCCGGAAGCCTTGAAAAAACTGGAACATGGACCGAAGTGAAAAGAGCAGTTCCAGGTTTTAGTGTAATTATCCAGCTAACTCTGTGAAATACCCTGCTGATTTTTTAGTCAGGACCTGGACCATCACGTTGCCTTCCATCTGTGGAGCAGTGCTTTGTGTTCATGTGCTGAAACAGAGGTTACACCGACCTTCACAGGGACACTGCTGCCTTTTTATGTCCACAGCAACAAAGCGACCAAAAATATTGAAATGAATATTGCTGTGATGCGAATGACAGAAAGGCCTTGAGCTGAACCTGTAGATACAAATAAATATAACAGATCAACAACATTAATTTTCCAAATCAAAATCAGCATCGCTAATCGCATCCTATATCATTGCAAATTCATAGGTTTCTATGACAATGACAGTGTAAACACGGCGCCATCTTGTGGACCTATATTGTGCTGCAGCGGTCCCTCACGCTCAGTCAGCGGGTGGGGGAGAATGACTAATGTTAGCCTCAAAGAAATCACGCACCTCACTGCTGATGGAAAAAACGTTACTTTGACTAGTAAGTAAGTTAGCTATTCTACAATGTGATTTGTATTTGCTGTATTTGTATTTCTCTACTCCTGATTCTCGCAGAAATGGTCACCTGAGCTTTTTTGCTGCTCTATGGTAGACAGTCAGTTTGTTTCTCTCCACTGTCAGGGCTGGTGTAGCACAGATTGCATGTCTTCCAGTCTGATGTCGGTTCAAAGACAGTGCTGATACTGTACCGGTCATTCTCTCGCTGGGTGATGCTGGTCTGATTGTGTTCAGTCACAATCGAGTCCTAACCTCTCTGCATTTGAACTGATCTCTATGAGAATTGGGGGGTGAGACTAGATTCAGCTGTAAATTACACTGGTACAGTATGGAACACATGACTGGCGAAATGACTGTACGTCATCAAGGGTCTAAGGCAGGGGTGGCCAATTCCAGGCCTCGCGGGCCGGTGTGTATGCAGGTTTTTGCTGCCGCCAGTTAACAATTATTGAATTAGCCCAATCGTTTACACGATCTGATATTTTAATCTACATATCCGCGATATGAAAAGCAGCTGATGAATGTTCTTGTGCCGGTATGCGTCAATGCGTGTATTGTAGCATTTTATCGTTCTGTAATTTACAAGTGAATCGGTGATTGTGTGTATGACTAATTAGCTGATTGAACCGTGGTAACTGGCGGCAGCAAAAACCTGCATACACACCGGCCCGCGAGGCCTGGAATTGGCCACCCCTGGTCTAAGGTATCAACGAGCCCCAAACCATCACTCTGCGGCCAGATATGGAGTAGATGTGGATGGATCCCTTTAAGGGTTGTTTCTCCTGACTTTTTTCTCCATAGAGTTCTATAGGAAAATGAGTCAGGAGAAATAACCCTTGCAGTGATCCATCCACATCTATTGGTGGTGAAATGAGGAAATAGTTTTGAGGCACTTGACAGTTATGTTGCAGAAACATGACAAAGTGGTTTTGTAGAGACTGTGTCCCTCATCCCCACATTCAACGTCCATCTCTGCTCAGAAACAGCTACACGCGTTCATCTGCTGATAATCTACTCAAGCAATAAGGTAAATTAAGATCGTTCCCCGTGTGAACCTTCTGTGCAGCCTTGTATAGTGAAGCATTGGGTTATGCTTTTGATCTCAGCTGATATATGGGGTATACATGAAATGGGGGCAGGGATGATTTGGTAAATACGGGAATGTTATTATTTAAACACGACATGTGGTCATGGTCTCTGATGGACCTAGATGAGCCAAAATGAAGGTTAAGACAAAGTACATACAAGTCAGGACTCACTGTCTTGGAGTGTTGGTTTGTCATGAAATTAACTAGGGCTGCTACGTTTGGGGATGATTATCAAAGTCAATTAATTTTTCAAATACTTTTATTTATGGAGTATGCCATGGCTACAGTGTGCTAAGGTGAGAAACTGCGTCACCTGGAAACTCGCTTTCAAAGGGTTCATTATTGTTAGCACATTAACTATAAACCTTTAAGATACTATTAAAAGATTAAAATCATGGCATTTGAAATTATGTAGCTCTGAACTGAGACATCATAACAAAATCTGGCAAGATTTTTTTCATTCATTTTCTTCTTCAGTGTTTATTATGAGATTTCATACTTCCCAAGATATGTTTTTAATCAAGGGTGTTTTTAGAGAAGTGTTTCAACACAAAGGGGTGTTTCAACACAAAGAGTCCAAGTGCAGATAAGGGGTTTGGGGGAGGGGTGGGTTTTAATTTCTGCACAGTTTTCCCATAATACAAGTACCGTGATTTGACATTCATTTAAAATTAATCCAGAAAATAATATGCAAACCGTCATTCAGAAAGAAATACAGGATAAAGGTATGTTATTACCAATCTACAAAAAATAAATAAATAAATAAAAAACTGGCAAAACTAACTTTCACTGCTAATGTTATTGCTTATTTTCTAAATTTTTTCTGAAAGAAATATGAGTGTGAATGGACAGTGTGAGGACGATGTGCTCTTGTGCCGGTGTTTATAAAAACCCTGCTTAATGAGAACATTCTCAGCTGGCAGGAAATGTGTCCACCTCTTGAATATTCATCATTCAATTAATTTAACCAAGCTCTATTGAACACGTCAACAGTTCATAATCTGTTCCCCGATACAAACCATAATCAGCTGAGAGGTGCATTGTGGGTAAAGTGGAGATGTACAGGCAGTAATCACATGATAAGGGAACTGTTTGGCAAACAGTGAAAGGTAGCGCTCCCTCAAACCATGCCGCTCCCACCCTGACCCCTTCCTCTAGGCAAAGCTCAACATCCCCCCCCCCCCCACCCCCCCACTACTTACAAAACACCACTGTTCTCAAACCATGCCCCTTTCACTCCGACCCCTTCCTCTTTAGTTTCAAACACTATATATACACACTTCTCAGCATTACTATGAATATCATGTTTCATTTAGTTTGTAAAGTGAAATGTTCTTCTCTAACTGCAGTGCTTCCCTGTTTCAGTTACAGCTCATTGTCTCTGCATCTCCCTGACACAGAGACATGACTGGCACTGAGAGATTCATCCTCATTGGCTGCCTGCTGCAAGGTGGGGCTCAAAGGGGCGGAGCTTTCATGTACAGAGATGTACATACAAATGCCTAATAATAACACCATAAATAATAACTCCACTTTTTAATCTATATTTATTTATGTTTTTACAAGTTTTTACAGGGTCAGATGATGTAAATGTGCTGTATTATGTACCTGTACATGTGTACTTAATTACCTGTACATGTAATATTACTAATTATGTGTATTATGTGTATTACTGTGGTATTTGTAACTGTGGCATCCTGTGTTCAGACATGCCTCAGATCTCTGGCTCTGGGAGCTGCAGCAGAGATCAGCTGCTCCTGTGAGAGCCGTGGAAATCCCTCTCCCAGCATGGAGTGGCGTGTGTCTAGACTGCGGGTCACTAACTCTACTGACAGAGTCATCAGGGAGGAGCAGCTGGGGAACACAGGCCTGAGGAGCTCCCTCACCATGCGCCACTCACAGGGAGACACGCCCACTCTCCTCTGCCTCAGCACCAACACTCTGGGCTCCTCCAGCCTCAGGCTCCTCGTCCCGTCTCCACAGCAACACTCGGGTAAACGGGCGCACCATTTCTCGTCTTTAACATATTATACATCAGGCACTAATATACAAACGTACACATTTTGAACAATTTCTTTAACCCTCCTGTTATCCTCAAATTTACTTTACACCCTTTATCCTTGGGGTCATTTTGAGCCCAGCAGTTTAAACCTCCAGAAAATGATCATAATCAAAACTGTTACCCAAATTTATGTTTCAGGTGCTTTATGTTTCTTTGTTGACTACCTAAATAACCATTTAAATAAAACATTACCCCCACTTCCCCATGATAACTTTCCATTTTTGGAAAGTAACGTCTCTGCTTGTGGTTGAGAGACAACAGGAGCATCTGCACCAAAAGTCTCATTCTCATCAGAGGAGGATGCCTCATAACAACATAATCCTCTGTCTCAGACACATTCTCTTCTATGTCACTTTCAAAGAGCTGTGACAAAACTTCACTGACAGAAAACCTTTTCTTCGAGGTCATTTTCAATTGACAGAGAACATGAAGAGAAACCACACAGAGAATCAAGAGAAATGGTTTAGAAGGCTGCTATGTAAGCTTTTATATGTTAGCTCCTCCCCTAACTGCCAATGTCCTCGCAGGAACCATGAATATCAGAGTTCTCGCGATGTGGGTTATATGCACACCCCACCCCCTCCCCATTTGGCTGGAAATATCAGAGTTCTCGTGGGTATTCTCCCCTCCCCCATGTGCATTATAAGTGGTTCTCGCACTGCAGGTATGGTATGTAAGATTAGGGACCTTTTAAGATTATACATTTGCATATAATAGTCACTTCAATATCATCCTAAACAATCAAAACAAATATGTGTAAAATGTTGACATTTTTATATGTTTTATAGTTAAAGTAGCCTGGGGTCAAATTGACCCCAAGGAACACTGATGCGTACAAAGTGTGTACAGGACATTAAAAACATATCATCATGTTAATTTTACGTTTACCCATTTGTCCTCATTGAATTAGGAAAAGTCATGAAATAACAAGCAAAAAAAATAATGTCAACCATTTATTTAGATACGTCAAACATTGAATGGGGTCAAATTGACCCCAAGGATAACAAGAGGGTTAAGGGCGTGTAAAAGTTGAGTTGACACTCTGTCATGGTTCATGGCTTTTTATTTATTTATTTTTTGCGGTTCTCGTCCTGGTTTCCTGATTGTGAATCAATCAGATTTTTTTCACGTTCCGTTCCGGGGTTTGCTTTCCTCATTATTATTTTCACCTGTGCTTCTACCTGCGGGGTATTTGATTTCCTCACTTCTGCTTCCCCGGTTCTTGTTTGTCATTGCATTGAGCCAGGTATAGCCAGGTACTAGCGACCTTGTGATATTAAACGATGTTTATGTTCACGAGGGACTTGCTATTTAGCTATTTTCAGGTATAGGTATTATTCCTCCTGTAAGTGTTCTGTGCTATTTATTTTGTCCGTTGCTGTTCTCTCTGAGACAGTTTTCCTTTGTTAGTTTGTTTTGGTTTTACACTCTTCCGGCCCTGAGCGTATGTAGCCGATGGTTTTCTTTTCTTTGCTAGATTTCCCATTCTAGCTCCAGTATTGAGCTCAGGAGATTTAGTTTGTATTACACTAGTTTTTGAGTTTGCCCTATTTTAGTGGGTTGATTTTGTTTTGGCTGTTTAGCCACAAGAAATTAGTTTCCTGTTTTTTCTTTCTTTTACTGTTTTTCTTATTGTTTATTGCTATTCTCCCTTTTATTGGTCCTCACTGATGTGAGCTGAATTGTTCTGATTCCCCCACCTTTACGTTTGAATATCCGCCACATAAAAACCCATTACAGTATCGGCAGTGGTGGGTAGTAAAATGCTTATTACTAATACACTGTAAAATGTTCAGTGTTAATTCCACTCTAATAATTCCAAACTCAGTTAGGTGTCCAAGTAACATAATAATACACAAAAGACACTGGTGTAGATTAGTAGCCACATGTGATTGTTCATTGCGCTTCCACCCCATGGTAACTCTGAAATAGAGCATCGCTGCCTCCAACCAGGCCGGTATTATCTACTGTCACTCTACAAATCAGCTGAAACTCACTAAAGCTGGCTACAGCGAGGAGGTAAAATACATTATTGTGACTCACCCTGATGAAGGCATACTGCCAAAATGTGTGTTAATTATTGTAAATATTGTTAGTCTTACATGGAGATAAGTTTGTGATTCTCATAATTTAGTATTGTGACTCACGCCCAATACTTGTAGAAGAATTCCAAGGCCAGCAAAATAGCTTCTTCAGTTTAATTTGAACTGAACCAGTGACCCATCGTTGTAGCTTATGTGTCCACGTTGAAAGATTATGACAACCTCTGTCTTCCGATGACTTTATGGTATTCAGTTTCGGGCGGGTTTTGACTGTATCTTTGTGTGGGACTTTGGGGGCGCCAGACTACAGAGATGCAGAGGTGCCCTCGCTAAAGCACAAATATAACCCAAGCAGTCAGTGTTGAAGGGAAATATTCACACCTTTCTGCTTGCTTAAGTAGAAAAATAGAAACATGACATGATTTATTCATTTAATCATGTGTTAAATCTAAAATAATGTAATATCAGCTCTGGCCACTAGGAGAAGTAGTGCACCACCTGCTCCCCCCAAACTTTGCCTTTGTCTGAAACAGTAGGGTCCCTGCTTTTTAAGGTCCATTAGAACAACCACCAACAAATAAGACTAGCCTTAACAAATTTTAATTAGCATTCCACTTCCCTTACATTGGATACTTTAATATTGTCTCTGAGTCTTGATTCATTGTGAAAGATGGCCAACTTCATTCAGTTTTTATTGAACATCTGAAATTATAAAAAAAATGAAACCTCATTGACAGCAATACATGAAATCTGTGTGAAACATCAGTGAAGGTTGATAAGAAAATGTAAACTATTTCTTCTCTTTTAGGAAGTAAGTGCTCTTTAGTTCCACACATATTCTGTGGAACATTGGCATTCCTGTATATTCTAACAGTTTGTCTTGGGATCTACAAATATAAAAGGCAAGTATCAGAGTTAAATGATGGGTGTTACAAACAGCAAACTTTCTAAATGTTATGGGTAATGTGCATATGTGCATCTCCCAAGAGTTCATTAAACTGACATCGTTTTGTTAATGCCGACACTGTAATAATCCTGTTTCTAGATGCTTTCTTTCACCATTTTGTGAGATTATTGTGCATGCATTTACATAATGCAGTAATCAAAACACCAAACATAACATTGTTAAATAAACAAGATTCAAATACAGCATAGATACTCCTGCACTCAGACTAACTGACACAAAATCTTCTCTCTCTCTCTTTCCATAATTAGCTTGTCCAAGCAAATACAAGTAAGTGTAAAAACAAGTCTTTATTTTTTATTGAGTTTTGAAAATAACATGTTGCAAAAGCAGCCATCTTCCTTTCTGATAAACAGGCACTGCAGGGAGAAAGGGGCGGGGACAATTATGCCACACTGCAGATCTCCACTGTCACCTCTTCTGATTATGATGTCATAAGGGTCAGTACCTGTGGCCAATCAGTTTGCCAGTTTATCTGCTCTTTTCAAACTAAACAAAATATAGTAATGTCTTCTTCCTTTTCTTTTATCAGTTTAAACCCTCACTGAATCAAATGTCATGTCATTCAGCCATAATTCTGATTTTTAAGGCCATGTTTATACAAGTGTACTTGGGTTCTGTTTTTGGGTTCACAGAAGGACGTGGATGCTAGCCGAAGAGCAGATAAAGAATCATGTGATTATGAAAACATAAAAACGAACATTCAAAAATGAGGGACAATATTTGAACTGAAAGTAGTTAACAGAGCTCAGAATACTAAATGTGTGTGTATTTGTACTATGATAAATATGTTCTGTTTGTGCCAGGAGTCTTTTCACAATAAAAAAAAGAGTGAAGTGCTTCAGTTTTGTACTGAAAGTAAATGGTGCTTTTACAGCCTGATAAGTTGCTATTGCTATAAAAGTTTAAGGCCAAACTGATTTATAACATGGTGGATCAAACCAAACCATGGATTAAACAAGCTATTAATTGCTGATCTCATCCTATCAAGAACAATTTTATATTAAGCAAACAGAAAGCTGTAAATGTATTTTTAAAAAGTATATATATATATATAAGTGTATATATATATATATATATATATATTTTTTCTGTGCTGTAGTACTACCTGGCATTTAAGGCTGAACTGTATAACCTCAAAAAGAGATGCATAGAAGAGGTCAGATTTGACCTGGTACAGATGGGCTTGGCCGATAAAGATGAAGCATAACAAACTATGACATTTATATTATCATGTTATGAAGATGCATTAAGAATTATGAATTACATTCAACTCCAACATGGACGCCGAGCTACATCTTCATTTGTCATTAGATGTAGGGTGATCAGGGGTCCCATTTTTCCCGGGACAATCCCGTATTTTAGATGCTTTTGTGGTGTCCCGATTCTAAAATACCAAGATCATCCACTAAAATCATCTACTTGCTTTATAATCAGACCTCAGTAATGACTAACAACAGGTATTTAATGTTGACAGTTGGCAGGTGAAGTGATTGGTTGGAATAAAAATCTGCATACTATCTGCCCTCCATGGCACATGATTGGACACCACTGCTCTATAGACAAAGAAGGACATTATGATCACATCAAAATATACACAATAGAGATACATAGTCCGGCAATGTGCTGAATTTAGTGCTGCAGAATATATAAAAGAATGGCGACAAAACATTAAGACACCATGTCAAATTTACTGTAAATATAGCAATTATATCTGAACACCCAGCATACAACTGTATACTGTATGTACTTATAGATGTAGGTTTATATTTAGCAAGAGTATGGCATAACTGCCTCTTCCACATGGAAGTAAAAAAAAAAATTGTCAATCCTGTTTCAATTTCTTGCAATCTTCTTCATTAATTTTGTTTATGCATTAAATTATGGGCATTTAGCAGACACGGCTTACACAGCATTTTGCATTTATACATAGTAACCATTGATACAGCTGGATATATACTGAAGCAATGCAGGTGAAGTACCTTGCTCAAGAGTACAACGGCAGTGTTCGACCTGGGAATCGAACCTGCAACCTTTCAGTTACAAACCCTAATAATACAAACACAAACACCGGCATACTTACATATATAAACTTTTGCCAATATTCCATACCTAAAATTATTGGTTTTGATTAGTATTCCCTTGAAAATAATCACACATCTGCAGCATTATCTTAAAATGAACCAAAAAAGCAAGCAACTGTAACTCCACGAGGGACAGTTTCACCTTGATAAAGTTGATTCACATTCTCCAACCCTATAAACATAAAATACGTTTCTTATGTGACTGTTCCATGGTGGTGTGAGAAAACATCACTTTTAGAATCTCCAGCTTCACGTTGTACGTTAAAATCTGAATTTTATCAATCTCTCTGTCATTCTCTCTGTCATTCACTTTGCACTACAGCTGAGATTACAACAACCTGCTCAAGGTCCTTTTAATGCTGCCTGTCTCAAGACTCTTGTGTACAACAACCTGCTCAAGGTCTTTTTAATGCTGCCAGTCTCAAGGCTCTTGTGTACAACAACCTGCTCAAGGTGCTTTTAATGCTGCCTGTCTCAAGACTCTTGTGTACAACAACCTGCTCAAGGTGCTTTTAATGCTGCCTGTCTCAAGACTCTTGTGTACAACAACCTGCTCAAGGTCCTTTTAATGCTGCCTGTCTCAAGGTCCTTTTAATGCTGCCTGTCTCAAGACTCTTGTGTGCCTGCAGTGCCAGTCATAAGAAGACATTATGAAATGTGCTTAATTTAGGAAATATAAGGACACATAGGTTTAAGTGGTAGAATTCATAATGAAACTAAATTATGATTGAAATTAAATATAGAGCTGGCCTGGCTTGGAAAATGTTCTTTGTAAAACGGATCTTGGTTGGGGCCTCGGGCTAAAACATTAATTCTCAACACAGTGATGCTGCAGCCCAACATCCTCTACAGTCATTTAACTGGAGAACAACTTTGGCTGTCACATGGTGAAACAGGAAACAGCGGACTCATACCTTCATACCTGGCAGACCATCATTATCAAGCATGCGTCTATCCTGTGCTTCTGCTTCTCACTGTAAACTGACTCCACGTTGTCCAGCACCCACTCAGTGAGCACATACAGTTCCTGTGGCCCACGCGGACGCCACGCCTGATTACAATGTGTGTTCATTTACTGAACTAAAATGTTTTTATTATGATAGAACATATGTTCGTACCCTGTAACTGGAACAGTTATCTTGGTTGGTGTGAGTGTGTCTGTGAAAATTGTATGAAATAGAGAAAGTGTTTTTTTTTGCGTGTCATCTGATTGCCCACGTCAAACCCAGGACCCAACCCACATCTTTGAGATGACTGATCATGACTGGTCTAGATCAGATTAAAATATAGATAAGATGTAGATAAACTATTTGATCTAGATGTAGATCCAGATTTAGCTCCAGAGAGATACATTAGAAGATGAAAACACAGATAAGATGTACATAAAATATATGAGAATGAAGAAGTCAGTCAGACTGTGAAAGGTCATATGTTTATATGTAATGTCTCTGTTTCTGAGGGAAATCATTAAAAATGACCTTTGCATTACAGTCAACCACAACAAAATATCCCACATAAAATCTGTCCAGAGGGTTGTGTATATTACCCAGTTATTCTTCAAAAATATATATGTATTTTTATTTGTTTTTAGAACTATTAATTATGATGCATGTAATCCTAGACTGCTGTGCTGTAGGAAAGACGTCCCAACACAAAATAAAAAAGATATTTATAATTACGAATAAAAACAAAATAATTTGTTGCGTTAGTTGACATTTTACATTTTCCTGCTTTCGACCCCCAAAACCCATCAAATGCCCCAATACCAGTCATTGTAAAGCATTGTCTAAAATATGCTTCATTGTACATTAAATAAAGTATGGGCCAATAATTTATAAAGTGTGCTGGACCCATGTGTGAGAAAATAAACAATCTCTTGTTTATTTGTATTTTTTGTATGATACACATATCTATTCCATGTAACAACTGATAATGACATTTCTGAATTGAGTCCTGTTGACTTAACTACAAAACTCACTCTCATCTGAATCAAACTATTAATGGCTTCAGGCCTCCCCCTGAGACCATGGATAGATTAAATAACCTGTGATTATGAGTGTATAACTCCCAGACAACCACTAAACCACAGAGTATGTTTGCTCAAAAAAAAAATGTATGTGCATAAATGCGCTAAAGATCAAAATAAATTAGCCTAACAACTAAAAGAGCCATATGTAGGTATTAGTTGGAGATTAGAAAGTGAGTGAGTTAGTGAGTATCTTTGATGGCCCACATCAAAACCCAAGCACTGCAAAAGACTCCTTTGAATTAGGAGTACTTTCAGAATGTATGTATGAACTGTGATTATGCAATATGGTGTCAAGCAATGTTTATGTGAATTTTAATCCCACACAATGATCCCATTGCAACCGTTGTGAGGTGCACCGGATGCTCTTAGATCTCTTAGATCCACTCTGAGATCCGCTCACATCACTGCATTCATTCTGTATCATCGTGTACTGTATAGATTAGCACAGGGGTTGTGTGGCTAACCCCCCTTCCAAAAAATAAATACAGTAAATGAAGTAAAATAAACAATAAATAAATAAATAAACTATCCATGACAAATGAGAAGTAAAAATAAGGGAACTCAAAGTGGTAATTGTGGTGAAATGAGGAAATTGTGTCGATTGTGTAGAGACACTGTGTCACTCATTCCCAATATCTCCCTGCTCAGAAACAGCTACACACGTTCATCTGCTGATAATCTACTCAAGCAATAAGGTAAATTAAGATCGTTCCCCGTGTGAAACTTCTGTGCAGCCTTGTATTGTGAAGCATTGGGTTATGCTTTAGATCTCAGCTGATATATGGGGTATAAATGAAATGGGGGCGGGGATGCTTTGGTAAATACAGGGAATGTTATTAAAAACGAGGTGTGGTCATGGTCTCGTAAAGACTCAACACATCAAGCTGATGGAGCTACACGAGTCAACATTAAGGTAATTTAAGGTGAAACATATAATACCAAGTGAATTCAGATGATAAATAAATTGCTGCCATCTAAAGTTCGAATGGAAAAATAGTAGTGGAATGGGAAAAAATAAAGAGAACACAAATAACCTCGCGATAAAAACGAGGAACTCTATATCCGAGCAAAACAAAAGAAATAAGCAGTCACGCTTATCTAACTCCCGTCTGTGGAGCGAACAAAAGAAAGAAAAGAGAAAAACTCAAAAGACCCCTAAGACTTAGGGTGAGAGCACTCGTAGGTATGAGTGGAAACAAAAAAACGAAAAACCTCTGCTCTGAAATAAGAGCGAAATGATCACTTTGCTTTTTCTAAATTGTACTGCTAACAAGTCCTGCATTGAGAAGCAAAGCGGTCGATAGCAGCACAACTTCCTATACCTTTTTACCGGCTCGAATGTTACGTGAAATAACATGGAAGCGACGAGAAAGGAAGGTAGCGGGGTATAAGTAATGAGCGGAAATAAATGATAGGTGAACTCACTAATCACCGAGGCGAAAGCAAAACCCGTAGCGGAACACAGGAAAATCCTATAGATTACCGGTAAAAGACAAAAAGAATAAAAGACACAGAGATAAGGGAAAACTGAGAACTGAGAGCAGTGGTGTGGAGGAGTGAAAACGCACCCTGATAAAGGTTGAAGTTGCCTGTGTCCCAGACTTCTGGGGCCACATGTATAAACAGTACTGAGCATTTGCTGTTAGCAGGATGGGTGTCTAGAGCCTGTCCATTCATGCTGGTGCAATATAGAAACTCCCTGAGACCAATCCATAATTTTTTTAAAAGTTTTTCTAAAAATATATATATATCATTGCAGACATTTCTGTTTATTTAATAACTTTAAATAACTGTTGGCAGTAATCACTTTTAAATACAATGTAATTTATATTATTTGCAGAACAAATACAACTGCAAACGTAACTGTCTGTGCCAGCTCTTGTCTTGTCTGTTGAAATCGTTTCTCTATGCGAGTTAGCAGCCTGTGGCAGGTATTTCTACCCTAGTTGTTTTCAGGGAATATCTCCTCCATTTTTTACTTTCCAATCTAAAATGCCCGTCATTCAGGATTGTCAACAAGTGGAATGTTTGTCCCACAGTTCTCACAGCAGAAACATGCTCTTAGAAAGCCGCGTAAGCAAGTTTCCACGCAGAAATTCAGATGTATAATATAACACGTGCTGTGAGAATCTGAGTAGCTCTACACACGATGGACATTGGACACCATACATACACAATGTTTAGAGTCCATGTGATATGGCGACACCATGACAGAAAGGCAGAGGTAGAAAATGCTAAATCTTTTTTTAAGGAGATTTCAGACTTTCACCCCGAACATTCTTTAAGGCATTATTTTACTCAAAGTTTTATACATGTGGCCCCTGGGGCCCCTGGCCCCTCCCCCTGAAAGAGGAGCATAACGGGAACCTCACTGCACTAATTACTTAGCGCAATATAACACAAAAGCAGCGTTATAGTAAGTACATGAGGTAAGTCAGGACACACTGGACTGAAGGTCCTGTCTTGAAGTGCTGGTTTGTTGTGAAATGTTGTGAAATGAATTTCATGTTGATGGTGTGGGGCTGTTCCCCTGTGCTGGCTCTGCTTCTTTTAGGGATGAACATCAAAGTCAACTTTTTCAAGTGTTAATTTCTGCAGTTTTTGGAATTATGAATTATGAATCCTGAAAATAATATGCAAGCAGTCATTCACATAATAATACAGGATAAGGTTATGTTATTACCAATCTACAAAAAAAATTGTTTGCCAAAATTAATTTAACCAGCTCTATTGAACATGTCAATAGTTCATAATCTGTTCCCCCTTAACAGACCATAATCATCTGAGAGGTGCATTATGGTTAAAATGCTGATTTACAGGCAGTAATCACATGATAAGGGAACTGTTTGGCAAACAGTGAAAGGTATCGCTCCCTCAAACCATGCCCCTCCCACCCCGACCCCCTCCTCTTGGCAAAGCTCAACATCCCCACTTGTTCTGTTTAGGAATTGCCCCCCACTTACCACACACCACTGTTCTTGTGTCCCTTGTCAAAAAACATTGCTGGGAAAATCTAATATACTTTATGGGGCAGTTTCCCAAACAAAGATTGAGCCTAGTCTTGGACTAAAAGACATTGTCCCAAAGGAGATATCCACTGAAAAAAAAAAGCTTTTAGTCTGTGATTAGGCGTAATCTTTGTCTGGGAAACCAGCCCTATGTGTTACTCGATTCTTGCAACAATTAAAATAAACCAACTATCTTAGAGTGCGAACAGTAGAATTTTGCTTTAAACACTGTGTATACACATTTCAGTGTTAATATGAATATCATGTTTCATTTAATTTGTAAAGTGAAATGTTCTTCTCTAAATACAGTTCTTCTCCGTTTCAGTTACAGCTCATTGTCTCTGCATCTCCCTGACACAGAGACATGACTGGCACTGAGAGACTAATCCTGATTGGCTGCCTGCTACAAGGTGGGGCTCAAAGGGGCGGAGCGTCATGTACAGAGATTAAGAAACCCAAGAGGGTTTTTATAGCCATTAATAACTTCTCTCTCTTATCTACATTTATTTATTTGTTTATTTTTTTACAATTTTATTTTTACAGAGACAGAGGACATGTACATTTAATTTTTTTTTTAGATACTGGAAGTTTTAAAAGTACAGAGGTCAGTAAAACTTCAGTTAGGTTCCAATGTTCAGCTAAACCGCAAATAAATTTACTGAGTTGTGTGGTGTGTGTTGTAGGAGCCCTGAGCAGAGACTGGGCAATATGGATGCCTCAGAGTATAGAAGCTCTGGCTGGATCCTGTGTGCTGATTCCCTGCACATTTGAGATCAATCCTGACTATGACCGATATCTGGTGCCTGGGGCTAAAGGAAAATGGATGGAAAGTAATGTTTATGGACCAGTAGTGTTTGATTCCAGTAAAACTGAGTCAACGTCTGAACAGAACATAATTAAAAGAACATTAATTGGAGACCTGCTGAAGAAGAACTGCACCACAATTCTGGACCGCTTCCCTCTGAATTACATTGATATATATTTCTTCAGATTGGAAAGCTCCAAACTCAAGTTCCCTTTTCCTAAAGGTGTCCAAATTAATGTCACAGGTACTGCATTTACTGTTATGCTTTTCATTGTGTGCCATTGTGCTGATGTAGGGAACCTATGTTTTTAAGATTAGGTGCAGGAGGTACAAATTCTGTCCTCTAAGAAAGATACCTTATATAAAACAGAGTAAAAAATGCAAATGACTTTTTAGTAGATTTCCCATTGTAAATACTGATTTCCCATTGTAAATACTGATTTCACATTGTAAATACTGATTTTGCATTGTAAATACTGATTTCACATGGTAAATACTGATTTATCATTGTAAATACTGATTTCACATTGTAAATACTGATTTATCATTGTAAATACTGATTTATCATTGTAAATACTGAATGCTAGTCAGACAGTGTTTATGTGGTGATTAGATTGTGCTCTGAGTGCTGTGTGAGTCTTCAATCCTGAGACAGACAGTAACCCGTCCTCATGTCTCCATGTCTCCTAGCCTCTCCACCCAAACCCAAGTTAACCCCAGAGAAGGTGGAGGTGATGGAGGGGACCTCTGTGAGTTTGAGCTGCTCTGCTGCAGCCCCCTGTCCCAAACTCCCCCCAAATCTCACATGGACCCCCAGACTGAGTGACAGTGTGGATCAACTGCAAGAGAATGTGGATCAAACCAAATCTGTGTCTTCTGTTCTGACCTTCACTGCTTCCCACCTCCACCATGGGCAGAAGATCACCTGCAGGGCACTTTACAAACTGCAACAAGGAGACATTCAGAAGATATCTAACACCAGTCTGACTCTCAGAGTTCTATGTAAGAGAGCTGGATTTGAGCTTTTAAAAATAAGCCCAGGAGATAATCAATATTACTTGATTATCCATCCAATCATAAATCATTTTCATTTTTATAGTATGAATGCAAATTTCCAAATTTATTTTCAATTTAATATTTTGGGACAATGACCAATCACATATCACTTTGTTTTTTAAATGTGAATTTAGGGCACAATCAGTACAGATTGTTCATAACATATTCAAGACCAAAAATAAATGCCATATTTTCATATGCTCCAGATTCTCCTAAAAAGACCTCAGTGTCCGTCAGTCCCTCTGGCTCAGTGTCCGTCAGTCCCTCTGGTTCAGTGATAGAGGACAGCTCTGTGTCCGTCAGTCCCTCTGGTTCAGTGTTAGAGGGCAGCTCTGTGTCTGTCAGTCCCTCTGGTTCAGTGTTAGAGGGCAGCTCTGTGTCCGTCAGTCCCTCTGGTTCAGTGATAGAGGGCAGCTCTGTGTCCCTCAGTCCCTCTGGTTCAGTGTTAGAGGGCAGCTCTGTGACTCTGACCTGCAGCAGTGATGCCAACCCACCAGTGCAGAACTACACCTGGTATAAAGTGAATGGGCGAGAGATGAACACTGTAGGAACTGGACAGAATCTCACCTTCAATGTGACTGAGTCCAGTGGCAGTGAACAATACTACTGTGAAGCACAGAATGAACATGGCAAGCAGAACTCAACAACTGTACAGCTGGATATCAAATGTATACTCAGTGTTTGTATTCATTAGATAATTACATTAATCATATTATTGGTGTTTGTGTACAACTGAAATATTTGTAACTGTGGCATCCTGTGTTCAGACATGCCTCAGATCTCTGGCTCTGGGAGCTGCAGCAGAACTGCAGCAGAGATCAGCTGCTCTTGTGAGAGCCGTGGGAATCCCTCTCCCAGCATGGAGTGGCGTGTGTCTGGACTGCGGGTCACTAACTCTACTGACAGAGTCATCAGGGAGGAGCAGCTGGGGAACACAGGCCTGAGGAGCTCCCTCACCATGCGCCACTCACAGGGAGACACGCCCACTCTCCTCTGCCTCAGCACCAACACTCTGGGCTCCTCCAGCCTCAGGCTCCTCGTCCCGTCTCCACAGCAACACTCGGGTAAACGGGCGCACCATTTCTCGTCTTTAACATATTATACATCAGGCACTAATATACAAACGTGCACATTTTGAACAATTTCTTTAAGGGCGTGTAAAAGTTGAGTTGACACTCTGTCATGGTTCATGGCTTTTTATTTATTTATTTTTTGCGGTTCTCGTCCTGGTTTCCTTATTGTGAATCAATCAGATTTTTTTCACGTTCCGTTCTGGGGTTTGCTTTCCTCATTATTATTTTCACCTGTGCTTCTACCTGCGGGGTATTTAATTTCCTCACTTCTGCTTCCCCGGTTCTTGTTTGTCATTGCATTGAGCCAGGTATAGCCAGGTACTAGCGACCTTGTGATATTAAACGATGTTTATGTTCACGAGGGACTTGCTATTTAGCTATTTTCAGGTATAGGTATTATTCCTCCTGTAAGTGTTCTGTGCTATTTATTTTGTCCGTTGCTGTTCTCTCTGAGACAGTTTTCCTTTGTTAGTTTGTTTTGGTTTTACACTCTTCCGGCCCTGAGCTTATGTAGCCGATGGTTTTCTTTTCTTTGCTAGATTTCCCGTTCTAGCTCCAGTATTGAGCTCAGGAGATTTAGTTTGTATTACACTAGTTTTTGAGTTTGCCCTATTTTAGTGGGTTGATTTTGTTTTGGCTGTTTAGCCACAAGAAATTAGTTTCCTGTTTTTTCTTTCTTTTACTGTTTTTCTTATTGTTTATTGCTATTCTCCCTTTTATTGGTCCTCACTGATGTGAGCTGAATTGTTCTGATTCCCCCACCTTTACGTTTGAATATCCGCCACATAAAAACCCATTACAGTATCGGCAGAGGTGGGTAGTAAAATGCTTATTAGTAATACACTGTAAAATGTTCAGTGTTAATTCCACTCTAATAATTCCAAACTCAGTTAGGTGTCCAAGTAACATAATAATACACAAAAGACACTGGTGTAGATTAGTAGCCACATGTGATTGTTCATTGCGCTTCCACCCCATGGTAACTCTGAAATAGAGCATCGCTGCCTCCAAACAGGCCGGTATTATCTACTGTCACTCTACAAATGAGCTGAAACTCACTAAAGCTGGCTACAGCGAGAAGGTAAAATACATTATTGTGACTCACCCTGATGAAGGCATACTGCCCAAATGTGTGTTAATTATTGTAAATATTGTTAGTCTTACATGGAGATAAGTTTGTGATTCTCATAATTAAGTATTGTGACTCACGCCCAATACTTGTAGAAGAATTCCAAGGCCAGCAAAATAGCTTCTTCAGTTTAATTTGAACTGAACCAGTGACCCATCGTTGTAGCTTATGTGTCCACGTTGAAAGATTATGACAACCTCCGTCTTCCGATGACTTTATGGTATTCAGTTTCGGGCGGGTTTTGACTGTATCTTTGTGTGGGACTTTGGGGGCGCCAGACTACAGAGATGCAGAGGTGCCCTCGCTAAAGCACAAATATAACCCAAGCAGTCAGTGTTGAAGGGAAATATTCACACCTTTCTGCTTGCTTAAGTAGAAAAATAGAAACATGACATGATTTATTAATTTAATCATGTGTTAAATCTAAAATAATGTAATATCAGCTCTGGCCACTAGGAGGAGTAGTGCACCACCTGCTCCCCCCAAACTTTGCCTTTGTCTGAAACAGTAGGGTCCCTGCTTTTTAAGGTCCGTTAGAACAACCACCAACAAATAAGACTCGCCTTAACAAATTAGAATTAGCATTCCACTTCCCTTACATTGGATACTTTAATATTGTCTCTGTGGTATCTTAACCCGCAGATGTAATATCGTAATGTAATATCATGAGTCTTGATTCATTGTGAAAGATGGCCAACTTCATTAAGTTTTTATTGAACATCTGAAATTATAAAAAAAATGAAACCTCATTGACAGCAATACATGAAATCTGTGTGAAACATCAGTGAAGGTTGATAAGAAAATGTAAACTATTTCTTCTCTTTTAGGAAGTAAGTGCTCTTTAGTTCCACACATATTCTGTGGAACATTGGCATTCCTGTATATTCTAACAGTTTGTCTTGGGATCTACAAATATAAAAGGCAAGTATTAGAGTTAAATGATGGGTGTTACAAACAGCAAACTTTCTAAATGTCATGGGTAATGTGCATATGTGCATCTCCCAAGAGTTCATTAAACTGACATCGTTTTGGTAATGCCGACACTTCTGTAATAATCCTGTTTCTAGATGCTTTCTTTCACCATCTTGTGAGATTATTGTGCATGCATTTACATAATCCAGTAATCAAAACACCAAACATAACATTGTTAAATAAACAAGACTCAAATACAGCATAGATACTCCTGCTCTCAGACTAACTGACACAAAATCTTCTCTCTCTCTCTTTCCATAATTAGCTTGTCCAAGCAAATACAAGTAAGTGTAAAAACAAGTCTTTATTTTTTATTGAGTTTTGAAAATAACATGTTGCAAAAGCAGCCATCTTCCTTTCTGATAAACAGGCACTGCAGGGAGAAAGGGGCGGGGACAATTATGCCACACTGCAGATCTCCACTGTCACCTCCTCTGATTATGATGTCATAAGGGTCAGTACCTGCGGCCAATCAGTTTGCCAGTTTATCTGCTCTTTTCAAACTAAACAAAATATAGTAATGTCTTCTTCCTTTTCTTTTATCAGTTTAAACTCACACTGAATCAAATGTCATGTCATTCACCCATAATTCTGATTTTTAAGGCCATGTTTATACAAGTGTACTTGGGTTCTGTTTTTGGGTTCACAGAAGGACGTGGATGCTAGCCGAAGAGCAGATAAAGAATCATGTGATTATGAAAACATAAAAACGAACATTCAAAAATGAGGGACAATATTTGAACTGAAAGTAGTTAACAGAGCTCAGAATACTAAATGTGTGTGTATTTGTACTATGATAAATATGTTCTGTTTGTGCCAGGAGCCTTTTCACAATAAAAAAAGAGTGAAGTGCTTCAGTTTTGTACTGAAAGTAAATGGTGCTTTTACAGCCTGATAAGTTGCTATTGCTATAAAAGTTTAAGGCCAAACTGATTTATAACATGGTGGATCAAACCAAACCATGGATTAAACAAGCTATTAATTGCTGATCTCATCCTATCAAGAACAATTTTATATTAAGCAAACAGAAAGCTGTAAATGTATTTTTAAAAGTATATATATATATATATATATATATATATATATATATATATATATATATATATATATGGCAAGCCAAACAGGAAATATGGAATGAACATTTATATATATGGAATGAACATTTATATATATGGAATGAACATTGATATATATGGAATGAACATTTATATATATGGAATGAACATTTATATATATGGAATGAACATTGATATATATGGAATGAACATTTATATATATGGAATGAACATTTATATATATGGAATGAACATTGATATATATGGAATGAACATTTATATATATGGAATGAACATTTATATATATGGAATGAACATTTATATATATGGAATGAACATTGATATATATGGAATGAACATTTATATATATACAATGAACATTGATATATATGGAATGAACATTTATATATATGGAATGAACATTTATATATATGGAATGAACATTGATATATATGGAATGAACATTTATATATATACAATGAACATTGATATATATGGAATGAACTTTGATATATATGGAATGAACATTTATATATACAATGAACATTTATATATATGGAATGAACATTTATATATATGGAATGAACATTGATATATATGGAATGAACATTTATATATATGGAATGAACATTTATATATATGGAATGAACATTGATATATATGGAATGAACATTTATATATATGGAATGAACATTTATATATATGGAATGAACATTTATATATATGGAATGAACATTGATATATATGGAATGAACATTTATATATATGGAATGAACATTGATATATATGGAATGAACATTTATATATATGGAATGAACATTTATATATATGGAATGAACTTTGATATATATGGAATGAACATTGATATATATGGAATGAACATTTATATATATACAATGAACATTGATATATATATGGAATGAACATTGATATATATGGAATGAACATTTATATATATACAATGAACATTGATATATATGGAATGAACATTGATATATATGGAATGAACATTTATATATACAATGTTCATTGTATATATATAAATGTTCATTCCATATATATCAATGTTCATTGTATATATAAATGTTCATTCCATATATATCAAAGTTCATTCCATATATATAAATGTTCATTCCATATATATAAATGTTCATTCCATATATATAAATGTTCATTCAATATTCAAACTTCATTCAATATAATTAACTGTGTTTCCGGTTCCTGTTCACAATAACTTCCGTTTCCTGTTATTGCTAGTTGAATTAGCAAACGGCAATAGATTTTTAGAAGCAAAGCAATGGCTGCTGAAGTCCGAGGGTCAGGTTACCTTGGAAGACCAGGCAACACATTTACCCATTTAGAAATTAAGCTGTTGGTGGCAATAAAGTCTTTATCTTTTAATATGAACGGATCAGAAAAGAAGGAAGTTGGTGAATATGGCCTGACAGCGATGACCACGTCGAAGCATGAAACAATCAAGCTCAAGCTAGTTAACATTAGTGCTACATTTTAACATTAGTGCTAAATTAAACACTCAAATGTGTACACGCTTATTTCAGTCAGTGCAGGAGATCACGGAAATACGCGAACCTGGACGCTTCGAGCTACGCAAACCGTTTTTACTTTTCCACTGACATTTGAGAAAGACAAACCAGAGGAAAGCACAGATCGAACAAGAAAGTAGTGTACTGTTGTAGCCTGCTATAGCATCTTTCGCTGCAACGCTCGGTTTTGCCTTTCACAAATGTCAGTGGAAAAAAAAAACGATTTGCGTAGCTCGAAGCGTTCACGTTCTTGTATTTCCGTGAGGTGTGTTTTGACCCTGACCTTAGTATTTAGCTATCATGATCTCCTGCACTGACTGTAAGCGTGTACACATTTGAGTGTTTAATTTAGCACTAATGTTAAAATGTAGCACTAATGTTAACTAGCTTGAGCTTGATTGTTTCATGCTTCGACGTGGTCATCGCTGTCAGGCCATATTCACCAACTTCCTTCTTTTCTGATCCGTTCATATTAAAAGATAAAGACTTTATTGCCACCAACAGCTTAATTTCTAAATGGGTAAATGTGTTGCCTGGTCTTCCAAGGTAACCTGACCCTCGGACTTCAGCAGCCATTGCTTTGCTTCTAAAAATCTATTGCCGTTTGCTAATTCAACTAGCAATAACAGGAAACGGAAGTTATTGTGAACAGGAACCGGAAACACAGTTAATTATATTGAATGAAGTTAATTATATTGAATGAAGTTTGAATATTGAATGAACATTTATATATATGGAATGAACATTGATATACATGGAATGAACATTTATATATATGGAATGAACATTTATATATATAAGTAGTATAATACGATTCGGTATCTGTCAAAATTTGATTGATGGGTTCAAAAAGGCATTTTTTGAATATTAATGAGTTTATGAAAATTATGATTATGCATAAATTAATTTTTTTTATGATTTTTTTTTTATGATTATGATGATGCATCATCATTCGGGGCGGGGGGTTTGTGGGTTTTTCGTTTCAAGGGTTTGGCGATGTCATTTTATTGGGAATTGTTGTAAGCGTTGTGGTTTTGTGACGAATTGTTTTTAGGGTTGGAGACAGGGTGGTTAGGGGGAAACATATTGGCCATGTAAGGTGTTGTACATTGTTTTATTTGAAAAACATCGTGAAAAAGTATGGTTGTATAAATGTATATGTTGTTAGCTGTAGAAGTAGTAGCCGCGGCAATTACGTTTTATTTTTAAAAAGCCGTTTGTGCTAGCTGCAGCAGCCGCTTGTTAAAAAGAATAATTCAAGCAGGCTGTTAAAACGTGAAAAATCGCTATAACGGCTATAATGAAAAAACATTAAACAGAATCATTGTAAAGACAATTGTTAGATACCATGAAACTTAGAGCCGAAAAAGGCGAGCTCAATACGGCGCTTGTGGACCAAAAAACTTAGAAACATTTCCAGAGTCCGCTAAATCACAATACTGTTCAAAAATAGACAAAAGATAGGTTCAAAAGGCGAGATAGCGCGCTTAAAAGCCTAGAATGGTTCGCATGAAAGACTATGAAGAAAATAATTTAAATAAAAGAATATGTTACGTTTTAAAGAATTAAAACGAAAAAACGAAAAAAATAACTTGGAAAAGTTTTCTGTCGTTGCGGAGGTCCGTGGATACGCTAGAAGATAGAGCGCTAACTTCACAATACGTCGGCAGCTAGTGGCTACCATGCAGGACTAAAATTGTTCAGAGAGCGAACACGGGTGTGTGTATCAGAAGCCAAAATGACGTAACAACGTCTTGTCACGTGGAGTTTGACGCAAGTTTACGTAGGAGTTTTTGATGGACGTTTGCGCGAACCAATGGTCGTGACGGTGTCGGAGGGCTGTTCCAAAAGGGGTCAAAAGGGCACGCACATGCGCAGAAAGCGTTCTTAAAGTCTTAAAGTTTATGACAAAGTCTTGCCTGAGGTGTGGGTTGGGGTGATTGATGGGGGACGGGGGGTTGTGGGTGTGAGGGGGATTGGGTGATTGGGGGGTGTGAGTTTGCTGGCTGACTGTTTGTACAACTTTCTTCAAATAGCCCACTCAAATGTAATGTCGACATTCTAACTTCTCCGATTTTTTTTTTTTACGTTTTTTTAAAAAGTAAATTAGACGCAGCATTGTGTAGGCTATTCAAAGCACAAGGATATAATATACTGGTTGGTCATGGAGATGTTTGTGTAAAATTTTTGGATTTTATTTGTTCTAAAACTTTAATTTGGAAAACCGTTTGCTACCTTGGTAGGCTATTAAATAGTCCACGCAGAAAATGGCCTATTGCATAAAGTTATGTAGGCTAATGTATGGCTACGAACGTTTTCAGTATTCCAGGGTCCTGTATAACGAAGCGGTCTAAAACGGGTTAGTTGGATAAATGTGTGCCTAGTTGTTGTAACTTCTCCGATTTTGTATTTTTACGTTTTTTTTTAAAAAAGAAGAAAAAGTAAATTAGACGCAGCATTGTGTAGGCTATTCAAAACACAAGGATATTCTACTGTTTGGTCATGGCGAGGTTTGTGTAAAATTTTTAGATTTTATTTGTTCTAAAACTTTAATTTGGAAAAACATACCTTGGCAGGCTATTAAATAGCACACTCAGAAAATGGCCTATTGCATAAAGTTATGTCGGCTAATGTATGGCTATGAACGTTTTCAGTATTCCAGGGTCTTGTATAACGTTGCGGTCTAAAAGGGTTAGTTGGATAAATGTGTGCCGAAATTTATTAACACATTGGTAATACATTACGGGGGCATAAAGTGTGCGACTTTCATTGTTTATTTATGCGTCTTCACCAGTTTGTATGCAACACGTGGTTTACATGGGGTAACAAGATACGACTTTCCACTGTTTAGTTTTTTTATCTGTTTATTTATTCTGTCCTTACAAGCAAAAATGTTAGATTTAAGACGCGATAATCAACTGACGCCTTTCCACGTTGGATTTTTTCAGTATACAAAGGGGGAAATTATCAGGCATGCGAACGCAGTAGTGTTTTCAGTTATCATGGCAACTAAAGTTACATAACGTAGAATTCAGGCACTGTTGTAATTGTGTGTGTGTGCGTGTGCGCGAGCGCACTATGATTTTTAAATAATAAAGTTTGTTTATTTGAACATTGTTGCGACAAGATTGCAAACGTGTAATGTTTTCAAAAGTATACCAAAAGTGTATTCCTAATAATAGAGGACCCCACAACACACATGCTTGAATAGGTCTTTGAATGTCAATCTACCCTTCAGATTAAGAGGCCGTAGACAGCAGACAGTAGATTTTGGTGGGTTTTGTGGTATTTATTCTGCTAATTACCAAATGTTATATTGAAACATTGTGTATTGTAGGTTATAGTAAATACAATTATATCAAAGTTCAAATGAAGAAAAAAGATGTGCGCTGTGTTTTAGCTGTTTTTTGTGTGTTTTTTTTCTTTCTTTCAAGTTTACAATATTTGAAAAAGTAATTCCAGACACTTACTATAAACTAATTCAGGTACTGGGGGGGGGTAATTGTGTGTGTGCGTGTGTGTGCGCGCGCATGTGCTATGGTTTTTAAATAATAAAGTTTGTTGTGACAGGGTTGCAAAAGTGTAATGTTTTAAAAACTAGGGTTATACCAACAATGTATTACTAATAATAGAGGACCCCACAACACACCTAATTAAATAGGTCTTTCAAATTTAAGAGGCAGAAGTCAAACTTACCATAATGAAAGGTGCTACAGCACTTTTGAAATAAAATGATTCAGTTCAACAGTTTTGTTAAATGACTGTGTAATTTTATTCTTATACATATCAAATTTTATTTCAGCTTTGCTCATCTTAATGCGCGGAACATACCCAACACATGTTTAAGGCCACAGCTTCGGTATCACCAGGAGGGGGGTTCACAAGGAAGTTATTTATTTTTTCAGGAGTGTGTGTGTGTGTGTGTGTTTGTGTGCTTGATACAATTTTATTTTTAAATGGGTTGTTTTGTTTGTAACTGTAGATTTTAACAAAATAACAGGACGAACATGGACAACGTAACCTATCGTTTAGGTAATAGGACTTATGCGCACAAACATAAACAGCTAACCATCTAAAGACCGATCTAACCATGTGTATTTTGAGGGGTTTTTCTCTGTTATGGGAAAAGAGGTTGCTAGCTACAGATAGTGTGGTATAAAAATATGTGAAAGTTAAGGTCTTAAACTGAAAAGGTCAAACCATTAAAGCCGGTGATATGTTGCGTTAGAATGTTCGATGTAACAGAATTAAAGGAGGCTATTCATCACTCACATTACTTACCTGTAAATAACGGAACTTTTAAACAGACATCAACAGAATGACAAGGAGTTGTTTAAACTTATTAAGTTGTATTTTATTTCCACAAGAGTTATTGTTGAATGACGACTACCTGCAAAGAAAAGACATAAGTTGCATTTTCACAAGCGCCGTGAAAGCTATGTTTCATGTAAATGTCAGATGACTATTGAAAAATATATTTTGGCACATAATTACCAACTACGCAATCCAAGAACAACCACCCCACCATCAGCCAGAGTTTTACCAACATAGGATTCAGTATAGGGACAATATCGTACAGCTTGTTCATATTAGATTCCCATACCAGGAGTCCAACCCAGCAGGTATGCTTTTGCCAAGAATATACCACTTCAACCAGACCATTTTTAGAACAACAATTAAATGATCTTGGATTTTTGGATTTTCCAGATGAACAAGTTGCTTCGCCATTTGTATGGCCAGAAACAAAATATTCAATCGATAGTTTAGTGGGAGTTCAACTTCAATAAAAAATGTGGCTAATGGACATGTAGACTGATTGTTGGAAAGTATTCTTTCATTGTCACAAATACTTAAATAACCCAATCAGACCCATTCCTTTGGGCAAAGACAACAGATAATTATTTTCATTGTTTTGATTTAAAAGTAACCATTCCCATACCGGGAGTCGAACCCGGGGCGCCTGGGTGAAAACCAGGAATCCTAACCGCTAGACCATATGGGAAAGACTTCCAGAAGGCGTCTTGGATAACAAACAGAGGAATATATGAGAGTACATGGCGGCAACGCCAAACGCTAGATAACAGGTATCCATTTTCTCTATCCTTCCGTAGGGCATTGCCCAGTAGCCCACTATGTGGCTTTTAACAAAATAACAGGACGAACAGGGACAACGTGACCGATCGTTTAGGTAATAGGACTTATGCACACAAACATAAACATCTAACCATCTAAAGACCGATCTAACCAAGTGTATTTTGAGGGTTTTTCTCTGTTATGGGAAAAGAGGTCGATAGCTACAGATAGTGTGGTATAAAAATATGTGAAAGTTAAGGTCTTAAACTGAAAAGGTCAAACCATTAAAACCGGTGATATGTTGCGTTAGAATGTTCGATGTAACAGAATTAAACTAGGCTATCCATTACTCACTTACAGGTAAATAACGGAACTTTTAAACAGACATCAACAGAAGGACCATGAGTTGTTTAAACTTATTAAGTTGTATTTTATTTCCACAAGAGTTGTTGTTGAATGACGATATAGACCTACAGGTGAAAATAGAGGGCATCATAGCCTGATTAAGAGACAGATTTTTGCAGCATCAAAACGCAATGCATACCAGAGACTGAGAGATTGTCTCCAGTCGGGGTCACACTATGGTGCCAACAAGAACAGCCAACATGTGAAGAGACTAAGGACACTAAAGTCTCTTTACGGTGGCTGTGTGTGTGTGTGTGTGTGTGTGTGTGTGTGTGTGTGTGTGTGACATTATGGTGCCCTAAGACTCAATATTGTACAAATGTTGTTTTGTTGTGAAGTGACTATGTTTTTAAAAAGCATTTAATACACAAAAAGACACTGTCAATATTATTTACAAGTTGTTGTTTTTGGTTCTAAGTTTTTGAGGCTTGAAACAATAGACATGGTGACAGTGTGTTGTTAGAAGGGTTATCAAAACCAGAAAAAGTGTACCCTATACTGACATGAAACGCATAACACCAAAGGTGCATAGGGGACGACAGGCATTACCTTGGTACAATTAAACGGAAGCGTTTAATTATTTTGTTGTTTAAAACAGAGCGAGCATATCTTGTTGTTGCTGAATTAAAGTACACATTACACACAAACCATGCAAACAATGGAACTTTTGTACAGTATTTTCTTCAGACTGCCAACCATTGAAAGACATAAGGGTACCACAATCAACTGAACAATAGTTTTGAAACACTTTAAAGTTTGTTTCAAGATCAGATCAATTGAAAAGCACTTTGTTGCATACCTGTTTGGGGTTTTTCAAGACGAACCGTGTATAATTGATAGGCTGCCACAATGGCCTGTTTAGATGTTTACACAAATTACAATATTTTAGTAAATGTGTTCAAACGCACCACAGAGTTGATTAATATTGTAATTTTTCAACATTGGCCATTCTAAATCAACATGTTACATGCATTGAATGGCTTGATCTTTTCTGTTTAAGACCTACTCTTTCGCATAATTATGTCGCCAACACAAACGTGCCACATTATTTGGACATCTGTGGTCGTAGGCTAACAGCTAATAGATCTCTAAATACACTCGAAAAGAGGGTTGATTTTATCATCTAAGCGTACAGGCAGCTTCAAAATGTTGTTACACAGGCGCAAATGTTTGTAAACAACACATAATAAGCTATACACAACAATAGTATACTAGTTTCTTCAACACCAATATTTTAGTTGTAAGCATTATTCAGATTACGTTTACTTACCTAAATTGTATCTTAAACCATCTTTTTAAGAGCACTCTACCGTGTATGCGGGGAAAAGCAGTGTACAGTCATGTTAAAAAGTAAGTACACCCTTCAAGTGATCCATACACATCTACTGCATATCGGGCTGCAGAGAGATGGTTTGAGGCACATTTGATACCTCAGGCTCTTGATGACTTGCGCGACCATTTTACCAACCATGTATTACATACTGTTCCGGCATAGTTTACTGCTAAAGCCAGGCCAATGTGATACGTTCAAATGCAGAGACGTTATAGTATCGCCTGTAAGAGCACCAGAAAATCAAGAGTCTTTTGAAACTAAGCTAATAAAGCCAAACGATGAATTTTTTATAAACCTTTTCACACATCGTTGCCAGGGTTGGCAATAATAGGGGTGGCAATAATAGTGGAGGGATCGGTATCTCGGGCCGTCGAGCAATTTGCCAAAGAAGCGTGTGGCTGTGCACGCTGCGGTTTGTCGCAACTTGTCAACGCATCTCAAACTCATCCAACCCCCGCCTCAGGACTAACAATGAAGTTTTCGTGAATTTGTTGAAATCTATACGGGCCTGCCCTCTGCCAATGAATCATGAACATAAAACCAAACTCCACAACTTAATTCAGAAAACTTCATTGTTAGTCCTCAGGTAGTTCACCAATTGCATTTGCGGAGATAGGGTTGGTCTCATCTTGGCGTGTCTCCTCTATTCTCTTGGATGTGTGGCGGTGTGTGAAAGTGTACAACACCGTGTGTCAAAGGCTACTCGACAGGGGTGTGCGCGTACGACTGATATATGCCCCTTTGTCCAACCAATGTTAAGTCAATGTGGACAAATTAATTTTACAGGATCGCGGCTCAACTGAGGCGGGGGTTGGATGAGTTTGAGATGCGTTGACAAGTTGCGACAAACCGCAGCGTGCACAGCCACACGCTTCTTTGGCAAATTGCTCGACGGCCCGAGATACCGGTCCCTCCACTATTATTGCCACCCCTATTATTGCCAACCCTGGCAACGATGTGTGAAAAGGTTTATAAAAAATTCATCGTTTGGCTTTATTAGCTTAGTTTCAAAAGACTCTTGATTTTCTGGTGCTCTTACAGGCGATACTATAACGTCTCTGCATTTGAACGTATCACATTGGCCTGGCTTTAGCAGTAAACTATGCCGGAACAGTATGTAATACATGGTTGGTAAAATGGTCGCGCAAGTCATCAAGAGCCTGAGGTATCAAATGTGCCTCAAACCATCTCTCTGCAGCCCGATATGCAGTAGATGTGTATGGATCACTTGAATGGTGTACTTACTTTTTAACATGACTGTACACTGCTTTTCCCCGCATACACGGTAGAGTGCTCTTAAAAAGATGGTTTAAGATACAATTTAGGTAAGTAAACGTAATCTGAATAATGCTTACAACTAAAATATTGGTGTTGAAGAAACTAGTATACTATTGTTGTGTATAGCTTATTATGTGTTGTTTACAAACATTTGCGCCTGTGTAACAACATTTTGAAGCTGCCTGTACGCTTAGATGATAAAATCAACCCTCTTTTCGAGTGTATTTAGAGATCTATTAGCTGTTAGCCTACGACCACAGATGTCCAAATAATGTGGCACGTTTGTGTTGGCGACATAATTATGCGAAAGAGTAGGTCTTAAACAGAAAAGATCAAGCCATTCAATGCATGTAACATGTTGATTTAGAATGGCCAATGTTGAAAAATTACAATATTAATCAACTCTGTGGTGCGTTTGAACACATTTACTAAAATATTGTAATTTGTGTAAACATCTAAACAGGCCATTGTGGCAGCCTATCAATTATACACGGTTCGTCTTGAAAAACCCCAAACAGGTATGCAACAAAGTGCTTTTCAATTGATCTGATCTTGAAACAAACTTTAAAGTGTTTCAAAACTATTGTTCAGTTGATTGTGGTACCCTTATGTCTTTCAATGGTTGGCAGTCTGAAGAAAATACTGTACAAAAGTTCCATTGTTTGCATGGTTTGTGTGTAATGTGTACTTTAATTCAGCAACAACAAGATATGCTCGCTCTGTTTTAAACAACAAAATAATTAAACGCTTCCGTTTAATTGTACCAAGGTAATGCCTGTCGTCCCCTATGCACCTTTGGTGTTATGCGTTTCATGTCAGTATAGGGTACACTTTTTCTGGTTTTGATAACCCTTCTAACAACACACTGTCACCATGTCTATTGTTTCAAGCCTCAAAAACTTAGAACCAAAAACAACAACTTGTAAATAATATTGACAGTGTCTTTTTGTGTATTAAATGCTTTTTAAAAACATAGTCACTTCACAACAAAACAACATTTGTACAATATTGAGTCTTAGGGCACCATAATGTCACACACACACACACACACACACACACACACACACACACACAGCCACCGTAAAGAGACTTTAGTGTCCTTAGTCTCTTCACATGTTGGCTGTTCTTGTTGGCACCATAGTGTGACCCCGACTGGAGACAATCTCTCAGTCTCTGGTATGCATTGCGTTTTGATGCTGCAAAAATCTGTCTCTTAATCAGGCTATGATGCCCTCTATTTTCACCTGTAGGTCTATATCGTCATTCAACAACAACTCTTGTGGAAATAAAATACAACTTAATAAGTTTAAACAACTCATGGTCCTTCTGTTGATGTCTGTTTAAAAGTTCCGTTATTTACCTGTAAGTGAGTAATGGATAGCCTAGTTTAATTCTGTTACATCGAACATTCTAACGCAACATATCACCGGTTTTAATGGTTTGACCTTTTCAGTTTAAGACCTTAACTTTCACATGTTTTTATACCACACTATCTGTAGCTATCGACCTCTTTTCCCATAACAGAGAAAAACCCTCAAAATACACTTGGTTAGATCGGTCTTTAGATGGTTAGATGTTTATGTTTGTGTGCATAAGTCCTATTACCTGAACGATCGGTCACGTTGTCCCTGTTCGTCCTGTTATTTTGTTAAAAGCCACATAGTGGGCTACTGGGCAATGCCCTACGGAAGGATAGAGAAAATGGATACCTGTTATCTAGCGTTTGGCGTTGCCGCCATGTACTCTCATATATTCCTCTGTTTGTTATCCAAGACGCCTTCTGGAAGTCTTTCCCATATGGTCTAGCGGTTAGGATTCCTGGTTTTCACCCAGGCGCCCCGGGTTCGACTCCCGGTATGGGAATGGTTACTTTTAAATCAAAACAATGAAAATAATTATCTGTTGTCTTTGCCCAAAGGAATGGGTCTGATTGGGTTATTTAAGTATTTGTGACAATGAAAGAATACTTTCCAACAATCAGTCTACATGTCCATTAGCCACATTTTTTATTGAAGTTGAACTCCCACTAAACTATCGATTGAATATTTTGTTTCTGGCCATACAAATGGCGAAGCAACTTGTTCATCTGGAAAATCCAAAAATCCAAGATCATTTAATTGTTGTTCTAAAAATGGTCTGGTTGAAGTGGTATATTCTTGGCAAAAGCATACCTGCTGGGTTGGACTCCTGGTATGGGAATCTAATATGAACAAGCTGTACGATATTGTCCCTATACTGAATCCTATGTTGGTAAAACTCTGGCTGATGGTGGGGTGGTTGTTCTTGGATTGCGTAGTTGGTAATTATGTGCCAAAATATATTTTTCAATAGTCATCTGACATTTACATGAAACATAGCTTTCACGGCGCTTGTGAAAATGCAACTTATGTCTTTTCTTTGCAGGTAGTCGTCATTCAACAATAACTCTTGTGGAAATAAAATACAACTTAATAAGTTTAAACAACTCCTTGTCATTCTGTTGATGTCTGTTTAAAAGTTCCGTTATTTACAGGTAAGTAATGTGAGTGATGAATAGCCTCCTTTAATTCTGTTACATCGAACATTCTAACGCAACATATCCCCGGCTTTAATGGTTTGACCTTTTCAGTTTAAGACCTTAACTTTCACATATACATATTTATACCACACTATCTGTAGCTAGCAACCTCTTTTCCCATAACAGAGAAAAACCCCTCAAAATACACATGGTTAGATCGGTCTTTAGATGGTTAGCTGTTTATGTTTGTGCGCATAAGTCCTATTACCTAAACGATAGGTTACGTTGTCCATGTTCGTCCTGTTATTTTGTTAAAATCTACAGTTACAAACAAAACAACCCATTTAAAAATAAAATTGTATCAAGCACACAAACACACACACACACACACACTCCTGAAAAAATAAATAACTTCCTTGTGAACCCCCCTCCTGGTGATACCGAAGCTGTGGCCTTAAACATGTGTTGGGTATGTTCCGCGCATTAAGATGAGCAAAGCTGAAATAAAATTTGATATGTATAAGAATAAAATTACACAGTCATTTAACAAAACTGTTGAACTGAATCATTTTATTTCAAAAGTGCTGTAGCACCTTTCCTTATGGTAAGTTTGACTTCTGCCTCTTAAATTTGAATTTAAAATGCAGGGGGGCAGAAAGACCTATTTAATTAGGTGTGTTGTGGGGTCCTCTATTATTAGTAATACATTGTTGGTATAACCCTAGTTTTTAAAACATTACACTTTTGCAACCCTGTCACAACAAACTTTATTATTTAAAAACCATAGCACATGCGCGCGCACACACACACACACACGCACACACACAATTACCCCCCCCCCCCCCAGTACCTGAATTAGTTTATAGTAAGTGTCTGGAATTACTTTTTCAAATATTGTAAACTTGAAAGAAAGAAAAAAAACACACAAAAAACAGCTAAAACACAGCGCACATCTTTTTTCTTCATTTGAACTTTGATATAATTGTATTTACTATAACCTACAATACACAATGTTTCAATATAACATTTGGTAATTAGCAGAATAAATACCACAAAACCCACCAAAATCTACTGTCTGCTGTCTACGGCCTCTTAATCTGAAGGGTAGATTGACATTCAAAGACCTATTCAAGCATGTGTGTTGTGGGGTCCTCTATTATTAGGAATACACTTTTGGTATACTTTTGAAAACATTACACGTTTGCAATCTTGTCGCAACAATGTTCAAATAAACAAACTTTATTATTTAAAAATCATAGTGCGCTCGCGCACACGCACACACACACACAATTACAACAGTGCCTGAATTCTACGTTATGTAACTTTAGTTGCCATGATAACTGAAAACACTACTGCGTTCGCATGCCTGATAATTTCCCCCTTTGTATACTGAAAAAATCCAACGTGGAAAGGCGTCAGTTGATTATCGCGTCTTAAATCTAACATTTTTGCTTGTAAGGACAGAATAAATAAACAGATAAAAAAACTAAACAGTGGAAAGTCGTATCTTGTTACCCCATGTAAACCACGTGTTGCATACAAACTGGTGAAGACGCATAAATAAACAATGAAAGTCGCACACTTTATGCCCCCGTAATGTATTACCAATGTGTTAATAAATTTCGGCACACATTTATCCAACTAACCCTTTTAGACCGCAACGTTATACAAGACCCTGGAATACTGAAAACGTTCATAGCCATACATTAGCCGACATAACTTTATGCAATAGGCCATTTTCTGAGTGTGCTATTTAATAGCCTGCCAAGGTATGTTTTTCCAAATTAAAGTTTTAGAACAAATAAAATCTAAAAATGTTACACAAACCTCGCCATGACCAAACAGTAGAATATCCTTGTGTTTTGAATAGCCTACACAATGCTGCGTCTAATTTACTTTTTCTTCTTTTTTTAAAAAAAACGTAAAAATACAAAATCGGAGAAGTTACAACAACTAGGCACACATTTATCCAACTAACCCGTTTTAGACCGCTTCGTTATACAGGACCCTGGAATACTGAAAACGTTCGTAGCCATACATTAGCCTACATAACTTTATGCAATAGGCCATTTTCTGCGTGGACTATTTAATAGCCTACCAAGGTAGCAAACGGTTTTCCAAATTAAAGTTTTAGAACAAATAAAATCCAAAAATTTTACACAAACATCTCCATGACCAACCAGTATATTATATCCTTGTGCTTTGAATAGCCTACACAATGCTGCGTCTAATTTACTTTTTTAAAAAACGTAAAAATAAAAAATCGGAGAAGTTAGAATGTCGACATTACATTTGAGTGGGCTATTTGAAGAAAGTTGTACAAACAGTCAGCCAGCAAACTCACACCCCCCAATCACCCAATCCCCCTCACACCCCCAACCCCCCGTCCCCCATCAATCACCCCAACCCACACCTCAGGCAAGACTTTGTCATAAACTTTAAGACTTTAAGAACGCTTTCTGCGCATGTGCGTGCCCTTTTGACCCCTTTTGGAACAGCCCTCCGACACCGTCACGACCATTGGTTCGCGCAAACGTCCATCAAAAACTCCTACGTAAACTTGCGTCAAACTCCACGTGACAAGACGTTGTTACGTCATTTTGGCTTCTGATACACACCCGTGTTCGCTCTCTGAACAATTTTAGTCCTGCATGGTAGCCACTAGCTGCCGACGTATTGTGAAGTTAGCGCTCTATCTTCTAGCGTATCCACGGACCTCCGCAACGACAGAAAACTTTTCAAAGTTATTTTTTTCGTTTTTTCGTTTTAATTCTTTAAAACGTAACATATTCTTTTATTTAAATTATTTTCTTCATAGTCTTTCATGCGAACCATTCTAGGCTTTTAAGCGCGCTATCTCGCCTTTTGAACCTATCTTTTGTCTATTTTTGAACAGTATTGTGATTTAGCGGACTCTGGAAATGTTTCTAAGTTTTTTGGTCCACAAGCGCCGTATTGAGCTCGCCTTTTTCGGCTCTAAGTTTCATGGTATCTAACAATTGTCTTTACAATGATTCTGTTTAATGTTTTTTCATTATAGCCGTTATAGCGATTTTTCACGTTTTAACAGCCTGCTTGAATTATTCTTTTTAACAAGCGGCTGCTGCCGCTAGCACAAACGGCTTTTTAAAAATAAAACGTAATTGCCGCGGCTACTACTTCTACAACTAACAACATATACATTTATACAACCATACTTTTTCACGATGTTTTTCAAATAAAACAATGTACAACACCTTACATGGCCAATATGTTTCCCCCTAACCACCCTGTCTCCAACCCTAAAAACAATTCGTCACAAAACCACAACGCTTACAACAATTCCCAATAAAATGACATCGCCAAACCCTTGAAACGAAAAACCCACAAACCCCCCGCCCCGAATGATGATGCATCATCATAATCATAAAAAAAAAATCATAAAAAAATTTAATTTATGCATAATCATAATTTTCATAAACTCATTAATATTCAAAAAATGCCCTTTTGAACCCATCAATCAAATTTTGACAGATACCGAATCGTATTATACTACTTATATACAATGAACATTGATATATATGGAATGAACATTTATATATATGGAATGAACATTGATATATATGGAATGAACATTGATATATATGGAATGAACATTTATATATATACAATGAACATTGATATATATGGAATGAACATTGATATATATGGAATGAACATTTATATATATACAATGAACATTGATATATATGGAATGAACATTGATATATATGGAATGAACATTTATATATACAATGTTCATTGTATATATATAAATGTTCATTCCATATATATCAATGTTCATTGTATATATATAAATGTTCATTCCATATATATCAATGTTCATTCCATATATATCAATGTTCATTGTATATATAAATGTTCATTCCATATATATAAATGTTCATTCCATATATATAAATGTTCATTCCATATATATCAATGTTCATTGTATATATAAATGTTCATTCCATATATATAAATGTTCATTCCATATATATAAATGTTCATTCCATATATATCAATGTTCATTCCATATATATAAATGTTCATTCCATATATATAAATGTTCATTCCATATAAATGTCCATTCCATATATACAAATGTTCATTCCATATATATAAATGTTCATTCCATATATATAAATGTTCATTCCATATATATCAATGTTCATTCCATATATATCAATGTTCATTCCATATATATAATTGTTCATTCCATATATATAAATGTTCATTCCATATATATAAATGTTCATTCCATATTTCCTGTTTGGCTTGCCATATATATATATAAGTGTATATATATTATTTTTTTTTTGTGCTGTAGTACTACCTGGCATTTAAGGCTGAACTGTATAACCTCAAGAAGAGATGCATAGAAGAGGTCAGATTTGACCTGGTACAGATGGGCTTGGCCGATAAAGATGAAGCATAACAAACTATGACATTTATATTATCATGTTATGAAGATGCATTAAGAATTATGAATTAGATTCAACTCCAACATGGACGACGAGCTACATCTTCATTTGTCATTAGATGTAGGGTGATCAGGGGTCCCATTTTTCCCGGGACAATCCCGTATTTTAGATGCTTTTGTGGTGTCCCGATTCTAAAATACCAAGATCATCCACTAAAATCATCTACTTGCTTTATAATCAGACCTCAGTAATGACGAACAACAGGTATTTAATGTTGACAGTTGGCAGGTGAAGTGATTGGTTGGAATAAAAATCTGCATACTATCTGCCCTCCATGGCACATGATTGGACACCACTGCTCTATAGACAAAGAAGGACATTATGATCACATCAAAATATACACAATAGAGATACATAGTCCGGCAATGTACTGAATTTAGTGCTGCAGAATATATAAAAGAATGGCGACAAAACATTAAGACACCATGTCAAATTTACTGTAAATATAGCAATTATATCTGAACACCCAGCATACAACTGTATACTGTATGTACTTATAGATGTAGGTTTATATTTAGCAAGAGTATGGCATAACTGCCTCTTCCACATGGAAGTAAAAAAAAAAATTGTCAATCCTGTTTCAATTTCTTGCAATCTTCTTCATTAATTTTGTTTATACATTAAATTATGGGCATTTAGCAGACACGGCTTACACAGCATTTTGCATTTATACATAGTAACCATTGATACAGCTGGATATATACTGAAGCAATGCAGGTGAAGTACCTTGCTCAAGAGTACAACGGCAGTGTCCGACCTGGGAATCGAACCTGCAACCTTTCAGTTACAAACCCTAATAATACAAACACAAACACCGGCATACTTACATATATAAACTTTTGCTAATATTTCTAGTAAAATTATTGGTTTTGATTAGTATTCACTTGAAAATAATCACGCATCTGCAGCATTATCTTAAAATTAACCAAAACAGCAAGCAACTGTAACTCCACAAGGGACAGTTTCACCTTGATAAAGTTGATTCACATTCTCCAACCCTATAAACATAAAATAAACTCTTACTTATGTGACTGTTCCATGGTGGTGTGAGAAAACCTCACTTTTACAATCTCCAGCTTCACGTTGTACGTTAAAATCTGAATTTTATCAATCTCTCTGTCATTCTCTCTGTCATTCACTTTGCACTACAGCTGAGATTACAACAACCTGCTCAAGGTCCTTTTAATGCTGCCTGTCTCAAGGCTCTTGTGTGCCTGCAGTGCCACTCATAAAAATAAATTATGAAATGTGCTTAATTTAGAAAATATAAGGACACATGGGCTTAAGTGGTAGAATTCATAATGAAACTAAATTATGATTGAAATTAAATATAGAGCTGGCCTGGCTTGGAAAATGTTCTTTGTAAAACGGATCTTGGTTGGGGCCTCAGGCTAAAACACTCATTCTCAATACAGTGATGCTGCAGCCCAACATCCTCTACAGTCATTTAATTGGAGAACAACTTTAGCTGTCACATGGTGAAACAGGAAACAGCGGACTCATACCTTCATACCTGGCAGACCATCATTATCAAGCATGCGTCTATCTTGTGCTTCTGCTTCTCACTGTAAACTGACTCCACATTGTCCAGCACCCCACTCAGTGAGCACATACAGTTCCTGTGGCCCACGCGGACGCCACGCCTGATTAAAATGTGTGTTCATTTACTGAACTAAAATGTTTTTATTATGATAGAACATATGTTCGTACCCTGTAACTGGAACAGTTATCTTGGTTGGTGTGAGTGTGTCTGTGAAAATTGTATGAAATAGAGAAAGTGTTTTTTTTTGCGCGTCATCTGATTGCCCACGTCAAACCCAGGACCCAACCCACATCTTTGAGATGACTGATCATGACTGGTCTAGATCAGATTAAAATATAGATAAGATGTAGATAAACTATTTGATCTAGATGTAGATCCAGATTTAGCTCCAGAGAGATACATTCGAACATGAAAACACAAATAAGATGTACATAAAATATATGAGAATGAAGAAGTCAGTCCGACTGTGAAAGGTCATATGTTTATATGTAATGTCTCTGTTTCTGAGGGAAACCATTAAAAATTACATTTGCATTACAGTCAACCACAACAAAATATCCCACATAAAATCTGTCCAGAGGGTTGTGTATATTACCCAGTTATTCTTAAAAAATATATATGTATTTTTATTTGTTTTTGGAACTATTAATTATGATGCATGTAATCCTAGACTGCTGTGCTGTAGGAAAGAGGTCCCAACACGAAATAAAAAAGATATCATGTTTATAATTACGAATAAAAACCAAAAAAATTGTTGCGTTAGTTGACATTTTACATTTCCCTGCTTTCGACCCCCAAAACCAATCAAATGCCCCAATACCAGTCATTGTAAAGCATTGTCTAAAATATCCTTCATTGTACATTAAAAAAAGTATGGGCCAATAATTTATAACGCGCAAGTTTTCATTATCTCGGGCTATTGATTCGCCGAAGCTAGTAACTCACGTGCCTAGTGCAGCTACCTACTGAATTTGCGACTGACTTGGCTGGTCACTCACATTCCTAGGCTGGTCACTCACATTCCTAGGCTGGTCACTCACATTCCTAGGCTGGTCACTCACATTCCTAGGCTGGTCACTCACATTCCTAGGCTGGTCACTCACATTCCTAGGCTGGTCACTCACATTCCTAGGCTTGTCACTCACATTCCTACGTATCTCGTGCGCACAAGATAATTATCAAAATTATTATTATTTTGCATGTCCCTTTAGGGGTTGTGTGGCTAACCCCCCTTCCAAACATTTTTTTTAATAAATAAACTATCCATGACAAATGTGAAGTAAAAATAACGGAAGTCAAATTGCCAATTGTGGTGAAATGAGGAAATAGTTTTGAGGCACTTGACAGTTATGTTGCAGAAACATGTCAAACTGGTTCAGTACAGAATCAGTGTCCCTCAGTCCCACATTCAAGGTCTATCTCTCTGCTCAGAAACGGCTACACGTGTTCATCTGCTGATAATCTACTCAAGCAATAAGGTAAATTAAGATCTTGACCGTTTTGTGCAGCCTTGTATTGTGAAGCATTGGGTTATGCTTTAGATCTCAGCTGATATATGGGGTATAAATTAAATGGGGGCAGGGATGCTTTGGTAAATACGGGGAATGTTATTAAAAACGAGCTGTGGTCATGGTCTCGTAAAGACTCAACACATCAAGCTGATGGAGCTACACGAGTCAACATTAAGGTAATTTAAGCTGAAACATATAAGTGAATTCAGATGATAAATAAATTGCTGCCATCTAAAGTCTGAGTAGCATTTAGTTCGGTATTTTCCTGTTGATAAAACAGTGGTTGACCCGGAAAGGGATATATACGGGGGTGAAGAGAGCAAAGGTGGTTAAGTGTGTAGCTGAGTGTTGGGGATCTCTATGCCAGAGACACGGAGGGAATATTGGAAGACCAGATGCGATAGATGCGGAATCTTAAAGTGTTCCAATGAACACCACTGAAACGGACAATAATCCGTAGTGGAATGGGAAAAAATAAAGAGAACACAAATAACCTTGCGATAAAAACGAGGAACTCGATATCCGAGCAAAACAAAAGAAATAAGCAGTCACGCTTATCTAACTCCCGTTTGTGGAGCGAACAAAAGAAAGAAAAGAGAAAAACTCAATAGACCCCTAAGACTTAAGATCGAAAAGATCACTTTGCTTTTTCTAAATTGTCCTGCTAACAAGTCCCGCGTTGAGAAGCAAAGCGGTCGATAGCAGCACAACTTCCTATACCTTTTTACCGGCTCGAATGTTACGTGAAATAACATGGAAGCGACGAGAAAGGAAGGAAGCGGGGTATAAGTAGTGAGCGGAAATGCAGGAAAGGTGAACTCACTAATTACCGAGGCGAAAGCAAAACCCGTAGTGGAACACAGGAAAATCCGATAGATTACCGGTAAAAGACAAAAAGAATAAAAGACGCGGAGATAAGGGAAAGAAGGCATTATCCATGACACTGAGAGCAGTGGTGTGGAGGAGTGAAAAAGCACCCTGATAAAGGTTGAAGTTGCCTGTGTCCCAGACTTCTGGGGCCACATGTATAAACAGTACTGAGCATTTGCTGTTAGCAGGATGGGTGTCTAGAGCCTGTCCATTCATACTGCTGCAATATAGAAACTCCCTGTGACCAATCCATAAAAATTTTAAAAGTTTTTCTAAAAATATATATATCATTGCAGGCACGTCTGTTTATTTATACACAGTGTTGGCAGTAATAACTTTTAAATACAATGTAATTGATATTATTTGCAGAACAAATACAACTGCAAACGTAACTGTCTGTGCCAGCTCTTGTCTTGTCTGTTGAAATCTTTTCTCTATGCGAGTTAGCAGCCTGTGGCAGGTATTTCTACCCCTGTTGTTTTCAGGGAATATCTCCTCCATTTTTTATATTCCAATCTAAAATGCCCGTCATTCAGGATTGTGAACAAGTGGAATGTTTGTCCCACCGTTCTCACAGCAGAAACATGCTCTTAGAAAGCCGCGTAAGCAAGTTTCCACGCAGAAATTCAGATGTATAATATTACACGTGCTGTGAGAATCTGAGTAGCTCTACACACGATGGACATTGGACACCATACGTACACAATGTTTAGAGTCCATGTGATATGGCGACACCGTGACAGAAAGGCAGAGGTAGAAAATGCTAAACCTTATTTTAAACAGATTTCAGACTTTCACCCCGAACATTCTTTAAGGCATTATTTTACTCAAAGTTTTATACATGTGGCCCCTGGGGCCCCTGGCCCCTCCCCCAGAAAGAGGAGCATAAAGGGAACCTCACTGCACTAATTACTTAGCGCAATATAACACAAAAGCAGCGTTATAGTAAGTACATGAGGTAAGTCAGGACACACTGGACTGAAGGTCTTGTCTTGAAGTGCTGGTTTATTGTGAAATTAATTTCATGTTGATGGTGTGGGGCTGTTCCCCTGTGCTGGCTCTGCTTCTTTTCTGCAGTTTTTGAAGTTATGAATTATGAAACCTGAAAATAATATGCAAGCAGTCATTCATATAATAATACAGGATAAGGTTATGTTATTACCAACATACATAAAAAAAATTGTTTGCCAAAATTCATTTAACCAGCTCTATTGAACACGTCAATAGTTCATAATCTGTTCCCTCTAAACAGACCATAATCATCTGAGAGGTGCATTATGGGTAAAGTGCTGATTTACAGGCAGTAATCACATGATAAGGAAACTGTTTGGCAAACAGTGAAAGGTATCGCTCCCTCAAACCATGCCCCTCCCACCCCGACCCCCTCCTCTAGGCAAAGCTCAACATCCCCACTTGTTCTGTTTAGGAATCGCCCCCCACTTACCACACACCACTGTTCTTGTGTCCCTTGTCAAAACACATTGCTGGGGAAATCTAAAATACTTTATGGGACAGTTTCCTAAACAAAGACTGAGCCTAGTCTTGGACTAAAAGACAGTTTCCAGCCCTATGAAAAAAAAAGCTTTTATTCTGGGATTAGGCGTAATCTGTGTCTGGGAAACCAGCCCTATGTGTTACTCGATTCTTGCAACAATTAAAAAAAAAAAACTGTCTGAGAGTGAGAACTGGTCCAATTTTGTTTGAAACACTGTGTATACACTTCTCAGTGTAAATATGAATATCATGTTTCATTTAGTTTGTAAAGTGAAATGTTCTTCTCTAAATACAGTTCTTCTCCGTTTCAGTTACAGCTCATTGTCTCTGCGTCTCCCTGACACAGAGACATGACTGGCACTGAGAGATTCATCCTCATTGGCTGCCTGCTGCAAGGTGGGGCTCAAAGGGGCGGAGCTGTCATGTACAGAGATTAAGAAACCCAAGACGGTTTTTATAGCCATTAATAACTTCACTCTCTTATCTACATTTTTATTTTTTATTTATTTTTTTTACAATTTTTTTTTTCCAGAGACAGAGGACATTACTGTAAATGTGCCAGTATTATGTGACTGTACATGTGCAATGCTTATTTACATTTTTTTGAGATACTGGAAGTTTTAAAAGCACAGTTCTGAGGTCAGTAAAACTTCAGTTAGGTTCCAATGTTCAGCTAAACCTAAAAAAAAGTACAGAGTTGTGTTGTGTGTGTTGTAGGAGCCCTGAGCAGAGAGTGGGCAATATGGATGCCTCAGAGTATAGAAGCTCTGGCTGGATCCTGTGTGCTGATTCCCTGCAGATTTGAGATCCATCCTGACTATGACCAATATCTGGTGCCTGGGGCAAAAGGAAAATGGAAAAGTAGTTCTTCCGGAACAGTAGTGTTTGATTCCAGTAAAACTGAGAACATAATTAAAGGAACATTAATTGGAGACCTGCTGATTAAGAACTGCACCACAATTCTGGACCACTTCCCTCTGAATTACAATGATAAATATTTCTTCAGACTGCAATCTAGAAAAAAAAAAATCAAGTTCACTTTTCCTACTCATGTCCAAATTAATGTCACAGGTACTGCATTTACTGTTATGCCTTTCATTGTGTGTCATTGTGCTCATGTAGGGAACCTATGTTTTTAAGATTAGGTGCAGGAGGTACAAATGCTGTCCTCTAAGAGAAATATATCTTATATAAAACAGAGTAAAAAATGCAAATGACTTTTTAATAGATTTCCCATTGTAAATATTGATTTCCCATTGTAAATACTGATTTCACATTGTAAATACTGATTTCACATTGCAAATACTGATTTTTCATTGTAAATACTGATTTCACATGGTAAATACTGATTTATCATTGTAAATATTGATTTATCATTGTAAATACTGATTTCTCATTGTAAATACTGATTTCACATTGTAAATACTGATTTCTCATTGTAAATACTGTATGTTAGTCAGTGGTGATTAGATTGTGCTCTGAGTGCTGTGTGAGTCTCCAATCCTGAGACAGACAGTAACCCGTCCTCATGTTTCCATGTCTCCATGTCTCCTAGCCTCTCCACCCAAACCCAAGTTAACCCCAGAGAAGGTGGAGGTGATGGAGGGGACCTCTGTGAGTTTGAGCTGCTCTGCTGCAGCCCCCTGTCCCAAACTCCCCCCAAATCTCACATGGACCCCCAGACTGAGTGACAGTGTGGATCAACTGCAAGAGAATGAGGATCAAACCAAATCTGTGTCTTCTGTTCTGACCTTCACTGCTTCCCACCTCCACCATGGGCAGAAGATCACCTGCAGGGCGCTTTACAGACTGCAACAAGGAGACATTCAGAAGTCTAACACCAGTCTGACTCTCAGAGTTCTATGTAAAAGAGCTGGATTTGTCCTTTTAAGAATAAGCTCAAGCGATAATCAATATGACTTGATTATCCATCCAATCAGCAGTAATTTTCATTTGTATAGTATGAATGCAAAACTTTCCCTATTTTAATTTCTATTTTATATTTTATATTTTGGGAGAATGACCAATCTTTTAAAGGTGAAATTAGGGCACAATCAGTACAGATGGTTCATAACATATACAGGAACAAAACTCAATGCCATATTTTCATATCTTCCAGATTTTCCTAAGAACACCTCAGTGTCCTTCAGTCCCTCTGGTTCAGTGTTAAAGGGCAGCTCTGTGACTCTGACCTGCAGCAGTGATGCCAACCCACCAGTGCAGAACTACACCTGGTATAGAGTGAATGGGAGAGAGATGAACACTGTAGGAACTGGACAGAATCTCACCTTCAATGTGACTGAGTCCAGTGGCAGTGAACAGTACTACTGTGTAGCACAGAATGAACATGGCAAGCAGAACTCAACAACTGTACAGCTGGATATCAAATGTATGCTCAGTGTTTGTATTCATTAGATAACTGCATTAATAGTATTATTGGTGTTTGTGAATAACTGTAATATTTGTAACTGTGGCATCCTGTGTTCAGACATGCCTCAGATCTCTGACTCTGGGAGCTGCAGCAGAACTGCAGCAGAGATCAGCTGCTCCTGTGAGAGCCGTGGGAATCCCTCTCCCAGCATGGAGTGGCGTGTGTCTGGACTGCGGGTCACAAACTCTACTGACAGAGTCATCAGGGAGGAGCAGCTGGGGAACACAGGCCTGAGGAGCTCCCTCACCATGCGCCACTCACAGGGAGACACGCCCACTCTCCTCTGCCTCAGCACCAACACTCTGGGCTCCTCCAGCCTCAGGCTCCTCATCCCGTTTCCACAGCAACACTGGGGTAAACGGGCGCATGTTTCTCTCCTTTAACATATCATACTTCAGGCACTAATATACAGATGAACACAGTTTGAAGCGTTTGTTTAAGGTTGTGTAAAAGTTGTTTTGATACAGTATCTGCAGAGCTGGGTAGGAACACACAGCTACTATCTTACAAACAGACCTCCTTAAGAAGATTTTAACAGAGATTGGTACTTTTTCATACATTTAATAGATTATATTTTTACTTTTACTCAAGTATATTTTTCATCTTTTTACTGCCATTTTCCAATTATCTTCTTTCTGTGGTCGATAGATAGGCTAAGGCATTTGCTGTTAGCTGAATGGGTGTCTAGAGCCTGTCAATTCATGCTGGTGCAATACAGAAACTCCCAGTGACCAATCCATAAAGATTTTAAAAAGTTTTTCTAAAAAATAAAAAAATCTTTGCAGGCACATCTGTTTATTTATACACAGTGTTGGGAGTAATAACTTTTAAATACAATGTAATTGATATTATTTGCAGAACAAATACAACTGCAAATGTAACTGTCTGTGCCAGCTCTTGTCTTGTCTGTTGAAATATTTTCTCTATGCGAGTTAGCAGCCTGTGGCAGGTATTTCTACCCTCGTTGTTTTCAGGGAATATCTCCTCCATTTTTTATATTCCACTCTAAAATGCCCGTCATTCAGGATTGTCAACAAGTGGAATGTTTGTCCCCCAGTTCTATTCTCCACTGGTCACCTGATCATTGGAGTGTTAGCGGCGGCTCTAACGACAAGCTTGCTGTGGGGTGTGGCTCTTTACCTTAAACAAAAGTAAGTTCCCCCTAAACACTTTCTAGCCTGAACTTTGGCTTTCACAATGAATAAAGTCTCCTGAAAATGGTCTCTGTCTGACTGGCTTTGTTTTGCTTATACTGTATATATGTTTTTGCTTCTGTATCTGTTTCTGAATTAAAATGGAGGACACGCACGGCTGAGATCTGCGCTGATGGTTCAGGCCAAGTGCAGACAAGTGATGAGACAGAGGAACCAACCGGCCCTGCTCAAGAGTGTGAACACAAGCCCCTCTCTCTGGTAATTATCACATTACTCATAGTGTACGTAACTCCAGAACAGGAATTATGGGAACACACACTAGACCAGGCACGTGCACACATAGACCTCAAAGGGGGTTTGAGCACCTGCCATTTGGCCTGCTATAGAGAAGTGCCCTTTTTCAGTAAAAATGTTAAATTTTCCATTTTTATTTTTTTAAAATAAATAAATACATTTCTGTTTGCGCACAGCCTGCCCTGCCGAACAGATATATTGATTGAATCAAAATATCAGGTCGGGAGAATGGTGCTCCCCGGCGATGCCCTCTACCTCTACCCTCCCTCTTGGTTTCCGCCGCAGCAGCGAGCACTGTGTGTGGGCACCTAGCCTTTCTATGGTGAAAGAACGCACGCACGCAAAATTGCACGCATACGCATGCATAGGCACTCGACAGTCGTGAGTCAGTCAGTGTGATGAGTTACTTTGAGGCAGACATCAGGTATGTGGCCAAACAAAGTATAAATATACTGTTCATTTTCATTTTATATTGACATTAATGCACTTTACAAATTGCTTGACACTATTTGGCACGTAGGGTCTATCTATGCTTGAACTATTTAGCAGCTGAAAATGTGCCAACTAGCAATAGCCAATCGTTAGCATTGATACCTTTTGCTAGTAATGTGGGAATCAGTGGAATATGGTATAGAGTTCTTGTGTACCATCCACTGAACTTAAAAGAACGGTCCCATCGCACCACAGTAGTTTTAATGTTGTCTTATTGTCTCGATAGCTAGTTAGCTAATGTAATATGTAACATGTGAGAATAATTTATTGAAATACACTTCATTTCTTTGCATGTATCATTAATTAACTGTCATGTAGCAGTGTTTGAACCAACCTCAGTCATGGGTTTGTTTTAAATAAATTATTTCAATGACCGCCAAAAGGAAATCGTGACCTCCAAAATGACAATAATTGAGAAAACGGCAAATAAATTCATATCCAAATTAATTAAATGTTTTGGGTGCAATATGGTCTTTCGGCTAGCAGATGGCGATGTATATTGTACTAGTCGCCTTCAAGATTTCAGTACTAGGAGATGAGTAGAAGAAGCAGAACCATAGACTGTATAGAAATGCGGCTTCATATCATATTTATTTAATTATTTGCAAAAATCGCTGGCGTGTCCTTTTTTGAATTTGGGCCCCTGCCCTTCTAACATCCTCTGCATGTGCCTGCACTAGACATTACATTACATGTACATTACAGGACACATTTAGCAAATTTACACAGCTTTCTGCTTTTTGTTACTTAGTATCGATTTATACAGCTGGATATACAGCATACTGAAGCAATTCAGGTGAGTATCTGACTCATGGTACAACGGCAGTGTCCTACCTGGGAATCAAACCTGCAGCCTTTCGGTCACAAGCCCAGTTCCTTAACCATACACTGCCGCCCCTGTAGCACACAGGCAATGAAGCGAAACACATTTGTTTTCCCAGGGTCCTCCATCGAAGTCAGTTGAGGATCTTTACGCCAACCACCTGATGGTGGCCAGGAAGAAGAAAGAAGGGGAAGAACAGAAAGAGACGGAAACAGGAGGGCAGACCCAGACAAAAACCCGAAGTCAAGCAGCCGATGACATCCTGCATTACGCCTCTGTCCAATTCACCAAACGCAAAAGCAACCCAGAGGCTGCTGATGTAACCAATCCCATCTACGACAACGCGTCATGTGACACGAACAGGAAGGATTGCTCCTCTAATGAGAGTGATCCATCCCCAGCCGGCAAAGCCACAGAATGAAGCTCGTGGGTAAATATGGCCTCCGTCGCTGTCTGTCAGACAAATGGGCGGGACCAAGGATTTCACTGAGCTCCTCCTCCCAGTTGTATGACAGATAGTGCAGTGGGATCCTTTTACCCAGGGTCTGGGTATTTTTTATTTCTACCAATGGCAATGTAATTTAGGAATCTCCATTTACGCAATTTCTATCATTTTAATTCTGTAATATAATTAGCAAATTATTATATTATTATATAACCGTGAGGTGACACACTTTTACCCACGAGCCACTCTAGAGCGACCAATACAGAGTCACAGTGACTATAACGGTGAGGTGACACACTTTTACCCACGAGCCGCTCTGGAGCGACCAATACAGAGTCACAGTGACCATAACGGTGAGGTGACACACTTTTACCCACGAGCCGCTCTGGAGCGAGCGATACAGAGTCACGGCGACCATAACGGTGAGGTGACAGACCTGCCACAGGAAACAGAGGGAGATAAAAAGCTTAGTACTCCTGCGTGAGGAAGAGGAAGATAAAAAAACAAGAAAGAAAAGTGATGAGGAAATGGGTTGGAAAAGGGGAGGGAGCTGGTAAGGAAGTGAGATTGTGTCCCTTGAAACCGTGAAATTAATAAAGTAAAAAAATAAAATAAAGCTGTGGTTAAGGGAAATAATAATCAGAACCCTGAGAAATGTTTCCCAAAATGTTTCTTAAAATAGAAGTGCACTCTAGATTACTTTTTTCCGCAGTAAACGTGTTTGTGTTGTGTTTATGCCTACCTTATAATGGAACTTATTTCTGTCAGGACAACTCACGTATTAAATTATATGTTTAATGAATGTGCTGCATAATTATTTTGGTTTGGCGGTGAATGGATCTGCTTTAGTACTGCTCTGGAGCACGGGCATCTCCCCCCGCTAAACAGGAGATGACCAGAAACCCCCCATACTAAAGCAGATCCAAACAACAGGTGGAAGCTGGGGTGGTGGAGGGTGACAGCAAATTTATTTTAACACAAGCCGTAAGCAAACAAAGAGCAGCGCATCAGCATTCAAGCAGCACAGAGAGAACAAATTATTGGTTTAAAAAGGGCGCTCCATTTGAGGTGTGTGCATGTGATTGGTTTAAAAAGGGCGCTCCATTTGAGGTGTGTGCATGTGATTGGTTTAAAAAGGGCGCTCCATTTGAGGTGTGCACATGTGATTGGTTTAAAAATGGCGCTCCATTAGAGGTGTGTGCATGTGATTGGTTTAAAAAGGGCGCTCCATTTGAGGTGTGTGCATGTGATTGGTTGAGTATGGGACACGTGGTGCTGCCTTTTGCTTTTTTTTTTTTGCTTTTCAGACGCCCACTAGGGGCATCGATGCCGGCATAATGAGAATTATACATACTCATCCCGCTGACGCCATGACCACTAGAGGCCTTTGTCTGAAAGAGGCTACATCTTTTAAACATCTCTGGTGATTAAAAAGACATGACTCCTGATTTGTCATTTTTGTTTTATTCTGAGCAGCAATTTAACATTGTATTGATAGATTTCACATGCATTCCTAGCGACTCCATAGCAGCCGCTGCTGGCAGCGTTGTGTTCACTGTTCAATGCAAAGTGTAAATGTTTGTATTTTGGCCTGTTTTTGAAATAGTATTATTTGAATAATAATTAAAAACTGCCTAAAATAATTTAATTGGAAGAGTAACTCTTGTGATGTGTAGCCTATCTGCTAAAATCATATAGGAAACGGGATTTCTATTAACCATCCGTCAAAAGTAAAAATTTAAGTTAGGATACAATTGTGCAATGTGGATTGTGTGTGTGTAACCGGGCCACGAGGAGCCTCAATACATATATATAAGTACCGACTACGCCACCTAGGGCATGACACCCTAGGAAAATAATGTTTTGATAAATACTTTAGTTGACAAAAAGGCACACAGGTAAGCTGTAAAAATGAGGAGACGTAGGTTCAAGTTCAGTTAAGTAATATACTTTATTAATAAAAGAATGTATTTGTAAAGTAAAGGGAAACTGAAAGCTGCTATGGGGAAAGAACAAATTTATTATTACAATGTATAAAATGGTGTCAAGACAATGTCAAGATCCAATCTGCAAAATGTTTAAAATACAATCCCAGCTGTTTCCCATAAAAACATGTGCGTACCTAGGGGGGAGGAGAGGAGGCTATGACTGGGGGGTCGAGACAAGAAGGCCAAAGAGGTCACCACACGTGCTTATCTAGTCTATCCACACTGCAAATCGGTTGATCAAGCCACACACTGCAAAAGAATCATCAGAGTGTACTAGTGCACGTTAACTCTTATTCCAAGCATGCAAGTGATATAAGGGAAGGGCCCTCTAAGTTACTAACCCCAGTCAAGACCACACTCTCAATGTTAAGATCGGCCACAGTTGGTTTGTCAAATAAAACAAAACACAATAGAAAGAATATTCAAACTTCAACAAAATAAATCAAGAAAATGATCTACACAAAACAACAAAGAGCAACTTATAATTTAGACAAAACACTAACTTAGGCAAAACAGCAGGGGCAAACCCTACAATGAAAGCAAATAACAAAATTAGTAAAAAGTCACAATAATGGGAACTGAAATTGGAAAATCAAAAAGAAACAATACCTTTGGGCACCACAGAACAACCTGGTAACTGCCAGACACACTGGAGGCGATCTGGGGCTTCTCAGCTTTAGGGTGAGGACAGCCATTAATAATGCCTCACAAGAAACAAATCTACACATACAATCAAGCTCAGTTACAAAAAGGTTACCTGGAGGCTGGATAAAGTAGGGATCAATCAAAAACCAGAGACAGGAGGGAGCTGCAGCACAATCAGGCCAGGAGAGAGATCTCAACTGCTCTCTTCCAGCCCTATATGCCCTGAGTAGATGCACACCAGGTGTGTCTGGTTGCCAATTAACCCATTTACCTGGGAACCTGTGAACAGAGGGGCGTGTCCTACAGGCAGGAGTCCACAGGATCTCTCTACCTGTCACATGTGCTTGGTTGTGCATCTGAAAAATGCTATATCTGGAATGGTACTTCCGATACCTGGAACTCGCAGTTCGATCCCAGAGGTTAAATCAGAACTTTAATTCTGATTTAGCCAATGGGTTCCAAGATTGCTAAGAAAGTGGCAGATGGTTAAGTGGCCATTCACAGTGAGAAGCGTCGCTCAAAGCGTCTCTCCCTAGCGACGCTTCTCAGTATGAACGGCTCAAAAGTATGTATGCTTCTTCAACTTACAATCTGAGTAGGAGACACACAACACTCCCAATTTTAGTAAATTTTTTATCTAAATAATTGCCTTTGAGAACAGGTCAAAAATGTGTACACTAATGTTACTTTGAAGTAAACGGACGAGACGCTGATCATATTGGTAAACCAGACTGATGTCGCAAGCCCATTAGTCTATGTTTCACTCCACGATTTGATCTTTGGTGTAGCCTAATGTCAGATGCCTGTGCAATATTGCTGAACTTTTCACTTTTGCACTCTAACACAGGCACCCCCAAAACACCACCCAAGGAAGTATTGAATCAACATTGATATTGTGTTATAAGCATCAGTATCGGTCATCAATCAATTTTCAATGGTGGAATCAACATTCACTTTCTGATGGTAATGGTCACCGATGTATTAGTTTGAAATGGAAACATTGTATCAGTGTAACAATGACAAACAAAGTCATCATACTTATGAATAACATTGATTTTTGATCAGATGAATCAGATTCAGGTGCGTTTTTATTTTCAAATAAAAAACCGTTAGAATGATTAATTGCCTGTTTCTGCGGTCGCTGCTCTAGGCCTACATGCTAGCACGCTCGTATATGTGTATGTTACGTGGTAATTGAATTCATTTTTTCTTGGTTAAATTGGTTACCGTAAGTTAAAAGTTCAAGTTGCTACGACGAGGATGACGTTGGAAAATAAACAAAAGGAGACTTAACAAGCAAAACCTATTTTGTGGTTGATGCTGATGCTGCATTCGTTTATTCATTTCCAACTAGGAATCCCAATATCCGACGAGGGAAAATGTAATAAAATGCCCCTTCAACTAGGAGTTCCATGTCTAAAATCAGGGTTCGGGAAATCAACCCCGACCTCCCGATTAGCAAGAACTTGACATCACAGAAAGCGACAGAATTAAGTTGAATGGTTAAAAGTTAGTACAGAGCTGTCTTGCTTATTTCTTAGTTTAAAACATCCAAGATTTTAATTGACAGTCTCTGTCCGTGACATCTCCGACATCGCGGTTGCAGCGATTTGATTGGCTCTCAAAATTCAAATCATGTTGAATTGTCTGAATCTTTTAAAATTGACTTTCAGGGACTCATGTAAGTCACCAAATTTACTCTGTTATTTTTTATTTTGATAATCATTACAAAGTACAATACATTATGAAAAATAAACTCAAGTAAAAAGTACTATAATTGAATTATACTCAACAAAGTACCATTACAGGGGGGACGATACTCAAGTATTCATCACTTTACGCCTCTGTATATCTGTAATGGGTTTATTGATGGTTCGGAGATTCAAACGCGAAGGTGGGGAGATCAGAACCGTGAGTGTCAGCTCACAACCGTGAAGACCAATAATCAGGGGAAGAAAATAATAAAGAAAAAAAGAAAAAAGCAGGAACGTAATTCCTTAAGGCTAAACAGCCAAAACGAAAATAAACCCACAAAAACGGGTGAACTAGAAAACTAGTAAATAACAACTAAATCTCCCGAACCCAAATAATGACACAAGAACGGGAAACTTAGTAAACAAAAAAAACACCCTCGGCTGCCTTAGCTCAGAGCCGGAGAAGTGTAAAACCAAAACGAAAGTAAAAAGAAAAACTGTCTCCGAGAGAACAGCAAAGTGCTAAATAGATAGCGCATAACGCTACCAGGAAGAAAACAAATCCTATACCCGATTAAGTAGCTAACTAGCAAGTCCCCCCTGAACATAAACAATGTTTAATATCAGGAGGTCGCTTTAACCTGGCTATACCTGGCTCGAATGCAATGTCGTAAGACAATCAAGCACCGGAGAAGCGGAAGTGAGAAACTTAAGAACCCTGCAGGTAGAAGTGCAGGTGAAAACAATAATGAGGACGGCAAACCACGAAACAGAATGTGGAAAAAATCTGATTCACAATCGGGAAAGCAGGACGAGAGCCGCAAAATAAAAGAAAACAAAACAGCCACGAACCATGTATGTATCAAAACAGCCATGTATGTATGTATGTATGTGTATATATGTATGTGCATGTATGTATGTATGTACAGTATATGTATGTATGTTTGTATTTATGTGTATGTGTGTGTAGTAAGAAAACATTTAAACCTGTAGGCCTGTAGACTGTAATAGTGTGGGGTGGATTTTTCTGCCATGGTCTGGGTGCACTCATACCCTTATAAGGCAAGGTTGATGCCAGACATTATTTGATAGTACAGAATGACCATCTACAACCCATGTTGATGCATTTTTCTCCTGCGAAAAAGACCGGTGCACAGAAGGTGAGTAGAGTCACCCAATGGTTTGAAGAGTATGAAACTGATGTTCTCAGTCAGTCTAGTGGCCTCCTCACAGAGCAGATCTGGGGGGGTACTTTATGAAGCGGGAGTAAGGAAATTAGGCCAGCAAAGCTTTGTAAATATTTTCAATTGGATGAGAGCCTGGGTTACTTCCAAATATTTCCAAATATAAAAAAAAAAAAAAAAGCAACTCCTTAATCCCACTTTGTGAAATACCCCCCTGAACTTAATTGTGCATCTTTTTTCTACATTCGTCAAATTATTGTGAGTTGATAGATTTTCTCGTAGAAGTTTAGTTTTCCTTTAGTTAAACCCAGCTGCTGGCACACTCCATGCCCCAGTAAACACAGGCCATACTGGTGGCACACTCCATGCCCCAGTAAACACAGGCCATACTGGTGGCACACTCCATGCCCCAGTAAACACAGGCCATACTGGTGGCACACTCCATGCCCCAGTAAACACAGGCCATACTGGTGGCACACTCCATGCCCCAGTAAACACAGGCCATACTGGTGCCACCCGAGGTGTGTGACCTATTCATTCTCCTGCTTTTATTCTCAGCCTTTATACTGCAACGTGATTTATATTAGAAACCAAGCAAAGGTAAATGGCACTCATTTAAAATAACACAAAATAACAGAGGACTGAACATATTGAAATCACACAAACCCTAGCATGCAAAAACAGCTGCTAAAGCGGATGCTATCAGGTCGCCTGTAAAGAGCCCATCACTAATGGGAGAGTTCCTCATTCTCACAGTCAGCATCTCTGCACAGAAAACAGGCCCACGCGTCCATCCACTGATCATCCACTCGGGTAATAAGGTAAATCACGAATAACAATATTATGAAATTTCTTTGCACCTCTGACCTCTCATTGGGAAGTGTGAGTCAGACATTTTTACAGGTCTGCCGAGGCTTTATCCAGAGGCTTGGGGTCGCAAAATGGATGTCAGGGATCATGTGACTGTCTTATGACCGGTGGAAAATAGGGACCCAGTAGCAGGCAGTGGTACAAAAAAACGAAGTTTAATGTCTAGTAGCAGTAAAAAAATCTAAATCCAAAGAATAGTATACAAACAGGCAGAGGTCAAAAAACGGGAAGGCACGGCAGAGGTACAAAATCACAGTCCAGAAAATCAGGGTCGCGAGAACATGGGCAGAAGTAAAAAACCGGGCAATCAATGAAGCACGAAAATAAACCAAAAAGACGGACAAAGAAACAAACACAAAAAAACTAACAGAACTCTGAAAAACAAAAACACGGGGGGAAAACGGATTCTCGGAAAACAGATGCTAAGACAACTCGAAATACACTGGCAAACAAACAGCGCTATAAAGTATGAGGATGAGGGACTAGGACGACTGGGTTAAATACACAAGGAAGTGGGAGGGGTTACAAACAACGTAATGTGAACACATTAGGAGACAATAACTCGATAACAAGGAAATCACGAAAACATAGAAGGGACTCGGAAACAAGCATTACAAACAACGGGCTCAAGTAGGAGCAGAACGTGACTAGAATTAAGGAGGCGTGGTCTCAAAGGAGAGACAGCTGAAACTAGTTAACCAGTATCTCAAGAACAGCTTAGTATCGTAGATAGAAAAGATACAGCGAGGAAACTTGTTAATTGTTAGTTCCAATTAAATACAATTAGTATGTTAGTAAACATTTAAGTTAATGGTTTTAGTAATGTGCATCTAACTAATAAACACGATTGATTGTTAGCACAAGTTAGTAAATATAAACAATATAAACACGGGAAACGTAAAGCAGGAAGTAAACAGAAAACAAAACTTCGGAAATACAATGTGAACCCTCGGAAAATCCCGAAGTCACCCAAACAGTGCATATGCGAAACAGGGTAAACAAACACACGAATGAGACTCGGACAACCCACGAACAGAGGGGAATGAACTGATGAAATGAAAAGTAATAATAATGAAAATAAAAATACAAATCAGACAGAACTCAGACACTCAGAACATAACAGACTGATCAGATGACCATGGATTCACCTTGTAAATGTGAGTAATTTATAAATATTAAATTCAGTTGCAGCCATTCTGTTTTCTGTTCTATTCACTCTATTACCACTGTGCCTTCATAATAACAGCAGCCATACTGTATGAGAATATGTGCATATTCATATGTTTCAGTACACAGGACTGACAGTATGAGTTCACTGCCTTTAATTATAATTATTGTAATTAGTAGAAGAGGCTATACAAGTTAATTTTCCTGAGTAAAATGCTTTATAAAACTGAATATGGGACAAAAATGCTTATACACATGGTAAATTGTGGTATAAAATGATATTAAACTAATTTTCTTTGCCATGAACTATGAGTTAAAATGAGGAACTGCATCATCTACATTCCAGTGAAAGAAAACCTCATGTTGTCAATAAAACTATCCTTGGGAGGAACAAAAGGACAAAACTCACATTTAGAGGTTAGACCAGACCCAGCAGAAACCGATTCCGACTTAGACGAACAACAGGCACAGCCAGAACAGGAATCTTCGGAGCCGGAGGTAACCGAGCACCCACCCCCCGCTAAAAAGCCCAAGACATATACTCCGAGATTTCACCCCGAGTGTCTTAAAGAGTTTACATGGCTAAAGTATGACACAACACGAAAACACACGTACTGTGTTTATTGCAAACAGTGCGGGCCGACGATTGCCGGCAATATCAAACTTGCATCTGCAGCAACCCAATCTAAAAAAGTTGAGATACAATCACCCAGTTGTGCGGTGCCCCAGGCGCTGCGGCAAATTTTTTGTGCGACCAAATTGTGTGCTACTGCCACTAACTGAAAAACTTAGTGGCAGAACTGCCACCAGTGTAAAATGTTAGTCTGGAGCCCTGTATAGGGTAAATTACTCTGTGACTAGATACAGAAAGGAAATTATGCTTTCGCTTAAATATTACTAAAATTGTAATTATCCCATACAGTAAATGAGTTCTGCAGAGACATACTGTATAAGCAGAGGTAATAACACATTATCTCTCTCTTCTCTGGTTTTCATGTTTTCAGGTTGTCTAGAAGACTGAAGGTTGAGTCTCACTGTTCTTTCCTCCTCTTCCTCTTCTGAAACATTCTGACTGCAGCTCAGCCTGTAGCTATTATTAGGCCAACAGGCTTTTTGTGTTGCTAATCTGAACTAGCTTCACCTGAGTGAATATATAGCGTGTTTGCCACTCCTACTGCAGAGTGCATCTAGACAGCGTGTTTTGATTATCTACCGTCGGATCGGATAAGTATCAATTTTCTTTCGGTTTTAGCTAGGTAATGAACCGTTTGTATTCACTGTGTTGCTGAAGTGAATTGCAATAATTGGCGATCTGTTGGTAACTTGATTTGTAGCTATTATTAGGCCAACAACCGTTGCTAATCTGAACTGAATTAGCTGAGTGAATTAGCCCTGCAAGCAGCTGAATGCAATCGGTGAATTAGCAAATAGTGTATAAGTTAAAGCAGAGGCTGCCGTAAACACTGCAGCCTTGTCTCCAATTTGTATGAATTGTCTGTTTGTCCTTATCTTTCACTTCCTAACTTGGCTTATCACCCCCGACGATGTGTCTAACCCCCGTTCCTCTGTGCTCTATGCCTTGCTCCAGGAGGCCCAACCATCGCAGGCGCTGCCCGGCTAACCTGGCCTGCCCACTCCTGTCCTCTCATAAGGAACTCTCAGTGGTGGGTGGACTGTGGAACTGCTGGTCAGCTGTCCAGAAAGCTGACTTCCTCACTGTCTACGCCCAGATGAAGTCCCTCCACTTCCTGGCTCTCACTGAGACCTGGATCACTGCAGATAACACAGCCACTCCCACTGCTCTGTCTGCTGGCTACTCCTTCTACCACATCCCCAGGGCCTCTGGCCGAGGCGGGGGTACTGGTTTGCTGATTTAGACATTCTGGAAATTCTCTATTCCCACTGCACACTGCCTGAATTTCTCCTCTTTTGAGTTTCATGCAGTCACTGTAACCCACTCGTCTACACTTAATATTGTTGTTCTCTACCGTCCTCCAGGTCCGCTCGGCTCTTTCCTGGATGAACTGGACACTCTCCTGAGCTCCTTCCCAGAGAATGGCACCCCTGTCATCCTACTGGGAGACTTCAACCTCCAACCAGAGAGTTCCCAGCTATCCAGGACTTGATCCGCCTACCTGCAGGACTTGATCCAGAACTATGTTCCTGCTTGACCACTTCGCTCGTCTACAGCAGGGCGACTCGCACTTCCCCCCCTCCTCCGTTTCAATGGCACTCGCTCGTCCCGACTGCCGAGCTTTTCAACCCTAGCTCCGCAGTGGTTGAACGAACTTCCCAATCCCCTACGTTCTATGCCAACCCTTCCTGCGTTTCATCGTGGCCTGAAGACACACCTTTTCAGACTCCACCTGGACTGATACACTTATCTAGGATCTCTCATGGTACTTGTTTCTTGTTTAACTGTGTGTTGAAGTTTATAATAGTATTTAGAATAGAATTGTAGTAGAGCTGATTTACCCAGTTTACAGTGAATTGCATTCAATGTTCATTACTAGGATAGCTGCTACTTTATGGGAAGGATGTGCTTTGTCTTATCTGTTCTGTAGTTACTTCGATGACGTTTCTGTATGCACTTAATGTATGTCGCTTTGGATAAAATCATCTGCTAAATGACTGTAATGTAATGTAATTTCACCTGTAGTTTACATTTGTACCATCTGTGTGACTTTTCCTTTAAAGGGAGGGAGGGACGGTGACACATACGCCAGTCTGCAGCTCTCCAACATCAGCCCTGAATATGACGTGCTGCAGGTGAGTAAGTTGGATGCATCACAGAAAAATATACAGCAGGGGGCGCCACTACGCTGATTATTCATGTTTCTGAAAATTAGATTTCCTGTATGTGTGTAGTAAAGACAGGATACTACAGAGCTGTAATAATCACTCATTTTCAAACGGAGGTGAAGACCTCCCACACTCAGGTGAAGGGCTGAAATTCTCTGTGGAATCACTTTGGACTGGATTCAATCTACATTTGTCCTTAACTTTGACGCACAGTAAAATGCAGGTGCTATTTTCTGTCTTTTCACAAAATGAAAGCCTGGCAAAGCCAGAATTCACCAATTTGCTATGCTTAAGATATTAAGTTTATAAACAAAATTGGACAAGGTTTTGACAAATATTGCTACTTCTTATAGAGTTATTTTAGTAATTGAAACAGAAGTTGACTCTTCATATTTTCTTCATGATATGGATATATCCTTCTCTGTTAGGGAGGTTTGTAAGGCCTTACATTATAGGCATTTAGCAGACGCTCTTATCCAGAGCGACTTACATACTTCTTATTACATTTATCCATTCATACAGCTGGATATATACTGAAGCAATGCAGGTTAAGTACCTTGCTCAAGGGTACAACGGCAGTGTCCTACCTGGGAATTGAACCTGCAACCTTTCAGTTACAAGTCCAGTTCCTTAACCATTATACTACACTGCCGCCTTAAAGGACCTAGAGTCCTAAACCATAGAAAATCGGCAGGCCCTGACATGTCGCATGTTTTTAATCTTTCTATACAAAACAATGTCAGTCCTGATGTTATGTTCTGTACATCTGCTTGTCTGTTTGTATTATTATTTGATATTTATTTTGGATTGATTAGTTTTCCTTTCATCATTGCATTCCCCTCTGTTCGTGGGTTGTCCGAGTCTTATCTGTATGTTTGTTTACCCAGTCTCGTGCATGCACTATTCGGGTGACTTCGGGAGTTTTCGTGTGTTAACGCTGTATTTCTGAAGTTTCGTTTTCTGCTACTTCCTGATTTCTTTCCTGTGTATAATTGTATATATTACTAACTCGCGCTAACAATCACTCGGGTGCTTTATTAGTTACGTGCACTTTACTCAACCAATTAACATAGATGTATACTAACAATTAACTGTCTGTCTTATAGTTAGATACTAACATTTAACCAGCTTCTCCGCTTTTTCTTTGTTACTCGCATTTCTGCTCCTGAGCTATCTCTGTAATTCGCTCCAGCTGTTTGTACGTAGACTTCACCTCTCGTGATTACTGAGCAGTGAGCACACTCCGCTCCTATTCGAGCCCATTGTTTGTTATGCATGTTTCCGAGTCCCTTCCATGTTTTCGTTATGTTCTCGTGATTTAATTATTGTTTACCTAATGTGTTAACCTCACATAGTTTGTTACCCCTCCCTTTCCTATGTGTATATAAGACCCACAATTCTGTTTCTTCCCCGTCAGAACGTTGATCACTTTTCCTGAGCCTGTTGTTGTAAAGCCAGAGATTTGTTGAGATTCCTGAGATGCCCCTTTGTTTTTTTACTTTGATTTATCCGAGCCCTTCCTTGTACCTTTCCCTTTGATTTTCTGGTTTTGACTTTCTTTTGTGTTTACCGACTTTTGATTAGCCTAGCCCTTTTTTACCTTAGCCCTTTGATTTTCCGGTTTTGACTGCTTGTTTTTCTGATTTTGTTTTTTGGATCTCGTTTTGGAATTCTTGATTACCTGGCTTTTTGACATTGGACTGGAAATAAACTACGTTTCTGCCTTATCCTGGTCTGCTATTGGGTTTTCTGAGTCCAGACGTTTCAGATATTTGGAAAACTGCCCATGTTCTCCCATTATTGAAAGGCGGTGATCCCACGGTGTTGAATAACTATAGACCCATTTCCAAGCTCTCTATTTTAGCTAAGGTCCTTGAAAGGCTGGTGATTGATCAGATCAAGGAATACATGCATTTAAACAACATTTTATCTCTTCACCAGTCTGGTTTTAGGAAGCTGTACAGTAACTGCTGCCACGAAAGTGGTAAATTATATTGTGGAAGCCTTGGATGCCATGAACTACTGTGCTGCCCTTTTTATTGATTTGTCCAAGGCATTTGATACCGTTGACCACGACATTTTATGCCGGAGATTGTCAGCTATAGGCCTGTCCAACTAAGCTTTTCGTTAGTTTTCAAATTACCTCTCCAACCGTAAGCAATGTATGCAGTTCAGAGGTTTTTCCTACAGCTTTCTTAATGTCACCAGAGGTGTGCCACAAGGTTCAGTTTTAGGACCCACCCTCTTCGCTATTTATCTAAATGATGTGGGTCAAAATATTAATGCATCTGTACATCTTTATGCCGATGACACTGTTGTTTATTGTTGTGCAAGCACTGTTGCCCTGGCACTTTAACATCTACAGTCTGTATTTGACACTATTCAGTCACACCTGTTCCACCTCAGCCTAATGTTAAATGCAGACAAAACCAAAGCCTGTCATGGTTTTTGGCAGCCCTGCTTTAGTTCTGCGGTCGGTTTCTCGTTTGAAGCCATTAGATCACTCCATCGGATTTTCTGCCTTACGTTCCAGTTTTCTTTTTTCACTGCAATTATCTCTCGCACCTGTGTTTGGTTTCCTTTCACTTTATATAGCTCAGTGTTTCCTTCTTCCGGCACTTCTGCCTTGTCATTTGTTTTTGACTTGAAGCTGGTAATGGTATAGGATTTGATAACTACTTCTCTTGAATCTTAAAGATATGTGGAACTTGCCTTAGTTACTTTCGAGCTCTTAGTTCATAGGATTAACCCGTTTGCACCTGGTTTCCTAATTTTTGGTTTTTACTGTGCTCTCTGAGACAGTTCCTTTGTTTTTAGTTGTTTGTTGCTTCTTTTCCACTCTCTCTAGATGAGTGAGAAGTAACTATTTTATTTTGTGTTTTCCTTTGTTTTCACTCAGGTTTATATTTTATTCGCCCACTAATCTAGGGTTGATTTTCTTTGTTAATTTCATCCATCCTGTGTTTCCATAAACAGTTCTTAAAGCGAGAATGTGCACTCACTTTTTAAGAGCTATTAGCGTTTCTGGCCGTGGCGCTGCTCATACGATTAAAGGAATTAATGTGAAATTTCAAGGAGGCAGACATTTTTTCACAAAAAAAAAAAAGTATTTTTTTCAGCACCTAAATGCTTCACTTCCTAATTTTCTAGGATGTCTGAAATATTTTTGCAGAAGAAAATCACCGATTTGAAGTTGAAGTAGCTATAAATACAAAAAGTCCTTTTGTGTCTTATCGACACGGACATAAAAATAAGGTTCAGTGTTAAGTGTCACTTTGCAGTGTTTCCATCGTGACTGTGTATGTCAGAATTGTGAAAAGTATTATTTGAGTTTTAAAGTAGTAATTCTGTATTTGAGCATGTTCATATTACTGTATTATGACGCAGAAAAACAAGTTGAACTTCAGTTGTTTTTTCAAACATTTTATATGAGTGTTCACCAAAAATATTCACAGCATCACATCCCGAGCATGTTTCACAAAAGGCCAAATATGAGCAGTTCCTCTTTTGTGTGAGTTTGTACTTGTGCTCTGCAGACTGAGGGTCAGTGTGTAGTGGAGAGAGGCTGGATATTCTTCTGTTCTACAGTAAGTATATTTCCATTTTTGTAATACTTGGCTCTGTCAAACTACAGATTATATTCATGCTGCCACATTTATTGAAATTGAATTGAAAATAATTGGTCAGAAGTTTATTTATCCTCTAAATAATTGAAGCATTTCAACATAATTATTTTTCCAGGATACATTGTGGTTGTCAGTGATTTTCTAAATTAAAGTTTTGAGTATAAACACTATATCTTTTAAGATATATTTTGCAAATTGCAATAGAAATTGCAGCTCATACAGGCAATAAAACATTTATGTCAAAATATGCATTATAAGCACTGAAAGAAGACTACAGTATTAATAAACTGTTAAGAGTCTGAGTTTTGTCTGTTTGTTATTTCTGTTCCTTGTTGTTTATTGTTTTTCATTATTATTATTAATTATTGTATTTGTGTATTATTTTGTACTCCTGTTTATTATTATTAGTGTAGTTACTTTCGTGTTTGTTTACGTTATTACATTTATACTCCATATTCCAGTTTATGTTCACGTATTTGCATTTATGTCACTCCCGGGTTATTGTCTCACTTTTCGGGAGCCTTCGGGTGTTTTTGGTCTTTTCTGTATTTTCCCTGACTAAACTAGTTGTCCCACTTATTGTTTATATTACTAATTAACACTAACAACTACTAACAGCTTAGTTTAGGTCTTTTACTAACCTACTAATTACTAACGCATCCTTGCTTTAGCTGTCACTTGTTTCCTGCAATTCTATCTTTCAATTTTCGACTTTACGCTTCCTCTTTACTAACTGATATCTTACTTCCGCTATCCACTGCCTCTCTTAATGTGTGCGCGTGTCTTTAACACTCCCGCTAATGTCTCGTTTATTCGTTTGCATGCTTAGTCCAGTCCAAGTCTTCTGTGTTCCCTCATTATTCTATCATTGTTCCCCTCATAGTATCATTGAGTCTGTACCTGTGAGTCTTCCCTGTTACTCCTCCCACTCGCACCTGATTTCCCTTGAGTTCAGTGTTCCCTACCTTTATATACTCTTCAGTTTCACTTGTTCTGGGTCAGAACGTTGATTGATATTCTCGGTGCCTACGCCTTACTAAGCCTGTGGTTATTCAACATTCCCGAGACGCCCTTCTGTTTGATTGAGTTTTGCCTGCCGATTTTGTTTTGTTTGCCTTTCTGGTTTTCTGGTTTATTTGACCTTTGCTTTTGTTTTGTTTGTTATTACGTCTCTGCCTATTCCTTTGTTCCGTCGCCTATCACTTTATTCCATCGCCTATTCCTTTGTTCCGTCGCCTATACCTTTGTTCCGTCGCCTATTCCTTTGTTCCGTCGCCTATTCCTTTGTTCCGTCGCCTATTTGATTTCCTGGTTTTGATCTTTTGGACTGTCTTTTGATTATTCTTTTGGATATTGATTTTTGTCTCGTCTGGAATCTGATTACGTGACTTTGACCTTGTACTGAAATAATAAATGTTCTTTTGCTCAATCCTGGTCTGCGCTTGGGTCTCTGAGTCTGGGGCGTTACATAAACCATTTTCCCCATTTTAAGTAATTTTGCCATATAAGTTTCAAGGAATTTATGCTTTATTGCATTTAATTCTGCAATTAAATAACAAATAACAAAACATAGCAATATATGTACATGCAGTATAATTTGTTGCTAAATTCAATGGAATTTAAAGCTGTAAATGAGAACAATTAAACACTAATAGTAATTGCCACTGTAGGGTAGGGCCACAGTGTTGGTGCAGTAACAGGAAGTCACACGTGCAAACAGCTTCAGAATAAGAGACATACAGGAAGTGCACTCTTTTAGTTGTATGTGTTCTGATGCTTTAGCTAGAGGGGAGGAGCTAATAAAGTGGTTCACTCTGAATTACTGCTGTGCCTTCACGTTGACTGCACCTTTACATTATGAGCACATGGGTATATTCATATATTCTTGTGTACAGAATGTTGACATTACTATCATCCAAGATACATGGTCTCTGAACATTACCCTATGATGAAACAATTTGACAAATAATATGTCTGCACTTATTACAATGTACTTTGTATTTTATAGCAGTTTTCTTGGCTCTAAATTATGTATTATTTCTAATGAAAGTGTAATGTTCTCCAGAGGGTTTCAGTGCTGTTTTCTAACCTCAGTTCCTCTCCTCCTCAGAGACATGATTGAAGTGGAGAGATTCATCCTCATTGGCTGCCTGCTGCAAGGTAGGTCCTGAAAGGGGCGGAGTCTAACTATATAATGTAGAGATGCACATTATTCTAATGGGATTTATGTTTGTCAATATTTAACTATACCTATTGGGAATTTGTCTTTTGCTTTTTTGTTTAGATTTTTATTTTTTATATGTACACTGTCGTGTTAGCCATTTAGGTCATTTAAATTTTATTTTATTGCAGCTTTAAGTGAGTAATGTTTTTGTTTAATTGATATGAATAAACATAACCATGCAGTAAGTGTTACAAGGTCTGTAAAGGTGCTGCTGTGTGTAAGAAACTGATCCAAATCTCCATACAGCTGCTGTATTTACAGAGTTGTGTTGTGTGTGTTGTAGGAGCCCTGAGCAGAGACTGGGCAACATGGACGCCTCAGAGTATAGAAGCTCTGGCTGGATCCTGTGTGCTGATTCCCTGCACATTTGAGATCCCATCTAATTATGACGAAGATCTGGTAGCTCCGGCTAAAGGAAAATGGAGGAAAAGTCATGTTTATGGACCAGTAGTGTTTGAACAGAACATAATTAATGGAACCTTAATTGGAGACCTGCTGATGAAGAACTGCACCGCAATTCTGGACCGCTTCCCTCTGAATTACAGTGATGAATATTTCTTCAGATTGGAATGTCCAAGTCCTCTCAAGTTCACTTTTCCTAAAGGTGTCCAAATTAATGTCACAGGTACTGCATTTACTGTTGTGCCTTTCATTGTGTGTCATTGTGCTGATGTAGGGAACCTATGTTTTTAAGATTAGGTGCAGGAGGTACAAATGCTGTCCTCTAAGAGAAATACAGATAGCATGAAAAAGAGTCAATAATGCAAAGAGGAATGACTTCTTAGTAGATTTTACATTGTAAATACTGATTTCACATTGTAAATACTGATTTCACATTGTAAATACTTATTTCACATTGTAAATACTGATTTCACATTGTAAATACTGATTTCACATTGTAAATACTGATTTCACATTGTAAATACTTATTTCACATTGTAAATACTGATTTCACATTGTAAATACTGATTTCACATTGTAAATAATGATTTCACATTGTAAATAATGATTTCACATTGTAAATACTGATATCACATTGTAAATACTAATATCACATTGTAAATACTGATTTATCATTGTAAATACTGATATCACATTGTAAATACTAATATCACATTGTAAATACTGATTTCTCATTGTAAATACTGTATGTGAGTCAAACACTCTTGATGTGGTGATTAGTTTGTGCTCTGAGTGCTGTATGAGTCTCCAATCCTGAGACAGACAGTATCCCGTCCTCATGTCTCCATGTCTCCTAGCCTCTCCACCCAAACCCAAGTTAACCCCAGAGAAGGTGGAGGTGATGGAGGGGACCTCTGTGAGTTTGAGCTGCTCTGCTGCAGCCCCCTGTCCCAAACTCCCCCCAAATCTCACATGGACCCCCAGTCTGAGTGATAGTGTGGATCAACTGCAAGAGAATGTGGATCAAACCAAATCTGTGTCTTCTGTTCTGACCTTCACTGCTTCCCACCTCCATCATGGGCAGAAGATCACCTGCAGGGCGCTTTACAAACTGCAACAAGGAGACATTCAGAAGATATCTAACACTAGTCTGACTCTCAGAGTTCTATGTAAGAAAACTGGATTTGACAGTATGATTCTTATATTTTGTAAATCAAGGAATATTCAGTAGTAGTAATAATACTACTACTACTAATAATAATAATAATAATAACAATATATTTTATTCATTTAATGCCTTAAATAAAAAACAATAAATTATCAATTACCTTATGTACTGTCTATCCTTTAAAGTAGACCACCATTACACCACATCAAATACTACAGCAGTCTTGACAAACTGAGAAAAAAAGTGATGTATTTTCACATCTCCTAGATTCTCCTAAGAACACCTCAGTGTCCGTCAGTCCCTCTGGTTCAGTGATAGAGGACAGCTCTGTGACTTTGACCTGCAGCAGTGATGCCAACCCACCAGTGCAGACCTACACCTGGTATAAAGTGAATGGGAGAGAGATGAACACTGTAGGAACTGGACAGAATCTCACCTTCAATGTGACCGAGTCCAGTGGCAGTGAACAGTACTACTGTGTAGCACAGAATGAACATGGCAAGGAGAACTCAACAACTGTACAGCTGGATATCAAACGTATGTTCAGTGTTTGTATTTATTAGATAATTGCATTAATCATATTACTTATTACATACAATGGGGAAAATAAGTATTGGACACAATTTTATTATCAAACATATTTCCAATGTAGCTATTTACATGAGATTTTGACCAGACATTGGTATTAACTCAATAAAAATACACAGCTAAAGAAATTGTAACGTTCCAATTCTTAAAAAAAGATGTATTAAACAAGCCTTTAACCATCACTCTGCTGCCAGAAATACAGTAGATATGGAAGGATCACTTTAAGGGTTGTTTCTCCTGACAGATTTTCCTATTGAACTCTATGGAAAAATAAGTCAGGAGAAGAAACCCTTCAAGTTTCACTTTATTGCACATAACTTTTTTTAAGAATTGGAACGTTACAATTTCTTTAGCTGTGTAGTTTTATTGAGTTAATACCAATGTCTGGTCAAAATCTCATGTGAATAGCTACATTGGAAATATGTTTGATAATAAAATTGTTGACGTGTCCAATACTTATTTCCCCCATTGTATGTGTACAACTGTGGTATTTGTAACTGTGACATCCTGTGTTCAGACATGCCTCAGATCTCTGGCTCTGGGAGCTGCAGCAGAACTGCAGCAGAGATCAGCTGCTCCTGTGAGAGCCGTGGGAATCCCTCTCCCAGCATGGAGTGGCGAGTGTCTGGACTGCGGGTCACTAACTCTACTGACAGAGTCATCAGGGAGGAGCAGCTGGGGAACACAGGCCTGAGGAGCTCCCTCACCATGCGCCACTCACAGGGAGACACGCCCACTCTCCTCTGCCTCAGCACCAACACTCTGGGCTCCTCCAGCCTCAGGCTCCTCGTCCCGTCTCCACAGCAGCACTCAGGTATTTTCATATATGGCTGTTTGTAATACTCAACTTTAACTGTTTGACACAAAGCCTCCTTTGCACACACCTGAGCACTCGTACATTTTACAAAATTAAGAGAATCTTGTGAGGGTTGTTGTAAGGTTCGGCGACCGATAAGGGATCTAAAAGCGTATCAGGAAGATACACCACAAAGCAGATAAAATCGCACCAGGGAAAGAATGAAACAAAAGAATGGAAGAAAAACTTCCAACTTCAAACTGTGATGTATGACGATTTTTATCCAGAATATGTTTGACCTTAAATAGAATACATGAAATTGGAGGGGCAGAGTACTCTGTGATGAGCAGCTTAACAATGTGGGAACCAGTATTTAACATTTTCATAAAACACTTCTTCACTGTTGCATATTTGTAAGCCTCATGATGTCATTAAATGCATCATCACCGATTTCATTTCAGGATGCCAAAGCCCTTCAATGTTATATCTTATCATAGCAGCACTGATTTGTCTGTATGTGCTGACTGTTGCATTTGCTATCCACAAAATTAAAGAGTGAGTACATCTTTTAAACTTGAACTTTTTTTTAATTTAATGCTGATAAAAATATATCTTTATCATAATCGTTTTTTAATTATGCATTTGTATTGTACTGTATTGTTCTGTATTATGTGACCAGATACAGGAAGGATTATGCTGCCAGTAATTTTAAATGACTGAATTTAGAATTATCCCATAGAGTAAATGACTGAGGTCTACAGACATACTGTATTAGCAGAGGTAATAACACATTATCTCTCTCTTCTCTGGTTTTCATGTCTCCAGGTTGTCTAGAAGACTGAAGGTGTCTCAGCATCCTTTCCTCCTCTTCCTCTTCTGAAACACTCTCACTGGCGCTCAGCCTGATTTCAGCTGTATTTTACATTTACACCATCTGTGTGACTTTTCCTTTAAAGGGAGGGAGGGACGGTGACACATACGCCAGTCTGCAGCTCTCCAACATCAGCCCTGAATATGACGTGCTGCAGGTGAATAAGTGGGATGCATCACAGAAAAATATACAGCAGGGGGCGCCACTACATTGATTATTCATGTTTCTGAAAATTAAATTTACTGTATGTTACATTACATTATATTATAGGCATTTAGCAGACGCTCTTATCCAGAGCGACTTACACAGCATTTTTGCATTTATACATAGTATCCATTCACAGCTGGATATATGCTGAAGCAATGCAGGTGAAGTACCTTGCTCAGGGGTACAACGGCAGTGTCCTACCTGGGAATCGAACCTGCAACCTTTCGGCTACAAACCCAGTTCCTTAACCATTGTACTACACTGCCGCTCGTAAATGTACAGGTAGCTGGTATAACCTGCTGGGCATTACTGCAATTACTGCATGTCGCACCTCCTCCGGTGCCCATGGTCAGAGGTTGACCTGATGAGAAAGCTGAGTCTTGCCTGTGGGATCTTGCACAAGTCTTATCAACTGATTTTCCGGTTGACAACCCCGTCCCAGGTTGTCCAGTTTCCTTGTCGGCCCTGTGACACAGCCTTGATCTTGTAGCGCTCTTTCTCCATTCTTGTCAACTCTGACACCGCCATCTTCTTTTTCTTTTTCCGGTTGGCCTTAGACTAAAAACGTGGCGCTTCTCCGCACCCTAGTCCTGCCCTTCCTGCCTGGACCCTGCAGACGAGTTCTTGGTCTCTATAGTAAAAACAGGAAACTACAGAGCTGCATTTGTCTTTAATCACTCATATTCAAATGGAGGTGAAGACCTCCCACTCTCAGGTGAAAGGCTGAAATGCTCTGTGGAATCACTTTGGACTGGATTCAATCCACATTTGTCCTTAAAAGACCTAAACCCTAGAAAATCGGCAGGCCCTGACAATCTCCCCCCTAATTTTTTATGTAACTGCTGCCACAAAAGTGGTAAATGATATTGTGGAAGCCTTGGATGCCAAGAACTACTGTGCTGCCCTTTTTAATAATTTGTCCAAGGCATTTTATACCATTTATATATCGTGTTTCGAAATTATTCGCCCATTTCTCTAGGGTTGATTTACTTTGGCGTTGGCGGGGAGTTTTGTCCCATCTTTATGCAGAATTGGGTAAAAAGGCCTTCTCCTACTCTGCCCCCACAACCTGGAACATGCTACAGCAGGAACTGAAGCTGTCCAGCATGATTCCCCTAGGGGATTTTAAACTAATTTTACATAATCTGGAGAGAGTGTCTGTGGGGGTGTGCTCTTGTACATAGTATTTAAAATCTGACTACCACTTTGGTCCTTTTGCACTTATCACTTCGATGATTTGTGTTCTATTTTGTCTCTGTGTTGAATGTCCTGTCTGTCTGTAACTTTGTGTTGTATTGCTGCTGTTGCCTTGAACAGGTCTCCCCTGTGTCTCAATAAGATTACCTCTCTAAATAAAAGTAAAATAAAAATTTTAAAATGTAATAAAAATATAGGCACTGCCCTCTTCCTCCACAGACACAATTATTTGAATTGTCAAGGTGGAGCTCTGATTGTCAAGAGATGAAGGTTTAAATAACCATGAAAGTGTGTGTGTGTGTGTGTGTGCGTGCGTGCGTGTGCGTGTTTGTATGTGTTTGTGCTTCATATGTTAGGTAAAAAACAAGCATCAGAAAGACACTGTGACTACACAAGAAGAGGACGATGACTACCAGAACCCTGGAGATGGAAACTGAGACCAGATCCAGTGGCTCATTAAAACTATGAGCATGTTGGGTTTTCTTAAAAGATGATATTTTTTAAAAACAACCACTGAATGTGGAGGGTGAATTAAATGTTTGTCCTCCAGGCATTTCTATGACATGAGGAGATATGTATTTTGTATTTATCATGGACTCTCACTGTGAATAAATTGTTAATTTCATCCTTCCTGATTTTTCATACTCTTTACAGAACCATTCTATTTTTGGTGCACTGCACTTTACTCAAAAACCAAAAAAGTATGGGAAAGTATATTTACTCCTGATCTTTCTCAATTTGATGTGTAGACTAAGTAAGTATAAACCGTTTTACAACTACGCGGGAAAGGGCTGTTTTTTTAAAGGGTTTAGACTATATGGAGTACACATTTTAATTGACCCGTCTGTGATAATATATCTTCAAAATTGCTCAATATTGAGGGTTTGGGTGAGAAAAGAGAAGTGGGTTTCTCTTTTTTACATGATGTTTTTACAAAAGAAAAGTCGTGGGAATTAATATTGGTTGTAATAAAATATGTTTTCAAGTTAAGAACATGTATTATTATACATTATATTTACTTGTGCCTTTCAAAAAACTCAAAGAAACTTACCTCTGGTAAAATACATTTTACCACTCACCACTTACAATGGCTGGGGGGCAACTTGCCTCAACCACGACCAATGTGTATCACCCACCTGGGTAATAAACGGCAGCCATTTTGTGCCAGAATGCTCACCAGACGTCAGTTGAGATGGAGAGAACATTTGTTTAGCCAATTATATCATTAGGTGGAAGGCTGTGAAAGCCAAGTGGGGAATTTAGCCAGGACACTGGGGAAACACGTACTCTTTTTGCGAAGAGTGTCATGGGTTCTTACTGACCACTTTGAGTGACTTACTGACCTCGCTTTAACGTATCATCCATAAGACGTCATCTCCAACAGCACAGTGTCCCCATCACTGCACTGGGGCATTGGGATATATTTTACCAGAGGGAAGATCACCCCCTACTGGCCAAACAAACACCACTCCCAGCTGCAATTTAGTTTCCCGAGGAGTTCTCCCATTCAAGTAAAAACCAAGCCCACACCTGCTTAGTTTCAACCATTCAGCAGGAGCAGAGTGCCAGGTGGTACAATGTTGGATTTATTACAACTTTATGTTTCTTTATGATTACTCTGTGGGATTGCACTTTCTGTCAACCTGTGTCCACTAAATAAATAAAAGTTTACTTATTTGTAATTTCCGCTAAATTAATGATTACTGCACAGATGAAGGGCTTATGCAACCTTCATGTAGTCTTACTTCTTTTTCATCAGGGATAATTTATATTAATAAATTAACAAAAATATATGAACATAACATATGAGATTAAACTAATGAACTATTGAATCAAACTAAATGTACAGTTATTGTGATTATCTAGATCACATGCTCATCACATGCATTGCCTGGAGGGCATTCTCATCACATGCATTGCCTGGAGGGCATTCTCATCACATGCATTGCCTGGAGGGCATTCTCATCACATGCATTGCCTGGAGGGCGTTCTCCAGATTAGAAATAAACAAGCAATTTTGAAGGACAATATTTTAATCTTTACACTTTGAATACAACTGGGCTTTTGGAAATAACCATTCTGGTATCATCAGATGCAAAAAATAGAGCTTTGAGTTTGTGTTTACTAAATATTAGTTTTAAAATTGTACAATTATTTAAACAGTTTTAAAGTTTTTGTAATATTATTTATGTATTGTAAATAAGTTAGCAATACATTATTGATACATATATCAATGATAATAATAATAAGCAGCAAACATTGTACCATGCTGTTATATAATTTATTTATTTATATAATTTAAATTATTTTACTTTTACATCTCTAATATTTTACAGAGTCTGAAACTGTTGACAGTTTTACACAGTAATTTAAAATTTTTTTGGTGATCTGGTCTGAGCCATTTGGTGGCCTAATGAAAGGCTGTGTGTGTGTGTGTGTGTGTGTGTGTGTGTGTTCTGTGTGTGTGTGTGTGTGTGTGTGTGTCTCTGTGTGTGTGTGTGTGTGTGTACGTGTGTGTCTCTCTGTGTGTGTGTGTGTGTGTGTGTGTGTTCTGTGTGTGTGTGTGTGTGTGTGTGTGTGTGTGTGTGTGTTTTCTGTGTTATGTGCATTATGCTGAGTATAGGTGCTTACATGAGGATATCGACCCAATACATCTTTCTGATGTCTTTATTCAAAGGCACTGAAAGTTTAGAGTAACTTCATAACTTCATATGTTTATCGATGGGCACTTTGAGACATTAAGGGATATATGAGATTTACTTTAAATCACTACTAGACTTAATGAAATATATATATATATCTGCTAACTACAATGTTAGCTTTCAGCACAACCTGCAATTGCCTGAGACATCTTTAATTTGAAAGAGATCGTATTGCAAAAGTGTGCACACGGTGTGCATTAGATTAAGTAGTACAGTACAGTTAAGTATATCCCTATCTTTTGAGTTTAAGTCTAAAAGTTGCATGTTATTCTCTGATGAACACAACCGGATACTGCACCATTTTAAGCAGGGCATTGTAGGAGCCTCTAGCACCCCCTATTGGTCATTAGTTACAATAGATATATGTACAGTAGATGTTCTGCTCTCGCTGCTCGACTTGAACACAGCTACGCAGACAGATAACTAGTTGACAAGTTGTTCAGAGTTTAGTCTTCTTTATTCAGACTGTTTTCCTTCACTCATCAACAGAGTAAAACTGCAATAAAATAATAGAACACAATATTCAGTCCCTTGGCTGTGTTACACCCAACTATCACATTTCAATGACAATTAGTACAGTAAATAATAACAATATATGTACACAAAATGTGTATAACAAAATAGATTGCTGCTCCTAGCAATAGACTATCAATCTAAAGAACCAGTGCTAGCCTGAGTATAAACACTAACACTAAAGAAACATGTTTGGATAAGTTACCAAAACTACAATTATTCATCTATTACAATCTCTGTGTAATAAAGTACCAAATTCCCCAACGAAATGTTCCAGATACGAAATAAAGTATAAAGATGGCATGTAAATGAAGCTAGCTACATACATCCATGAATCTATGTCAACACAAGACAGGAAGATTAATCAAAACATCCTAAACCGTCCAAAACCCAAAATCACCTTCAATATATGAACTAAAGTAAGTTAGCTTCCATAAATACTTACAAGCAGTGCTTTCTGTAAAACAACAAGGAAGGATGGAAGAAGATTACATATTTGCATCAGGTCGTTTCTGTCTGATAGCCATCAACTAAACATGTGCATTCACTTCCTGGTTCTAGTGGAACTGATCTAATTGACTAACACAACTAGGCAGATTAGTAAGAGAAAATCAAGAAAGAATAACGCCCTCTAGTGGCCAACCTAAAAATAAACATAAACTACTGGCAGAATGTATCTGCCAGCACAGTAGATGTACAGTAGAGTAGATGTACAGAAGATGAACAGCAGAGTAGAAGTACAGGAGATGTACAGTAGGGTAGATGTACAGGAGATGTACAGTAGAGTAGATGTACAGTAGAGTAGATGTGCAGGAGATGTACAGTAGACTAGATGTACAGGAGATGTACAGTAGAGTAGCTGTACAGAATATGTACAGTAGAGTAGATGTACAGGAGATGTACAGTACAGTACAGTAGATGTACAGTAGAGTGGATGTACAGGAAATTTACAGTAGAGTAGATGTACAGGAGATGTAGAGTAGAGTAGATGTACAGGAGATGTACAGTAGTGTAGCTGTACAGAAGAAGTACAGTAGAGTAGATGTACAGGAGATGTAGAGTAGAGTAGATGTGCAGGAGATGTACAGTAGAGTAGATATACAGGAGATGTACAGTAGAGTAGATGTACAGGAGATGTACAGTAGAGTAGATGTACAGGAGATGTACAGTAGAGTAGATGTACAGAGGATGTACAGTAGAGTAGATGTACAGGAGATTTACAGTAGGGTAGATGTACAGGAGATATACAGTAGAGTAGATGTACAGGAGATGTACAGTAGAGTAGATGTACAGTAGATGTACAGTAGAGTGGATGTACAGGAAATTTACAGTAGAGTAGATGTACAGTAGGGTAGATGTACAGGAGATATACAGTAGAGTAGATGTACAGGAGATGTACAGTAGAGTAGATGTACAGGAGATGTAGAGTAGATGTACAGTAGAGTGGATGTACAGGAAATTTACAGTAGAGTAGATGTACAGTAGGGTAGATGTACAGGAGATATACAGTAGAGTAGATGTACAGGAGATGTACAGTAGAGTAGATGTACAGGAGATATACAGTAGATTAGATGTACAGGAGATGTACAGTAGAGTAGATGTACAGTAGATGTACAGTAGAGTAGATGTACAGGAGATGTACAGTAGAGTAGATGTACAGTAGATGTACAGTAGAGTAGATGTACAGGAGATGTACAGTAGAGTAGATGTACAGTAGATGTACAGTAGAGTAGATGTACATGAGATATACAGTAGAGTAGATGTACAGGAGATGTACAGTAGAGTAGATGTACAGTAGATGTACAGTAGAGTAGATGTACAGGAGTACAGTAGACCGCTGAGATACTGTTCGTAGGAGTTGGAGCAGAAGAAGGGATCCTCCTGGAACTCCATGGGGTAGGAAAGCCTGCGATAGGGTAGGAAAGCCATGGGGTAGGAAAGTCCAAACTTGCGAGTTCGTACTGTTATGTATGGTGTAATAAGGGACCCAGTAGCAGGCAGGAGGACAGAAAAAAACGAAGTTTTAATCTCAGGGTACAAAATCAATGTCCAAAGGGAAGTCAAAACACAGGCAGGGGTCGATAACGGGAAGGCATGGTAGAAGTACAAAACAAAATCCAAAAGCAGGGTCGCGAGAACACGGACAGAGGTCAAAGCCAGTAGATCAATCAGACGAGAAAAACAATAAACAAAAGAACAGACCACAAAAACTCACCAACTAGGAGCAATTGAGAGAGCCATAATAATTTATTTTTCAAACTGAAAGACAAAACAAAAAAGCAGGGACTACATTTTATTATATTGAATAACTTCCAAAACCAATTTTTTAAAATCAGATTACACGTGGAGATGCGAAACAAGCTCAGTAATTAACTGAGGAAGTAATGCACTAGGTTTGAGAAACACTGATCTAAGGTATTAAGCTGAAAGTGCATTGACTAAATTGGCCAAACCCACAGTGCAAAGGCATAAGTGCAATAAAAAAGAGTTAAAAGTTTAAACATATGTACTAGATGAGATGCCCTACAATCCATGTTTCTATGACACATTATGGGTTACAGGGAAGAATTTAGGTGAAAATGGGACACGGTTCAACAGTGCAATTCCTTTCTAAGCTGTATACATTTTTACTCTGAATTTAAAGTGAAATATGGCAAGTTTTATGTTGTTTCGTATCATTTGTCACTGTGAGTTATCAGTGTCAGCAGCGTTCAGGCTTCAAAGCAAAACATCCACCACTTAAAAAATGGTGATGTCTGTCCATAATGTCATATTGTGAGGGTTAAGCTAAGAAAACAAAACATTTCCAAGAAGTCAATTCAATTTGGTTGCACAAAACTGTTTTTATGTTTTTAATTTTGAACTTTGTGAACTTCCACATTGTAAGTCAGGATCATGAATTCCATGCCACATGATGAATATTTGATGTGGCAGAAACCTGTGTACCAAGATAATCTCCCGGTAATAACAAGGATCATAAGCATCAACATGTTGAGAGGGAACATGAAGCCCTGCAGTCCTAACTCCAAAATGGGACACTGGCTCCAGTCCAGCTTTTTGCAAACACATACCCATGTACACATCATCAATGGGCAGGATGGGGATGATGTGGGACATGTTGTATATAACCCTAGCTGTGAAGCCAGAGAGTAAGAAACCCCCTCCACCACAGTATGGAGGATACGAGTTTGACTCTTGAATCTGGACAGGGATAAAATACTTGCTCCCAGACTCTCGAAAGGGTCCCGCATAGCGGATGAGGTGGCCCACAAATAAGTGCTTACTTCCGTCATTGTCACCGAGGCTCTGAAGGTACTCCACCATGTTGTCTGTGTTGGCGAATATGTCATCATCACCATTCAAGAGAAAGCGGACCTGAGGACAGCTCTTCTGCATCCACTCTAGGAATAGGATTTGCTTGAGGGTGAGGTTGAAGAAAGAGTCGTTGAAGTCCCACTGCAGTATGTCATGGTGTTCATGGTGCTCCAGACGCATCAGCTTGTTCAGCTTGTGCCTTTCAATGCCTGTGCCCACCGTCCCAGAGATAAACACCCGACGGATCCACACCCCGTTCTGCAGCCGCTCTTTTGCCCAGGTCTTTCGCAGTACCTCGCGGCGGTCATAGTTCCAGGGAGAACTCTTTATCACCAACATCAGAAAGACATCTGCTGATTTGTGGGGTGTGCTTCCACACTTCTCAGGCACATTAAGCAGCATTGGGAAGTGTCGACAGTGACGGTAAAACAAGAAGTCCTGGATGTGGCCTGGAAGTGATGAAAATCCATCAATACTGGCCGCAGAAACATTCTGTTCACAACGTGGTGAGCCATACTGACCCGTGCTCGCACTCAAGTGTTTTATGGATGGTTGTTGAGAACCTGACTTGCTTACATTAATGTGGATGTTGCTTGTCTGTAAATTATGGGATGGGTCATCTTTTCTGAGAATTATGACCAAGCAGAGCATTCCAATGACAAGCAAAGCAACAAACTCAAAATGACAGTACGATCTTCCCATCTTTGCAACTGTGTGGGAGAGAACAAGATATCAGTTTGATATAAGCAACACATTTAAAAGCATAGTTGCAATGCACAATTATTCAAAAGACAACATTTTATTTTAATTTTTGTTATTATTGTCAGAGGTAGCTGCCCTTGGAGACATAGTGCTAGCGTGGTGCATTGAAATTAGCTTGATACCCAGGTCTCATTTTCATTCCATTAGTAGGTTCATAATATGAATAAGCGTTATTTCTTCCACACATTGGAAGAAATATATTTTGTTGACAACAGTAGAGCAAATGTCTCTGGGAACTAGTGGAATTGCTAATATCATCCTGCACAAATGGAATATGTTATGCCTCCACTGAGTTTGGTAGTTCCATAGTCTATAACAAACCTGTTTGCATCACCATGAGTTGGTGCGTCAATAAAAAAATCTGGCTCTGGTGCTTTATTTTTAAAATGGCTACCTTGTTTCAATGTCTCAATGATCACACCAACTGTTATCGGGAATGTTTCAGAATTGACATTTCCCTTTAGGTGACCTGCTGATTTTTGGTTTCTGTTGTGAATAATTTGACTTTTTTATAGCAGAAAGCAGAGTTCACTGGTAAGATCCTGACCACTGGTAAGGTCTATCTAATGATATTACACAACGATGCACAAGTGTGTGGAACAGAAAGTAAACATAAATAAATAATATCCAAATGCATATAGAAACATACAAGCAATGTGTTTACCCAATTCTAGGTGGGTCCTGCTAATAAATGATGTACTGTATTTACAGTAATACAGAATAACTCGACTCATACGCTTGATTTAAAAAAAAATGATTGAACTGTATATATCAGGCCCAGTTCTAGACTGTTTTGATTGGAGGGACATGAAGAGATGTTGGTGGGGCACAAGGGGGAACGAAGTAACAGGGGTCTGGGGGTCCTCCCCCAGAACATTTTGTGTCTTTTAAAACTTATTTCCTGCATTTCTACACAACCTCACACAGGGTATTTTCTCAAATAAAATGTTTTATTTATGAACATTTTGGAGAACTTTTTTTTTTTCAAAGTCCTAGGCGAGATTTGAGAAGCTTTCATGTAAAGCTAAAGCCATGATCGGCTAATCAGTACATTGCTGGGTAAGATAGCCTAGTGAATTATTTTATTTTAAATATATATTTTTTCAACATATAACTTTTTTTGTTGTTCTTTCACAATCTGTTAATTTTATATACATTCCTGCATGCTGCATGAGATTAGTTTCTTTCCGTAAAAAAAAACACGTAGCCTACAAATTCATCCATATCAAGAGCCGATGTAATGACCTTCTCATGAGGAAGAATAACCAGGTTTTTTTCCACCTGTGCAACATGGTGCGGCGGAATAAAGTTAAGAAGACGCAATATCCGTTTCACTCTCTTTCTTAATGAAGGTAATTGTCATGTTCTGAGTCTGTTTTGTTTTTCTGTCATGTTTAGTATTGTCAGTTTCGGTAGCATACACTTTTCCATGTTTTCCGCAGCCTTGCGTTCTGTGCTGAATCTCTCGCTCCCTCTCACGGAGTTTTACTTTCGTTTCTGTACACTTCGTTTGTATTACCCTGCACTACTAACATTTATATAGGACTTATTAATTACTAACTGGCTAAACACGGGGTGGTTAACTAATCTACTAACGTCAGGGTTTAATAGAATTATTACTAACACAAACTAACAATTTAGTTCTCATCACGTTTCCACAGCTGTTTAGTGTTTCCTTACGTTTCCAGTCATTGTCTTGTTAACTAATTTACTAACGACAGGGCTAGGATAGGATAATTACTAACGAATTACTAATTGCCTTGTTAAGTGTCTCAGCTCTCTCGCTGTTTTCCATTTCCTGCCATTCTCGAGCTAAGTGTTTGCACCTGTCTACACATGCATTTATACCTGCTGTCTTTGTTCCTCGTCGCGAGTTCGTCATACTAATGTGTAGCTTTGTCTGTTGCCAGTATTTTTCCCTTAGTAAGAGTTATCTGTTTTTTCCGAGTTTTTGTTTTCTGTGTTTTGAGTGTTAGTTTCGAGTGTTAGTTATCTGTTTTCCGAGTCTGTTCCGAGTTTCGAGTTTAGGTTAGTTTTGAGTTTGTTTGAGTTTTTGTGGTCTGTTCTTTGGTTTGTTTTTCGTGTCATTGATTTCCCGGCTTCGACCTCAGTCCGTGTTCTCGCTACCCTGCTACTGGATTCTGATTTTGTACCTCTGCCGTGCCTTCCCGTGTATGACCCCTGCCTGTCTTGACTTCCCCCTGGACTGTGATTTTGTACCCTTCTGGATTAAACTTCATTTTTGCTTCATTCCTGCCTGCTATTGGGTTCCTGTTCACCGGACATAACAGTACGAACTCGCCATCTGGGACCCAGCAGGCCCATCTACACTATGGCTTTCGACCCATTCGGCTCAGATTCCTATGAGGAATACCTCATGGGAATCTGGGGGCAAAATCCGGAGTTTGCCCGCCGTCATGCCGACCACTACCCATCACTCCGGACTCCTCCTCCCAGGTCCCACTCCGTTAGGCTCGGAGTGGTCTCTCTCCAACTGGATAGCTCTGAGCCTAGCCACAACCCCACACCATCTAATTTTGAAGGTACCCGTCTTGCCTTTTGCCCGGGGGGCTATGGGCCCGGGAGGAAACAAAGGTCCTGGTTCCCGGCTCCGTCGACGGGCTCAGCCACCCGTTGACGGAGGATCCATCGTCTTTCGTTCCCAGCCCAAGCCTCCTGTCCCGTCCCGTTCCACGCCTCCTGTCCCGCCCCGCCCCAGTTCTCCTGTACCGTCCCGTCCCAGCTCTCCTGTCCCGTCCCGTCCCAGCTCTCCTGTCCCGTCCCGTCCCAGCTCTCCTGTCCCTTTCCGTCCCAGCTCTCCTGTCCCTTTCCGTCCAAGCTCTCCTGTCCCTTTCCGTCCCAGCTCTCCTGTCCCTTTCCGTCCCAGCTCTCCTGTCCCTTTCCGTCCCAGCTCTCCTGTCCCTTTCCGTCCCAGCTCTCCTGTCCCTTTCCGCCCCAGCTCTCCTGTCCCTTTCCGTCCCAGCTCTCCTGTCCCTTTCCGTCCCAGCTCTCCTGTCCCTTTCCATCCCAGCTCTCCTGTCCCTTTCCGTCCCAGCTCTCCTGTCCCTTTCCGTCCCAGCTCTCCTGTTCCTTTCCGTCCCAGCTCTCCTGCCCCTTTCCGTCCCAGCTCTCCTGTCCCGTTCCGTCCCAGCTCTCCTGTCCCGTTCCGTCCCAGCTCTCCTGTCCCGTTCCGTCCCAGCTCTCCTGTCCCTTTCCGTCCCAGCTCTCCTGTCCCTTTCCGTCCCAGCTCTCCTGTCCCATCCCGTCCCAGCTCTCCTGTCCCGTCCCGTCCCAGCTCTCCTGTCCCGTTCCGTCCCAGCTCTCCTGTCCCGCCCCGTCCCAGCTCTCCTGTCCCGCCCCGGTCAATGCCTCCTGTCCCGCCCCGGTCAATGCTTCCTGTCCCGCCCCGGTCCATGCCTCCTGTCCCGCCCCGGTCCATGCCTCCTGTCTCGCCCCGGTCCATGCCTCCTGTCCCGCCCCGGTCCATGCCTCCTGTCCCGCCCCGGTCCATGCCTCCTGTCCCGCCCCGGTCCATGCCCCCTGTCCCGCCCCGGTCCATGTCCCCTGTCCCGCCCCGGTCCATGTCCCCTGTCCCGCCCCGGTCCATGTCCCCTGTCCCGCCCCGGTCCATGTCCCCTGTCCCGCCCCGGTCCATGTCCCCTGTCCCGCCCCGGTCCATGCCTCCTGTCCCTTTCCGTCCCAGCTCTCCTGTCCCTTTCCGTCCCAGCTCTCCTGTCCCGTCCCGTCCCAGCTCTCCTGTCCCGTCCCGTCCCAGCTCTCCTGTCCCGTTCCGTCCCAGCTCTCCTGTCCCGCCCCGTCCCAGCTCTCCTGTCCCGCCCCGGTCAATGCCTCCTGTCCCGCCCCGGTCAATGCTTCCTGTCCCGCCCCGGTCCATGCCTCCTGTCCCGCCCCGGTCCATGCCTCCTGTCTCGCCCCGGTCCATGCCTCCTGTCCCGCCCCGGTCCATGCCTCCTGTCCCGCCCCGGTCCATGCCTCCTGTCCCGCCCCGGTCCATGCCCCCTGTCCCGCCCCGGTCCATGTCCCCTGTCCCGCCCCGGTCCATGTCCCCTGTCCCGCCCCGGTCCATGTCCCCTGTCCCGCCCCGGTCCATGTCCCCTGTCCCGCCCCGGTCCATGTCCCCTGTCCCGCCCCGGTCCATGCCTCCTGTCCCGCCCCGGTCCATGCCTCCTGTCCCGCCCCGGTCCATGCCTCCTGTTCCGCCCCGGTCCATGTCCCCTGTTCCGCCCCGGTCCATGTCCCCTGTCCCGTCCGGTCTCGGGCCTCCGGGCCCGTTCCTTTCCACGCCACCAGTCCCGTCCCGTTCCCTGCCTCCTCTCAAATTGCGGGACCAGTTAACCTCCTGTCCTGAGCGGCCGAGCCCGCTAGCCTCCTGTCCTGAGCGGCCGAGCCCGCTAGCCTCCTGTCCTGAGCGGCCGAGCCCGCTAGCCTCCTGTCCTGAGCGGCCGAGCCCGCTAGCCTCCTGTCCTGAGCGGCCGAGCCCGCTAGGCTCCTGTCCTGAGCGGCCGAGCCCGCTAGCCTCCTGTCCTGAGCGGCCAAGCCCGCTAGCCTCCTGTCCTGAGCGGCCGAGCCCGCTAGCCTCCTGTCCTGAGCGGCCGAGCCCGCTAGCCTCCTGTCCTGAGCGGCCGAGCCCGCTAGCCTCCTGTCCTGAGCGATGCAGCCGTCGCCGCCGGCCCCCTGAGCGATGCAGCCGTCGCCGCCGGCCCCCTGAGCGATGCAGCCATCACGGCCGGCCACCTGAGCGATGCAGCCATCCTCCTGAGCGGCACTGTCTGCGCCGCCGTCCGCCTGAGCGGCACTGTCTGCGCCGTCGTCCTCCTGAGCGGCCCTGTCTGCGCCGCCGTCCTCCTGAGCGGCCCTGTCTGCGCCGCCGTCCTCCTGAGCGGCACGGTCTGCGCCGCCGTCCGCCTGAGCGGCACTGTCTGCGCCGCCGTCCGCCTGAGCGGCACTGTCTGCGCCGCCGTACGCCTGAGCGGCACTGTCTGCGCCGCCGTCCTCCTGAGCGGTCCTGTCTGCGCCGCCGTCCTCCTGAGCGGTCCTGTCCGCGCCGCCGTCCTCCTGAGCGGCCCGGTCTGCGCCGCCGTCCTCCTGAGCGGCACTGTCTGCGCCGCCGTCCTCCTGAGCGGCACTGTCTGCGCCGCCGTCCGCCTGAGCGGCACTGTCTGCGCCGCCGTCTGCCTGAGGGGAACTGTCTACGCCTCCGTCCGCCTGAGCGGTCACTCCTGCGCCGCCGTCCGCCTGAGCGGCACTGTCTGCGCCGCCGTCCGCCTGAGGGGAACTGTCTACGCCTCCGTCCGCCTGAGCGGTCACTCCTGCGCCGCCGTCCTGTCATTTTTTCCCTCCTCCGGACCCCCTCCACCCACCCTGCTCAGCATCCCGGACATTTCACCCCGAGTCCTTTTCACCCTCCCGAACTATTACCTTCCATCTGAGTTTCCCTCCTCTGGACCCCCTCCACCCACCCTGCTCTGCATTCTGGACTTTACAAACTTTTCACCCCCCCTGAACAATTGCATCATTGCCTGCTATCCCATTATCCCTCCTCCGGTCCCCCACCACCCACCCTGCTTAGTGTTATGTACTGTTGGGGACGTCTGGAAGCCGTCCCTTGGGGGGGGGGGGGTACTGTCATGTTCTGAGTCTGTTTTGTTTTTCTGTCATGTTTAGTATTGTCAGTTTCGGTAGCATACACTTTTCCATGTTTTCCGCAGCCTTGCGTTCTGTGCTGAATCTCTCGCTCCCTCTCACGGAGTTTTACTTTCGTATCTGTACACTTCGTTTGTATTACCCTGCACTACTAACATTTATATAGGACTTATTAATTACTAACTGGCTAAACACGGGGTGGTTAACTAATCTACTAACGTCAGGGTTTAATAGAATTATTACTAACACAAACTAACAATTTAGTTCTCATCACGTTTCCACAGCTGTTTAGTGTTTCCTTACGTTTCCAGTCATTGTCTTGTTAACTAATTTACTAACGACAGGGCTAGGATAGGATAATTACTAACGAATTACTAATTGCCTTGTTAAGTGTCTCAGCTCTCTCGCTGTTTTCCATTTCCTGCCATTCTCGAGCTAAGTGTTTGCACCTGTCTACACATGCATTTATACCTGCTGTCTTTGTTCCTCGTCGCGAGTTCGTCATACTAATGTGTAGCTTTGTCTGTTGCCAGTATTTTTCCCTTAGTAAGAGTTATCTGTTTTTTCCGAGTTTTTGTTTTCTGTGTTTTGAGTGTTAGTTTCGAGTGTTAGTTATCTGTTTTCCGAGTCTGTTCCGAGTTTCGAGTTTAGGTTAGTTTTGAGTTTGTTTGAGTTTTTGTGGTCTGTTCTTTGGTTTGTTTTTCGTGTCATTGATTTCCCGGCTTCGACCTCAGTCCGTGTTCTCGCTACCCTGCTACTGGATTCTGATTTTGTACCTCTGCCGTGCCTTCCCGTGTATGACCCCTGCCTGTCTTGACTTCCCCCTGGACTGTGATTTTGTACCCTTCTGGATTAAACTTCGTTTTTGCTTCATTCCTGCCTGCTATTGGGTTCCTGTTCACCGGACATAACAGTAATGAACGATTACCTATTACTTTTGTGCTTTTAATTAAAATAATCAAAGAATCTACTCGCTGTAGTTCGCTACATGGCTACACCCCATGACGTGTCGTGCCTATACTGCAACATGAACCACATCTTCAGCGAGGTAGCTATTTCACAAAGTGAAATAAGGAAATTCTGCATAAAAACACATAGGCTAGCCTACTTTAATACACATCAAGAGCCGATGTAATGGCCTTCTCATGAGCAAGAATAACCAGGTTTTGCGAATTCGCCCATGGTACGGCGGAAGGGGTTAAAGACGCATGATAACTTGCTGCAGATGGTCACCAGCACATTTTGTCCTCTCTCTGAGATTACTGTTTTTGTACATGATCCCTGACAAAAATAAGCGTAATAAACAACAATTTAACTAAAGTTAAACTAACATTTAGAACACTAATTTCCCTTGCCCTATGTGTGTGCAATCTGAGTCATCAGAGTACATCGTCGTCATAGCCCCGTCCCCCTTGGCTCTGTGCAGCGGATATAGGCGGACTTGTCTGCTTCAAAGCTCTGCGTTCGTGCCTGAACATAACGAGAAAAGGGGGAGCAGTGGGCGACTTTGGTCTGTAGGCTGCCCACCCAATCAGAAGTTAGAAACGGTACTGGTATTTTCTGTGCTATTTTTCCATTGGCTGAACAATTTTTTCTTCTTAACTTTTGATTGTGTGGGAAAGACGCACGTTTTGCCCATAACTACCGCCGGCCTCGATATATAGGCTATATCTTTTTGAACAGTTATAACCTAACTCCACATGGTAGCCTACGCGGAATCTTCGGCAGATATTGTATGAACCGCTGTAGTCATTTGGTCTGGAAAAACTTACTTTTAATTTGTAACACACGTTTCCCGAAGGAGTTCTTAAAGCGAGAATGTGGACTCGCCTCTTAAGAGCTACTTAACGTTGCAGTCTGTGGTGCTGTTGAGAAGGTTAAAGGAAGTAATGTGTAATTTCATGGAGGCAGACTCTCTCCAAAGTAAAAATAAATATATTTTTTCAACGCCTATACACTTTTTGAATAAGCGTGGCATTAGTAATTAGGCCTCCATTCTTTGCAGGAAATTTTCTATTAAAAACAAATAGTATGGAGGATGTACAGGAAATGGTGGTCTGTTGCACGATATTATAAACCTTGTTTTTGATGTTTCTGAATTTGATGTGTAGACTGACTGCATGAAGTAAGTAGAAAATGTTTCACAAACATGCACGCTAGGGCAGTTTTTTTTTGTTTTAAGTTGTAGCCTTTATGGAATATAAACACACCGATATTTCGGTTTTTCTCTCGTAATACATTTACAAAACCACTTCTCATCTTTGCTCAACACGAGGTTTCGGGTGAGAAAAAGGAAGTGGGTGTTACATTATGTTGTATTTTATGAAAAAGAAAAGCCGTGGAAATTAATATTGGATGTGTTTGAATTAACTATTTGATATATTACTGTGATATTATTAATAACTTTCTGTTTCTTTATGGTTACTCTGTGAGATTATGCTTTTTGTCAACTTGTGTCAAATAAATGAATAAATATAATTTTGAAAGTTTCCTTATTTGTAATTGATTGATTTTGGCTCACTTAATGATTATTATTCAGATGAAGGAGTTATGGAGCCTGTCTTACTTTTTTCTCATCAGGGATCATTTAGATTAATAAATTAACAAAAATATATGAGCTAAACCTATGAAATTAAACTAATTAACAATTTAATCAAACTAAATGTACAGTTATTGTGACTATCTATGTCATGCTCATCACATGCATTGCCTTGAGGGCGTTCTCCAGATTAGGATACAAAATGTAAGCGGTTTTGAAGGACAATCTTCTAATCTTTTAGACTTTGGCTACAACTATAACTGGGCTTTTGAATATAACCATTCTGGTATCATCAGAAGTAAAACTAGTACTTTGAGTCTTTGTCTTGACTATTTACTATTAGTTTTAAAACTTGTACAAATATTTAAACACTTTTAAAGATTATGTAATATTATGTATCTCTGATACGTACATCAATTATAATAATAAACAGAAAATTTTGTAAGATACTGTTATATCGTTTTTTTTAATTTTTTTATTTGTAATATTTTCCAGAGGCTGTAACTGTTGATAGTCTTACACAGTGAGTTTCCCTTTTTCGGTTAGCTGATCTGAGCCGTTAGGTGGCCTAATGTGTGTGTGTGTGTGTGTGTGTGTGTGTGTGTGCCTGCTGTGTTATGTGTGTGTGTGTGTGTGTGTGTGTGCCTGCTGTGCTATGTGTGTGTGTGTGCCTGCTGTGTTATGTGTGTGTGTGTGTGTGTGTGTGTGCCTGCTGTGTTATGTGTGTGTGTGTGTGTGTGTGTGTATGTGCGTGTGTATGTGTGTATGTGTGTGTGTGTGTGTGTGTGTGTGTGCGTGATGTGTGATGTGTGTGTGTGTGCCTGCTGTGTTATGTGTGTGTGTGTGTGTGTGTGTGTGTGTGTGTGTGCATTATGGTCGGAATAATTATCAAAACACAATTTTATCAATACAACTTAATACGACAATACACATACCTGAGAACAGGTGCATATATGAGGATCTTGGCCGAATGCATCTTTCTGATCTTGTATTCAAAGGCTTTGAAAGTGTAAAGTGACTTCATCTGTGTATCACAGGGCACTTTGTGACATGAGGGGATATATGAGAGGGTTTCACTTTAAATCACTAGTAGAGTTTACAAAAAAAGATACATCTGTTAACTACAACGTTAGCTTTCAGCAAAACCTGCAATAGTCGAACAAATCTAGTAAAAGTGCGTTTGTGAGTGCCTAGAATGAAAATATAGACTTATATCCACAATTTGACATGATGTTGTTAAAATGTGCACAGTTTTGTGATGAAAATTAAATTTATTGTATTACTCGTCTAATAGCCTAATTGGGGAAAACGTGATTAGAAGAATTTAATTCTATAAGCCTCAATGATGTCAGGAACATCTTCAGAGATATGTAAAACCCATGTCTAGTGCTTCCTTTACCATTATTATCACTTTCATTTATTCTATATGTTTAATGTTTATTTAAGGTTTATTTTTTGCACAAAGGTAAAATATATTTAAAACTAAGGTATCTGAGTGAATTAAATTATAGTGTGCGCATGCAGGAGGTCGATGGTGAAATGGAACTTGAAGAGACGTGATTGCAAACACATGCGCAGGGGGGTCTACCTTTTTTCAAATTGAGCCTCTGCCCCTCCCAAAGTCTGTGCATAGCCCTGTTTACAGTAGATGTACAGGAGACCCCTATCTTTTGAGTTGAAGCCTAAAACTTGTCATACTTGCATGTTATTCTCTGAAGAACACGACCAATACTGTAAGCTAGGCATTGTAGGAGCCTGTAGTGGCCCTGATTGGGCATTAGTTACAATAGATGTACAGTAGATGTACAGTAGACCCCAATATTTTGAGTTGAAGTCTAAAACCTGTCATACTTGCATGTTATTCTCTGAAGAACACGACCAATACTGTAAGCTAGGCATTGTAGGAGCCTGTAGTGGCCCTGATTGGTCATTAGTTACAATAGATGTACAGTAAATGCACAGTAGACCACAATATTTTGAGTTGAAGTCTAAAACCTGTCATACTTGCATGTTATTCTCTGAAGAACACTACCAATACTGTAAGCTAGGCATTGTAGGAGCCTGTAGCGGCCCTGATTGGTCATTCGTTACAATAGATGTACAGTAGATGTACAGTAGACCGCTATGTTTACACTGGAAGCCTGAAAATATATAGGGCCTATAAAAGTACATTTATAAATGCTGGAAACAAATCTGATATGAAGCCATGTTACTTTGGGTGCGTTTCCCGATAACGATCGATCGTTAGAGTTAAGTGCATTCTACGAGGCTCTTTAATTTATAAAATGTGTTTCCCTTAACAGTTCTTAAAGCAAGAATGTGCACTCACTTCTTAAGAGCTGTTAGCGTTGCTGGCCGTGGCGCTGCTCACATGATTAAAGTAATTCATGTGAAATTTCAAGGAGGCATTCTCTCACAAAAAAAAAAAAAAAGGATTTTTTTCAGCACCTAAACACTTCACTTCCTAATTTTCTAGGATGTCTGAAAGATTTTTGCAGAAGAAAATCACCAATTTGAAGGTGAAGTAGCTATAAATACAAAAAGTCCTTTTGGGTCTTATCGACAAGAACAAAAAAATAAGGTTCAGTGTTGTAAATCTGGGAATTAGCAACACAAATCATTTCGAGTTCTCCAAATTGTAACATCTGGAAACATAAACTAAAATCATGTTACAAACCAAATTGTAAAACTCCGCGCGGCTAGACCAATGAGGGAATAGCTCGGAGCGAAGGTTTAAGCGTGATGTATTCCGCTATTGCTGTGGGAAAAGGGAAAAGTTAGGAAAGTAGTATTAAGGTTCTTGCAACCGGGTTAGACTGCTCTTTAGATTAACGGGATTAGCTAACAAGGGGCCACAAATCAAAGATACTCGTACCACGTTACCTTCCGCTTTTAGTCTGGTCTACCTTGATCACAGTTTATCCAAAGAACAGCCTCTATATATTGCAGTAAATCATCAGCCACCAACGCTGATTCTGTACTCGTTTATCTGACTCCATTTAATATTATAATTTAGTATATACAATTTCCACTTGATTTGTTAAAAGACTCTCATACTTTAAAGACGGTTCTCTGAGCTGGATGTGTCTGTTAACACCGCGATTTACATTGGGCCCTTAATGCGTACGACTCACAGCTGACTAGATATCTGCGGTTATCTCAGAGGTTGCGGAAGAAGTCACTTTGTGCGGTATACTCTATGGTTAAGACTCAGGGACCGACTAAAGGAATATTGGCAACCACCGTTCTCAACATGTATAACCGCCAGGCGGAGGTGATCTATTTTAAGACATAGTTCTACAGGTGCAATACTCCGTGATACATTAAGCTTAAATAGTCAACCTCCCTAGACCAGCTGAGGGGATAACCATGACTGAGGAAATTAATCAACCCATTACCTGTGCACAGAGAGATTACGTCAATGTTCAGAGAAACCACACAAATCAAGTTTAACTAATTTATTACCAGGTAGGTTACTTACTTAAATTATCAATATACAGTTACAGATTGAACATTCCAAATTCAAATACAGTACAGAAGAAAATACTTAGTCATACCTGGCAATTTGCTACACACAATGACCTGAAGTACGATGTGCGGAAAGACTGGTTACTATCTTCCTCAATGTCTTTGTCCCTTTTCCTTAAATGTTCAAATTCTGGGTTTGATCTGGCTGCAGACGGTCGTAAAACCATAAAACTGGTCAGCACATTCCTAGGGGGTTTCACAGGATGGTTTTCTATAAGGGCAATTTAACAACGGCAGCTTATGCCAGTATTTATGAAATAACCTTCCATCCATATTGCACATTTAGGACATGTAGACCATTGCACCACTCACACCGAGACCATCAAAATGATATCAAACATGAATAGGTCTAAGTTTGTGTTGCCATGAAAATCTCCATCTCTATATAGTTTTTCAAATGTGATTGATATTAGTGCCACAAATGTTCCAGAATTCCTGTTGAGAATATTACATCTACACCCTAGTTGTCCCTGTTAATGTAGGTACATTAACTTGATGTATTTACTAATGTAACACTCAAAAACTGAACAATACATAATTATCTCTCTGGAAAGAGTATATAATGTATATTCCAGTGCCCAGACTATTTCCAGTGTATACTGTACAATGTAGCAAAAGTATCAATCACATTTGTATGTTTTTAAGCTTTTGGAGGACAAAAGCAATGTATACCATGTTGTATTGTGTGTGAAAAATATATTTAAGGACAGAGATTTAACCTGCCCTGATAACGCCATGTGGGGGCACTATGACACTGTTTTGTGTGCTTGTAGTTACGACAGTCCAAGCTTATGACGTCTGGAGACATTCTTTGACCGTCATAAACTTTACGCCAGATGCCTCCAGTAGACTTTTACGGCATTGAGTGCTTGTTTATTACATCCTAGAATACACATACTTCCACCCCCAGTGTCCAGGTATCCCGGGATCACAATTCCAGTCTTACAGTGTTAAGTGTCACTTTGCAGTGTTTCCATAGTGACTGTGGATGTCAGAATTGTGAAAAGTATTATTTGAGTGTTATGAAGTCAAAGTAGTTAGATCGTCAGAGAAATATTTGTAAAACAAACTCTGTATTTGAGCATGTTCATATTACTGTATTATGACACAGAAAAACAAGTTGAACTTCAGTTGTTGTTTCACACATTTTATATGAGTGTTCACCAAAAATATTCACAGCAGCACATCCCGAGCATATTTCACAAAAGTTCCTCTTTTGCGTGAGTTTGTACTTGCGCTCTGAAGGCTGAGGGTCAGTGTGTAGTGGAGAGAGGCTGGATATTCTTCTGTTCTACAGTAAGTATATTTCCGTTTATGTCATACTTGGTTCTGTCAAACTACAGATTATCTTCATGCTGCCACATTTATTGAAATTTAATTAAAAATAATTGTTCAGAAGTTGATTTATCCTCTAAATAATTGAAGCATATTAACATAATTATTTTTCCAGGATACATTGTGGTTGTCAGTGATTTTCTAAATTAAAGTTTGAGTATAAACACACAATATAAATTGCAGCTCAAACGGGCAATATAACGTCTATGTCAAAATATGCATTATAAGCACTGAAAGAAGACCACAGTATTAATAAACTGTTTGGAGTCTGAGATTTGTCTGTTTGTATTTGTTATTTCTGTTCTTTGTTGTTTATTATTTTTCATTATTATTGTTAATTATTGTATTTGTGTATTATTCTGTACTCCTGTTTATTATTATTAGTGTAGTTACTTTCATGTTTGTTTATGTTATTACATTTATACTCCATATTCCAGTTTATGTTCACGTGTTTGCATTTACAGTCAAGCCGGAATGTCTGCACACCCCTTTCACCTTCTCCACGTTTTATTACATTACAGACATATTCTACAATAGATTGAGTTAATTTTTTGTCTCAAGATTCTACACAAAATAGCGCATAATGACAAAGTGAAAACAGGTTTTTAGACATCTAAAAACTCCTGTACTTCTAATCTACTGTACATCCTTGTGGAGATGGGAGAACCTTTCAGAAGATCAACCATCCAGGCAGCACTCCACCAATCAGGCCTTTATGGTAGAGTGGCCAGACGGAAGCCCCTCCTTAGTAAAAGGCACATCACAGCCCGCTTGGAGTTTGCCAAAAGGCACCTAGAGGACTCTCAAACCATGAGAATAAAGATTCTCTGGTCTGATGAAACCAAAATGTAACTTTTTGGCCTGAATACCAAGCGTCACGTCTGAAAAAAACCAGGCACCGCTCATCACCTGGCTAATACCATCCCTACAGTAAATGGTAAATGGACTGCACTTATATAGCGCCTTTATCCAAAACGCTTTACAATGGCCTCTCACTTCACACAAACATTCACACACTAATGGCGGCAGCCACCATGCAAGGCGCTAGCCTGCTCATTGGGAGCAATTTGGGGTTCAGTGTCTTGCCCAAGGACCCTTCAACTTGTGGACAGGAAGAGCCGGGGATCGAACCGCCAACCCTGCGATCAGCGGATGATCCGCCTGAGCCACAGCTGCCTCTACAGTGAAGCATGGCGGTGGCAGCATCATGATGTGGGGATGTTTTTCAGCAGCGGGAACGGGGCGACTAGTCCTGATAGAGGGAAAGATGAATGCAGCTAAGTACACCAAGTTCCTTGAAGAAAACCTGCTCCAGAGCGCTCTGAACCTCAGACTGGGGCGAAGGCTTACCTTCCAACATGACAACGACCCGAAGCACACAGCTAAGAAAACAAAGGAGTGGCTTCGGAGAAAGTCTGTGCATGTCCTTGAGTGGCCCAGCCAGAGCCCAGATCAGAATCCAATTGAACATCTGCGGAAAGAGCTGAAAATGGCTGTGTACTGATGCTCCCCATCCATCTTGACGGAGCTTGCAAGTATATGCCAAGAGGCATGGGCAAAAATGTCCAGAAACAAGTGTGCCAAGCTCGTAGCTTCTTTCCCAAGATGCCTTGAAGCTGTAATCTCTGCCAAGGGTGCAGCAACCAAGTATTAGACTAAGGGTGTGTACAGATATGTAACACCTAAATAACCTATTTTTGTCAGTAAAATAAAATTGCATATTTTCTAAAAACTGTTTTCACTTTGTCATTATTAGCTATTGTGTGTAGATCTTTGAGGCAAAAAATTTACTCAATCTATTGTAGTATAAGTCTGTAACGTAATAAAACGTGGAGAAGGTGAAAGGGGTGTGCAGACATTCCGGCTTGACTGTATGTCACTCCCCGGTCTTCGTCTCACTTTTCGGGAGCCTTCGGGTGTTTTCGGTCCTCTCTGTATTTCCCCTGACTAAACTAGTTGTCCCACTTATTGTTTATATTACTAATTAACACAAACAACTACTAACAGCTTAGTTTAGGTTTTTTACTAACCCACTAATTACTAATGCTTCCTTTCTTTAGCTGTCACTTGTTTCCTGCAATTCTATCTTTCAATTATCGACTTTACGCTTCCTCTTGAACTGATATCTTACTTCCGCTATCCACTGCCTCTCAATGTGTGCGCGTGTCTTTAACACTCCCGCTCATGTCTCGTCTATTCATTTGCATGCTTAGTCCAGTCCGAGTCTTCTGTGTTCCCTCATTATTCTATCATTGTTCCCCTCATAGTATCATTGAGTCTGTACCTGTGAGTCTTCCCCGATACTCCTTCCACTCGCACCTGATTTCCCTTGAGTTCAGTGTTCCCTACCTATATATACCCTTCAGTTTCACTTGTTCTGGGTCAGAACGTTGATTGATATTCTCGGTGCCTACGCCTTACTAAGCCTGTCTTTATTAGAGGTTCCCAAGACGCCCTTCTGTTTGATTGAGTTTTGCCTGCCGATTTTGTTTTGTTTGCCTTTCTGATTTTCTGGTTTATTTGACCTTTGCTTTTGTTTTGTTTGTTATTACGTCTCTGCCTATTCCTTTGTTCCGTCGCCTATTCCTTTGTTCCGTCGCCTATTCCTTTGTTCCGTCGCCTATTTGATTTCCTGGTTTTGATATTTTGGATTGTCTTTTGATTATTCTTTTGGATATTGATTTTTGTCTCGTCTGGAATCTGATTACGTGACTTTTTGACCTTGTACTGAAATAAGAAATGTTCTTTTGCTTAATCCTGGTCTGCGCTTGGGTCTGAGTCTGGGGCGTTACATAAACCATTTCTCCCATTTTAAGTCATTTTGCCATAATATAAGTTTCAAGGAATTTATGCTTTATTGCATTTAATTCTGCAATTAAATAACAAATAACAAAACATAGCAATATATGTACATGCAGTATAATTTGTTGGTAAATTCAATGGAATTTAAAGCTGTAAATGAAAATTAAACACTAATAGTAATTGCCACTGTAAGGTAGGGCCACAGTGTTGGTGCAGTAACAGGAAGTCACACGTGCAAACAGCTTCAGAATAAGAGACATACAGGAAGTGCACTCTTTTAGTTGTATGTGTTCTGATGCTTTAGCCAGAGGGGAGGAGCTAATAAAGTGGTTCACTCTGAATTACTGCTGTGCCTTCATGTTGACTGCACCTTTACATTATGAGCACATGGGTATATTCATATATTCTTGTGTACAGAATGTTGACAGTACTATCATCCAAGATACATGGTCTCTGAACATTACCCTATGATGAAACAATTTGACAAATAATATGTCTGCACTTATTACAATGTACTATAGCAGTTTTCTTGGCTCTAAATGATGTATTATTTCTAATGAAAGTGTAATGTTCTCCAGAGGGTGTCAGAGCTGTTTTCTAACCTCAGTTCCTCTCCTCCTCAGAGACATGATTGAAGTGGAGAGGCTCATCCTCATTGGCTGCCTGCTGCAAGGTAGGTCCTGAAAGGGGCGGAGTCTAACTATATAATGTAGAGATGCACATTATTCTAATGGGATTTATGTTTGTCAATATTTATCTATGCTTATTGGGAATTTGTCTTTTGCTTTTTTGTTTGGATTTTTATTTTTTATATGTACACTCGTGTAGGCTATTTAGGTAATTTATATTTTCTTTTATTGCAGCTTTAAGTGAGTAATGTTTTTGTTTAATTGATATGAATAAACATAACCATGCAGTAAGTGTTACAAGGTCTGTAAAGGTGCTGTTGTGTGTAATATACTGATCCAAATCTCCATACAGCTGCTGTATTTACAGAGTTTTGTTGTATGTGTTGTAGGAGCCCTGAGCAGAGACTTGGCAACATGGACACCTCAGAGTATAGAAGCTCTGGCTGGATCCTGTGTGCTGATTCCCTGCACATTTGATATCTTACCTAAATATGACGAAGATCTGGTAGCTGAGGCTAAAGGAAAATGGTTGAAAAGTAGTACTAAGGGACCAGTAGTGTTTGATTCCAGTAAAACTGAGTCAACGTCTGGACAGAACATAATTAAAGGAACCTTAATTGGAGACTTGCTGAAGAAGAACTGCACCACAATTCTGGACCGCTTCCCTCTGAATTACAATGATAAATATTTCTTTAGATTGGAATGCCCAAGTCCTCTCAAGTTCACTTTTCCTAAAGGTGTCCAAATTAATGTCACAGGTACTGCATTTACTGTTGTGCCTTTCATTGTGTGTGTTTCTGCTGGTGTAGGGAACCTATGTTTTCAAGATTAAGTGCAGGAGGTACAAATGCTGTCCTCTAAGAGAAATACAGATAGCATGAAAAAGAGTCAATAATGCAAAGAGGAATGACTTCTTAGTAGATTTTACATTGTAAATACTGATTTCACATTGTAAATACTTATTTCACATTGTAAATACTGATTTCTCATTGTAAATACTGATTTCTCATTGTAAATACTGATTTATCATTGTAAATACTGATTTATCATTGTAAATACTGTATGTTAGTCAGACACTGTTGATGTGGTGATTAGTTTGTGCTCTGAGTGCTGTGTGAGTCTCCAATCCTGAGACAGACAGTAACCCGTCCTCATGTCTCCATGACTCCTAGCCTCTCCACCCAAACCCAAGTTAACCCCAGAGAAGGTGGAGGTGATGGAGGGGACCTCTGTGAGTTTGAGCTGCTCTGCTGCAGCCCCCTGTCCCAAACTCCCCCCAAATCTCACATGGACCCCCAGTCTGAGTGACAGTGTGGATCAACTGCAAGAGAATGAGGATCAAACCAAATCTGTGTCTTCTGTTCTGACCTTCACTGCTTCCCACCTCCACCATGGGCAGAAGATCACCTGCAGGGCGCTTTACAAACTGCAACAAGGAGACATTCAGAAGATATCTAACACCATTCTGACTCTCCGAGTTCTATGTAAGAAAGCTGGATTTGACAGTATGATTCTTATATTTTGTAAATCAAGGAATATTCAGTAGTAATAATAATAATAATAATAATAATAATAATAATAATAATAATAATAATAATAATAACAATATATTTTATTCCTTTAATGCCTTAAATAAAAAACAAGAAATTATCAATTACCTTATGTACTGTCTATCCTTTAAAGTAGACCACCATTACACCACATCAAATACTACAGCAGTCTTGTCAAACTGAGAAAAAAAGTGATGTATTTTCACATCTCCTAGATCCTCCTAAGAACACCTCAGTGTCCGTCAGTCCCTCTGGTTCAGTGATAGAGGGCAGCTCTGTGACTCTTACCTGCAGCAGTGATGCCAACCCACCAGTGCAGAACTACACCTGGTATAAAGTGAATGGGAGAGAGATGAACACTGTAGGAACTGGACAGAATCTCACCTTCAATGTGACTGAGTCCAGTGGCAGTGAACAGTACTACTGTGAAGCACAGAATGAACATGGCAAGCAGAACTCAACAACTGTACAGCTGGATATCAAACGTATGTTCAGTGTTTGTATTTATTAGATAATTGCATTAATCATATTACTTATTACATACAATGGGGGAAATAAGTATTGGACACAATTTTATTATCAAACATATTTCCAATGTAGCTATTTACATGAGATTTTGACCAGACATTGGTATTAACTCAATAAAACTACATAGCTAAAGAAATTGTAACGTTCCAATTCTTAAAAAAAGATGTATTAAACAAGCCTTTAACCATCACTCTGCTGCCAGAAATACAGTAGATATGGAAGGATCACTTTAAGGGTTGTTTCTCCTGACAGATTTTCCTATTGAACTCTATGGAAAAATAAGTCAGGAGAAGAAACCCTTCAAGTTTCACTTTATTGCACACAACTTTTTTAAAGAATTGGAACGTTACAATTTCTTTAGCTGTGTAGTTTTATTGAGTTAATACCAATGTCTGGTCAAAATCTCATGTGAATAGCTACATTGGAAATATGTTTGATAATAAAATTGTTGACGTGTCCAATACTTATTTCCCCCATTGTATGTGTACAACTGTGGTATTTGTAACTGTGGCATCCTGTGTTCAGACATGCCTCAGATCTCTGACTCTGGGAGCTGCAGCAGAACTGCAGCAGAGATCAGCTGCTCCTGTGAGAGCCGTGGGAATCCCTCTCCCAGCATGGAGTGGCGTGTGTCTGGACTGCGGGTCACTAACTCTACTGACAGAGTCATCAGGGAGGAGCAGCTGGGGAACACAGGCCTGAGGAGCTCCCTCACCATGCGCCACTCACAGGGAGACACGCCCACTCTCCTCTGCCTCAGCACCAACACTCTGGGCTCCTCCAGCCTCAGGCTCCCCGTCTCGTTTCCACAGCAACACTCAGGTATTTTCATATATGGCTGTTTGTAATACTCAACTTTAACTGTTTGACACAAAGACCTCCTTTGCACACACCTGAGCACTCATGCATTTTACAAAATTAAGAGAATATTGTGAGGGTTGGTGTAAGGTTCGGCGACCGATAAGGGATCTAAAAGCATATCAGGAAGATACACCACAAAGCGGATTAAATCGCACCAGGGAAAGAATGAAACAAAAGAATGGAAGAAAAACTTCCAACTTCAAACTGTGATGTATGACGATTTTTATCCAGAATATGTTTGACCTTACATAGAATACATGAAATTGGAGGGGCAGAGTACTCTGTGATGAGCAGCTTAACAATGTGGGAACCAGTATTTAACATTTTCATAAAACACTTCTTCACTGTTGTATATTTGTAAGCCTCATGATGTCATTAAATGCATTATCACCGATTTCATTTCAGGATGCCAAAGCCCTTCAATGTTATATCTTATCATAGCAGCACTGATTTGTCTGTATGTGCTGACTGTTGCATTTGCTATCCACAAAATTAAAGAGTGAGTACATCTTTTAAACTTGAACTTTTTTAAATTTAATGCTGATAAAAATATATCTTTATCATAATCGTTTTTTAATTATGCATTTGTATTGTACTGTATTGTTCTGTATTATGTGACCAGATACAGGAAGGATTATGCTGCCAGTAATTTTAAATGACTGAATTTAGAATTATCCCATAGAGTAAATGACTGAGGTCTACAGACATACTGTATAAGCAGAGGTAATAACACATTATCTCTCTCTTCTCTGGTTTTCATGTCTCCAGGTTGTCTAGAAGACTGAAGGTGAGTCTCAGCATCCTTTCCTCCTCTTCCTCTTCTGAAACACTCTCACTGGCGCTCAGCCTGATTTCAGCTGTATTTTACATTTACACCATCTGTGTGACTTTTCCTTTAAAGGGAGGGAGGGACGGTGACACATACGCCAGTCTGCAGCTCTCCAACATCAGCCCTGAATATGACGTGCTGCAGGTGAATAAGTGGGATGCATCCGAGGAAAAACATACTGCAGGGGGCGCCACTAAGCTGATTCATATTAATGTTTCTGAAAATTTAATTTACTGTATGTCTAGTAAATGTACAGGTAGCTGGTATAACCTGCTGGGCATTACTGCAATTACTGCCTGTCCCACCTCCTCCGGTGCCCATGGTCAGCAGTTGACCTGATGAGATAGCTGAGTCTTGCCTGTGGGATCTGAGTCTTATCAACTGATTTTCCGGTTGACAACCCCGTCCCAGGTTGTCCAGTTTCCTTGTCGGCCCTGTGACACAGCCTTGATCTTGTAGCGCTCTTTCTCCATTCTTGTCAACTCTGACACCGCCATCTTCTTTTTCTTTTTCCGGTTGGCCTTAGACTAAAAACGTGGCACTTCGCCGCACCCTAGTCCTGCCCTTCCTGCCTGGACCCTGCCGACGAGTTCTTGGTCTCTATAGTAAAAACAGGAAACTACAGAGCTGCATTTGTCTTTAATCACTCATATTCAAATGGAGGTGAAGACCTCCCACTCTCAGGTGAAAGGCTGAAATGCTCTGTGGAATCACTTTGGACTGGATTCAATCCACATTTGTCCTTAAAAGACCTAAACCCTAGAAAATCGGCAGGCCCTGACAATCTCCCCCCAAATTTTTTATGTAGCTGCTGCCACAAAAGTGGTAAATGATATTGTGGAAGCCTTGGATGCCAATAACTACTGTGCTGCCCTTTTTAATAATTTGTCCAAGGCATTTTATACCGTTGACCACGGCATTTTATGCCGGAGATTGTCAGCTATAGGCCTGTCCAATTAAGTTGTTCGGTGGTTCTCAAATTACCTCTTCAACCGTAAGCAATGAGTGCAGTTCAGGGGTCTTTCCTTCAGCTTTCTTAATGTCACCAGAGGTGTGCCACAAGGTTCAGTTTTAGGACCCACCCTCTTCACTATTTATCTAAATGATGTGGGTCAAAATATACATGCATCTGTACATCTTTATGCCGATGACACTATTGTATATTGTTGTGCAAGCACTGTTGCCCTGGCACTTGAACATCTACATTCTGTATTTGACACTATTCAGTCACACCTCACCTCAGACTAGTGTTAAATGCAGACAAAACTAAGGCCTGTCATGGTTTTTGGCAGCCCTGCTTTAGTTCTGCGGTCGGTTTCTCGTTTGAAGCCATTAGATCACTCCATCGGATTTTCTGTCTTCCGTTCCGGTAATTTTTTTTCGCACTGCAATTATCTCTCGCACCTGTGTTTGGTTATTTTTCGCTTTATATGGCTCAGTGTTTCCTTCTTCTGGCGCTTCTGCCTTGTCATTTGTTTTTTACTTGAAGCCGGTAATGGTGTAGGATTTGGTAACTACTTCTCTTGAATACGTGGGACTTGCCTTAGTTGCTTTCGAGCTCTTAGTTCATAGGATTATCCCGTTTGCACCTGGTTTCCTCGTTTTTGGTTTTTACTGTGCTCTCTGAGACAGTTCCTTTGTTCTTCGATGCTTCTTTTCCACTCTCTCTAGATTATAGTGAGAAGTAACTATTTTCTTTACAGTTTCCCTTTGTTTTCACTCGTGTTTCGAAATTATTCGCCCATTTCTGTAATAGAAATATAGGCACTGTGTGACGTCCTGGCAGGGACGGACCCAAATGCACGACGAGACAGTCTTTGGTTAAGGAGGTTTTATTTAATAATATTCCGGGTCGGATCCACGCCGGCAAAACAAATATAAACAATAAATAATAGTTCGTGGAACCCGCAGAGAACTGGCACAGGAGATCCAGCGAAGTAGCTAGTAGCTGGTCACAGCCTGGGTCACAGCTTGAGTCGGACGGAGGTAGCCCAGGATCCACACCGGGAAACAGGAGTGGCAATTCTGGACCGTGGAATACAGCTTGGGTAGCAAGCTAGCAAGCGGAGAGACAAGCAAGACGACAAGACCATACACGAACAAACCGTAATACTTTGACAAGGAAACACAGGAACAGCACGGTAATATAACTAGTGTCATTAGAGCTGATAAGCTACAGCTTGCGGGAAATGCATGCGCGATCAGCGAATTGATTGAACGATTAGAGAATGCGTGAGGAATGCGGTGAAGGCGATTAAGTGTGAGTTGTGTTAATAAGATGTGGTGTAAGTAATCAAGTGTAATGTAGACCCAATCAGGTAATAAACGCAGACATGATACAATTAGGTTCGGGGGAAACAGAGGAACACATCAAGGAAGGAACGGGGAGCGGAGCGGATCGTTACAGTACCCCCCCGTCAAGGTACGCCTCCTGGCGGACCACAGGCTCTGGTCGACTGGGCCTGGCGGTGATGGAATTCCTGGATGAGGGTAGGGTCCAGGATAAGACGGGGGGCAACCCAGGAACGTTCCTCGGGCCCATACCCTTCCCAGTCGACCAGGTACTGGTGGCCTCGTCCCCGGCGCCGGACATCGAGGATGCTGGAGACTGTGAACGCGGGGGCACCATCAATGTCCCGGACAGGTGGGGGGGCAGGAGTGGGAGCGCTGAGAGGGCAGGAGATCACTGGCTTGACCTGACTGACATGGAAGGTGGGGTGGATTTTGAGGGAGGCAGGGAGACGGAGTTTGAGAGTGACTGGGTTAAGGATGGAGTGCACAGTGAAGGGTCCGACGAAGCGGGGTTGGAGCTTGCGGGAGGTGCCGGGGAGGGAGAAGGTGGAGGTAGAAAGCCAAACCTTCTGTCCCGGGCGGTAGCGAGGGGCTGCGGACCGGTGCTGATCCGCCAGGCGACGATTCCGGGAGGAGGTCTTTAGGAGGGCGTTGCGGGTGGCTTTCCAGATCCGCTGGCAGCGTCGGACGTGGGCGTCCACTGACGGGACCGCCACCTCGGCCTCCTGGGCGGGGAACAGGGGGGGTTGGAAGCCCTGGGAAGCCTCAAAGGGGGACCTCCCCGTGGACGAGCACACCAAGGTGTTGTGGGCGTACTCAACCCACGGGAGGAGCTGGGACCAGGAGGCAGGATTGCGGGCCGTCACGCACCGTAAGGCGGCTCCCAGGTCCTGGTTAGCCCTCTCTGCCTGACCGTTCGTCTGCGGGTGGAACCCGGAGGATAGGCTGGCGGTGGCGCCGAGTGCGGTACAGAATGCCTTCCAGACCGCGGAGGCAAACTGGGGGCCCCGGTCGGAGACGACATCCGCCGGGATCCCATGCAGCCGCACCACGTGCTGCACCAGGAGGTCGGCCGTCTCGAGGGCAGAGGGAAGTTTGGGGAGGGGAACAAAGTGCACCGCCTTGGAAAACCGGTCCACCAGGGTCAAAATGACAGTGTTACCGGCCGAAGGTGGTAGTCCGGTAACAAAGTCGACCCCGATGTGACTCCAAGGCCGGCCTGGGATGGGAAGGGGACGGAGGAGACCAGCAGGGGGGAGTGAGACGCCTTACTCCTGGCGCAGACAGGGCAAGCGTGGACGAAGGCCAGGGTGTCCCGCCGGGCGGTGGGCCACCAGAAGCTCCTGCGCACCAGCTCCACGGTGCGGTTGCCTCCGGGGTGGCAGGCCAGTCGGGAGGAGTGAGCCCACTCCAGGACCTGGGAGCGGACAGGGTTAGGGACGAACAGGGCAGAAGAGGGGTTAGGGCGAGGGTCGGGATGCGTCACCTGAGCGTCCAACACGATTTTCTGGATGGGCCACCGGACCGCAGCCACGACGCAGGAAGCCGGAACGATGGTCTCCGGGACAGACAGGTCGGCAGGGGAGGAGTAGATCCGAGAGAGGGCGTCGGGTTTGATATTCTTTGAGCCGGGTTTGAAGGTGATGGAGTAATTAAAGCGTGCAAAGAATAACGACCAACGGGCCTGTCGGGAGTTGAGTCTCTTAGCTGACTGGATGTATTGTAGGTTACGGTGGTCAGTCAGGATCAGGAACGGTTGAGTGGTCCCTTCAAGCCAGTGTCTCCATTCCTCCAGTGCCAGCTTGATGGCCAGCAACTCCCGATCCCCTACCCCGTAGTTGCGTTGGGTGGGGGAGAGGCGGCGGGAGAAGAAGGCGCAGGGATGGAGCTTGTGGTTGAGGGGGGAGTGTTGGGACAGGATGGCCCCTACGCCTGTGTCCGAGGCGTCCACCTCCACCACAAATTGGCGGTCGGGTTCCGGGCAGCAGAGGATGGGGGCCGTGGTGAAGAGTACCTTGAGTCTGGTGAATGCCTGATCTGCCCGGGGATTCCAGGCAAAAGGGTTTTTAATGGAAGTGAGGGTGGTGAGGGGTGCGGCTACCTGGCTGTAGTTCCGGATGAACCTCCTATAGAAATTCGCGAATCCTAAGAACTGCTGCAGGTGCTTGCGAGTGGTAGGGATGGGCCACTCCGTAACAGCCTGGATTTTGGCCGGGTCCGGCCGTATGTCGCCCCTCTCCACCACAAAACCTAGGAACGAGACTGAGGGGGCATGGAACAGACATTTGTCGGCTTTGACAAATAGCTTGTTTTCCAACAGGCGTTGTAGCACCAGGGAGACATGGTCTTGGTGTTCCCGTTGGTTTTGGGAGAAAATCAGAATGTCATCCAGGTAGACGAACACAAAGCGGTTGAGAAAATCCCTCAGTACATCGTTCACTAGGTTCTGAAAAACGGCTGGGGCATTAGTCAGGCCGAACGGGACCACCCGGTACTCGAAGTGGCCCAGGGGGGTGTTGAACGCGGTCTTCCACTCGTCCCCCTCCCGGATCCGTACCAGGTGGTAGGCGTTACGGAGATCCAGTTTAGTGAAGACCCGGGCGCCCTGCAGCAGTTCAAAGGCCGAATTCAGGAGGGGTAGAGGGTACTTGTTCCGGACGGTGATGGAGTTGAGGCCCCGGTAGTCGATGCAGGGGCGGAGGGAGCCATCCTTCTTCTTAACGAAGAAGAACCCTGCTCCGACGGGCGAGGAGGAGGGACGGATGGTGCCTGCTTCAAGGGAGGACTTGATGTAGTCCTCCATGGCCGTTCTCTCCGGGCCGGATAGGCTGTACAGGCGGCCGGAGGGTAGGGGGGCACCCGGAAACAGGGAGATGGCACAATCGTAAGGTCTGTGGGGGGGTAAGGACAAGGCCAGGGACTTGGAGAACACCCGGGACATGTGCTGGTAACAGTGGGGGACCCCCTTCAGGTCGGCCTCCGGAACGGATGTTTTTATTTCCGGGCTTGAAGGAGGTTCCGCCGAGTGGAGACAGGAGGTGTGGCATTGGGTGCTCCAGCTGGTGACGCTGGATGTGATCCAGTTGAGCAGGGGATTGTGTTCATGAAGCCAGGGCTGACCAAGGACCAGAAGGGAGTGGGGAGTGTTGATGATGTAAAGTTGAAGGGTCTCACGGTGGTTACCGGACAGGAGCAGTTGGATGGGGATGGTGCGGTGGGTGATGTGGGCCAGGCGGTGGCCGTCCAAGGCATAGGCATTAATGGGTCTCTCCAGTTCTTCCGTGGGGATCCCGGACTCGTCTACGAACTGGGAGTCCACGAAGTTGGAGTCGGCTCCTGAGTCAACAAGTGCCTGCACAGATACGGTGGCGGAGGCCGTAGTGCCCCACTTGAGGACCGCAGAGAGTTGGAAGCGGCCGGAGGTTAGGCTCTGTGTTTGGGTCTGGCTCGCCAGTAGGCCTAGAGTTGCTGACGAGCCCTCTCTTTTGGGCGCACCGGACAGGAGCTAAGGAGGTGATCCGTGCGGCCGCAATAGAAACATGCTCCGGTGGCCCGGCGTTGGCGGCGGCGCGCGGCAGGGTCGGACGTAGCGCCGCCCAGCTGCATAGGTTCCCCGGCCTCCGGAGGCTCGCAGGCCATGGGAGCCTGATGGCGAAGCGCAGGGTGCGCGAATGTGGTTACCAGAGGCGGTTGAGTCGGCGCATACGCCCTCTTCTCGCGGGTGCGGGCGCGCAGCCGGTTGTTGACTGTGATGGCCAAGGTTATGAGGTCGTTAAGCGTGGGCGTGTCGTCGCGGGTGGCCATCTCGTCCTTCATTTCCTCGGACAGGGCGGAGTGGAAGACGCCCTGTAGGGAGGCGTCGTTCCAGCCCGACTGCGCCGCGAGGATCCGGAATTTGATGGCGAATTCCGCCACACTGCGTTCGCCTTGCTTCAGCGCCAGGAGCTGCTGGTTGACATCTCTCCCGCACACGGGATGATCAAAGGTCCGTCGCATCTCCCTGGCGAAGTCCAGGTACTGGGTGCAGAGGTTGGGTTGCTTCTCCCACAACGCGGCGGCCCAGTCCCGCGCCTCTCCTCCCAGGCAAGTGATCACGTATGCCACGCGGGTGGCATCCGCGGAGTAGGAGGACGGCTGCATACGGAACGCCAGCTCGCACTGCAGCAGGAAGGGCTGGCATTTCCCCAGCTCGCCAGAGTATCGTTCGGGAGGGTTAGCACGAGGCTCCCGATGAGGTAGTACAATCGCTGGTGCCTGTAGTTGAGGTGGATCCCCCGCTTCAGGACGGAGTCCTGACGTCTGGGCAGCCATCTGATTGACCATAGTTCCCCATTGGGTGGTCCGTTCCATCATGTCCCGGAACATCTCCATGGTTTCGTCCAGGCGACGGCTTTGCTGGGCGATCTGGGTAGCCTGGCAGGTGAGCGCGTGTCGAATCTGCTCCGCGTCGGCTGGGTCCATTTCTGGTCAAAGTATTCTGTGACGTCCTGGCAGGGACGGACCCAAATGCACGACGAGACAGTCTTTGGTTAAGGAGGTTTTATTTAATAATATTCCGGGTCGGATCCACGCCGGCAAAACAAATATAAACAATAAATAATAGTTCGTGGAACCCGCAGAGAACTGGCACAGGAGATCCAGCGAAGTAGCTAGTAGCTGGTCACAGCCTGGGTCACAGCTTGAGTCGGACGGAGGTAGCCCAGGATCCACACCGGGAAACAGGAGTGGCAATTCTGGACCGTGGAATACAGCTTGGGTAGCAAGCTAGCAAGCGGAGAGACAAGCAAGACGACAAGACCATACACGAACAAACCGTAATACTTTGACAAGGAAACACAGGAACAGCACGGTAATATAACTAGTGTCATTAGAGCTGATAAGCTACAGCTTGCGGGAAATGCATGCGCGATCAGCGAATTGATTGAACGATTAGAGAATGCGTGAGGAATGCGGTGAAGGCGATTAAGTGTGAGTTGTGTTAATAAGATGTGGTGTAAGTAATCAAGTGTAATGTAGACCCAATCAGGTAATAAACGCAGACATGATACAATTAGGTTCGGGGGAAACAGAGGAACACATCAAGGAAGGAACGGGGAGCGGAGCGGATCGTTACACACTGCCCTCTTCCTCCACAGACACACTTATTTGAATTGTCAAGGTGGAGCTCTGATGGTCAAGAGATGAAGGTTTAAATAACCATGAAAACGCGTGTGTGTGTGCGTGCGTGCGTGCACTTTCTCCATATGTTAGGTAAAGAAAAAGCATCAGAAAGACACTGTGACTACACAAGAAGAGGACGATGACTACCAGAACCCTGGAGATGGAAACTGAGACCAGATCCAGAGGCTCATTAAAACTATGAGCATGTTGGGTTTTCTTAAAAGCTGTTATTTTTAAACACAACCACTGAACGTGGAGGGTGAATTTTATTTTTGTCCTCCAGGCATTTCTATGACATGAGGAGATATGTATTTTGTATTTATCATGGACTCTCACTGTGAATAAATTGTTCATTTCATCCATCCTGATTTTTCATACTCTTTACAGAACCATTGTATTTTTGGTGCACTGTACTTTACTGAAAAATAAAAAATAAAAAAAGTATGGGAAAGTATATTTACTCCTGATCTTTCTCAATTTGATGTGTAGACTAAGTAAGTATAAACCGTTTTACAACTACGCGGGAAAGGGCTGTTTTTTTAAAGGGTTTAGACTATATGGAGTACACATATTTTAGTTGACCCGTCTGTGATAATATATCTCCAAAATTGCTCAATATTGAGGGTTTGGGTGAGAAAAGAGAAGTGGGTTTCTCTTTTTTACATGATGTTTTTATAAAAGAAAAGTCGTGGGAATTAATATTGGTTGTATTAAAATATGTTTTCAAGTTAAGAACATGTATTATTATACATTATATTTACTTGTGCCTTTCAAAAAACTCAAAGAAACTTACCTCTGGTAAAATACATTTTACCACTCACCACTTACAATGGCTGGGGGGAAACTCGCCTCAACCACGACCAATGTGTATCACCCACCTGGGTAATAAACGGCAGCCATTTTGTGCCAGAATGCTCACCAGACATCAGTTGAGATGGAGAGAACATTTGTTTAGCCAATTATATCATTAGGTGGAAGGCTGTGAAAGCCAAGTGGGGAATTTAGCCAGGACACTGGGGAAACACGTACTCTTTTTGCGAAGAGTGTCCTGGGTTCTTACTGACCACTTTGAGTCACTTACTGACCTCGCTTTAACGTATCATCTCCAACAGCACAGCGTCCCCATCACTGCACTGGGGCATTGGGATATATTTTACCAGAGGGAAGATCACCCCCTACTGGCCAAACAAACACCACTCCCAGCTGCAATTTAGTTTCCCCAGGAGTTCTCCCATTCAAGTAAAAACCAAGCCCACACCTGCTTAGTCTCAACCATTCAGCAGGAGCAGAGTCCTAGGTGGTACAATGTTGGATTTATTACAACTTTATGTTTCTTTATGATTACTCTGTGGGATTGCACTTTCTGTCAACCTGTGTCCACTAAATAAATAAAAGTTTACTTATTTGTAATTTCCGCTAACTTAATGATTACTGCACAGATGAAGGGCTTATGCAACATTCATGTAGTCTTACTTCTTTTTCATCAGGGATAATTTATATTAATAAATTAACAAAAATATATGAACATAACCTATGAGATTAAATTAATGAACTATTGAATCAAACTAAATGTACAGTTATTGGGATTATCTAGATCACATGCTCATCACATGCATTGCCTGGAGGGCATTCTCATCACATGCATTGCCTGGAGGGCATTCTCATCACATGCATTGCCTGGAGGGCATTCTCCAGATTAGAAATAAGATACAAAATGCAAGCAATTTTGAAGGACAATATTTTAATCTTTACACTTTGAATACAACTGGGCTTTTGGAAATAACCATTCTGGTATCATCAGATGCAAAAAATAGAGCTTTGAGTTTGTGTTTACTAAATATTAGTTTTAAAATTGTACAATTATTTAAACAGTTTTAAAGTTTTTGTCATATTATTTATGTATTGGAAATAAGTTAGCAATACATTATTGATATATATACCAATGATAATAATAATAAGCAGCAAACATTGTACCATGCTGTTATATCATTTATTTATTTATATCATTTAAAGTCTGAAACTGTTGACAGTTTTACACAGTAATTTTAATTTTATTTTGGTGATCTGGTGTGTGTGTGTGTGTGTGTGTGTGTGTGTGTGTTCTGTGTGTGTGTGTGTGTGTGTGTGTGTTCTGTGTGTGTGTGTGTTGTGTGTTCTGTGTTATGTGCATTATGCTGAGTATAGGTGCTTACATGAGGATATCGACCCAATACATCTTTCTGATGTCTTTATTCAAAGGCACTGAAAGTTTAGAGTAACTTCATAACTTCATATGTTTATCGATGGGCACTTTGAGACATTAGGGGATATATGAGAGGGTTTTACTTTAAATCACTAGTAGACTTAATGAAAAAAAAAATATATATATATATTGTGAAGCACTCGAGTTGGAATGAGTGAACACAAGATTGAAATCAATGAAACCAATAACCACAACCACATAAATTGAGTCAAACTGTTTATCGACTGTATTTTGGGGAAGAGAGGTAGGGGTTAAGGTGCACCGAATAATCCAATCCGCAGTCCAGGAGCGTCGTCGTGGTAGGAAAGTAGGGTTCGGTACAGAGATACGGGTCCTCACGGATAGCAGGATTCGGCAGGTAGGCGGGACGTCGTACAGGCAGGGATCAGGCACGGGGGAGGTAGTCAGACAGGCGGGGGATTCGGCACACAGCAGGGTAGTCAGACGATCCGGGATATCAGCACACAGCAGGGTCCTCCTTTCAAAGATAGTCATACACAGCTTGTTAATAATACTCTTTCACCAAACTCCACCATTGATTTCCCCTAAGGTACTCTGCCGCTTGTGAGTGAGGTGCCTCTTCTTATGGCATTCACACTTAACTCCTTGATGGCTGTCAGGTGCCGCTTGATGAGCAGGAAGCCCATATAAGGACTTCCTGTACTTGTGCTGTTTCCTTTCACCTGTCTCCACTCTGGCCGTATTAAAACCAGGGGAAAAAGGCATGTATCGATGGTTTCTTACCACCCCTCTCATCTCTCTGATGGGGCGGCCGCCACACACCCTCCCCCTCAGCTCTGACCGGGAGGGCGGGGCGGTCCAACTTCCTAGGGCGTCCCTTCTGGACATGGCGTCCGCGTTTCCATGCGCGGCCCTGGACCTGTGGACGACCGAGAAGGCAAAGGGTTGCAGGGATAAGAACCAGCGGGTGACCCGGGCGTTGGTTTCCTTATTTCTAGACATCCATACCAGAGGGGCGTGGTTGGTGACAAGGGTGAAGTGCCGTCCTAAGAGGTAATATTTTAACTCTTCGAGAGCCCACTTGATTGCCAGACATTCTTTTTCTACTGTGGAGTATTTCTGTTCCCGTGGTAATAGTTTTCGGCTGATGTACGTTATCGGATGTTCCTCACCTCCTTGTAGTTGTGATAGGACGGCACCCACCCCTGTCTCGGAGGCATCCGTTTGGACCACCAAGGGTTTTGTGAAGTCGGGGGTCACCAGCACACGGTCGGAGCAAAGGGCCTCCTTGAGCTCCAGGAACGCCTTCTCCGTTTCTTCGGTCCACCGGACCCGGTCCGGCAGCCGACTTCTTGTGAGATCTGTGAGGGGGGCAGCAAGGGAGGAGAAACGGGGAACAAAACGGCGGTAGTAGCTGGTGAGTCCCACGAACGTGCGTACCTGTTTCTTGGTTTGGGGGCGGGGCCAGCTTCTGATCGCCTCGACCTTGCTTGTCTGGGGTTTTACACATCCGCGACCGATGGTATACCCCAGGTAGTCTGCGTCCCTGAGGCCGAGGTGACACTTCTTGGGGTTGGCTGTCAGCCCCGCCCCTCGCAGGGCTCCCAGCACAGCTGTGACTTACTTGAGATGTGTCCCCCACTCCTCCCCGTGGATCACGATGTCGTCCAGATAGGCCGCGGCGTACTCTCGATGGGGTCGGAGGACCCTGTCCATTAGCCTCTGGAAGGTCGCCGGTGCTCCGTTAAGGCCGAAGGGGAGCCGAAGGTAGTGGAAGAGGCCGTCCGGGGTCACGAAGGCTGTCTTCTCCCGGGCGGTGGGCGCCAGAGGGACCTGCCAGTATCCTTTGGTTAGGTCAAGGGTCGAAATATAACGGCTTTTCCCCAAACGTTCTATGAGCTCGTCAACTCTTGGCATGGGGTAAGCATCAAACCTTGATATCTCATTCAGTTTCCTAAAGTCATTGCAAAACCTGATTGACCCGTCCGGCTTGGGGACGAGCACGATGGGGCTGCACCAGGCGCTGTGCGACTCTTCTATAATACCGTTCTCCAGCATGGTCTTCACTTCCTGGCGGACCGCTTCCCTCCTGGCTTCGGGGATCCGGTAGGGCCGCAGCTTCACCTTTTTCCCGGGCTCTGTGATGATGTGGTGTTCCAGAAGGTCGGTGTGGCCAGCGTCTGTGGAGAACACATCCCTATGGCGGTCTATTAACTCACGCAGGTCCTGGCGTTGTCTCTCTGATAGCTGCTCCCCCATGGGAACCAAGATCGCCTCTGTTTTGGCCGGGCCTGATGGGAGAGACACAGCACACAAAGCATCCCGGGCGACCCACTTTTTCAACAAGTTGACGTGGTATATTTTTACCGGGGGTCGTCGCCCGGGCTGGCTGACACGGTAATTCACTTCTCCCACCTTTTCAAGGACTTCGTATGGCCCGTGCCATTTGGCGAGGAACTTGCATTCCGCCGTGGGTACCAGGACCAAAACTCGGTCGCCTGGGTTGAACACCCGGGGTTGGGCACCCCTATTATAGACGCGGGCTTGGGCAGCCTGAGCGGTTGCCATGTGTTCTCTTACCATGGGCCACAGCGCTGTCATCCTCTCCTGGACCTCTTCCACATGTTCCACCAGCGTGCGATGGGGAGAGGGCTGTTGCTCCCAGGCCTCTTTGGCCAGGTCCAGGAGTCCACGGGGTTGTCGGCCGTATAGCAGCTCGAAGGGGGAGAATCCGGTGGAAGCCTGGGGCACCTCCCGGATGGAGAACATCAGGTAGGGCAGTAGCTGGTCCCAGTTCCGTCCGTCCGCATCTATCACTTTTCTTAACATTTGTTTTAGTGTTTGGTTGAAACGTTCAACTAACCCATCTGTCTGGGGGTGATATACAGAGGTTCTCAGCTGTGTGATTTTCAACAGTTTGCACAAGTCTTTCATAATGCGAGACATAAATGGGGTACCTTGGTCTGTGAGGATTTCTTCGGGGAGGCCTACCCGTGAGAACATCATCATCAGCTCTCTGGCGATGCCCTTGGAGGCTATGGTGCGCAGGGGGATGGCTTCAGGGTATCTGGTGGCGTAGTCGAGGATCACTAGGATGTACTGGTGTCCTCGGGTGCTCTTCGGCAGTGGCCCGACCAGATCCATACCAATCCGGCTGAACGGCACTGATATGATGGGGAGAGGAATTAACGGGTTTCGGTGGTGGGGTTTTGGCGCCACCCGCTGGCATTCGGGGCAACTTCGACAGAAGTCCTCCACGGCCTTTTTTACTCCGGGCCAGTAGAATCTCGCCCGGATGCGCTCCATGGTCTTCTCCACGCCTAGATGAGCTCCTAGCTGGTGCGAGTGGGCTAGGCGTAACACCACGGGGATAAAAGGACGGGGCACCAACAGCAACTCATACGTCACACCAGCTCTCTGAATCACTTGATATAGCAGCGCCTTTTTTATAGCAAAGTGTGGGAAAATCCTTTGTCTTACCCCCTCGATGAGCTGGCCGTCGACTACGGACACCTGCTGGAGAGCGCTGGTGAGGTTGACGTCCTCCAGCTGCGCTGACCCGAACCTTCCTCTTAGCGGCTCTGCCAGGGGGGGCACATCAGCGGCGGGGTTGACCGGGAACATGTCTCCTAAGTCGACTTCCTCTTCGCCTGGTGGGGCGTCTCCCTCCTCGTCGGGTGGGGTCCCCTCCTCGCCCCTCACCGTCACATACCCAGCTTCCTCTTCAGCCACTGCCTCCGCAGCGCTGGACTCTCCCTCGGAGAGTGGGTCAGTGGATGCTAATGGGTCCACTTCCTGGTACCCACAGAGGCGGGGCGGCGAGTGATGCTGCCTGGGAGGTGCTGGCGAGGGGGGTCCTCGAGGCGCTCGCCTGCTCCCTGTAGCTAGACGCATCCACAGAGAATGGAAGAGGGGGAGGTCACGACCTAGGAGTACCGGCACTGGCAGGTCGGGGACGACCCCAGCGGGACTGGAGTAGGTCCCCTTCGTTGTCTTGAGGTGGAGCATCGTTGTGGGGTACTGGCGGGTCTCGCCATGTATGCAGGTGACCCCAAGGCTGCCCTCCAGATAGGGTCGCTGGGCGAACTCCGGCCGGACCAGTGTAACCATGCTCCCTGAATCCAGCAAGGCTGTGGTGTCTCGCCCATTGGCCTTCACAGGGGTAGAGACGGCCGAACAGCTGTCTTCCGCCCAGCAGGTGGTCAGTAATCCACAGGGTCTGCCGGAGGGGTGTTCGCTGGTCGCCGTGGCCATGTGTACATCTTCTCTATGGGGGCAACTCCAGGCAATGTGACCCGTCTCACCACACTCGTAGCACTTTCGGTTGTCTGGTGTCATGAGGGGGCGTCTCCAGGGGGCCTCCATGGCTGGCCTTGATGGGGGCCCTTCGACTGGCAGATGTTTTTTTAGGCGGACCTCGGTAGCTGGTGGTCGGGTGGGGTTTTCTTTGCTGGTGGGCCGCCCACTACGTAGCACACCCTGGGCCGCCTGATAGCCTTCCATGATGTTCACCAGTTCATCTGCTGTTTGGGGGTTTTGCTGGCATGCTAATTTTTTTGCTTCAAAGGGGAGTGCCCTCATGTAACGGTCCAGGATCACTCTCTCTAGGGGAGTGAGTGTTTTGGGCTCAGCCACCAGCCAAGCATTGGTAATCCTCACCAACTCGTGCATTTGTGCTCTAGGGGGGGCTGCAGGATCAAATGTCCATTCATGAAAATGCTGGGCGCGAGTGATCAAAGTAAACCCATACCGTTTCATAATCTCCGCCTTTAGCGCTGTGTATGGTATACGGGGATCAACCGCCAGATCCTGGTAGGTGGTTTGGGCTACACCGGACAGGAATGGAGCCAGTAGCCCTACCCACTGATCTTCTGGCCATTCTTCTCTCTCAGCTGTCCTCTCGAAAGTCAGCAGGAATGCCTCGATGTCGTCAGTGGGTGTTTGCTTGGTGAGGAAACGTGCAGGGTTTGCACGGCGCATCTTTTCCTCCGTTGGTTTTTCCCCGTGGGCAGTGCGTCGCTCTTTTAACTCCGCACGCAGTAATTCCGTTGTTTGTATTTGCAGCGACATAGCTTGCTCATGTCTTGTCTGCTGCTGGTGATTGCTCTCGATGAGCTGAGCAATCAACACTGATAACGGAAACGATTCCATTGCTTCGTTGGGTTTTGATTTATTGATTTCAATCAGAATGCGAGTGCCCGCATTCTCCACCATATGTGAAGCACTCGAGTTGGAATGAGTGAACACAAGATTGAAATCAATGAAACCAATAACCACAACCACATAAATTGAGTCAAACTGTTTATCGACTGTATTTTGGGGAAGAGAGGTAGGGGTTAAGGTGCACCGAATAATCCAATCCGCAGTCCAGGAGCGTCGTCGTGGTAGGAAAGTAGGGTTCGGTACACAGATACGGGTCCTCACGGATAGCAGGATTCGGCAGGTAGGCGGGACGTCGTACAGGCAGGGATCAGGCACGGGGGAGGTAGTCAGACAGGCGGGGGATTCGGCACACAGCAGGGTAGTCAGACGATCCGGGATATCAGCACACAGCAGGGTCCTCCTTTCAAAGATAGTCATACACAGCTTGTTAATAATACTCTTTCTCTCTCTCTCACCAAACTCCACCATTGATTTCCCCTAAGGTACTCTGCCGCTTGTGAGTGAGGTGCCTCTTCTTATGGCATTCCCACTTAGCTCCTTGATGGCTGTCAGGTGCCGCTTGATGAGCAGGAAGCCCATATAAGGACTTCCTGTACTTGTGCTGTTTCCTTTCACCTGTCTCCACTCTGGCCGTATTAAAACCAGGGGAAAAAGGCATGTATCGATGGTTTCTTACCACCCCTCTCATCTCTCTGATGGGGCGGCCGCCACAATATATATATATATATCTGCTAACTACAATGTTAGCTTTCAGCACAACCTGCAATTGCCTGAGACATATTTAATTTGAAAGAGATCGTATTGCAAAAGTGTGCACAGGGTGTGCATTAGATTAAGTAGTACATTAAAGTAGATCCCTATCTTTTGAGTTTAAGTCTAAAAGTTGCATGTTATTCTCTGATGAACACAACCGGACACTGCACCATTTTAAGCAGGGCATTGTAGGAGCCTCTAGCACCCCCTATTGGTCATTAGTTACAATAGATATATGTACAGTAGATGTACAGTAGAGTAGATGTACAGAAGATGAACAGTAGAGTAGAAGTACAGGATATGTACAGTAGGGTAGATGGACAGGAGATGTACAGTAGAGTAGATGTACAGGAGATGTACAGTAGAGTAGATGTACAGGAGATGTAGAGTAGATGTACAGGAGATGTACAGTAGAGTAGATGTACAGTAGATGTACAGTAGAGTGGATGTACAGGACATTTACAGTAGAGTAGATGTACAGGAGATGTACAGTAGAGTAGATGTACAGTAGAGTAGCTGTACAGAAGATGTACAGTAGAGTAGATGTACAGGAGATGTACAGTAGAGTAGATGTACAGGAGATGTACAGTAGAGTAGCTGTACAGAAGATGTACAGTAGAGTAGATGTACAGGAGATGTAGAGTAGAGTAGATGTACAGTAGATGTACAGTAGAGTAGATGTACAGGAGATGTACAGTAGAGTAGATGTACAGGAGATGTACAGTAGAGTAGATGTACAGGAGATGTACAGTAGAGTAGCTGTACAGAATATGTACAGTAGAGTAGATGTACAGGAGATGTAGAGTAGAGTAGATGTACAGTAGATGTACAGTAGAGTAGATGTACAGGAGATGTACAGTAGAATGGATGTACAGGAGATGTACAGTAGAGTAGATGTACAGGAGATGTACAGTAGAGTGGATGTACAGTAGAGTGGATGTACAGGAGATGTACAGTAGAGTAGATGTACAGGAGATGTACAGTAGAGTAGATGTACAGAAGATGTACAGTAGAGTAGATGTACAAGAGATGTACAGTAGAGTAGATGTACAGTAGATGTACAGTAGAGTGGATGTACAGGAAATTTACAGTAGAGTAGATGTACAGGAGATGTACAGTAGAGTAGATGTACAGTAGATGTACAGTAGAGTGGATGTACAGGAAATTTACAGTAGAGTAGATGTACAGAAGATGTACAGTAGAGTAGATGTACAGTAGAGTAGATGTACAGTAGATGTACAGTAGAGTGGATGTACAGGAAATTTACAGTAGAGTAGATGTACAGGAGATGTACAGTAGAGTAGCCTGAAAATGAACACAATCTGATACAAAGCCACGTTACTTGGGGTGCGTTTCTCAATAACGATCGATCCGGTTACCTGGGGTGCGTTTCCCAATAACGATCGATCCGGTTACCTGGGGTGCGTTTCCCAATAACAATTGATCAGGTTACCTGGGGTGCGTTTCTCAATAACGATCGATCCGGTTATCTGGGGTGCGTTTCCCAATAACAATTGATCAGGTTACCTGGGGTGCGTTTCTCAATAACGATCGATCAGGTTACCTGGGGTGCGTTTCCCAATAACAATTGATCAGGTTACCTGGGGTGCGTTTCTCAATAACGATCGATCAGGTTACCTGGGGTGCGTTTCCCAATAACAATTGATCAGGTTACCTGGGGTGCGTTTCTCAATAACGATCGATCAGGTTACCTGGGATGCGTTTCTCAATAACGATCGATCAGGTTGCCTGAGGTGCGTTTCCCAATAACGATCAATCCGGTTACCTGGGGTTGCGTTTCCCAATAACAATCGATCATAGAGTTAAGTGTTAAGTGATTTATATGAGTGATTCTATGAAGGGTTTTTAATTTGTAACACACATTTCCCGAAGGAGTTCTTAAAGCGAGAATCTGGACTCACCACTTAACGTTGCAGTCCGTGGTGCTGTTGAGAAGGTTAAAGGAAGTAATGTGTAATTTCATGGAGGCAGACTCTCTCCAAAGTAAAAATAAATATATTTTTTCAACGCCTATACACTTTTTGAATAAGCGTGGCATTAGTAATTAGGCCTCCATTCTTTGCAGGAAATTTTCTGTTAAAAACAAATAGTATGGAGGATGTACAGGAAATGGTGGTCTGTTGCATGATATTATAAACCTTGTTTTTGATGTTTCTGAATTTGATGTGTAGACTGACTGCATGAAGTAAGTAGAAAATGTTTCACAAACATGCACGATAGGGCAGTTGTTTTTGTTTGAAGTTTTAGCCTTTATGGAATATAAACACACCGATATTTCGGTTTTTCTCTCGTAATACATTTACAAAACCACTTTACTTTTCAAAGCATTCTCATCTTTGCTCAACACTGAGGTTTCGGGTGAGAAAAAGGAAGTGGGCGTTACATTATGTTGTATTTTATGAAAAAGAAAAGCCGTGGAAATTAATATTGGATGTGTTTGAATTAACTATTTGATATATTACTGTAATATTATTAATAACTTTCTGTTTCTTTTTGGTTACTCTGTGAGATTATGCTTTTTGTCAACTTGTGTCAAATAAATGAATAAATATAATTTTGAAAGTTTCCTTATTTGTAATTTGATTGATTTTGGCTCATTTAATGATTATTATTCGGATGAAGGATTTATGGAGCCTGTCTTACTATTTTCTCATCAGGGATCATTTAGATTAATAAATTAACAAAAATATATGAACTAAACCTATGAAATTAAACTAATTAACAATTTAATCAAACTAAATGTACAGTTATTGTGACTCTCTATGTCATGCTTATCACATGCATTGCCTTGAGGGCATTCTCCAGATTAGGATACAAAATGTAAGCGGTTTTGAAGGACAATCTTCTAATCTTTTAGACTTTGGCTACAACTATAACTGGGCTTTTGAATATAACCATTGTGGTATCATCAGAAGTAAAACTAGTGCTTTGAGTCTTTGTCTTGACTAATTACTATTACTTTTAAAACTTGTACAATTATTTAAACACTTTTTTAAAAAGATTATGTAATATTATGTATCTCTGATACATACATCAATTATAATAATAAACAGAAGATTTTGTAAAATACTGTTGTATCGTTTTTATTTTATTTTTGTATTTGTAATATTTTCCAGAGGCTGTAACTGTTGATAGTCTTACACAGTAAGTTTCCCTTTTTTGGTTAGCTGGTCTGAGCCGTTAGGTGGCCTAATGTGTGTGTGTGTGTGTGTGTGTGTGCCTGCTGTGTTATGTGTGTGTGTGTGCCTGCTGTGTTATGTGTGTGTGTGTGTGTGTGTGCATTATGGTCAGAATAATTATCAAAACACAATTTTATCAATACAACTTAATACTACAATACACATACTTGAGAACAGGTGCATATATGAGGATCTTGGCCGAATGCATCTTTCTGATCTTGTATTCAAAGGCTCTGAACGTGTAGAGTGACTTCATCTGTGTATCACAGGGCACTCTGTGACATGAGGGGATATATGAGAGGGTTTCACTTTAAATCACTAGTAGAGTTTACAAAAAAAGATACAACTGTTAACTACAACGTTAGCTTTCAGCAAAATCTGCAATAGTCGAACAAATCTAGTAAAAGTGCGTGTGTGAGTGCGTAGAATTAAAATATAGACTTATATATGTATCCACAATTTGACATGATGTTGTTAAAATGTGCACAGTTTTGTGATGAAAATTAAATTTATTGTATTACTCGTCTAATAGCCTAATTGGGGAAAACGTGATTAGAAGAATGTAATTCTATAAGCCTCAATGATGTCAGGAACATCTTCAGAGATATGTAAAACCCATGTCCAGTGCTTCCTTTACCATTATTATCACTTTCATTTATTCTATATGTTTAATGTTTATTTAAGGTTTATTTTTTGCACAAAGGTAAAATATATTTAAAACTAAGGTATCTGAGTGAATTAATTTATAGTGTGTGCATGCAGGAGGTCGATGGTGAAATGGAATTTGAAAAGACGTGATTGCAAACACATGCGCAGGGGGGTCTACCTTTTTTCAAATTGAGCCTCTGCCCCTCCCAAAGTCTGTGCATAGCCCTGTTTACAGTAGATGTACAGTAGACCCCTATCTTTTGAGTTGAAGCCTAACACTTGTCATACTTGTATGTTATTCTCTGAAGAACACGACCAATACTGTAAGCTAGGCATTGTAGGAGCCTGTAGCGGCCCTGATTGGTCATTAGTTACAATATATGTACAGTAGATGCACAGTAGACCCCTATATTTTGAGTTGAAGTCTAAAACTTGTCATACTTGCATGTTATTCTCAGAAGAACACTACCAATACTGTAAGCTAGGCATTGTAGGAGCCTGTAGCGGCCCTGATTGGTCATTAGTTACAATAGATGTACAGTAGATGCACAGTAGACCCCAATATTTTGAGTTGAAGTCTAAAACTTGTCATACTTGCATGTTATTTTCAGAAGAACACGACCAATACTGTAAGCTAGGCATTGTAGGTGTAAGGATCTGTGTTCTACTGGTTATTTGTATCTTTATTTTGTATGTATTGTTTATTCTTAGTTTTCACCTGACTTGTTTATTTTCCGGTTTTGCCTAGTTGTCCCGTGTCTACTTGTTTACACCTGATCTGTCACTCCCCGTTTACGTCTCTGTACCATTCGGGTGATCTCATTGGTGTTCGGGTTCCCTCTTGCTTCACACCTATCTCTGTGCACTTAGATTTACTAATTACCACTAACATACTAATGATAGATAAGATCTACTAACTCCATTAACAAACTAATTTGTATATACTTACTAATCATACTAACGGCAGGGGTGTGTATAGTTACTAATCTCACTAACATATTAGAGCGCACATTTTCATGCTGTTCTGTCCTTGCTAATCATTCTCAGCTGCATCTGATCTCTTCTTCCTGTCATCTTACTCTATGCACGATTTCCTGAAACTCCAGGTCATCTGTCATTGTGTATGTTTGGAATCCAGTCCGCGTTTTCCCTAGTTGTCTCTGTGGTTGTTTAATTGTTTCCCAGATGTATTTCATTGTCTCTCGTTTGGAACCCCGCCCCTCACACACCTGATTCCTCTTGTGTCATTAGTTACTTGTGCATTTAAGCCCTTTGTTACTCCCAGTCTGTGTCGGATTGCTGTGATTACCTTTTCCAGTGCCTACTATTTTCGAAAGCCTGAGATCTGTAGAATTATTCCGCGACACCTGTTTGAACTACTATTCTTTTGCCTTGCCCTTATCTGTCCAGTCTGCCTGTTCGTTTTTGACCTCGTTTGTATATCGACCATTCTCCTGCCTGATCCCTTTGTACTGCCTGAACTCTGATTCCCTGGTTTTCGACTCTCTGGATTGTCCCTCATTGCCCTATCGCCTATCGTTTGTTTTGTACCTACCTACCTCTGATCTCCTGGCTTGACCCCTGAACGGAATAAAGAACTCCTTTTGCCTAATCCTGTGGTCTGCGTCTGGGTCCTTACTCCTCCCGCTACGGATAACGTAACAGTACAATCCGACCATTCTTGGACCCAGCGGACCCAAGCCACCTGCACGCCGCGCTCCTGCGGCAAGGAGCCATGAGTGGCCAACAACAGGCGGTCATCGAGACCGTGACCCAAGATCTGCGGTTTCTGATGGCCTGGGAGATCGATCCCTTCGGCCCGGATCCCTATGAAAACTACCTCATGGGGATCTGGGGGCAGAATCCGGAGTTTGCCCGCCGTCATGCCGACCACCACCCATCACTCCAGACTCCTCCACCCAGCTCCCACTCCGTTAGGCTCGGAGTGGTCTCCCTCCATCCTGATAACTCTGAGCCTAGCCACAACCTGGAAGCAGCTAAATTTAAGGGTACCCGTCTTGCCCTTTGCCCGAGGGGCTATGGACCCGGGAGGAAACGATGGAGTCCTGGTTCCCGGCTCCGTCGACGGGCTCAACCGCCCGTTGACGGGGGATCCATCGCCTTTCCGTCCCAGCCCAAGCCCCCTGTTCCGTCCCGTCCCAGCTCCCCTGTTCCGTCCCGTCCCAGCTCCCCTGTTCCGTCCCGTCCCAGCTCCCCTGTTCCGTCCCGTCCCAGCTCCCCGGTTCCGCCCTGTCTCCCCTGTTCCGTCCCGTCCCAGCTCCCCTGTTCCGTCCCGTCCCAGCTCCCCTGTTCCGTCCCGTCCCAGCTCCGCTGTCCCGTCCCGTCCCAGCTCCCCTGTCCCGTCCCGTCCCAGCTCCCCTGTCCCGTCCCGTCCCAGCTCCGCTGTCCCGTCCCGTCCCAGCTCCCCTGTCCCGTCCCGTCCCAGCTCCGCTGTCCCGTCCCGTCCCAGCTCCCCTGTCCCGTCCCGTCCCAGCTCCCCTGTCCCGTCCCGTCCCAGCTCCGCTGTCCCGTCCGGTCCCAGCTCCGCTGTTCCGTCCCGTCCCAGTTCACCTGTCCCTTCCCGTCCCAGTTCTCCTGTCCCTTCCCGTCCCAGTTCCCCTGTCCCTTCCCGTCCCAGTTCTCCTGTCCCTTCCCGTCCCAGTTCCCCTGTCCCGTCCCGTCCCATGCCCCCTGTCCCGTCCCGGTCTGTACCTCCGGGCCCTTCCGGTCCCGGGCCTCCTGGCCCGTCCTGTTCCACGCCACCAGTCCCGTCCCGTTCCCTGCCTCATCTCAAATTGCGGGACCAGCTAGCCTCCTGTCCTGAGCGGCCGAGCCCGCTAGCCTCCTGTCCTGAGCGGCCGAGCCCGCTAGCCTCCTGTCCTGAGCGGCCGAGCCCGCTAGCCTCCTGTCCTGAGCGGCCGAGCCCGCTAGCCTCCTGTCCTGAGCGGCCGAGCCCGCTAGCCTCCTGTCCTGAGCGGCCGAGCCCGCTAGCCTCCTGTCCTGAGCGGCCGAGCCCGATAGCCTCCTGTCCTGAGCGGCCGAGCCCGCTAGCCTCCTGTCCTGAGCGGCCGAGCCCGCTGACCTCCAGTCCAGAGCGGCCAAGCCCGCTGACCTCCAGTCCGGAGCGGCCGAGCCCGCTACCTCCTGCCCTGAGCGATGCAGCCGTCGCCGCCGGCCCCCTGAGCGATGCAGCCGTCGCCGCCGGTCCCCTGAGCGATGCAGCCGTCGCCGCCGGGCCCCTAAGCGATGCAGCCGTCGCCGCCGGGCTCCTGAGCGATGCAGCCGTCGCCGCCGGTCCCCTGAGCGATGCAGCCGTCGCCGCCGGCCCCCTGAGCGATGCAGCCGTCGCCGCCGGCCCCCTGAGCGATGCAGCCATCGCCGCCGGCCCCCTGAGCGATGCAGCCGTCGCCGCCGGCCCCCTGAGCGATGCAGCCGTCGCCGCCGGCCCCCTGAGCGATGCAGCCGTCGCCGCCGGCCCCCTGAGCGATGCAGCCGTCGCCGCCGGCCCCCTGAGCGATGCAGCCGTCGCCGCCGGCCCCCTGAGCGATGCAGCCGTCGCCGCCGGCCCCCTGAGCGATGCAGCCGTCGCCGCCGACCCCCTGAGCGATGCAGCCGTCGCCGCCGGGCACCTGAGCGATGCAGCCGTCGCCGCCGGCCCCCTGAGCGATGCAGCCGTCGCCGCCGGCCTCCTTAGCCGGTCTCCTGAGCGATGTAGCCATCGCAGTCTGTCCTGTCTGCGCCACAGTCCTCCTGAGCAGTCCTGTCTGCACCGTCATCCTCCTGAGCGGTCCTGTCTGCGCCACCACCCTCCTGAGCGGTCCTGTCTGCACCGTCGTCCTCCTGAGTGGTCCTGTCTGCACCACCGTCCTCCTGAACGGTCCTGTCTTCACCGTCATCCTCCTGAGCGGTCCTGTCTGCACCACCGCCCTCCTGAACGGTCCTGTCTGCACCGTCATCCTCCTGAGCGGTCCTGTCTGCGCCACAGACCTCCTGAGCGGTCCTGTCTGCGCTGTCGTCCTCCTGAGCGGTCCTGTCTGTGCCACCGTCCTCCTGAGTGGTCCTGTCTGCACCGTCGTCCTCCTGAGCGGTCCTGTCTGCACCACCGTCCTCCTGAACGGTCCTGTCTGCACCGTCATCCTCCTGAGCGGTCCTGTCTGCACCACCGCCCTCCTGAACGGTCCTGTCTGCACCGTCATCCTCCTGAGCGGTCCTGTCTGCGCCACAGACCTCCTGAGCGGTCCTGTCTGCGCTGTCGTCCTCCTGAGCGGTCCTGTCTGCACCACCGTCCTCCTGAGCGGTCCTGTCTGCACCGTCGTCCTCCTGAGCGGTACTGTCTGCGCCATCGTCCGCCTGAACGGCCCTGTCTGCGCCGCCGCCCTTGTTTCCCTCCTCCGGACCCCCTCCACCCACCCTGCTCTGTATTTCGGACATTACAAACTTTGAACATTACTTCACTACCTGCTGTCCCATTATCCCTCCTCCGGTCCCCCTCCACCCACCCTGCTCAGCACTCAGACATTTCTCCCCGAGCCCTTTTCACCCTCCTGAAACTAAGTACCTGCTACTCCATTACCCCTCCTCCGGTCCCCCACCACCCACCCTGCTTAGTGTTTGTTACTGCTGGGGACGTCTGGAAGCCGTCCCTTGGGGGGGGGGTACTGTAAGGATCTGTGTTCTACTGGTTATTTGTATCTTTATTTTGTATGTATTGTTTATTCTTAGTTTTCACCTGACTTGTTTATTTTCCGGTTTTGCCTAGTTGTCCCGTGTCTACTTGTTTACACCTGATCTGTCACTCCCCGTTTACGTCTCTGTACCATTCGGGTGATCTCATTGGTGTTCGGGTTCCCTCTTGCTTCACACCTATCTCTGTGCACTTAGATTTACTAATTACCACTAACATACTAATGATAGATAAGATCTACTAACTCCATTAACAAACTAATTTGTATATACTTACTAATCATACTAACGGCAGGGGTGTGTATAGTTACTAATCTCACTAACATATTAGAGCGCACATTTTCATGCTGTTCTGTCCTTGCTAATCATTCTCAGCTGCATCTGATCTCTTCTTCCTGTCATCTTACTCTATGCACGATTTCCTGAAACTCCAGGTCATCTGTCATTGTGTATGTTTGGAATCCAGTCCGCGTTTTCCCTAGTTGTCTCTGTGGTTGTTTAATTGTTTCCCAGATGTATTTAATTGTCTCTCGTTTGGAACCCCGCCCCTCACACACCTGATTCCTCTTGTGTCATTAGTTACTTGTGCATTTAAGCCCTTTGTTACTCCCAGTCTGTGTCGGATTGCTGTGATTACCTTTTCCAGTGCCTACTATTTTCGAAAGCCTGAGATCTGTAGAATTATTCCGCGACACCTGTTTGAACTACTATTCTTTTGCCTTGCCCTTATCTGTCCAGTCTGCCTGTTCGTTTTTGACCTCGTTTGTATATCGACCATTCTCCTGCCTGATCCCTTTGTACTGCCTGAACTCTGATTCCCTGGTTTTCGACTCTCTGGATTGTCCCTCATTGCCCTATCGCCTATCGTTTGTTTTGTACCTACCTACCTCTGATCTCCTGGCTTGACCCCTGAACGGAATAAAGAACTCCTTTTGCCTAATCCTGTGGTCTGCGTCTGGGTCCTTACCCCTCCCGCTACGGAGAACGTAACAGTAGGAGCCTGTAGCGGCCCTGATTGGTCATTAGTTACAATAGATGTACAGTAGATGCACAGTAGACCCCTATATTTTGAGTTGAAGTCTAAAACTTGTCATACTTGCATGTTATTCTCAGAAGAACACTACCAATACTGTAAGCTAGGCATTGTAGGAGCCTGTAGTGGCCCTGATTGGTCATTCGTTACAATAGATGTACAATAGATGTACAGTAGATGTACAGTAGACTGCTATGTTTACACTGGAAGCCTGAAAATATATAGGGCCTATAAAAGTACATTTCTAAATGCTGAAAAAAAATCTGATATGAAGCCATGTTACTTGGGGTGTGTTTCCCGATAACGATCGAGCATTGTACGAGGCTCTTTAATTTATAAAATGTGTTTCCCTTAACAGTTCTTAAAGAGAGAATGTGCACTGGCCGTAGCGCTGCTCATACGATTAAAGTAATTCATGTGAAATTTCAAGGAGGCAGACATTCTCTCACAAAAAAAAAAAGAGTATTTTTTTCAGCACCTAAATACTTCACTTCCTAATTTTCTAGGATGTCTGAAATATTTTTGCAGAAGAAAATCACCAATTTGAAGGTGAAGTCGCTATAAATACAAAAGGTCCTTTTGGGTCTTATCGACACGGACATAAAAATAAGATTCAGTGTTAAGTGTCACTTTGCAGTGTTTCCATAGTGACTGTGGATGTCATAATTGTGAAAAGTATTATTTGAGTGTTATGAAGTCAAAGTAGTTTGATCGTCAGAGAAATATTTGTAAAACAAACTCTGTATTTGAGCATGTTCATATTACTGTATTATGACACAGAAAAACAAGTTGAACTTCAGTTGTTGTTTCACACATTTTATATGAGTGTTCACCAAAAATATTCACAGCAGCACATCCCGAGCATGTTTCACAAAAGTTCCTCTTTTGCGTGAGTTTGTACTTGCGCTCTGCAGGCTGAGGGTCAGTGTGTAGTGGAGAGAGGCTGGATATTCTTCTGTTCTACAGTAAGTATATTTCCGTTTATGTCATACTTGGCTCTGTCAAACTACAGATTATCTTCATGCTGCCACATTTATTGAAATTTAATTTAAAAGAATTGTTCAGAAGTTGATTTATCCTCTAAATCAGGGGTCACCAACCTTTTTGAAACTGAGAGCTACTTCAAGGGTACTGAGTTGTACGGAGGGCTACTTGTTTGATACAAACTTCCTGAATAACATAAAGTTGCACAGATCACCTTTTAATAATAATAATAATAATAATAATATATGTGAAAAGACTTAGATATTATTACTTCCTTTTATTGCCCTGTTTAATACTTTATTAGACAACATCGCCCTCTTCTGGTGAAACTAAAGTTTTACGGAAAATTTTTATTTAGACAGATCTCCATGGTGATTAGTGCTATTTTTAGAACATGCCTCGCGGGCGACTCACGTGGTCCCTGCGGGCTACCAGGTGCCCGCGGGCACCATGTTGGCTACCTCTGCTCTAAATAATTGAAGCATATTAACATAATTATTTTTCCAGGATACATTGTGGTTGTCAGTGATTTTCTAAATTAAAGTTTGAGTATAAACACACAATAGAAATTGCAGCTCAAACGGGCAATATAACGTCTATGTCAAAATATGCATTATAAGCACTGAAAGAAGACCACAGTATTAATAAACTGTTTGGAGTCTGAGTTTTGTCTGTTTGTATTTGTTATTTCTGTTCCTTGTTGTTTATTATTTTTCATTATTATTGTTAATGATTGTATTTGTGTATTATTCTGTACTCCTGTTTATTATTATTAGTGTAGTTACTTTCGTGTTTGTTTACGTTATTACATTTATACTCCATATTCCAGTTTATGTTCACGTATTTGAATTTACAGTCAAGCCGGAAAGTCTGCACACCCCTTTCACCTTCTCCACGTTTTATTACATTACAGACATATTCTACAATAGATTGAGTTCATTTTTTGTCTCAAGAGTCTACACAAAATAGCCCATAATGACAAAGTGAAAACAGGTTTTTAGACATCTAAAAACTCCTGTACTTGTACTCTACTGTACATCCTTGTGGAGATGGGAGAACCTTTCAGAAGATCAACCATCCAGGCAGCACTCCACCAATCAGGCCTTTATGGTAGAGTGGCCAGACGGAAGCCCCTCCTTAGTAAAAGGCACATCACAGCCCGCTTGGAGTTTGCCAAAAGGCACCTAGAGGACTCTCAAATCATGAGAATAAAGATTCTCTGGCCTGATGAAACCAAAATTTAACTTTTTGGCCTGAATACCAAGCGTAAAAAAAACTAGGCACCGCTCATCACCTGGCTAATACCATCCCTACAGTAAATGGTAAATGGATTGCACTTATATTGCGCCTTTATCCAAATCGCTTTACAATGGCCTCTCACTCACCCGTTCACACAAACATTCACACACCAATGGCGGTAGCCACCATGCAAGGCGCTAGCCTGCTCATTGGGAGCAATTTGGGGTTCAGTGTCTTGCACAAGGACACTTCGACTTGTGGACAGGAGGAGCCGGGGATCGAAACCGCCAACCCTGCGATCAGCGGATGACCCGCTCTACCTCCTGAGCCACAGCCGCCTCTACAGTGAAGAATGGCGGTGGCAGTATCATGATGTGGGGATGTTTTTCAGCAGCGGGAACGGGGTGACTAGTCCTGATAGAGGGAAAGATGAATGCAGCTAAGTACACCGAGATCCTTGAAGAAAACCTGCTCCAGAGCGCTCTGAACCTCAGACTGGGGCGAAGGCTTACCTTCCAACATGACAACGACCCGAAGCACACGGCCAAGAAAACAAAGGAGTGGCTTCGGAGAAAGTCTCTGCATGTCCTTGAGTGGCCCAGCCAGAGCCCAGACCTGAATCCAATTGAACATCTGTGGAAAGAGCTGAAAATGGTTGTGTACTGATGCTCCCCATCCAACTTGACGGAGCTTGCAAGTATATGCCAAGAGGAATGGGCAAAAATGTCCAGAAACAAGTGTGCCAAGCTAGTAGCTTCTTTCCCAAGATGCCTTGAAGCTGTAATCGCTGCCAAAGGTGCAGCAACCAAGTATTAGGCTAAGTGTGTGTAGATATGTAACCCCTAAATAACCTATTTTTGTCAGTAAAATAAAATTGCATATTTTCTAAAAACTGTTTTCACTTCGTCATTATTGGCTATTGTGTGTAGATCTTTGAGGCAAAAAATTAACTCAATCTATTGTAGTATAAGTCTGTAACGTAGTAAAACGTGGAGAAGGTGAAAGGGGTGTGCAGACTTTCCGGCTTGACTGTATGTCACTCCCCGGTCTTCATCTCACTTTTCGGGAGCCTTCGGGTGTTTTCGGTCCTCTCTGTATTTCCCCTGACTAAACTAGTTGTCCCACCTATTGTTTATATTACTAATTAACACTAACAACTACTAACAGCTTAGTTTAGGTTTTTTACTAACCCACTAATTACTAATGCTTCCTTGCTTTATCTGTCATTTGTTTCCTGCAATTCAATCTTTCAATTATCGACTTTACGCTTCCTCTTTACTAACTGATATCTTACTTCCGCTATCCACTGCCTCTCTTAATGTGTGCGCGTGTCTTTAACACTCCCGCTCATGTCTCGTCTATTCGTTTGCATGCTTAGTCCAGTCCGAGTCTTCTGTGTTCCCTCATTATTCTATCATTGTTCCCCTCATTTTATCATTGGGGCGGCAGTGTAGTACAGTGGTTAAGGAACTGGGTTTGTAACCGAAAGGTCGCAGGTTCGAATCCCACGTAGGACACTGCCGTTGTACCCCTGAGCAAGGTACTTCACCTGAATTGCTTCAGTATATATCCAGCTGTAAATGGATACTATGTATAAATGCAAAAATGCTGTGTAAGTCGCTCTGGATAAGAGCGTCTGCTAAAATGCCTATAATGTAATGTAAATTGTCTGCACCTGTGAGTCTTCCCTGTTACTCCTCCCACTCACACCTGATTTCCCTTGAGTTGAGTGTTCCCTACCTATATAGACCCTTCAGTTTCACTTGTTCTGGGTCAGAACGTTGATTGATATTCTCGGTGCCTACGCCTTACTAAGCCTGTCTTTATTTGAGGTTCCCAAGACGTCCTTCTGTTTGATTCTGAGTTTTGCCTGCCGATTTTGTTTTGTTTGCCTTTCTGATTTTCTGGTTTATTTGACCTTTGCTTTTGTTTTCTTTTGTATTACGTCTGCCTATTCCTTTGTTCCGTTGCCTATTTGATTGCCTTTTGGACTGTCTTTTGATTATTCTTTTGGATATTGATTTTTGTCTCGTCTGGAATCTGATTACGTGAATTTTTTACCTTGTACTGAAATAAGAAATGTTCTTTTGCTCAATCCTGGTCTGCGCTTGGGTCTCTGAGTCTGGGGTGTTACATAAACCATTTTCCCCATTTTAAGTCATTTTGCCATAATATAAGTTTCAAGGAATTTATGCTTTATTGCATTTAATTCTGCAATTAAATAACAAAACACTTTAATTAAAAAAATAAAAACATAGCAATATATGTACATGCAGTATAATTTGTTGGTAAATTCAATGGAATTTAAAGCTGTAAATGAAAACAATTAAACACTAATAGTAATTGCCACTGTAGGGTAGGGCCACAGTGTTGGTGCAGTACCAGGAAGTCACATGTGCAAACAGCTTCAGAATAAGAGACATACAGGAAGTGCACTCTTTTAGTTGTATGTGTTCTGATGCTTTAGCTAGAGGGGAGGAGCTAATGAAGTGGTTCACTCTGAATTACTGCTGTGCCTTCATGTTGACTGCACCTTTACATTATGAGCACATGGGTATATTCATATATTCTTGTGTACAGAAGGATGACAGTACTATCATCCAAGATACATGGTCTCTGAACATTACCCTATGATGAAACAATTTGACAAATAATATGCCTGCATTTATTACAATGTACTTTACAATGTATTGTATTTTATAGCAGTTTTCTTGGCTCTAAATGATTTATTATTTCAATGAAAGTATAATGTTCTCCAGAGGGTGTCAGTGCTGTTTTCTAACCTCAGTTCCTCTCCTCCTCAGAGACATGATTGAAGTGGAGAGGCTCATCCTCATTGGCTGCCTGCTGCAAGGTAGGTCCTGAAAGGGGCGGAGTCTAACTATATAATGTAGAGATGCACATTATTCTAATGGGATTTATGTTTTTCAATATTTAACAATACTTATTGGGAATTTTTCTTTTGCTTTTTTGTTTGGATTTTTATTTTTTATATGTACACTCTCGTGTAGGCAATTTAGGTAATTTATATTTTCTTTTATTGCAGCTTTAAGTGAGTAATGTTTTTGTTTAATTGATATGAATAAACATAACCATGCAGTAAGTGTTACAAGGTCTGTTAAGGTGCTGTTGTGTGTAATAAACTGATCCAAATCTCCATACAGCTGCTGTATTTACAGAGTTGTGTTGTGTGTGTTGTAGGAGCCCTGAGCAGAGACTGGGCAACACGGATACCTCAGAGTATCGAAGCTCTGGCTGGATCCTGTGTGCTGATTCTCTGCACATTTGAGATCCCATCTAATTATGACGAAGATCTGGTAGCTGAGGCTAAAGGAAAATGGTTGAAAAGTAGTACTAAGGGACCAGTAGTGTTTGATTCCAGTAAAACTGAGTCAACGTCTGAACAGAACATAATTAAAGGAACATTAATTGGAGACTTGCTGAAGAAGAACTGCACCACAATTCTGGACCACTTCCCTCTGAATTACAATGATGAATATTTCTTCAGATTGGAATGCCCAAGTCCTCTCAAGTTCACTTTTCCTAAAGGTGTCCAAATTACAGTTTTTCTCAATTGTTCAGATGCATTTCTGGTAACTGTGGTTACAGATTGCAAATGCATTGACACAGTGATCACTACCTCAAATTCATTTGCTTAACTTCTAATGATTTCTGATTGTCTTCACACATTAAACACAATGAAAACACCTTTTTGCAAACTATTTCACACAAATGCAATCAGTGAATACAAATTTCACCTGAGAGTCTTATGTTCACAGATATCTCAAACTTCTTTCCAATTGGGAGAAATCACTTGCATGTGTGTTGACTACTTAGTCAAGTGTGCAAATGCAAAAGGACAAAGCTTTTGATTGGGTGATCAGTTTGAAATCACACATAAAGGGAGACACCCAGGTAAGTTACACATATCAAAGAAAATGGAAGCAGAGATAGTAGAAGAACCAGCTGTTAGAGGTAGGGGTAGGGGTAGGGGTGTGCGAGGTGGGAGAGGTGCTCGGTGGCGTCAAAGAAGATCAAGATATGTCACAAATTAAATAAGGGCAACAATAGTGGATCATGTCATCAACCGAGGACTGTCATTGAGGGAAGCAGGCCAGAGGGTTCAACCCAATCTCTGCAGGTCCACAGTTGCATCAATTATACGGATCTTCCAGAGAGAGAACCGGTAAGTTCTACTGTAACAACACTGTAAATCAGTGCACCAATTACACTATACTGTACATCAATTGCTGTACATGCAGTAGTCTTGGATACTGTAATGAATATATATTTTATTATTGTATTGTAGGGTTGAGAGAAGGCCGTATGCTGGTGGCCGACAGCCGAAATTTACAGCTGATCAGGAGACTGCAATTGTAAACATGGTCTGTGAAAACAATGCCATACGCCTGAAAGACATCAGACAGAAAATAAATCAAGACAATGATGTCTTTCAAAACATTGCCAATGTCTGTCTGGCAACCATTGACAGAGTCCTGAAGAGGAATGAAGTCAGGATGAAGCAGGTGTACAAGGTTCCTTATGAACGGAACAGGGACCGGGTGAAAGAGCAGCGGTGCCAATATGTCCAGGTATGCACTGTGTTGTATGAAGTCATTTGGTATATTACTGTACTGGACTTCTGTAAGCAGTAGAATCAATCTCTTTCTGTATTCTACTTGCATGTACTGTAAGTATTATAGTACATACTCCGAAAACACATTGTAAACATATTGCGTTCATTCTTACTGTATATGCTATTGTGACTGTACAGTATATGGTTGTACTGTACTGTATTTCATGTAAATCTTCTTTTCCATTTCTAGAGGATGATGGAGCTGGATGCCGATGCCATCCAATATGAATTTGTCTATGTTGATGACCTCTCCAAAAGACGAAGACGAGGTAGAAATATAATTGGTCAGCGAGCAACAATTGATGTTCCAGGGCAACGAGGTGGGAACATTACAATGTGTGCTGCTATAGGCCGAAATGGGGTCCTCCACCGGCATGCAGTGGTTGGGGCCTATAACACCGCACGTCTCCTAGTATTCCTGGATGGGCTTGCAGAGCGGCTGATGGCGGGAGAACAGGTGGTGGAGGGGCAACAGTTGCCCAACTTCATGATTATATGGGACAATGTGCGGTTCCACCATAGTGCAGCTGTCCACGAGTGGTTCCAAGGCCATGCAAGGATGTCCATGGTGTATCTTCCACCTTACTCACCATTCCTCAATGCAATTGAAGAATTATTTTCAGCGTGGCGATGGAAAGTATATGACCATAATCCATATGTTCAGGCCACTCTCATTGAGGCCATGGACTTAGCCTGTTATGACCACCGCCGAGGCATGCCAAGGTTGGATACGACACACAAAGCTTTTTTATCCTAGGTGTCTGGCTAGGGAGAATATCAGATGTGACGTTGACGAGAATTTATGGCCTAATGCCAATGCCAGGCAAGATATTGTTGAATAAATATTGAACATCTATGGACACTATACAGCCTAAAACATGTAGTTCATTTTATTTTCAGTTTTTTTAATCATGATGGAATGATTGCAACTGTAAACTTACATTTGATGTACTGTTTTGAAAAAGAGGGCTGTTTTTCATTTTGTTGTTATTAGTGAAGATTATTTTGTTCTTGCATTTGCTTTTTAGACACCAGTAGGTGATTTTGTTGATGGTATGTAATGTTTTGAAAACACTATTAAATTTTGAACATGCATTTGCTGTTTTGCAAACTGAAACACAGTTTTGTTGTTTGTGTCAACTATTCTTAAAATGTGCACTATTGTTCCTAGAAATGCATCCGAACAATCGAGAAAAACTGTAATGTCACAGGTACTGCATTTACTGTTGTGCCTTTCATTGTGTGCCTTTGTGCTGATGTAGGGAACCTATGTTTTTAATATTAGGTGCAGGAGGTACAAATGCTGTCCTCTAAGAGAAATACAGATGGCATGAAAAAGAGTCAATAATGCAAAGAGGAATGACTTCTTAGTAGATTTCACATTTTAAATACTGATTTCACATTGTAAATAATGAGTTCACATTGTAAATACTGATTTCTCATTGTAAATACTGATTTCTCATTGTAAATACTGATTTCACATTTTAAATACTGATTTCACATTGTAAATACTGATATCACATTGTAAATACTGATTTCACATTTTAAATACCGATTTCACATTGTAAATACTGATATCACATTGTAAATACTTATTTCACATTGTAAATACTGATATCACATTGTAAATACTTATTTCACATTGTAATTACTGATATCACATTGTAAATACTGATTTCTCATTGTAAATACTGATTTCTCATTGTAAATACTGATTTCTCATTGTAAATACTGTATGTTAGTCAGACACTGTTGATGTGGTGATTAGTTTGTGCTCTGAGTGTTGTGTGAGTCTCCAATCCTGAGACCGACAGTAACCCGTCCTCACGTCTCCATGTCTCCTAGCCTCTCCACCCAAACCCAAGTTAACCCCAGAGAAGGTGGAGGTGATGGAGGGGACCTCTGTGAATTTGAGCTGCTCTGCTGCAGCCCCCTGTCCCAAACTCCGCCCAAATCTCACATGGACCCCCAGACTGAGTGACAGTGTGGATCAACTGCAAGAGAATGTGGATCAAACCAAATCTACATCTTCTGTTCTGACCTTCACTGCTTCCCACCTCCACCATGGGCAGAAGATCACCTGCAGGGCGCTCTACAAACTGCAACAAGGAGACATTCAGAAGACATCTAACAGCAGTCTGACTCTCCGAGTTCTGTGTAAGAGAGCTGGATTTGACAGTATGATTCTTATATTTTGTAAATCAAGGAATATTCAGTAGTAATAATAATAATAATAATAATAATAATAACAATATATTTTATTCCTTTAATGCCTTAAATAAAAAACAAGAAATTATCAATTACCTTATGTACTGTCTATCCTTTAAAGTAGACCACCATTACACCACATCAAATACTACAGCAGTCTTGACAAACTGAGAAAAAAAGTGATGTATTTTCACATCTCCTAGATTCTCCTAAGAACACCTCAGTGTCCGTCAGTCCCTCTGGTTCAGTGTTAGAGGGCAGCTCTGTGACTCTGACCTGCAGCAGTGATGCCAACCCACCAGTGCAGAACTACACCTGGTATAAAGTGAATGGGAGAGAGATGAACACTGTAGGAACTGGGCAGAATCTCACCTTCAATGTGACTGAGTCCAGTGGCAGTGAACAGTACTACTGTGAAGCATAGAATGAACATGGCAAGAAGATCTCAACAACTGTACAGCTGGTTACATCAAACGTATGTTCAGTGTTTGTATTTATTAGATAATTGCATTAATCATATTACTTATTACATACAATGGGGGAAATAAGTATTGGGCACGTCAACGATTTTATTATCAAACATATTTCCAATGTAGCTATTACATTTTTATCCAGAATATGTTTGACCTTAAATAGAATACATGAAATTGGAGGGGCAGAGTACTCTGTGATGAGCAGCTTAACAATGTGGGAATCAGTATTTAACATTTTCATAAAACACTTCTTCACTGTTGTATATTTGTAAGCCTCATGATGTCATTAAATGCATTATCACCGATTTCATTTCAGGATGCCAAAGCCCTTCAATGTTATATCTTATCATAGCAGCACTGATTTGTCTGTATGTGCTGACTGTTGCATTTGCTATCCACAAAATTAAAGAGTGAGTCCATCTTTTAAACTTTAACTTTTTTGAATTTAATGCTGATAAAAATATATCTTTATCATAATCATTTTTTAATTATGCATTTGTATTGTACTGTTCTTCTGTATCATGTGACCAGATACAGGAAGGCAATTATGCTGCCAGTCATTTTAAATGACTGAATTTAGAATTATCCCATAGAGTAAATGACTGAGGTCTACAGACATACTGTATAAGCAGAGGTAATAACACATTATCTCTCTCTTCTCTGGTTTTCATGTCTCCAGGTTGTCTAGAAGACTGAAGGTGAGTCTCACCATCCTTTCCTCCTCTTCCTCTTCTGAAACACTCTCACTGGCGCTCAGCCTGATTTCAGCTGTATTTTACATTTACACCATCTGTGTGACTTTTCCTTTAAAGGGAGGGAGGGACGGTGACACATACGCCAGTCTGCAGCTCTCCAACATAAGCCCTGAATATGATGTGCTGCAGGTGAATAAGTGGGATGCATCCGAGGAAAAACATACTGCAGGGGGCGCCACTAAGCTGATTAATATTCATGTTTCTGAAAATTAAATTTACTGTATGTCCAGTAAATGTACGGGTAGCTGGTATAACCTGCTGGGCATTACTGCAATTACTGCCTGTCGCACCTCCTCCGGTGCCCATGGTCAGCGGTTGACCTGATGAGGAAGCTGAGTCTTGCCTGTGGGATCTTGCACAAGTCTTATCAACTGATTTTCCGGTTGACAACCCTGTTCCAGGTTGTGCAGTTTCCTTGTCGGCCCTGTGACACAGCCTTGATCTTGTAGCGCTCTTTCTCCATTCTTGTCAACTCTGACACCGCCATCTTCTTTTTCTTTTTCCGGTTGGCCTTAGACTAAAAACGTGACGCTTCTCCGCACCCTAGTCCTGCCCTTCCTGCCTGGACCCTGCAGACGAGTTCTTGGTCTCTATTGTAAAAACAGGAAACTACAGAGCTGCATTTGTCTTTAATCACTCATATTCAAATGGAGGTGAAGACCTCCCACTCTCAGGTGAAAGGCTGAAATGCTCTGTGGAATCACTTTGGACTGGATTCAATCCACATTTGTCCTTAAAAGACCTAAACCCTAGAAAATCGGCAAGCCCTGACAATCTCCCCCCTAATCTTTTATGCCTGGCTGCAGGTATTATAGCAGAACCAGTGTCGCATGTTTTTAATATTTCTATACAAAACAATGTCATTCCTGATGTCTGAAAAACTGCCCATGTTCTCTCATTATTGAAAGGCGGTGATCCCACGGTGTTGAATAACTATAGACCCATTTCAAAGCTTTTTATTTTAACTAAGGTTCTTGAAAGGCTGGGGATTGATCAGATCAAAGAATACATGCATTTTAATAACATTTTATCTTCTCACCAGTCTGGTTTTAGGTAGCAGCACAGTACAGTAACTGCTGCCACAAAAGTGATAAATGATATTGTGGAAGCTTTGGATGCCAAGAACTACTGTGCTGCCCTTTTTATTAATTTGTCCAAGGCATTTTATACCATTGACCACGGCATTTTATGCCGGAGATTGTCAGCTATAGGCGTGTCCAACTAAGTTGTTCGGTGGTTCTCAAATTACCTCTCCAACCATAAGCAATATGTGCACTTCAGTGGTCTTTCCTCCAGCTTTCTTAATGTCACCAGAGGTGTGCCACAAGGTTCAGTTTTAGGACCCACCCTCTTCACTATTTATCTAAATGATGTGGGTCAAAATATACATGCATCTGTACATCTTTATGCCAATGACACTATTGTATATTGTTGTGCAAGCACTGTTGCCCTGGAACATCTACAGTCTGTATTTGACACTATTCAGTCACATCTGTTCCACCTCAGACTAATGTTAAATGCAGACAAAACTAAGGCCTGTCATGGTTTTTGGCAGCCCTGCTTTAGTTCTGCGGTCGGTTTCTCGTTTGAAGCTATTAGATCACTCCATCTGATTTTTTGCCTTCCGTTCCGGTTTTCTTTTCGCACTGAAATTATCTCTCGCACCTGTGTTTGGTTTCCTTTCGCTTTATATGGCTCAGTGTTTCCTTCTTCTGGCGCTTCTGCCTTGTCATTTGTTTTTTACTTGAAGCCGGTAATGGTGTAGGATTCGATAACTACTCTTGAATCTTTTCAAGATACGTGGGACTTGCCTTAGTTGCTTTCGAGCTCTTAGTTCATAGGATTATCCCGTTTGCACCTGGTTTCCTCGTTTTTGGTTTTTACTGTGCTCTCTGAGACAGTTCCTTTGCTCTGCGATGCTTCTTTTCCACTCTCTCTAGATTAGAGTGAGAAGTAACTATTTTCTTTCCAGTTTCCCTTTGTTTTCACTCGTGTTTCGAAATTATTCGCCCATTTCTCTAGGGTTGATTTACTTTGGCGTTGGCGGGGAGTTTTGTCCCATCTTTATGCAGAATTGGGTAAAAAGGCCTTCTCCTACTCTGCCCCCACAACCTGGAACATGCTACAGCAGGAAGTGAAACTCTCCAGCATGATTCCCCTAGGGGATTTGAAACTACTTTTACATAATCTGGAGAGAGTGTCTGTGGGGGTGTGCTCTTGTACATAGTATTTTAAATCTGACTACCACTTTGGTCCTTTTGCACTTATCACTTCGATGATTTGTGTTCTATTTTCTCTCTGTGTTGAATGTCCTGTCTATCTGTAACTTTGTGTTGTATTGCTGCTGTTGCCTTGAACAGGTCTCTCTTGAGAATGAGACCCTGTGTCTCAATAAGATTACCTCTCTAAATAAAAGTAAAATAAAATTTTAAAAATGTAATAAAATATAGGCACTGCCCTCTTCCTCCACAGACACAATTATTTGAATTTTCAAGGTGGAGCTCTGATGGTCAAGAGATGAAGGTTTAAATAACCATGAAAACATGTGTGTGTGTGTGTGTGTGTGTGTGTGTGTGTGTGTTTGTTTGTGTGTGTGTGTTTGTGCTCCATATGTTAGGTAAAAAACAAGCATCAGAAAGACACTGTGACTACACAAGAAGAGGATGATGATGTAAGATTCTAAATTTACGTGATCCACTCAAACACTGACAAATCAACCACGCTGCCAGCCGAATCAACCAACTTATCATAAATACAATGAAAGGTTAAAGTGTAAGCAGTGACTCTTTGCCCCTGATAGGCATAGTATTCAATTATAGAATAGCAGCTGGGAGTGAGTGATCAAGGCCTATTCCAACCAAGGAAATTAGATTAGCAATACAATAGACTGGTTCCTGGTTAGACCACGGGAAGTTGCACCATCAGACCCCCTACTGATGAACAGACTGATTGATCTAGGGGAGCCAGACAGTGGCTTCCTTCAATCAATCACATAATTTTTGAATATACATTTCTGTTTCCCGCCTGTAGAAAACAAAGCCCAAAAATGGTATTTAAAGTGATACATTTCAAGGAACAGGATTCAGATTAACTCCGCTGAATCCAGAGTGCATGGTTGTATCTCTGTCAACTGCTGTTACGAAGAATAAACTTTGTCATTTTCAACGAACATCGGAGACGTACTTCCTTTTTTCTTACATTGGCGAGCCAGCCAGGAGGTGATTTCAAGAATCCTAAAGAAAACCAGAAGAACTTTTGGAGACGAGACGACAGAAGAAACCCACTAAAACAACTTGGTAAGAGATTTGGTTCCTTGTGTTTATGCTGGTTTTAAGGTATAGCAAAATTCCCCCTGGTTAAAATGACCTAGACGGGATAAACTTTGTTGAAACGTTGTTTATTTGGTAACTGACAGTAGGAGTTGTAACCCAATTTTAATTGCGAAGTACTGGAATTAATTTTGGTAGGCCTAAAGTAACTGGTCTGTAGAATTAATGGTGCCCGAAGTACTGGGACATTGATTGCTTACAAGTGATTTCTAAAGTAATTGGAATTGTTTTTAGTTTTAATTCCGAAGCACTGGAATTTAAGTTGGATCCTAAAGTAACTGGATCATGCCCGACGAAGTGTGGCACAGTTATTGTAGGCCTAAAGTAACTGGTCGGTAGAATAAATGGTACCCGAAGTACTGGGACATTTAGTCTAAAAATAATTCCTAAAGTAACTGGAATAGTTGAGTTGGCTGTGTCCGAAGCACTGGAACAGCAACTGTCATTTATCTTATCCTAAAGTAACGGGATAATTGGGTGTTGTAAAAGTAATTCCTAAAGTAACTGGAATAGTTGAGTTGGCTGTGTCCGAAGCACTGGAACAACAACTGTGGTTTTATCCTAAATTAACTGGGTAATTTGGTGTTGTCCTGATAGCCTTACCATATATAATTTAGCAGATTGTTTGGTTGGATACCGTAACAAAGCTAGACTATTATATTTGGTTGTCGGTCGACTTAGAACCTAGATTGTAGCTATGGAGAGCTTTATGGTTCGTTACATTGCCAAGCACGGAAAATCGGTCATTCTAGAAGGCATTGAAAGTCAGGAGAAGCCGTATACATAATAATAATAATAATAATAAAACTTTATTTGTATAGCACATTTCATACAAGGATTGTAGCTCAAAGTGCTTTACATCAATAAAATAATGACAGTGTAAGGCAAGCAGCAAGTGCAGTTTATATAATGGGAAAGGTATAAAATAATAATCAACATCATATCAGATCCTAATGTTCTAATAGGTTACTTAGTTACCATAATCTCATTTCAAACAAACATTAACACATTAATCAAACATCATATCAGATCCTAGTGTTCTAATAGGTTACTTGAGTTACCATAATCTCGTTACAACAAAGGATGGAGTATAAATAGTGGCAGTTAAAAAATTTAAAGTTTAAAAATATAACATTTAAAATTAAACATTAGTGTGTTCAGTGCAGAGTAATATTAAAGTGCAAGTCAGAGTGCAGCAAAACTGGAACTAGTATTTAGGGATAATGATGAAGGCGGGTCAGTCAAATGCTTTGGTGAAAAGATATGTTTTAAGCTGCCTTTTAAATATCTCTAAGGTGTTAGCTTCCCTGATATTTGAGGGTAGTGCATTCCAGTTTTGGGGCATAGTTAACAAAGGCTGCATCACCAATCTTTTTATAACTGTTTCTGTTGATTTCTAATAGACCTGCATCAGATGATCGGAGTGTTCTAGCTGGTGTGTAATTTGTTAGGGAGTTTGCAATGTAGCTAGGTCCTTGTCCATTTAGAGCTTTGTATGTGATGAGGAGGACCTTAAAGTCAATTCTAAAGGTGACAGGTAGCCAATGTAGAGTAGCTAAGACTGGACTAATGTGTTCTCGCCTCTTGGTTTTGGTTAGTAATCTAGCTGCAGAGTTTTGAATAAGTTGGAGTCTTTCAGTGGTTTTCTTGGGGAGACCAGTGAAAAGTGCATTGCAGTAGTCCAGTCGGCTAGATATGAACGTATGAATTAGCTTCTCAGCATCATTTTGAGTTATGAATGGTCGTACCTTCGCTATGTTTCTGAGGTGGAAGAAAGCTGTTTTGGTCACTTTATTTATGTGGGAGTTGAAGTTCAAGTCTGAGTCAAGGATGACACCAAGACTAGTTACCTCAGGTTTAATCCAGGAAGTTAAGCTTCCTAGGTTTTTAGTTAGTATCTCTCTCTTTGATTTGGGACCAACTAGAAGAACTTCAGTTTTGTCTTCATTTAATTTGAGGAAATTTGCATTCATCCATTTATTTATTGCCAACAAGCAGTTGGTAATGGATTTAATTGCTGTTGTATCATTTGGTTCAGCGGATATGTACAATTGTGTATCATCCGCATAGCTATGGAAATCTACATTATATTCTCTAATGATGTCACCGAGTGGTAACATATAGAGAGAGAAAAGTAATGGACCTAAGCAGCTCCCTTGTGCAACCCCGTAGCAACTTTCATGTCTCTCTGATACATTGTTACCCAGACTAACATAAAACTTCCTTCCTCTGATATATGTCTTGAGCCAGTTCAATACACAATCAGAGAACCCAATATGCTTTTCAAGTCGATTGATTAAAATGTCATGATCAATGGTATCAAAAGCCGCACTGAGATCCAATAAGATAAGGATGGAGACTTTATTTGCATTTGAGTTTAGTCTGAGATCGCTAATTAATTTTGTGAGAGCCGTTTCAGTACTGTGATATCTTCTGAAACCCGATTGAAAGATTTCTAAGATGTTATTTTCATTGAGGAATGAGTTTAGTTGGATTAAGACTATCTTTTCTAGCACTTTACTAATGAATGGAAGATTTGATATCGGTCTATAATTTGTTAGTATGTTGTTATCCAGTTTGGGTTTCTTAAGTATAGGCTTTACAACAGCTGTTTTAAAGCTTTCTGGGAAGACACCAGTTCTAAGGGACGTGTTTATAATTTCCAGTACCGGGCTTGAGATACCATCAAACACTCGCTTGAAAAACATTGTGGGTATAGGATCGACATCTGATGTAGTTGAATTGCACTGAGTGACCGTTTTGCATAATTCACTCATTGTGATACAAGTGAACTTACTCATGGTTACATTGCAGGGTCTATCGATATCTGTTTCACCTCCACTACTAGTAATATTATCCCTGATCGTAGTTATCTTGTTCGTGAAGAACTGAGCCAGTTCTTCGCATTTTGCTGCAGATGATAGTGGGGGGGCAGGGACAGTGTTTAGGAGCTGATCGATAGTGGAGAAGAGAACTCTGGAATTTCCGGCATTGTCTGTAATAATATTGGAAAAATATGTTTTTCTGGCTAGACGAATGATTCTGTTATAAGTGGTTAGTGCATCTTTGTAGATGTCATAATGAATAGTGGATTTAGTTTTTTTCCATTTTCTCTCTGCTACGCGGCATTTTCTTTTTGCTTCTCTAACGTTATTGATTTTGAGCCATGGGGAGGTTCTATGTGACAACTTCTTTTTTTTAGTTTTCAATGGGGCTACCGAATCTAACACCGATGATAGAGCATCATTGAGATTCTCTACCATTTCGTTAAGGGAACATTCATGATTTGGCTTATAGAGATTCATTTCTTCTAAGAAATTTTCCACAGCTTTATCATCTAAATATCTTTTTTGGATTAGGAATTGGTTTGTGGTGTTTGTTATACTGGTTAAGATGGTTACATCAAAGAGAATACAGTGATGATCAGAGAGTGGTAGATCTGTTACTGAAACATTATTGATGTTCAGTCCAGTTGTTATCACTAAATCCAGTGTGTTTCCTTGCCGGTGAGTTGAATCTGTTATGTGTTGAGTTAGATTGAAGCTGTCTAGAAGATTTAAAAGCTCAACAGTTCTAGGGTCTGCTTTTTTATTTACGTGAATATTGAGGTCCCCGTTTAGAACTATTTTGTCATATCTGGTGACACATATTGATAATAGTTCAGACATTTCCTGCATAAATATTGGTGAGTGCTTGGGTGGCCGATATATTATGACAAGTAGTATTTGTTCAGTTGTGAGCTCAGTAGCAAGATATTCAATTGCTGTGAATTTACCCATGTCAATGATTTTGAACAACAGTTTTGATGAGAAGATAGCTGTGACTCCTCCTCCTCTTTTTGATTTTCTAGATACTTGATGAAAGTTATAGTTTGGCGGGCATGCTTCTATCAATGTTGCCGTTGCCGTATCATCGTTTAACCAAGTTTCTGTTAGACATATGCAGTCTAAGTTATTGTCCTTAATCAGTTCATTAACTAGAAAGGTTTTGTTATTTAATGATCTGACATTTAGGAGGGCCAGTTTCATCTGCTGGGCATTTTGAGATGGGACAGGAGGAGATATTTCTGTAGGAGAAACATGCACAGTTTTAAGACTTCTAGGACGTATTTCATGTATTTTGTAGTTGTGACCATGCATTTTACCATGCCATTTGCTATTTATGATGACCGGTATGTTTGATGAAATAGCATGGCGACATGGGCTGTGTCCCAATTTGAGAGCCACCCAAAGGTTGGCAAATTAAATAAAAAAGGGAAGATTGCGGTAGCTATGACTGGTGTTCTTGCTTCATATAAATTGTGCAAAAGGAGATTAGAGGCTCTTGAAGTGGAGAATGGCAGTTTAAAACAACAGATCGAGGAGAACCAAGCAGCTCTTAAAAGTAATCACCTACACATTTCATACCACCCACAAGCATCTGGAGGGGTAGAACGGGCTAATAGGACATTAAAAATATCCTTAAAGAAAACGGTCCTAGAAAACGGTTCTAACTGGGCTCAAAACCTTCCGAGTATTCTAATGTCCCTAAGAGGAATTAGTCATAAAAGCACAGGCTTCAGCCCTCATGAGTTAATGACAGGAAGGAAAATGCGCATGCCAGAGCATCTATGGCTGGAGATGCCAAGACCTCTGGTGGAGGGGTGGACCACAGAGACTTTCTTTAAAAATTTGTGTTCTTCCCTACCTGCAATGTATCATCAAGCAGCCAATCAGATTGGCTCCACTCAGAAATACAATAAATTGTATTATGACAAAGATGTTAAGGAACGTAAATTCGAATTAGGGGATGAAGTAATGGTGAAAAACTACCACCACGAAGGTCCATGGTCGGCTAACTGGAAAGGACCATGCACAATTATTGACAAATGTGGAGAATCCATATATAAAATCCAGTACAAGGCAAAAACTGGACGGCGCGCAGCTAAATGGCATCATGTGGACCAGCTAAATCCTTATATAAAGGAATGATAATCATGTATGGGGAGGGAAAATTAATTGTTTGTATTATTGTTTGTTATTAATTGTTTGTATTATAGTTTGTCATTAATTGTCTGTATTATTGTTTGAAATGCATTGGTTTGTGTGCTTCAGGCACCTGTTATGGGGGGGGGGGGGGGGGGGGGGGGGGGGGGGGGGGGGGGGGGGCGTAATTGTTCATTTGTCATTTCAGGCAGCAGTTTAAAATGTGGACCATATGCATTATAATGATACTGCCAGCAGCCGTGGTGATAGGAGGATGTCCAGAGCAACGGATGGCCCCCCAATCAGGAGTGATGACACAGCCCTACCCAGGAGTTCTGGTCAACAACATCCAGTGGATCCATGTTCCAGTCCTCGTCAACCTGACAGCTTGGTCACCTGACATGGATGAGCACTGCAGGCGGGAAAGCGTGACGGGGATGTACGAAGACCTACTGACAACCAAATTTCTGAAGTACTGGGTTGCATCCAACTCAGTGGTAGAATAACACAAATATACACCAATTGAACGAAAGCTCATGGGCTTTATTGACGGTTTCCTCAGAGCTACTGGAACAGGACTGGGTCTCGCCAACAGGGTGCACAACAACTACGGAAAAATGAACTAAGGCTGAAGAGAAGGGATGAGGCCCTGTCAAACCAGATGCATGATGGTGACTTAGAAATGGCATACTCCGGTCTTCTGTGGGAAGTGACTTTCAAAGCAGCTGTATGTGTGTGTGTCTCCTTCTTATAGTGTTTCAAAGTTTTATGTTGTATTGTATGTGTTCATTTGTGAAGTGGCAGGATTTGGGTTTTCTAGCGACATCATCAGACATGCAAATTGGATGAAGTAGTCCTTAGATCTACCTCCTCCTGGCAGCTGACTTTTATTATCAATAGTCTAAATTCTCAATAAAATTGTAATTATGATAAGTTCCACCAGGAAAGAGCATGGCAGAATATGGCAACAAGTCCAGCTGGGTGTGGTGCTGGATCCCATGACGGGTAAGACTCTCCAAAGCAAAAGAGGGCAACCTAAGACAGGACAGCACCGCCACTGGCACACTTCTTGGGAAAGAGGTGTTCATGTTGTTTGTCAGACTTGGGTGAAGTGATGCTTTCTGGCAGATAAGCATCAAAGGGGGGACTGTAAGATTCTAAATTTACGTGATCCACTCAAACACTGACAAATCAACCACGCTGCCAGCCGAATCAACTAACTAACTTATCATAAATACAATGAAAGGTTAAAATGTAAGTGTAAGCAGTGACTCTTCACCACTGATAGGCATAGTATTCAATTATAGAATAGCAGCTGGGAGTGAGTGATCAAGGCCTATTCCAACCAAGGAAATTAGATTAGCAATACAATAGACTGGTTCCTGGTTAGACCACGGGAAGTTGCACCATCAGACCCCCTACTGATGAACAGACTGATTGATCTAGGGGAGCCAGACAGTGGCTTCCTTAAATCAATCACATAATTTTTGAATATACATTTCTGTTTCCCGCCTGTAGAAAACAAAGCCCGAAAATGGTATTTAAAGTGATACATTTCACAGAACAGGATTCAGATTAACTCCGCTGAATCCAGAGTGCATGGCTGTATCTCTGTCAACTGCTGTTACGAAGAATAAACTTTGTCATTTTCAACGAACATCGGAGACGTACTTCCTTTTTTCTTACATTGGCGAGCCAGCCAGGAGGTGATTTCAAGAATCCTAAAGAAAACCAGAAGAACTTTTGGAGACGAGACGACAGAAGAAACCCACTAAAACAGCTTGGTAAGAGATTTGGTTCCTTGTGTTTATGCTGGTTTTAAGGTATAGCAAAATTCCCCCTGGTTAAAATGACCTAGACGGGATAAACTTTGTTGAAACGTTGTTTATTTGGTAACTGACAGTAGGAGTTGTAACCCAATTTTAATTGCGAAGTACTGGAATTAATTTTGGTAGGCCTAAAGTAACTGGTCTGTAGAATTAATGGTGCCCGAAGTACTGGGACATTGATTGCTTACAAGTGATTTCTAAAGTAATTGGAATTGTTTTTAGTTTTAATTCCGAAGCACTGGAATTTAAGTTGGATCCTAAAGTAACTGGATCATGCCCGACGAAGTGTGGCACAGTTATTGTAGGCCTAAAGTAACTGGTCGGTAGAATAAATGGTACCCGAAGTACTGGGACATTTAGTCTAAAAATAATTCCTAAAGTAACTGGAATAGTTGAGTTGGCTGTGTCCGAAGCACTGGAACAGCAACTGTCATTTATCTTATCCTAAAGTAACGGGATAATTGGGTGTTGTAAAAGTAATTCCTAAAGTAACTGGAATAGTTGAGTTGGCTGTGTCCGAAGCACTGGAACAACAACTGTGGTTTTATCCTAAATTAACTGGGTAATTTGGTGTTGTCCTGATAGCCTTACCATATATAATTTAGCAGATTGTTTGGTTGGATACCGTAACAAAGCTAGACTATTATATTTGGTTGTCGGTCGACTTAGAACCTAGATTGTAGCTATGGAGAGCTTTATGGTTCGTTACATTGCCAAGCACGGAAAATCGGTCATTCTAGAAGGCATTGAAAGTCAGGAGAAGCCGTATACATAATAATAATAATAATAAAACTTTATTTGTATAGCACATTTCATACAAGGATTGTAGCTCAAAGTGCTTTACATCAATAAAATAATGACAGTGTAAGGCAAGCAGCAAGTGCAGTTTATATAATGGGAAAGGTATAAAATAATAATCAACATCATATCAGATCCTAATGTTCTAATAGGTTACTTAGTTACCATAATCTCATTTCAAACAAACATTAACACATTAATCAAACATCATATCAGATCCTAGTGTTCTAATAGGTTACTTGAGTTACCATAATCTCGTTACAACAAAGGATGGAGTATAAATAGTGGCAGTTAAAAAATTTAAAGTTTAAAAATATAACATTTAAAATTAAACATTAGTGTGTTCAGTGCAGAGTAATATTAAAGTGCAAGTCAGAGTGCAGCAAAACTGGAACTAGTATTTAGGGATAATGATGAAGGCGGGTCAGTCAAATGCTTTGGTGAAAAGATATGTTTTAAGCTGCCTTTTAAATATCTCTAAGGTGTTAGCTTCCCTGATATTTGAGGGTAGTGCATTCCAGTTTTGGGGCATAGTTAACAAAGGCTGCATCACCAATCTTTTTATAACTGTTTCTGTTGATTTCTAATAGACCTGCATCAGATGATCGGAGTGTTCTAGCTGGTGTGTAATTTGTTAGGGAGTTTGCAATGTAGCTAGGTCCTTGTCCATTTAGAGCTTTGTATGTGATGAGGAGGACCTTAAAGTCAATTCTAAAGGTGACAGGTAGCCAATGTAGAGTAGCTAAGACTGGACTAATGTGTTCTCGCCTCTTGGTTTTGGTTAGTAATCTAGCTGCAGAGTTTTGAATAAGTTGGAGTCTTTCAGTGGTTTTCTTGGGGAGACCAGTGAAAAGTGCATTGCAGTAGTCCAGTCGGCTAGATATGAACGTATGAATTAGCTTCTCAGCATCATTTTGAGTTATGAATGGTCGTACCTTCGCTATGTTTCTGAGGTGGAAGAAAGCTGTTTTGGTCACTTTATTTATGTGGGAGTTGAAGTTCAAGTCTGAGTCAAGGATGACACCAAGACTAGTTACCTCAGGTTTAATCCAGGAAGTTAAGCTTCCTAGGTTTTTAGTTAGTATCTCTCTCTTTGATTTGGGACCAACTAGAAGAACTTCAGTTTTGTCTTCATTTAATTTGAGGAAATTTGCATTCATCCATTTATTTATTGCCAACAAGCAGTTGGTAATGGATTTAATTGCTGTTGTATCATTTGGTTCAGCGGATATGTACAATTGTGTATCATCCGCATAGCTATGGAAATCTACATTATATTCTCTAATGATGTCACCGAGTGGTAACATATAGAGAGAGAAAAGTAATGGACCTAAGCAGCTCCCTTGTGCAACCCCGTAGCAACTTTCATGTCTCTCTGATACATTGTTACCCAGACTAACATAAAACTTCCTTCCTCTGATATATGTCTTGAGCCAGTTCAATACACAATCAGAGAACCCAATATGCTTTTCAAGTCGATTGATTAAAATGTCATGATCAATGGTATCAAAAGCCGCACTGAGATCCAATAAGATAAGGATGGAGACTTTATTTGCATTTGAGTTTAGTCTGAGATCGCTAATTAATTTTGTGAGAGCCGTTTCAGTACTGTGATATCTTCTGAAACCCGATTGAAAGATTTCTAAGATGTTATTTTCATTGAGGAATGAGTTTAGTTGGATTAAGACTATCTTTTCTAGCACTTTACTAATGAATGGAAGATTTGATATCGGTCTATAATTTGTTAGTATGTTGTTATCCAGTTTGGGTTTCTTAAGTATAGGCTTTACAACAGCTGTTTTAAAGCTTTCTGGGAAGACACCAGTTCTAAGGGACGTGTTTATAATTTCCAGTACCGGGCTTGAGATACCATCAAACACTCGCTTGAAAAACATTGTGGGTATAGGATCGACATCTGATGTAGTTGAATTGCACTGAGTGACCGTTTTGCATAATTCACTCATTGTGATACAAGTGAACTTACTCATGGTTACATTGCAGGGTCTATCGATATCTGTTTCACCTCCACTACTAGTAATATTATCCCTGATCGTAGTTATCTTGTTCGTGAAGAACTGAGCCAGTTCTTCGCATTTTGCTGCAGATGATAGTGGGGGGGCAGGGACAGTGTTTAGGAGCTGATCGATAGTGGAGAAGAGAACTCTGGAATTTCCGGCATTGTCTGTAATAATATTGGAAAAATATGTTTTTCTGGCTAGACGAATGATTCTGTTATAAGTGGTTAGTGCATCTTTGTAGATGTCATAATGAATAGTGGATTTAGTTTTTTTCCATTTTCTCTCTGCTACGCGGCATTTTCTTTTTGCTTCTCTAACGTTATTGATTTTGAGCCATGGGGAGGTTCTATGTGACAACTTCTTTTTTTTAGTTTTCAATGGGGCTACCGAATCTAACACCGATGATAGAGCATCATTGAGATTCTCTACCATTTCGTTAAGGGAACATTCATGATTTGGCTTATAGAGATTCATTTCTTCTAAGAAATTTTCCACAGCTTTATCATCTAAATATCTTTTTTGGATTAGGAATTGGTTTGTGGTGTTTGTTATACTGGTTAAGATGGTTACATCAAAGAGAATACAGTGGTGATCAGAGAGTGGTAGATCTGTTACTGAAACATTATTGATGTTCAGTCCAGTTGTTATCACTAAATCCAGTGTGTTTCCTTGCCGGTGAGTTGAATCTGTTATGTGTTGAGTTAGATTGAAGCTGTCTAGAAGATTTAAAAGCTCAACAGTTCTAGGGTCTGCTTTTTTATTTACGTGAATATTGAGGTCCCCGTTTAGAACTATTTTGTCATATCTGGTGACACATATTGATAATAGTTCAGACATTTCCTGCATAAATATTGGTGAGTGCTTGGGTGGCCGATATATTATGACAAGTAGTATTTGTTCAGTTGTGAGCTCAGTAGCAAGATATTCAATTGCTGTGAATTTACCCATGTCAATGATTTTGAACAACAGTTTTGATGAGAAGATAGCTGTGACTCCTCCTCCTCTTTTTGATTTTCTAGATACTTGATGAAAGTTATAGTTTGGCGGGCATGCTTCTATCAATGTTGCCGTTGCCGTATCATCGTTTAACCAAGTTTCTGTTAGACATATGCAGTCTAAGTTATTGTCCTTAATCAGTTCATTAACTAGAAAGGTTTTGTTATTTAATGATCTGACATTTAGGAGGGCCAGTTTCATCTGCTGGGCATTTTGAGATGGGACAGGAGGAGATATTTCTGTAGGAGAAACATGCACAGTTTTAAGACTTCTAGGACGTATTTCATGTATTTTGTAGTTGTGACCATGCATTTTACCATGCCATTTGCTATTTATGATGACCGGTATGTTTGATGAAATAGCATGGCGACATGGGCTGTGTCCCAATTTGAGAGCCACCCAAAGGTTGGCAAATTAAATAAAAAAGGGAAGATTGCGGTAGCTATGACTGGTGTTCTTGCTTCATATAAATTGTGCAAAAGGAGATTAGAGGCTCTTGAAGTGGAGAATGGCAGTTTAAAACAACAGATCGAGGAGAACCAAGCAGCTCTTAAAAGTAATCACCTACACATTTCATACCACCCACAAGCATCTGGAGGGGTAGAACGGGCTAATAGGACATTAAAAATATCCTTAAAGAAAACGGTCCTAGAAAACGGTTCTAACTGGGCTCAAAACCTTCCGAGTATTCTAATGTCCCTAAGAGGAATTAGTCATAAAAGCACAGGCTTCAGCCCTCATGAGTTAATGACAGGAAGGAAAATGCGCATGCCAGAGCATCTATGGCTGGAGATGCCAAGACCTCTGGTGGAGGGGTGGACCACAGAGACTTTCTTTAAAAATTTGTGTTCTTCCCTACCTGCAATGTATCATCAAGCAGCCAATCAGATTGGCTCCACTCAGAAATACAATAAATTGTATTATGACAAAGATGTTAAGGAACGTAAATTCGAATTAGGGGATGAAGTAATGGTGAAAAACTACCACCACGAAGGTCCATGGTCGGCTAACTGGAAAGGACCATGCACAATTATTGACAAATGTGGAGAATCCATATATAAAATCCAGTACAAGGCAAAAACTGGACGGCGCACAGCTAAATGGCATCATGTGGACCAGCTAAAACCTTATATAAAGGAATGATAATCATGTATGGGGAGGGAAAATTAATTGTTTGTATTATTGTTTGTCATTAATTGTTTGTATTATAGTTTGTCATTAATTGTCTGTATTTTTGTTTGAAATGCATTGGTTTGTGTGCTTCAGGCACCTGTTATGGGGGGGGGGGGGGGGGGGGGGGGGGGGAGTAATTGTTCATTTGTCATTTCAGGCAGCAGTTTAAAATGTGGACCATATGCATTATAATGATACTGCCAGCAGCCGTGGTGATAGGAGGATGTCCAGAGCAACGGATGGCCCCCCAATCAGGAGTGATGACACAGCCCTACCCAGGAGTTCTGGTCAACAACATCCAGTGGATCCATGTTCCAGTCCTCGTCAACCTGACAGCTTGGTCACCTGACATGGATGAGCACTGCAGGCGGGAAAGCGTGACGGGGATGTACGAAGACCTACTGACAACCAAATTTCTGAAGTACTGGGTTGCATCCAACTCAGTGGTAGAACAACACAAATATACACCAATTGAACGAAAGCTCATGGGCTTTATTGACGGTTTCCTCAGAGCTACTGGAACAGGACTGGGTCTCGCCAACAGGGTGCACAACAACTACGGAAAAATGAACTAAGGCTGAAGAGAAGGGATGAGGCCCTGTCAAACCAGATGCATGATGGTGACTTAGAAATGGCATACTCCGGTCTTCTGTGGGAAGTGACTTTCAAAGCAGCTGTATGTGTGTGTCTCCTTCTTATAGTGTTTCAAAGTTTTATGTTGTATTGTATGTGTTCATTTGTGAAGTGGCAGGATTTGGGGTTTTCTAGCGACATCATCAGACATGCAAATTGGATGAAGTAGTCCTTAGATCTACCTCCTCCTGGCAGCTGACTTTTATTATCAATAGTCTAAATTCTCAATAAAATTGTAATTATGATAAGTTCCACCAGGAAAGAGCATGGCAGAATATGGCAACAAGTCCAGCTGGGTGTGGTGCTGGATCCCATGACGGGTAAGACTCTCCAAAGCAAAAGAGGGCAACCTAAGACAGGACAGCACCGCCACTGGCACACTTCTTGGGAAAGAGGTGTTCATGTTGTTTGTCAGACTTGGGTGAAGTGATGCTTTCTGGCAGATAAGCATCAAAGGGGGGACTGTAAGATTCTAAATTTACGTGATCCACTCAAACACTGACAAATCAACCACGCTGCCAGCCGAATCAACTAACTAACTTATCATAAATACAATGAAAGGTTAAAATGTAAGTGTAAGCAGTGACTCTTCACCACTGATAGGCATAGTATTCAATTATAGAATAGCAGCTGGGAGTGAGTGATCAAGGCCTATTCCAACCAAGGAAATTAGATTAGCAATACAATAGACTGGTTCCTGGTTAGACCACGGGAAGTTGCACCATCAGACCCCCTACTGATGAACAGACTGATTGATCTAGGGGAGCCAGACAGTGGCTTCCTTAAATCAATCACATAATTTTTGAATATACATTTCTGTTTCCCGCCTGTAGAAAACAAAGCCCGAAAATGGTATTTAAAGTGATACATTTCACAGAACAGGATTCAGATTAACTCCGCTGAATCCAGAGTGCATGGCTGTATCTCTGTCAACTGCTGTTACGAAGAATAAACTTTGTCATTTTCAACGAACATCGGAGACGTACTTCCTTTTTTCTTACATTGGCGAGCCAGCCAGGAGGTGATTTCAAGAATCCTAAAGAAAACCAGAAGAACTTTTGGAGACGAGGCGACAGAAGAAACCCACCGACGGCGATTTTTAAAAGATAACTGGGACCACTAAAACAACTTGTGCGCTCAGAACTTTTGGAGACGAGACGACAGAAGAAACCCACTAAAACAACTTGGTAAGAGATTTGGTTCCTTGTGTTTATGCTGGTTTTAAGGTATAGCAAAATCCCCCCTGGTTAAAACGACCTAGACGGGATAAACTTTGTTGAAACGTTGTTTATTTCTTACAATGACGACCAGAACCCTGGAGATGGAAACTGAGACCAGATCCAGTGGCTCATTAAAACTATGAGCATGTTTGGTTTTCTTAAAAGCTGTTATTTTTAAACACAACCACTGAACGTGGAGGGTGAATTAAATGTTTGTCCTCCAGGCATTTCTATGACATGAGGAGATATGTATTTTGTATTTATCATGGACTCTCACTGTGAAAAAATTGTTCATTTCATCCATCCTGATTTTTCATACTCTTTACAGAACTATTCTATTTTTGGTGCACTGCACTTTACTGAAAAACCAAAAAAAAAAAAAGTATATTTACTCCTGATCTTTGTAGACTAAATGCATGAAGTAAGTATAAACCGTTTTACAACTACGCGGGAAAGGGCTGTTTTTTAAAGGGTTTAGACTATATGGAGTACACATATTTTAGTTGACTCGTCTGTGATAATATATCTTCAAAATTGCTCAATATTGAGGGTTTGGGTAAGAAAAGAGAAGTGGGTTTCTCTTTTTTACATGATGTTTTTACAAAAGTCGTGGGAATTAATATTGGTTCTGTTTTCAAGTTAAGAACATGTATTATAATACATTATATTTACTTGTGCCTTTCAAAAAACTCAAAGAAACTTCCCTCTGGTAAAATACCTTTTACCACTCACCACTTACAATGGTTGGGGGCAACTCGCCTCAACCACGACCAATGTGTATCACCCACCTGGGTAATAAACGGCAGCCATTTTGTGCCAGAATGCTCACCAGACATCAGTTGAGGCCAGGACACTGGGGAAACACGTACTCTTTTTGCGAAGAGTGTCATGGGTTCTTACTGACCACTTTGAGTGACTTACTGACCTCGCTTTAATGTATCATCCATAAGACGTCATCTCCAACAGCACAGCGTCCCCATCACTGCACTGGGGCATTGGGATATATTTTACCAGAGGGAAGATCACCCCCTACTGGCCAAACTAACACCACTCCCAGCTGCAATTTAGTTTCCCCAGGAGTTCTCCCATTCAAGTAAAAACCAAGCCCACACCTGCTTAGTTTCAACCATTCAGCAGGAGCAGAGTGCCAGGTGGTACAATGTCGGATTTATTACAACTTTATGTTTCTTTATGATTACTCTGTGGTATTGCACTTTCTGTCAACCTGTGTCCACTAAATAAATAAAAGTTTACTTATTTGTCATTTCCGCTAACTTAATGATTACTGCACAGATGAAGGGCTTATGCAACCGTCATGTAGTCTTATTTCTTTTTCATCAGGGATAATTTATATTAATAAATTAACAAAAATATATGAACATAACCTATGAGATTAAACGAATGGACTATTGAATCAAACTAAATGTACAGTTATTGGGATTATCTAGATCACATGCTCATCACATGCATTGCCTGGAGGGCATTCTCATCACATGTATTGCCTGGAGGGCATTCTCATCACATGCATTGCCTGGAGGGCATTCTCATCACATGCATTGCCTGGAGGGCATTCTCCAGATTAGAAATAAGAAACAAAATGCAAGCAATTTTGAAGGAAAATATTTTAATCTTTACACTTTGAATACAACTGGGATTTTGGAAATAACCATTCTGGTATCATCAGATGCAAAAAATAGAGCTTTGAGTTTGTGTTTACTAAATATTAGTTTTAAAAGTGTACAATTATTTAAACAGTTTTAAAGTTTTTGTCATTTTATTTATGTATTGTAAATAAGTTAGCAATACATTATTGATACATATATCAATGATAATAATAATAAGCAGCAAACATTGTACCATGCTGTTATATAATTTACTTATTTATATAATTTAAATTATTTTACTTTTACATCTCTAATATTTTACAGAGTCTGAAACTGTTTTACACAGTAATTTTAATTTTATTTTGGTGATCTGGTGTGTGTGTGTGTTCTGTGTGTGTGTGTGTGTTCTGTGTTATGTGCATTATGCTGAGTATAGGTGCTTACATGAGGATATCGACCCAATACATCTTTCTGATGTCTTTATTCAAAGGCACTGAAAGTTTAGAGTAACTTCATAACTTCATATGTTTATCGATGGGCACTTTGAGACATTAAGGGATATATGAGATTTGCTTTAAATCACTAGTAGACTTAATGAAATATATATATATATATATATATATATATATATATATATATATATATATATATATCTGCTAACTACAATGTTAGCTTTCAGCACAACCTGCAATTGCCTGAGATATCTTTAAATTGAAAATGATCGTATTGCAAAACTGTGCACAGGGTGTGCATTAGATTAAGTAGTACAGTACAGTTAAGTAGATCCCTATCTTTTGAGTTTAAGTCTAAAAGTTGCATGTTATTCTCTGATGAACACAACCGGATACTGCACCATTTTAAGCAGGGCATTGCAGGAGCCTCTAGCACCCCCTATTGGTCATTAGTTACAATAGATATATGTACAGTAGATGTACAGAAGATGAACAGCAGAGTAGAAGTACAGGAGATGTACAGTAGGGTAGATGTACAGGAGATGTACAGTAGAGTAGATGTACAGTAGATGTACAGTAGAGTAGATGTACAGGAGATGTAGAGTAGATGTACAGGAGATGTAGAGTAGAGTAGATGTACAGTAGAGTAGATGTACAGGAGATGTACAGTAGAGTAGATGTACAGGAGATGTAGAGTAGATGTACAGGAGATGTACAGTAGAGTAGATGTACAGGATATGTAGAGTAGAGTAGATGTACAGTAGATGTACAGTAGAGTAGATGTACAGGAGATGTACAGTAGAGTAGATGTACAGTAGAGTAGATGTACAGGAGATGTACAGTAGAGTAGATGTACAGAAGATGTACAGTAGAGTAGATGTACAGGAGATGTACAGTAGAGTAGATGTACAGTAGAGTAGATGTACAGTAGAGTGGATGTACAGGAAATTTACAGTAGAGTAGATGTACAGGAGATGTACAGTAGAGTAGCCTGAAAATGAACACAATCTGATACAAAGCCCCGTTACCTGGGGTGCGTTTCCCAATAACAATCGATCAGGTTACCTGGGGTGCGTTTCTCAATAACAATCGATCAGGTTACCTGGGGTGCGTTTCTCAATAACAATCGATCAGGTTACCTGGGGTGCGTTTCCCAATAACAATCGATCAGGTTACCTGGGGTGCGTTTCTCAATAATGATCGATCACGTTACCTGGGGTGCGTTTCTCAATAACAATCGATCAGGTTACCTGGGGTGTGTTTCTCAATAACAATCGATCAGGTTACCTGGGGTGCGTTTCCCAATAATGATCAATCACGTTACCTGGGGTGCGTTTCTCAATAATGATCGATCAGGTTACCTGGGGTGCGTTTCCCAATAACGATCGATCACGTTACCTGGGGTGCGTTTCCCAATAACGATCGATCCGGTTACCTGAGGTTGCGTTTCCCAATAACAATCGATCATAGAGTTAAGTGTTAAGTGATTTATATGAGTGATTCTATGAAGGGTTTTTAATTTGTAACACACGTTTCCCGAAGGAGTTCTTAAAGCGAGAATGTGGACTCACCTCTTAAGAGCTACTTAACGTCGCAGTCCGTGGTGCTGTTGAGAAGGTTAAAGGAAGTAATGTGTAATTTCATGGAGGCAGACTCTCTCCAAAGTAAAAATAAATATATTGTGTGTGTGTGTGTGTGTGTGTGTGTGTGTGTGTGTGTGTGTGTTCTGTGCATTATGGTGAGTATAGGTGCTTACATGATGATATCCACCCTGTAAAACCTCTCGCAGCTAGACCAATGAGGGAAGAGCTCGGAGCGGAGGTTTAAGCGTGATGTATTCCGGTATTGCTGTGGGAAAAGGAAAAGGTTATTGCGAAATATCACTCACTTATTTACTCATTTATCTGAGTCCATTTAAAACTAGAATTTCGAATTTGGAATTTAGAATCTGAGCCATGAGGTGACCTAATGAAAGGCTGTGTGTGTGTGTGTGTGTGTGTGTGTGTCTGCTGTGTTATGTGTGCCTTTATCCAAAGCGCTTTACAATGGCCTCTCACTCACCCGTTCACACAAACATTCACACACCAATGGCGGCAGCCACCATGCGCTAGCCTGCTGATTGGGAGCAATTTGGGGTTCAGTGTCTTGCCCAAGGACACTTCGACTTGTGGACAGGAGGAGCTGGGGATCGAACCGCCAACCCTGCGATCAGCGGATGACCCGCTCTACCTCCTGAGCCACAGCCGCCTCTACAGTGAAGCATGGTGGTGGCAGCATCATGATGTGGGGATGTTTTTCAGCAGCGGGAACGGGGCGACTAGTCCTGATAGAGGGAAAGATGAATGCAGCTAAGTACGCCGAGATCCTTGAAGAAAACCTGCTCCAGAGCGCTCTGAACCTCAGACTGGGGCGAAGGCTTACCTTCCAACATGACAACGACCCGAAGCACACAGCTAAGAAAACAAAGGAGTGGCTTCGGAGAAAGTCTGTGCATGTCCTTGAGTGGCCCAGCCAGAGCCCAGACCTGAATTCAATTGAACATCTGCTTGGCTCTTGACGGAGGCGGTCGCATATTCTCTCTCTCCTCTCTCCTCTCCTCTCCCACCCGCTTGGAGCCACTCTTTGCACGGTATCTTTGAAACTACAAAATTATGGAATTGATAAGCTGGTCTCTCAACACAATTGACAAAATTATTTCAACAAGAAGCACTGGTTCGGGGGAACCTACTTGCCCAGACGTGACTTTCGCTGCGGGCTACATAATGGATGCGTGGGAGAACTGGCGGGTTCTTTGCCTGGGGGTTCTCTCCATGGAAGACGTGGAGGACGTCTACCTATTTGGATTTATGATGGCAGGACAATTGCTTCTCAGACTGAGCGTTGCCCTGGTCTATCGGAAAATTGGAAAGATGGGAGCTATTCAAGAAGGCCAAAGGCTGCCCGTGATGATTAACGAGGTGGGCAGAGCAGTGAGTACTCAGACTGTTGCGATATGTGACCTAAATCGCAAGATGGTTAACGTTTTGGAGGAAATCACTGTTTTGCGAGGAGAAGTGGTCAAGCTGAGAGACCCAGAGTAAAGAGGAGTAACGAATTTGGAATGTGTTTTTCGCTATAAACCCACCCATTATCTTGTTTTCGGTCGCCCATCATCGTTGTCGGCCGCCAAGCACATGGCAGAAATCTCCCCCAGAAGACTCACATGCAAAGAGGCGCTCCTACGCACCCATCCCTGGACTCCTGTTGTTTACTTCTGGACAGGGCAATCAAGGATATCTCCATAGCAACCTGCTACTAGACCTACGGACTAGTTACATCGAGGATATGTAACCTTCAGTCTTACGCACACATAAACACGGACTACTCACAGCTATACACACTTGCACACACATGCATGCATTCACCCGCCTACGAACATATGGGTTTTTTTTCCCCAGATCATATACCTTGCCTCCTAGAGACATGGTATATGATTAGTGTTTTTTGCCCGCTCCCCACCCCCCCCCCCCCCCACCCCCCTCTTTTTTCCTATGTTCTATGCATTTCCTGTTGTTTGTATTGTATTAGGATAGAGAGATATGCAGGTTTTTATTGTATTAGGATAGAGAGATATGCAGGTTATATTGTATTAGGATAGAGAGATATGCTGGTTTTATTGTATTAGGATAGAGAGATATGCAGGTTTTATTGTATTAGGATAGAGAGATATGCAGGTTTTATTGTATTAGGACAGAGAGATATGCAAGTTTGTATTGTATTAGGATAGAGAGATATGCAGGTTTTTATTGTATTAGGATAGAGAGATATGCTGGTTTTTATTGTATTAGGATAGAGAGATATGCAGGTTGTATTGTATTAGGATAGAGAGATATGGAGGTTTTATTGTATTAGGATAGAGAGATATGCAGGTTTTATTGTATTAGGATAGAGAGATATGCAGGTTTTTATTTTATTAGGATAGAGAGATATGCAGGTTGTATTGTATTAGGATAGAGAGATATGGAAGTTGTATTGTATTAGGATAGAGAGATATGCAGGTTTGTATTGCATTAGGATAGAGAGATATGCAGGTTTTATTGTTTAATTTGCTTATTGTATCTAGATAACTACTGTACTTATTTACTACTTTTTGTACCTTTGCTACTGTATTGATTGTATATGTTGATTGTAAGCAGGGCACATCTGTGAAAGAGACCTGGTCTCAGTATGTTCTTCCCTGTCGAAATAAAGGTTTCAATCAATCAATCAATCTGTGGAAAGAGCTGATAATGGCTGAGTACTGATGCTCCCCATCCAACCTGACGGAGATTGCAAGTATATGCCAAGAGGAATGGGCAAAAATGTCCAGAAACAAGTGTGCCAAGCTAGATGCCTTGAAGCTGTAATCGCTGCCAAAGGTGCAGCAACCAAGTATTAGGCTAAGTGTGTGTAGATATGTAACCCCTAAATAACCTATTTTTGTCAGTAAAATAAAATTGCACTTCGTCATTATTGGCTATTGTGTGTAGATCTTTGAGGCAAAAAATTTACTCAATCTATTGTAGTATAAGTCTGTAACGTAAAAAAACGTGGAGAAGGTGAAAGGCGTGTGCAGACTTTCCGGCTTGACTGTATGTCACTCCCCGGTCTTCGTCTCACTTTTCGGGAGCCTTCGGGTGTTTTCGGTACTCTCTGTATTTCCCCTGACTAAACTAGTTGTCCCACCTATTGTTTATATTACTAATTAACACTAACAACTACTAACAGCTTAGTTTAGGTTTTTTACTAACCCACTAATTACTAATGCTCCCTTGCTTTAGCTGTCACTTGTTTCCTGCAATTCTATCTTTCAATTATCTACCTTACGCTTCCTCTGTTATGTTTCTGTCATATTTATGTCACGTTTCATGTTTAGTGTTTGTCACAGTTTATTTTCTGTTTATGTTACGATGCAGTTCATTGTTTGCATACATATTTCCATGTTTTTCCGCAGCCTTGCGTTCATGCTGTTTCTTCTCTTGCTGTCACTCACGCTTCCCTAATTGTTTCATTCTCCCTTGTCTAGTTACTAATATACTAACATAAGATCAGGATTGGGTAATACTAACTATCTAACCATGTGTTCATGTTTACCTTACGTTTCTCGTGCATGTTGATTACTAATTTACTAACGCTAGGTCAGGATAGGTTAACTACTAACGATTTACTAATTGCCTCGTTACGTGTCTCATTTTCTCAAGCTGTTGTGAATTTCCTGCTGCTCTCAAGCTAAATGTTTGCACCTGTCTACACCTGCATTTAAGCTCAGTGTTCATGTCTGTTCGTTGCGAAATTGTTGCCTTAGTTTGCTATTGTCACTCTTGAGCGTTTTTCCATTGTTTTGACCACCGTTATTGATCTAGCCTGTTTATTGACCATCGTTACTGCCTGCCTATTGTTTCCACTGCCTGTTTTTGACCACGAGTTTTGCCTGCTGTCTGTTTGTACCTCTGCCCCGCGGATAGGACTTCGGTCTGACTCCTGCTACGCCCCACGACTACGAACTTTGCTTTTTCCCTGTTTTGTACTTCTGCTCCGCTGACAGATACTCTGGTTAACGAACTCTTGCATGGATACCGACTTCGAGACTGCCTTCTCCCTCGGTACTGTATCTTTGGTCTGGCTGGATTTATTGGTTTTTGGACTTTGCTTGTGTGACTACGTTTTTGGATTTCCCCATAATAAAGCCCTTGCGGGCGTTTATTATTACGTCAGTGTTCTGAGTCGTGCATTACGGGTCCAATCCGCACACATCCGTCTCATCATCTTTACTAACTGATATCTTACTTCCGCTATCCACTGCCTCTCTTAATGTGTGCGCGTGTCTTTAACACTCCCGCTCATGTCTCGTCTATTCGTTTGCATGCTTAGTCCAATCCGAGTCTTCTGTGTTCCCTCATTATTCTATCATTGTTCCCCTCATTGTATCATTGTCTGCACCTGTGAGTCTTCCCCGATACTCCTCCCACTCATACCTGATTTCCCTTGAGTTGAGTGTTCCCTACCTTTATATACCCTTCAGTTTCACTTGTTCTGGGTCAGAACGTTGATTGATATTCTCGGTGCCTACGCCTTACTAAGCCTGTGTTTATTTGAGGTTCCCAAGACGCCCTTCTGTTTGATTCTGAGTTTTGCCTGCCGATTTTGTTTTGTTTGCCTTTCTGATTTTCTGGTTTATTTGACCTTTGCTTTTGTTTTGTTTGTTATTACGTCTCTGCCTATTCCTTTGTTCCGTCGCCTATTCCTTTGTTCCGTCGCCTATTCCTTTGTTCCGTCGCCTATTCCTTTGTTCCGTCGCCTATTTGATTTCCTGGTTTTGATCTTTTGGACTGTCTTTTGATTATTCTTTTGGATATAGATTTTTGTCTTGTCTGGAATCTGATTACGTGACTTTTTGACCTTGTACTGAAATAAGAAATGTTCTTTTGCTTAATCCTGGTCTGAGCTTGGGTCTCTGAGTCTGGGGCGTTACATAAACCATTTTCCCCATTTTAAGTCATTTTGCCATATAAGTTTCAAGGAATTTATGCTTTATTGCATTTAATTCTGCAATTAAATAACAAATAACAAAACATAGCAATATATGTACATGCAGTATAATTTGTTGGTAAATTCAATGGAATTTAAAGCTGTAAATGAAAACAATTAAACATTAATAGTAATTGCCACTGTAGGGTAGGGCCACAGTGTTGGTGCAGTACCAGGAAGTCACACGTGCAAACAGCTTCAGAATAAGAGACATACAGGAAGTGGACTCTTTTAGTTGTATGTGTTCTGATGCTTTAGCCAGAGGGGAGGAGCTAATAAAGTGGTTCACTCTGAATTACTGCTGTGCCTTCATGTTGACTGCACCTTTACACTATGAGCACATGGGTATATTCATATATTCTTGTGTACAGAATGTTGACAGTACTATCATCCAAGATACATGGTCTCTGAACATTACCCTATGATGAAACAATTTGACAAATAATTTGTCTGCATTTATTACAATGTACTATGTATTTTATAGCAGTTTTTCTTGGCTCTAATGATGTATTATTTTCTAATGAGTGTAAAATGTTTCTCCAAGGGGTGTAGAGCTGTGTTTCTAACCTCTTCCTTCCTCCCTCCTCAGACATGATTGAATGGAGAGAGGCTCATCCTCATTGGCTGCCTGCTGCAAGGTAGGTCCTGAAAGGGGCGGAGTCTAACTATATAATGTAGAGATGCACATTACAGTTTTTCTCAATTGTTCAGATGCATTTCTGGTAACTGTGGTTACAGATTGCAAATGCATTGACACAGTGATCACTACCTCAAATTCATTTGCTTAACTTCTAATGATTTCTGATTGTCTTCACACATTAAACACAATGAAAACACCTTTTTGCAAACTATTTCACACAAATGCAATCAGTGAATACAAAGTGGAGAGATTCATCCTCATTGGCTGCCTGCTGCAAGGTAGGTCCTGAAAGGGGCAGAGTCTAACTATATAATGTAGAGATGCACATTATTCTAATGGGATTTATGTTTGTCAATATTTATCTATGCTTATTGGGAATTTGTCTTTTGCTTTTTTGTTTGGATTTTTATTTTTTATATGTACACTCTCGTGTAGGCAATTTAGGTAATTTATATTTTCTTTTATTGCAGCTTTAAGTGAGTAATGTTTTTGTTTAATTGATATGAATAAACATAACCATGCAGTAAGTGTTACAAGGTCTGTAAAGGTGCTGTTGTGTGTAATATACTGATCCAAATCTCCATACAGCTGCTGTATTTACAGAGTTGTGTTGTGTGTGTTGTAGGAGCCCTGAGCAGAGACTGGGCAACACGGATACCTCAGAGTATCGAAGCTCTGGCTGGATCCTGTGTGCTGATTCCCTGCACATTTGAGATCCATCCTGACTATGACCAATATGTGGTGCCTGTGGCTAAAGGAAAATGGATGAAAAGTTATGTTTATGGACCAGTAGTGTTTACTTCCAGTATAACTGTGTCAATGTCTGAACAGAACAAAATTAAAGGAACATTAATTGGAGACCTGCTGATGAAGAACTGCACCACAATTCTGGACCGCTTCCCTCTGAATTACAATGATAAATATTTCTTCAGATTGGAATCCCCAAATCTCAAGTTCAATTTTCCTAAAGGTGTCCAAATTAATGTCAAAGGTACTACATTTACTGTTGTGCCTTTCATTGTGTGCCTTTGTGCTGATGTAGGGAACCTATGTTTTTAAGATTAGATGCAGAAGGTACAAATGCTGTCCTCTAAGAGAAATACAGATAGCATGAAAAAGAGTCAATAATGCAAAGAGGAATGATTTCTTAGTAGATTTTACATTGTAAATACAGATTTCTCATTTTAAATACTGATTTATCATTGTAAATACTGATTTCTCATTGTAAATACTGATTTCTCATTGTAAATACTGTATGTTAGTCAGACACTGTTGATGTGGTGATTAGATTGTGCTCTGAGTGCTGTGTGAGTCTCCAATCCTGAGACAGACAGACCTCTGTGAGTTTGAGCTGCTCTGCTGCAGCCCCCTGTCCCAAACTCCCCCCAAATCTCACATGGACCCCCAGTCTGAGTGACAGTGTGGATAAACTGCAAGAGAATGTGGATCAAACCAAATCTACATCTTCTGTTCTGACCTTCACTGCTTCCCACCTCCACCATGGGCAGAAGATCACCTGCAGGGTGCTTTACAAACTGCAACAAGGAGACATTCAGAAGATATCTAACAGCAAACTGACTCTCCGAGTTCTATGTAAGAAAGCTGGATTTGACAGTATGATTCTTATATTTTGTAAATCAAGGAATATTCAGTAGTAGTAGTAGTAATAATAATAATAATAATAATAATAACAATATATTTTATTCCTTTAATGCCTTAAATAAAAAACAAGAAATTATCAATTACCTTATGTACTGTCTATCCTTTAAAGTAGACCACCATTGCACCACATCAAATACTACAGCAGTCTTGACAAACTGAGAAAAAAAGTGATGTATTTTTAAAGGTAATGCCTTTTAAAGGTGAAAAACAATTAGGGCACAAGCAATACAGATGGTTTAAAATGTACACAAAACTAAAACCAAAGCAAATTGTACACGTATTATATTTTCCTTTATCTTTGATCCTCCTAAGAACACCTCAGTGTCCATCAGTCCCTCTGGTTCAGTGATAGAGGACAGTTCTGTGACTCTGACCTGCAGCAGTGATGCAAACCCACCAGTGCAGAACTACACCTGGTATAAAGTGAATGGGAGAGAGATGAACACTGTAGGAACTGGACAGAATCTCACCTTCAATGTGGCCAGTGGCAGTGAACAGTACTGCTGTGAAGCACAGAATGGACATGGCAAGGAGAAGTCAACAACTGTACAGCTGGATATAAAATGTATACTCAGTGTTTGTATTCATTAGATAACTGCATTAATAGTATTATTGGTGTGTGTTTGTGTACAACTGTGATATTTGTAACTGTGGCATCCTGTGTTCAGACATGCCTCAGATCTCTGGCTCTGGGAGCTGCAGCAGAACTGCAGCAGAGATCAGCTGCTCCTGTGAGAGCCGTGGGAATCCCTCTCCCAGCATGGAGTGGCGTGTGTCTGGACTGCGGGTCACTAACTCTACTGACAGAGTCATCAGGGAGGAGCAGCTGGGGAACACAGGCCTGAGGAGCTCCCTCACCATGCGCCACTCACAGGGAGACACGCCCACTCTCCTCTGCCTCAGCACCAACACTCTGGGCTCCTCCAGCCTCAGGCTCCTCATTCCGTCTCCACAGCAACGCTGGGGTAAATGGGCGCATGTTTCCTTTCTTTAACATATTATACATCAGGCACTAATATACAGGCGATCACATTTTGAAGCATTTATATAAGGGTGTGTAAGTAGTGTGGATGATGCTGTACTTGTCCTAATATTTCCTTTTTGTTCTTCCTGCTCTACCTATCATCTCCAGACCAACACTCAGGTAAGACAGTAAACCCACACAGTCTAACTCAGCCTTATGATTTTCTCTCAGTTGACATTGTTTTCTGAGAGCTTTTCATCTGTGGGCAATATATTCATTATATAGCTAGCCAATTTTATAAAGACTCCAGATATATAAACCTCTAAAGCTGTCATCCCAGTCGGGGATGCAAGAGCGGGTGAAACTCAAAATTATTTTGTATCTAGCTGTACTGAAACACGTGGGGTCAATCTCATCGCCGATTGGTTCATAAAGTGATTGGCTGAATAAATTCCAGGCCTTTTTTTGTCCCTTTGTGCAGGTTTCAGCATTAACTGGCTGCTGATTGGTGCTGCTGCTGGTGTTGCTGCCATGGTGATGATATATGTCATAATGCAGCTCGTTCTAAAGTAAGAGAAACAGCGGTCTGGAATGTCAGTATAAAGGAAAACTAATTTCATGTTGTGTATTATATTACTCAATTCCACTGCTGGGGTCCCCCGCCCGCTGAAATAAACACACAGAAAGTAGAAAATGAACTGGCTCGAATGCTTAAAATGTAAAGCCCATCTCCATGGTGATTATAATGACAGCAAGGTGTGTGCTGTTTGTTGGCAGTGATGATCTGTGTTGTTTTTAGGAAGAAGAGAAACAGCCGGTGTTCTAGAAGCAGAATGAAGGACATCAAAGGGGTGACAGATGGGGTGAGTCTAAGCCCTGTGTCTCACACACACAAGAATAAACGCGCACACACACACACACACACATACATGCACACACACACACACTCACACACACACACACACACATGCACACACACACACTCACAGACACAGACACACACACACAGACACACACACACACACACACAGACACACACACACACACAGACATAGACACACACACACACATAGACACACACACACATGCACACACACACACACACACATAGACACACACACATAGACACACACACACACACACACACACAGACATGCACACACACACTCACACACACACACAGACATGCACACACACACACACACACACACACATGCCTGAAGTTACTTTGTAGAGACTTTTACCAGAGAGGAAAGAAATATACCTGTGTTAAGATATGCCTGAAAGCATAAGCCTACGGTTCTTGGAAGATCTTAGCAGATATTGAGATAAGGGTATGGTAAGTACTAGAAAAGGAAGGTCTTAAGGTATAACTATTTTATGCAGGAACAAAAGGAGAATATGTTCAATTAGAAAAAAAAATATTTTGGAGCAGTAGTTGAGAAAAGCCTCTCAGGATGATGGCATTGTTCTGCTGCTGTAAACAAGGCCAACAAGATGCTGTGATATGGAGCAAAAGTATAAATCAAAGAAAGTGATATTATTTTGATTTCATGTAAATTCTGCACATGGCGCACATGCATTTCGGGTGAGTCCACTTTTGCTCGTTAGATGGTGTGTTATTTGAACGCCAAGTACGGCGCAAGGTTAAAATGGGCTGAACTTTATATATATATTTATATGCAATAAACCAATCAAAATGTCATATCCCATTCTAAAAGCCTGCTTTTCCACCTTGGTGGATTGCTTATATGATGGCGAAACAGACATGCTCGTGCGTGTGTAGTTAAAGTGTGCGAGCAAAGAATAGACTATACGGATCAATATTATTCGAACTAACCAATACGACGCGTTTGGATATACACAATAATAATGTCTAACATTAACACCATGTTTAACACCGACACGGGTTCCCACGCAGCTAACAAAATTAGGTCCCCGGGATGTCACCTGAACGCCTCGAAATGTCATCAGGACGTCGCTTTGACGTCTATTTGTAGGGTTTTCTAAACGTTACATGGACGTCACAAAAAACGTTCTCAGGACGTTCTAGTAACGTCCCCCAGACGTTCATTACATTGACGTTATATTTTAACCAGTAACAGAAGTTGCAGGAATGTCCGTGAATGTCCCATAAATGTTATGAGCACAACGTCATATCATAACCAGATAGGGACGTTGCTTGAACGTCCCCGGAAAATTCAAATTAAATGTCAAATTGTAACCAAACAGTGACATTCCTAGGACTTTAAAAATGTCCTAGTAATGTTTTTAGGACATCCCCAGAGAACGTCACATCATAACGTTGAGGGGACTAAAAGGGGACGTTGCTGGGACGTTCACTGTTTGCTGGGCAGTAACTCCCGACAGTGCTGTTATTTTAGAAAATGTACGCGGTTTAATTTTGTTAAAAAAACACCTGCAACCGCTGAGAATAAGTTAACAGAATATGACTTCCGTCTCTCCTTAGAAAATGTCAAATAAGCCTGCTTGTTTAACAAAATGTGTTTGATGATACAATGAAGTATTGTTAAACATCAATTCCATGTTCTCACAGCAGTCAGATCACAGACAATGCATTTCAGCTAGCGAAGTTCAAGCTTCATCCGAAATTTATATTCTCATAATAACACGTTATTTTGGCTTAATACACGAAAGCTGTCAGGTTGGGAACCCATAGGTTCACATATACTTACCAGGTTCATAATGGCCTGCTTATGGAAATATGAGCAACTTGTTTTACTGTTAGTTTAAGGCTTTAAAACAAGCCCATTTCTCTGTGATTACAGGGAAAACTTGCGTCTATTGCGGGAAAGAAAGTTCTAATTTATGGGAAAAATATGAATCCATATTTCACAATGTAATCTTGATATCTTGTATGCATGCGTGCAAGCGCGTTGTGCACATGCCTATGTAGACACACTTATATTGCGCTGTTAAAATAACAGAGAGATAACTGCGACATGACTTTAGACCAGGGGCTCGTTTCACGAAAGCGATTTGCGAGGATATTCACTCGCAGACAGGAAGCTCACCGAATGGTCACTGGCGTCTTGTAATTTACGTTTACGTTTAAAACAACGTTTAAAAATGTATATAACTATTTTCAGTCGCCATACAGCCATACGTTTGTAAACATCCGGTCAATTAATTTAATAAAATGATAAATAAAACCCGATACGAAGCATACTTTGCGACGATTTTTGTTTCAGAACATCAACGGACACCAGTGACCACTCGGTGAGTTTCCTGTCTTTGAAAATTAGTGTTCATGTTGTTTTTTGAAAGATTTTCTATATGCCCGTCCAGATTCATTGTATAAGTTAGCTGTGACATGAGCAATAAACAATATATCTCAAGACTGCAAAGTTCGTCAAAATGTTGATGTGGTCATTGTATATGATCGTAAATAACTTTTTAACAGGGCTTATAATGCTAAATACCAAACTTCTCCTTTAAGACCAACCTGTGCAGTTCACTTGATATGGGCGTGAGTTCTCTTGGTAGTTAAACAACGTGAACGCTGGGCGCTATAATGACCCCTGCGCCGGGTGTAAGATAGCAAAGACACTTGCGTTTGGGTTAGCTCTGATTAGTGTTGGGTGTAAGATAGGGCCCTCTCTCTCTGAAATAGCCGTAAACATTAACACATTTACTTTCAGAGTCCTCCCAGCAGAAGTCCAGCAGAAGAAGACCTTGTCTACTCCAACAACACCATGGCAACCACCCCGCCCGCCCAGGGGCCCAGACCTGGGAGGGACAGACCCACAGACACTGCCCCTGGCAGAGGGCCAAATCGGGGAGCAGCTCGAAGGCATGCACTACGCCTCCATCAAGCACTCCCCCCAGTCCATGGAGACACAGGGCCAGGATGGAGCTGCAGGCCGAGGGGCCGAAGTGCTCTATTCACAGGTGGTGGTCAAGACGAATATTCAGAAGGGGAAGGCAGAGGATGGGGCGGGGCAGGGGGAGGAGCGTTTGGCCGTAGGGGCGTCGATAGAGACGGAGAGCCTGTGTGTGGAAATGGAGAAGAAGAAGGGAAAGGAGGGAATCCCGGAATGCGAGTACTCCAACGTGGTCTTTAAAAAGAAAGATGTGCAACCTTAAAGAGGCAGTTCACCCAAAAATGTACACATGGAGAGAAATTATTTATTGAATAATAAATGGATCACTTTAAGGGTTCTTTCTCCTGACAAATTTTCCTATTGAACTCCATGGAAAAATAAGTCAGGAGAAGAAACCCTTGAAGTTATTCATCCATATCTACTGCATATCTGGCAGCAGAGTGATGGTTTAAGGCTTGTTTGATACCTCAGACCCTTGAAGCCATTTAGCCCATATGGGTTCCATACTGTTCCAGTGTAATTTACAGCTAAATCTAGTCCCACCCCCCAATTTCTATAGAGATCCATTCAAATGCAGAGATGTTATAGCAGGGGTGGCCAATTCAGGCCTCGCGGGCCGGTGTGTATGCAGGTTTTTGCTGCCGCCAGTTACCACGGTTCAATCAGCTAATTAGTCATACACACAATCACCGATTCACTTGTAAATTACAGAACGATAAAATGCTACAATACACGCATTGACGCATACCGGCACAAGAACATTCATCAGCTGCTTTTCATATCGCGGATATGTAGATTAAAATATCAGATCGTGTAAACGATTGGGCTAATTCAATAATTGTTAACTGGCGGCAGCAAAAACCTGCATACACACCGGCCCGCGAGGCCTGGAATTGGCCACCCCTGAGTTATAGTATCGCTTGTAAGAGTACCAGAAAATAAGATATAAATAGTTTGTTGATATTGTTGGGTCACAGACATCAGGAAGTCATGGCATGCAAAGGATATGCGATCAAATATTTAAAATGGTACAAAAGGTTCTACAATTTCTTAATGGTTCATCCGATATGGATGAAAATACCCTCAAATTAAAGCTGACAGTCTGCACCTCATGGTCATTGTGTCATTTCAAACTCAAAGTGCTAGAGTACAAAATCTAAATAACAAAAAATGTGTCACTGTCCAATTAAGTGCTCATTGTACGTATGTATATACGTATGTGTCTGAATGCAATTATTGTAATACTGTGAAATGAATAGCGGCTCTGGGTGGAATGCATAGCATGCAGAGCCTGGATTGCTGTACTGTATAGTATACTCAATAAGTGTGCCTTATATGTCTGCTGTTGTGTATTTCAGTTTCTTTGTGTTGATTGTTGGTTCACTGCAAAAACCAAATCTTTACAAGCATTTCAATTTATATTTAGATTTTAGAATCGAATTTCTGTTAGATTAGCAAAAAAGTATCTGCCAGTGGGGTGAGATAGTTTTACTCATTTCAAAATTTGCCAGTGGGGTGAGATCATTTCGCTTGTCAAGCAAAAAGTAAGCTAAAACAAGGGAATAAGATTTTAAGTCTCATTACAAGACTTTTTTAAGAGAGACAAGTTTTTGAAGTGTTGCTGTTTGCCCACGGGAACGTCTTTTGTACTTGGGGTATTGAATAAACATCTTTGCACTAAAGTGCTATTTCTGACATTTTCAAAAGTGTGTTAAGGCTTGGTTGATCCACGAACCCTCAACCTAAGCGTGGGTGTGATAATATGCGATAGATTTAGAACAATCTATAATAATAATACAGTATATTTCTGTTTTGTACATTTCCAGTTTCTTGGGCCTAAACTGGTTATCAGAGAAAGGAGGAGCATAAACACACACACATGTGTGTGTGTGTGTGTGTGTGTGTGTGTGTGTGTGTGCGTGTACCTATGTGTGTACTTCAGCATTAATAGCAACTGAGCGCGACCCGTTGTTTTTTTTTGTTGTTGTTTTTTTGACAGAAGCACACGTTTAACACAACACCCAACATTCTCAGCTCCTTCAGCCTCCGACTGCACGCCCCGTCTCCACAGCAACACTCGGGTATTTCCACATAATGCTGTTTGTAATACTGGCCATTTTGAGCTCTATGCCGTTAAGCCTAAATTATACTGTTATAAGCATGACCTGTCATTGCCTTTCAAGACAGCTCATTAAACTGAAAGAAAAATTAATTAGACGGCTGAGTATGCTGATTGTTATGACCAGTTTATAAATGTGGGGAACCAGTATTTCATCTTTCCATAAAGTACTTTTTCACAGTTGGATATTTGTAAATTGGTAAAGCCTGGTGATGTCTTTCAGTATATTTTTAAGCATGAATGATTTCTTGTTTTTTATGTTTCTCAATTTGATGTGTAGACTGGCTGCATGAAAAAAGGTATTATCCATTTTATATGCATGAGAGGACAAAGGTACGGTGGCTGAGAAGTGCAAAACACAACGACATTTCACAAAACAACGACATTTCACAAAACACAACGACATTTCACAAAACACAACGACATTTCACAAAACACAACGACATTTCACAAAACGGAAAGGGTAGGACAACACTTCTTGTTTGTGATTGGACAGAACCCAAGCCCCTCAGCGAAATTACGAATCCTACTATGGCCATGCCAAGACCCGCCCTCCTCTGTCTCTGATTGGCTGGTCGTTCTGTGCGCTCTACCCACCCAACCCTCTGTTTGAGTTTAAGGTGACTCTCTTCGCTGGAGCGCATTGCAGTAACTTATTTTCCGAAATTGCATGCAAATTCAGGTAGCCTAACTAACGTTACAGCATAAAACGTGTACTGACATCCATTAGCCTAAAATAAGTTTACGTTTTTAATACCACCAATGTTGATAATAGTTCTAGGCTATGTGTCTCATTGCACATTCTAGAGCTAGAAAATCAGCTGGCTGATCACTCGGAGGGGAATTCAAGTTAATTAAGCATACGTTTAAAAAAAAAAAAAATACCGCCCGTGTTGATAACAATTATCCTATGTGTCTCATTGAAAAGTAATTAGTCACATAGGATGTTACAGTGTGCTGGAATAGTTATTGTACATAAAGGGACCAAATATGGTCACACTTTATTGCTGTTCCATTATCGGGTTTAACCATCTTCTATCTGCCTGTGAACAAACTCACTTAGGCCTACATGCACACAAGGCATAAGAAAACATGCCCAGGGAAAACTTGTATGACCTTGCATGTCATAAAACCAAGAATAAAACCCTCAGCGTTGCAGGAAAGTGAACAGACTTATGAGATCAGGTTTTGTATAGATTTGTGAAAATGAACATTGTGACTAATGACTTTTCAATGACACAAAGAACTGTTATCAACACTGCGAAACACTGGTGGTATTTACTAAAAAACGTAACGTATTCATTTATTTTATTAAACTTGATTTCCCCTCAGTGATCAGCTAGCACTAGTTAGAACAGTAGAAACGAGCTAGATTGTGCTAGAATAGTAGAATATATAAGAACTGTTATCAACATTGGTGGTATTTATTAAAAACATACGCTTATGGATGTCAGTACGTTTTATCCTGTAACGTTTACCTCCCTGAATTTCGAGAACAGGGCAATCGAGCGCGTTCTTATGTCTTGTTTCCACTTGCACATTCGACCCGTTCCAGAGCCAACCCAACCCAAATGCGAGACGTACAGCGCGGCTCAAATTGCTTTTCCATTAATCCGAGCTGGTTCTCCGCCAGAGATTCGTTATGTATCGGTGCTATGTAACGCGACACAGCTGTTCCAAAGTACCTTGCTAATGTTAGCTATTATAACATGGCGAACTACGAGTTGCGTTTGTTTGTGTTGGTGTTGTGGAATATGTTGCTTCAAAAGCAACAACGTATCTGTCAGCGCAGACATATGTTATCACAAAAAGCCTCCCTCCCAGTCGTTATTTATGTGGATTGATCTTCGCTAAACACATTCAATTGTTTAAACCAGCAGAGTCCGCGATCGTTGGATCGGTTCAAAATAGGCATAGAAAATAGTTTCGTACTGGATCGGATTCTTTTTTTCAATTAACATTTATTTATTCTCGTTTCTGAGCGATGAATTCAGCTGCTGCTGAACCGACTCGTCTGCCCAAATCATTAAAAGGGCCTGGACTTCCTCGAAACCCCACGGGTTGTTTATTTTTTCCATTTTGTTGTTGTTGTTGTTATTAAACAGCCGACAAAGTGAGTAAGCGCGTCTTCTTCGGCTACGTTGCTGTGGTGAATCACCATAGCAACGCACTGGCGGCTCCATTATATTCGAGCCAGCACCAGAGGACAAATCGGGCCGTTTTTGGAGTGGGTCTCGTTGGCGCGGCTCGAATTTGAACTAATGGAAATGCTCAGAAGTCGAGCCAGCGCGGCTCTGGAACGGGTCGAATGTGCAAGTGGAAACAAGACATTAGACTGAAGAAGATGAGGTGGGTAGAGCGCACAGAACGACCAGCCAATCAGAGACAGAGGAGGGCGGGTCTTGGCATGGCCATAGTAGGATTCGTAATTTCGCTGAGGGGCTTGGGTTCTGTCCAATCACAAACAAGAAGTGTTGTCCTACCCTTTCCGTTTTGTGAAAGAAAATTACATTGAGGGGCTTGGGTTTTCTGTCCAATCACAAACAAGAAGTGTTGTCCTACCCTTTCCGTTTTGTGAAATGTCGTTGTGTTTTGTGAAATGTCGTTGTGTTTTGTGAAATGTCGTTGTGTTTTGTGAAATGTCGTTGTTTTGTGAAATGTCGTTGTGTTTTGTGAAATGTCGTTGTGTTTTGTGAAATGTCGTTGTGTTTTGTGAAATGTCGTTGTTTTGTGAAATGTCGTTGTGTTTTGTGAAATGTCGTTGTGTTTTGTGAAATGTCGTTGTGTTTTGTGAAATGTCGTTGTGTTTTGCACTTCTCAGCCACCGTACAAAGGACATCAAGGATTTTCTTTCTATTTTAGAAGATAGAAATATGTTGTTTTAAACACAGAACTATGTTGGATTATCTGTTGTAATACATAGATTTTTTCAATATTGCACAACATTGGAGTGAGAAAAAGTAAGTGTGTCTCTGTTGTACATTATGTTGTAGTTGTGAAGTTGTAGTTATGTTGTGAAAGAAAGGACTGAGTGGGCATTAATATTGATGTGTTTCAAATAAGTTAAGAACTATTGGATATATTACAACTTTCTATTCCTTTATGATTAATTAGTCTGTTGGACAGCACTTTTTTTCAACTTGTGTCAAATAAATACATTATTTGCTTATTCTGCTTCAACTGTAAAAGCAGACTCTGTTACTGTGCTATGATGTCAAACTAGGTTGATCATCAGATAAACATTTCAAAAATAAATTCTGTATTTCAGCATGTTCATATTCCTGTATTATGACTAAGAAAAACTATGAATTCCTATTAATGTTAGGCAATAATATTCACATGCATATTTCACAAAAGGCCACGTATGAGCAGTTCCTCTTTTGTGTGAGTTTGTACTTGCGCTCTGCAGGCTGAGGGCCAGTGTGTAGTGGAGAGAGGCTGGATATTCTTCTGTTCTACAGTAAGTATATTTAAACCTGTGTAATGCTTAGCTCAGTCAAACTACAGATTATATTTATGCTGCCACTGTCAGTGGCATTTTATTAGATATAACTGCTCTGAAGATCATTTATCCTCTCAATAATAGAAGTGTTTTAACATAATTTTTTCTCAGGATACATCTTTTTTGCTTAAAGATAGAGCATGTACAGTTTAAATATAAACACTCTAAATGTCATATATTAATAAATAGTGAGACAATTTCAGCTCATTCAGGTAACAGAACACACATTAGACAGTGTATGAAAGAAAACCACAATATTACGAAGGATTTTGACTTATTGTCATTTTAAACTCATTTTGCTATATGAACTGGAGTTGCAACAAAGTTCTGCTTGATCACATAGCAACCAGCGGGAGGTTCTGTAAAATTTATTTCATGAGTCTTATTGGGCAGATATTTATGAATTTATTGAATTTATCGTTTGTGAATTGCGAAAAACGGGGGGGGTTCCACATTCCGCATACAACACGTGCACGCACACTCGCCTTTACGTGAATATCGCGATATATACAAAACATTGTGAATATACAAAACATTGCAATTTGTGAAAATTGAATCCTAAAGTTAACCTATAAAGCCTAATACTCGGCAGGTATCATCTTCACCATATTCATTATTTAGATCTACAGCATTTAGATGCAGATCTTCTGGCTATTGTATAATAATTTATTATGGTAGAATGGTTGAATATATTTATGGTAGAATTTAAACTCTACAATTTAGAGTATTCAAACACACTTACGAGGGGTGAAGCCTGTGTTATCTATTCTCCTTTAAAATAATGCAAAGTGCATGGAGTTTAGATAAAATGTTCTCATAGTCTAGAGCACGCTACTGTAGGTTGACACTGTTCTCCTCATGCTATGCATAGCTGCTTGTTGGTAAAAGCTTTGTTGTCTAAAAAGCTTGTTTGAAGGCTAGTACAGATTTGGCTACTGGCGAGCTGCCGCAGGTTCGATTCAGGCTCGGTGGGCTAGACGATTCAGGCCCGGTGGGCTAGACGACACTATAGAACAACAACAAAAAACATATTAATAACAATTAATTTATTAATTTGATTGTGTTGTACACATATTTATATTTTGTCTATTTATTTTTATTAAAGATTACCAGTCCAATTTTTTTTCTTAGCATTTGCTTGCATGTTTCATAGTAAATAAAAAAATAAAAAATAAAAAAAAATAGTAAAACTTGGTTAGTATGTAACTTGGCCACATTTTGATATCAATACATTTAAAGGCAAGCCTAGTTTTTGCAAGTTGGAATTAAGGACTTATAGACAGCGCTCTGTGGGCTATGTGTGAGCAATTTGGCTTTTTTTACGTCAGATACGTTTTTGATGAGATATCACTTAATGAGATATTAATTAACTAATGATGAATAATGCAAGATAATGACATCGAGAGAGACATGCATACAGAATACATGGATTCCAAATAAATGCAAGCGTCCATATTCGAAGCGTCCACATTCGCGTATTTGAGTGAGGTATGTTTCAGCCCTAACATTGGCTAACAAGCTTAATTGGACAACGCATATTTCCCAGGACTTTTAGCCAAAAAGAAAACAATAGTTACTACTAAGAAAGTAGCCTACCAGAGATTATTCTTCTTATTATTATTCTAATTAAAAGTGTTTGCAGTAAGCTACATTGTCTGCAGAGTATCGTAGACTAGACGCATGTTCGGATGCTATTGTAATTTTTTGAAGTGACTACCATGACACAGATATGTTTAGGGAATTGGAAGTTTATAAATCCGATCTTTTCAGGTATTGCAGCTTATAATAAGCTATCATTGATTCTTAATGTACTATCATACATTTTTAATTGTCCGAGTAGTTAATTCTATGGTGACATTGTGTTATGTGTGAAAAGGATAAACTGAACAAAGCTGAAAAGAAGAAATGAATGAAGACATAATAAAAGAAAATTGTCCGAGGCGAGCGTTGAAAGTTGGGTTTCCACAGTGAGTCAGACATGGCCGCAAGAGCACAGCAGGCTCCACACAGACACTTTTTTTGTCTGCATTTGTGTGAGATGAACACATGTAGTCAATGGCACAGTTATGTTAAATATGTTTGTTAATGTGAAAATAATAACAGTGCAATACATTAAAAGTATTTAACAGTTGCACATTGTTTTTGTCAAAAATAAACTTGTGCCCTGTTGGGCTCAAACCCCCAATCCTCTGTGTGAAAGGCAGCAACTCTAAGCAGTAGGCCACAGTAGCTTCATAGAATACACAAAGCCATATAGCGGTTTTTGAAGCGTTTTTATTGGGCAATAAGCTTTGGAGAGCAGGTATGCGATGTTGTTATCCAATGGGGAGAATTATTCTTTGAGGGTATAGAGGCAGGCTGGTAGTGAGGGTCTCTGGGTAGGCAGAAAAAATGAGAATAAGAAGAAGAAGAAGAAGAAGAAGAAGAAGCAGAAGAGGAAAAAGAAAAACCGCATAATAACCCAAGTTTGGCGCTTTATTGTGTGGATGTGTGTAGTTGTATCTGAATGCTGTGTGGTTACATGAGATCAGAACATACAGAAGTTAATGTTTTTAAGGGCTGAGCGTCTGTGGTCATTATGGTTACTTCTGTAGAAAACCCTGAAAAGTGCCAAACTTTCAGTGCTGTATTGGTATAGGGCATGCCCCGCCAAGCCGCAACTTGGCGGATGGCATACCTGCCATCCCAATATATTTATCTTAATAACATAAGTTCTGCCTAAAAAACAAGGTAATATCTCATACCTGCCTCCAGAAGAATGCTGTGTTTAATTTTGCACACAATGTATACTTTTTTCTGATTGGGCTACCTGTCCCATGTGACATGCCTGGGCCAATCATAAGAGAGTGTGCAGTTTGCTTGGGCCGATAAAAAAAACACACTTCACCTCTCCGTATCTTTTATTTATCTGCACTCATTTTTTATTCCATTCTATTGCATGGAGGCAATTAAGAGTTCAAGCAGTGAAGCTTTTGTGTTCTGCCATTTTTCAATATTGGAAAATAAAATCAATATAAATTTGGGGGGCACTGTGTTGGCACTGACTCCTAGAATACTGTCGTGCTTTGGTTGAGACTTTGAGCATATATAGGCTACACAATTAGCGTAGAAAGCAAAAACTACATAAAAATATGGACAAAGTCACTGTGACGTCACCCATTGCCTTCCCACGGCCTCGTAAAAACTGTTTTGAGGCTCCGGATGTCTTTTTCGCCGCCGGTTTGTACAAACTGCGTCTGCTCCGTGGAGCCGAAGAGGGCTCAACCTGTCTCTCTGATTGGTCCTGAACAAATGTTAATACCCTGTCCATACGACACAATATTTTAAAAAATCAGCACATGCAGAGGCATTAGATGAAGGAACGGCAGATATTGCAATTCTTTTGTGGGAAAAAGTTATTGACTGAGTATTTTGAGCACATTGCTGCCATTGACTTACATGGTGAAAGACCTATACTGGAGCCAATCGCAGTGGTGCTAGCAAGCAACGGCACAATTGCCGTTCCCAGCCCAACCAGGAAGTGAGATTCAAAACGAAAGCCCAGTCTTGGCCCCTTGGTAAAAAGAAGCTTTAGAAAAAACCGTGCACAACAAGGTCTGTGGATGTTCACGAGTAAACGTGTCATTATATTTGGAAAGACATTGCACGTTGAATGTAGCCTATAAACATATTACACTCGCAGCTCAGGACAGGAAGAGAGGAGTGAGAGGACGGGGAAGCAAGCCTGATTACTTAGTTACTTACGGAGATAGAGGCCGGCATGTAAACGGGATGGGACTTCCTTCTGGGTCTAGATACAATTGAGTATGTTGAATTTCAAGGAAATCTAATAGTAGGGAAGAAAAGTTTTTGTTTAATATATTTTTAAAAATCGATGTTAAAAAACTACTGTGCAAACACAGCAAACGAAACAAACAAAGCGCACCTCGAACTCGAACAAACAGGAAGTGAGCGAACCGGAAAAAAATCGTTTGATACGAGCGAAGCGATACAAGCCGACAGGGTGTGTTCGAGAAGCAGAGTTATATGGAGGTAGATTTCTATCAAAAATAAACAAGCACAAAAGTATAATCCACAATTGTATTTACCATCCACACACACCTCTCAATTTGTGTTCGTAAATCATCATTTGGATGAATGCAAAAATTATATTCACAAATGCAAATAACATTTACAGATATGTTTCCAATGTTCACATGTACAAATCAAAAGCTTGACTTGCGAACTGGCGAATCTACATTTGCCGATCGAAGGACACGCTTGATCTGCTTGGATTTACAGACAGAATTTTGAGACAAATATCCCGCTGTTTTTCACCGTGTCGATTCACGCTCGCTTAACTTGTAATAGAGGCCTGTCACAGAACTAGAACTGTCGTTACCAATGGTTACAGGGACGCGCCGCCATTATGGAAGACCAACCCTAACAGAGACGCTTAACGTTACCACTGAACTAGTAGTGTTCACTACTCCATGAAACGAGTTTCATGCTAACGCTACTATGATTGCTGTCCTACAATGACGAACTTCTGCACTGTGTACTGATGTGCGAATAAAGCTGGGAAAAGGCGAAAATTTCCTTTTACATGATAATTTGAGTACTCACCATAGTAGCTAAACCACCAGGCAGGGTGAACAAACTAAATTTTACGACCGAAAGAAGAGACTGGTGGTTGAAAGCAATGAGGATTTAGACAGCAACCAGGCTCGGATCGTTACAGCATAGGCTCGGATCATTAATGGTAAATTACGTTTTATGAACAAATTATAAAGTTAGCCAGTTAATATATACATAACTAGCTGGCCTAATGTACATTTATGTGCATTATCTTAATGTTAGAAAGTTAAAAGTGAATTAATCGCTTGGTTTAGCTAACGTTAGTAGCTATATCATTTGTGTGAACGACTGCTACGCCTGCGAAACATTAATGTTAACCTAATGCGATACGTGAAGCATATTGTGAACATCAAAACAGTGTTCATTTGAACTATTATTACATTGCTAGGGGTGCTACGTTGTACGATGTCTCACAAATAGATTGGATAAACTGTAAACATTAGCTACCTGTGCTGGCCAGGCAGGGTTCGAGCAATGAGAGAATCCAGAACAGGGCGAAAATAAAATGTAACGTTACGATATTAAGCACCAAATAACAATGTATTTGAAAGTAATAATGAAAGTAACGGTAAATGTACTTTATGTGTTGAACTGATTTGCCTTTTATGGTGTCTACAACTGAAGTTCCCTATCGGGAAAAAAGTTATTATATTCTATCCATCGAGCTAAAATGTTTTATTGCTGAAGTAGGCTACTGTAGCCTACCTAACATGTAACGTATCACTTTGCTCCCATATTAACTGAACAAGCACTTTACTTACCAAGGTGGTATACTACAAAGCAGGATTACTGAGTTAGTACTAGCTGGATAACTCAATAAAACCCAGAACAGCTCTTTCTACTTCAGCCCATGCATGTTCCAGATATGGATGTATAAACCCTAAAATTAAAGCTGAAAGTCTTCCCTTTAACCTCATAGTCTTTATTTAATTTAACTTCCAATGTTCTGGAGTAGAGCCAAAACCACAAAAATTGTTTCACAGCCTGAATACATTCCGTCCCCACTGGAAAGAAATCCAATTAAGTTTTGGTTGCAAAAACTCTTTATCTCGGCCGTGTGATAGCACATTGTTTTTTTGACAGGAGATTAACAGCGCCACCTCTTGGCGAAGAGGATGAATTTAACAGGACAACATTCAATTTATTGTGTATATTGCTTTTCACAGAGAAACAGAACGAGAATTGGTCAAAAACCAGGCCTGAACCCTCAAACAGCAAATGAGGTAAAAACTCCCCAGTGGGAAGAAAACTCTGAAGGAACCTGGCTAGAGAGGGGGAGCCCATCCTTTGCTGGCTGGCCCGGTTTAGACTAAAGGTAAAATGGATGGTAACAGTAAATAATCAAGTGGGTTGAACATTTTACAGTCTGAGATGGTACACTAGTCTGAGATAGTAAACTAGTCTGAGATACTACACTAGTCTGAGATACTACACTAATCTGAGATACTACACTAGTCTGAGATACTACACTAGTCTGAGATACTACACTAGTCTGAGATACTACACTAGTCTGAGATAGTAAACTAGTCTGAGATACTACACTAGTCTGAGATACTACACTTGTCTGAGATACTACACTAGTCTGAGATACTACACTAGTCTGAGATACTACACTAGTCTGAGATGGTACACTAGTCTGAGATACTACACTAGTCTGAGATACTACACTAGTCTGAGATACTACACTAGTCTGAGATACTACACTAGTCTGAGATACTACACTAGACTGAGATACTACACAAGTCTGAGATACTACACTAGTCTGAGATACTACACTAGTCTGAGATACTACACTAGTCTGAGATACTACACTAGTCTGAGATACTACACTAGACTGAGATACTACACGAGTCTGAGATAGTACACTAGTCTGAAATACTACACTAGCAGGCGCGGAGGCCTGGGGGCAGGTGCTGAAGCCTGGGGAAGGATAGGGAGGCCTGGGAAAACACGAACAAGATGCCAGGGCACAAGGACGGTACAAAGCAGGGCAAGAACTGGGACCTGACGGCCTAGACAGGAGCTGGCCTGGGCAGGAACTGCCGGAGGGGGAAGGAGTAGGCCTGGGTGTCAGGAACGGGCAGGAACTGGATCAGGGTAGCAGGCAGGAGGTCAGGAACTGGACTGGACAGGAACAGACACGGGGAGCATGCAAAGAACAGGCAGAACACAAAACGCTACAAGGTACGAACAAGACACAAGGCGAACAAGGAAGACACAAGACGATCCGGCCCTGAACAAAGAAAATGGAGAATAAATACAAAACTGACGAGGACATAACGCGGAGCAGGCGCAACGACAACACAAGGGGGAAACACAATTCAGGTGCGGGGAAGTGAAGACACAACAGTGGAAGGAGAGATGGAAAACTAGGAACGGAATGCCAGACAAACATAAAACCAGGACAGGACCACGAGACATGACAGAAATAATCTATTTAAAGTCTAAGGGCCCCATTGTACACCCGGCGCTAAGCGGCGCTAACCCAAACGCAAGTGTCTTTGCTATCTTACACCCGGCGCTATGCGGCGCTAACCCAAACGAAAGTGTCTTTGCTATCTTACACCCGGCGCATGGTTCATTATAATGCCTCGCGTTCACGTCGTTTAAATACCATGTATTGTTGCGCCCATTACAAGTGAACTGGGCGTGTTGGTCTTAAGATGAGGAGTGGCCAGGATTATTTTTGGCGTATTGTTATCTTGAGCCAGCAGAAAGCACGTGCACCAAAACCTGGTCTAAAGTCATGTCGCAGTTGTTTACATGTTATTTTAACGGCGCATACAAGTGCGTCTACATAGGCATGTGCACAACGCGCGTACACCCTCCTGTCTGTTACACACAGGGGCGCGCACAAGCATGACTAAAAATATCAAGATTACAATGTGAAATATTATTATTGTGTAGGCTATATCAAAAAATGCATAATAATAATAAAAGGGCCCATAGGTCAAAGACCACATAACTGTCCCTCAGTGAAGGGGAAAAATTCCGCATTAAATAGCTTTCAGCTCACTCCATCAACATCCAGGCGATGTGCGATGGTACGTGTAAGGTTACATGTAGGCTATAGACTATTCCCAATTATCCTGGATCAAGCTATGACTTAGCCTATATTTGCCAATAATTCCTGTAATCTTCTGGGGGGACAATCTTCTGTTACAGGAAAATGGCTATCCATTAAAAATGGCTTTCCATTTGCTGATAACAGCTAGTATATCATGCCTAATGTGCGAATTGTCATTTACACCTAATGCGTGAATTGTCATTCAATAAAAAACTTCAAGAACTCCATGAGAACAGCCTCATGAAATTGATGTTTGAGACTTTCTTTGCATAATCAAATTAAATTTGTTGAACAAGAAGGCTAATTTGGCATTTTCTGAAGTGAGACTGAGATTCATAGCTTATTCTCAGCTGTTTACAGGTCCTTTTAATGAAATTTAACCGCATATATTTTGTAAAATAACAGACCTGTCGTGATAATAGTCTAATGGACTTGGATTCCCCAAAACTATCATCGTATGTTGTTAAAAGCAGGAGCAAATTTCCTTTCTTTGTGATGGTAGTCAGTATATTCATATTTGGGTTCCTTAAGAGGTTGTTGCCACAGGTTTGCGGTAAGCTCATATTTTCACATGCAAATTAGCTTTGTTGGGAACTGGAATTCACTTCTGGCAATGTTTGTAGTTCACCGCTACTGAAACTCAGACAAACCTCTGGCAACATTTTGTGGAAATGTACTGCCTTTACAGTTACTGCATTTCTGCATGTACCTGCATGTACCTGCATGTACCTACCTGTACCTGCATGTACCTACTGTACCTACCTGTACCTGCATGTACCTACCTGTGCCTGCATGTACCTGCATGCACCTACCTGTACCTGCATGTACCTACCTGTATGTGCCTACCTGTACCCGTAGCTGCACCCACAGTTGACTGGAGTTCATTCATTGACCTGAGCCGGCATGCTCTGGGTGGTGCAGGGAGAGGTCTTTAGTCAAGGACGTTGTCCCATCGTTGACAAGCCCTGAGGTCCGTGACCTGATATGGAGTAATAAAGAGGTGAAGATTGACAGGTCATACTAAATATGAAACAAAAAGGTGACTTCACTACCCTGATCTCTAATTTACTCTCAAACTTGTGCACATGCATGCACATGCACACACTTATGCACATTATTTTTGTTGTTTGCAGTGTATTTCATAGATTGAACACACAACCCTCTCCGCCATGTTATGGACGAGCGGTTCCCAACCCTGTCGTAAGGACCGGTGGAGAAAGTGACCCAGTAGCAGGCAGGGAGTACAAAAACCGAAGTTTAATAATTGGGCAACGGTACAAAAACAGAGTCCAAAGAGTGGTCACAAAACAGGCATAGGTTGGAACCGGGAAGGAACAGCAGAGGTACAAAAACAAAGGCCAAACTCAGGGTCACGAGAACACAGGCAGAAGTCGAAAACCAGGGAATCGCAAAGAAACACAAAAATAAACCACAAGAAACAGACAAGGAAAACAAACCCAAAACTAACCGAAACTCAGAACAGATAACTCGGGAAAATCAGGTACTCAGAAAAGACATTAAGATATCAAAGACTCAAAGACACACACACACGCCATAATGTTGTAACTGTTACATTCCAAGCAAGCACTAAGAACCTGCTGCTCTTGTCTGCTCCCACTTTCTCTACCCCTTTACCCTCTGCAGTGTGGGAACCTGCATAACAACATAACAGTCTAAATATTCAACATTTTCTCACACTGTGCCTCTCACACTTACACTGATACTTTCATTGTTACATGTGATCTAGCAGAGGTAAATGGCTAACAGTAACTATATATGTTATCTATATTGCGTGGAATTTAGACAAAGACAATATATGTTAGGTATTTTACGTATACATATTTTTGTTTCTGTATTGCTTTAAAATCCCAATGTCCAACCCAGGTATAGCTACCAAAGGTGCCAAAAGTGAACAGATCACAGGGTTTAAGTGCTTTTAAATAACCATACATGTTTTCTTTGCATCATTTTCCTTGCAGATAGTTTTGATCCGTTTCTTAAAAAATCAACAAAGAACCTGCGAGACCATGAACACTTTCACTCCAGCTGACTTTGACTTCACGATCCTGGATGACAGGTTTTGTATCGATGACATCGTTGAGCAGAGGATCAATGAGTTGTCCAAATCGGTGAGTGATTGTCTGCACAGAGATCTCAAACTGTCCCGGAGGGCTGCAGCGTCTACAGATGTTTCCTTTCAATTAACAGCTAGTTTAGACCTTTGAAACATGTAGGGCTGTGACGATTTGCACTTCCGCGATGGCAGAGAGATTTCATTTGGATTGGCGATGATAAATTGCACATTTTCGGTAATATTTCGGGTTCCCAGAATTTTTTTTAAATGTCTGTGAATTTTACAAATACCATGTTCACACTGGACTATAGTTGGCCTATTACCTGGACACCTCGTGTGATGTGTAGCCTAATAACTGCAGAGGTTGTCTGTGATCTTAACCCCATGCGAATCTGCCATGTCCGTAAATTGCAAAGTAAAAGTTCCACCGCAAATTACCTACCATATAGGCTATTTCACAAAACACAGAGGTCATCTTATAATATTAGACCCGTGCGAATCGGCATCTCAGTAATTTGGGGTGATATTTTTTTTCTCCCACAACCATTCCTTGATTTTTTCCACGCCTTTTCCCTGTATCTTTCCACGTCGAGAATTATGAATGCTGCGGTGGGAATTATTAATGCAAATTCTGATTAAACGTTGTTGGCGAATTGAAAGGGAATTGTAGCCAATAGCCATCCCTGGAGCCACCTTTCAACGCACCATTTGCATAGCCTAGCCTATACGCACACTGTTCCTTACAGATGTGTGCAGAAAATGACATTGTGAACTGACGATATGCACCTATAGGAATGTTACGTTTCACTCGTATCCAGTGATAATCCTTGGGATTTGATCAGTAAATTCGAGTGAAACGCAGACTTTGTTTATCCCGTTGCAATGCGCCGCACGAAACAGATGTCGGGGGGTAATTCCTAAATCACATGAGGTCCAGTCAAGTAGCCTAGGCTATGGGTAGTTTGTAAAACCGCAAAGGTAATTCATTGTTCGGCTATTTGCGGCGAAACACTGTAATATAATTGAAACAGTCTGCTACCATTTGCTTAAAGTGATGGTCAAGGGATTCTAAAAACATCAAATAACCACAACATATCACAGAGGGATGTATCCACAACACACCCACCAAATGTCTTTTCAAAAAAATGTGAATAGGTAGCCTATATTAATATACATCTCAAAGTCACGCTGATTTCGGAAGTAAATTCCCCATTCATTTAGAGCGTGGACATGAACTAAAACTTACTTTTAAACAATTTCTAGTAATTATGTCTTATCAATTTCCTGGATTGTTCAATATAACGCCCGTTCGCTAAATATGTCGTTTTTCTGGACCAGCTTCGAGTATATTTTACGTTTTAGTATGTTTTTGTGAATATACCAGTGCTGGCACTATTTAAAAACTCAATGTCCCATAATTCCCTCCGGACGAGCAGCGTTGTCTCCAAACATTGTCATATAACGTTAGCCAGCAGTAGCACACAGCTCCATTTTTAAACACTTTTTTCTAACGTTAGCTAGCTAGCTAGCTTGAAGGACTAAAAGCTAGAATTTCTTTATGTGGTTAACCGTAGCGTAGTTTCTGTCCTTGCAGATGGGCTTCTCAATTTAGCAAGCTAACGTTAGCTCATCTTCAGCGGCAGTAATCCCATCTGCCAAAAATGTCCAGACAGATGAGATGATATTGTATTGGTCGAGAACCACTAGTGCGTTGCAGTACTGGATATGTAGTCCGTTATGCTGTAAAAAAAATTATTGACTCCCCTAATTTAAAAAAAATTAGGTAATGTTTTCCACAGCCTTTTTACTGTAAACTCAACTTTTTGGAAAGCTGCGAGTGTACGGGCGAATTAGGCTATCGTGCAGTGACATTTAAATTCTAAAACTAGCCTATCCAAAGTTTGATTGTTTGCTAGAAACAAAGCTGCGTTAGCTATGTGCAAATAATTGATTAACGCAGCACAGTAGCCTACAGTGGACACATGAGCGGATGGATCAATTAAGTTAAAGCAGGAAGATGTTTTCATTGAGGTTATGTCATTGACATTTACGATAATTATTAATTGAAGGATTGTTGTGAAACAATATTTATGCTGTATTCAATATTAGTGAATTTGTCATTGTCAATATTAATATGAGCGGTCATGAAGGTAACATGCCCAAATCCGCGGCCAGCCTCCCATGACTGCGATATGGCAATTATTTCTACAGTCCTAGAAACATGGTGTGTGGACTCTTTAGCCATTCAATCACTTAAATTAAGAACTTGAAACCAGCAGACACTTGCAGATCGAGATCCACAGTTTGGCGTCTCGCCTGGCTGTTGGTGTTTTTTCAGTGTTCTTGACGTTCCCCCTTGCCCTTCCCCAGGATGACAAAGACGCCTTCTATGTGGCGGACCTTGGGGTCCTACTGAAGAAGCATCTGAGGTGGGTGCGTGCCATGCCCCACGTCACGCCCTTCTACGCCGTCAAGTGCAACAGCAGCCGTGCCGTCGTCATGACGCTTGCCTCCCTGGGAACAGGGTTTGACTGTGCCAGCAAGGTAGCCTACAAAATACACCAGAAGCAATTTTCTCTGCTGCAGGAGTGCCAGTGTCTGCATTCTTGTGTTTCTGTCAATAAGTCAGTTTATCAGCAGGGTCACAATTAAAGTGTGTATGCAACGCTGGGGCAGAATATTCAATATTGGAAAATAAAATCAATATAAATTTGGGGGGCACTGTGTTGGCACTGACTCCTAGAATACTGTCGTGCTTTGGTTGAGACTTTGAGCATATATAGGCTACACAATTAGTGTAGAAAGCAAAAACTGTATACAAATATGGACAAAGTCACAGTGACGTCACCCATTGCCTTCCCACGGCCTCGTAAAAACTGTTTTGAGGCTCCGGATGTCTTTTTCGCCGCCGGTTTGTACAAACTGCGTCTGCTCCGTGGAGCCGAAGAGGGCTCAACCTGTCTCTCTGATTGGTCCTGAACAAATGTTAATACCCTGTCCATACGACACAATATTTTTTAAAAATCAGCACATGCAGAGGCATTAGATGAAGGAACGGCACCTATTGCAATTTTTTTGTGGGAAAAAGTTATTGACTGAGTATTTTGAGCACATTGCTGCCATTGACTTACATGGTGAAAGACCTATACTGGAGCCAATCGCAGTGGCGCTAGCGAGCAACGGCACAATTGCCGTTCCCAGCCCAACCAGGAAGTGAGCTTCAAAACGAAAGCCCAGTCTTGGCCCCTTGGTAAAAAGAAGCTTTAGAAAAAACCGTGCACAACAAGGTCTGTGGATGTTCACGAGTAAACGTGTCATTATATTTGGAAAGACATTGCACGTTGAATGTAGCCTATAAACATATTACACTCGCAGCTCAGGACAGGAAGAGAGCAGTGAGAGGACGGGGAAGCAAGCATGATTACTTAGTTAATTACGGAGATAGAGGCCGGCGTGTAAACGGGATGGGACTTCCTTCTGGGTCTAGATACAATTGAGTATGTTGAATTTCAAGGAAATCTAATAGTAGGGAAGAAAAGTTTTTGTTTAATATATTTTTAAAAATCGATGTTAAAAAACTACTGTGCAAACACAGCAAACGAAACAAACAAAACGCACCTTGAACTCGAACAAACAGGAAGTGAGCGAACCGGAAAAAAATCGTTTGATACGAGCGAAGCGATACAAGCCGACAGGGTGTGTTCGAGAAGCAGAGTTATATGGAGGTAGATTTCTATCAAAAATAAACAAGCACAAAAGTATAATCCACAATTGTATTTACCATCCACACACACCTCTCAATTTGTGTTTGTAGATATCATCCACAATTGTATTTACCACACACACACACACACACCTCTCAATTTGTGTTTCGTAAAAATAATCCACAAGTATGTGTTTTCCATCCACACACAAACACCTCTCAACTTGTGTTTCGTAAATCATCATTTGGATGAATGCAAAAATTATATTCACAAATGCAAATAACATTTACAGATATGTTTCCAATGTTCACATGTACAAATCAAAAGCTTGGCTTGCGAACTGGCGAATCTACATTTGCCGATCGAAGGACACGCTTGATCTGCTTGGATTTACGGACAGAATTTTGAGACAAATATTCCGCTGTTTTTCACCGTGTCGATTCATGCTCGCTTAACTTGTAATAGAGGCCTGGCACAGAACTAGAACTGTCGTTAACAATGGTTACAGGGACGCGCCGCCATTTTGGAAGACCAACCCTATCAGAGACGCTTAACGTTACCACTGAACTAGTAGTGTTCACTACTCCATGAAACGAGTTTCATGCTAACGCTACTATGATTGCTGTCCTACAATGACGAACTTCTGCACTGTGTACTGATGTGCGAATAAAGCTGGGAAAAGGCGAAAATTTCCTTTTACATGATAATTTGAGTACTCACCATAGTAGCTAAACCACCAGGCAGGGTGAACGAACTAAATTTTACGACCGAAAGAAGAGACGGATTTAGAGCAGTGAGGATTTAGACAGCAACCAGGCTTGGATCGTTACAGCATAGGCTCGGATCATTAATGGTAAATTACGTTTTATGAACAAATTATAAAGTTAGCCAGTTAATATATACATAACAAGCTGGCCTAATGTACATTTATGTGCATTATCTTAATGTTAGAAAGTTAAAAGTGAATGAATCGCTTGGTTTAGCTAACGTTAGTAGCTATATCATTTGTGTGAACGACTGCTACGCCTGCGAAACATTAATGTTAACCTAATGCGATACGTGAAGCATATTGTGAACATCAAAACAGTGTTCATTTGAACTATTATTACATTGCTAGGGGTGCTACGTTGTACGATGTCTCACAAATAGATTGGATAAACTGTAAACATTAGCTACCTGTGCTGGCCAGGCAGGGTTCGAGCAATGAGAGAATCCAGAACAGGGCGAAAATAAAATGTAACATTACGATATTAAGCACCAAATAACAATGTATTTGAAAGTAATAATGAAAGTAACGGTAAATGTACTTTATGTGTTGAACTGATTTGCCTTTTATGGTGTCTACAACTGAAGTTCCCTATCGGGAAAAAAAGTTATTATATTCTATCCATCGAGCTAAAATGTTTTATTGCTGAAGTAGGCTACTGTAGCCTACCTAACATGTAACGTATCACTTTGCTCCCATATTAACTGAACAAGCACTTTACTTACCAAGGTGGTATACTACAAAGCAGGATTACTGAGTTAGTACTAGCTGGATAACTCAATAAAACCCAGAACAGCTCTTTTTACTTCAGCCCATGCATGTTCCAGATTTGGGAGGGTTCCGGGGTTTACTCTGTAATTAATCTTACTTCGTACGTATACCCCCGCGATACTCCTTATAATATTTGTTTATGTTGGTATTATTAGAATAGAATATAATAACTTTTATTTCCCGCCAGGGAACTTCAGTTGTAGCCCCAGCAACAACAAAAAAGACATAGACAGTGGGACCCACAACACACAAACAAACATATCAAACAAAGACATCCAACAGAATCATTACATCAATCAAGTGAATGAAAGTGCAATACAGCCATGATTAAAAATGGCCCCCGCTGTCCCGAGATGTCCAGTGTCACCAAGCAGTCCAACGCACAAACTCCACATCCACGAATTTCCTCCATACATGCAGTGCCGCGGTCTCTGTACACCGCCAAACTGAGAAATTGTTTCGTTATGTTGTACACTGTATATTTTGTATATTGCTGAGCTACCTGTAAGCATTTGTGGTGGAAATTTCACCTCTCAACCCACTGTGAAGCGAAATCTGTCTCCAACAGAAACCACAACAAACTCGCTCTCAAATATAAATCAGTTTATTACGGTAAACCAATGAGAGAGTCCTCTCTGAGCTCTCTCTCGAGCTCAAGCTCATGTCACACATTTATACAGGCTACATTCTCAGGGGGCGGATTTCCAAACACAAGAGAATAAGAGATAGGGGTAAGAGAAATATTGATATACACTCTGTTCCCCTAGGAACTTCCCCTTGGCCTCGTCGGCCCCCTCCCTTACAAAAGCAGCTTTACTTATCTGCACAACCTTCGGATTAATATGAGCCTGAGACAGAGGAACCAGTGGGAACCAGCTCATGTGCCTTACTTCTATATTACTGTTAGGCTAAATAATGATCAAGGAAACAATTAATAAGTGTTAAATGTTAATAATGTGATTGTCTCTAAATTAACATACATCTCTAAATTAACACACACATTGTTAATCAGAAAATTACTATCACACATTGCGCAAAACAAATTCCGATGATGGCAATAAAGGGAAATTAAGCAACCTCCCGATTAAATGTGATAGCCTATTAGTTTGGTTTGCATAACGTTATGGAACACCGGCATTTGGTCTTCCAGTATGGTGGTTGGCGTAAAAAGTGGGCGTGTCTGGCCAAATTGTGACGTAGGTGACAGGCCTCTGAGAACTGAGAGGTAATCCCAGCATTAGAAACATTGACTTTAAATAAAATATGAATATTTTAAAAAGAAGACGAGAGAAAATCTAGGCACACTCACAGATTGTCTTGGTCTCTTTGTTATAATAGCGGTTGCCATAATAATAATAATAGCGTAGCTCTGTACATTGTCTAGATTTTCAAAGCCCTACATTGGGGGTGTTGAAAAAGTTGTTTTAACACTACCTGCAAGAGAGCTACAGAACTGCCATTTCCATTTATTCACACAATAAAGACAGACAATAACTGTCATATATGTGCAATACAATCTGTGGAAAGGGCAATAATGTTACTTCTCTCATATGTTAGCAGTAGCCGTGGTTACCTGGTAAGACTTAAGTTGCAAGGGCAGGGTTAAGTCTGAACTAGGCCATGGTAGATTGCAGGCATTTGAATTTAATAATCACTCGTTTATAATTTGGTGTGGCCTGGTAGATCAGATTTAGACTCCTGGCTCTTGGCAAGCAAGCTATCAATTTTATTAAAATTAAAAGTGATAGCCTTTACATGCAATCTGATAGGAGTTTTGTGCAATGACTGTTTAAAAAACTAGATTAGCGTGGGGTTAACTTTACAACCTAAATAAACTCAAAACTCGGTTGTTTTAATTAAATTGACCATGAATCCACTTCTTAAAGATAATGTGCAATTTTGGCCACTTGTTCTAAAAGTGGCGCTGATGAGCCGACACACAAACCGCCGTGTTATGTAGCACCAAAGAAGAAGAAGTTTAGTTTACGAATTGCAAGTTAAGCGAGCGTGAATCGACACGGTGAAAAACGACGGAATATTTGTCTCAAAATTCTGTCCGTAAATCCAAGCAGATCAAGCGTGTCCTTCGATCGGCAAATGTAGATTCGCCAGTTCGCAAGCCAAGCTTTTGATTTGTACATGTGAACATTGGAAACATATCTGTAAATGTTATTTGCATTTGTGAATATAATTTTTGCATTCATCCAAATGATGATTTACGAAACACAAGTTGAGAGGTGTTTGTGTGTGGATGGAAAACACATACTTGTGGATTATTTTTACGAAACACAAATTGAGAGGTGTGTGTGTGTGGATGGTAAATACAATTGTGGATGATATCTACGAACACAAATTGAGAGGTGTGTGTGGATGGTAAATACGATTGTGGATTATACTTTTGTGCTTGTTTATTTTTGATAGAAATCTACCTCCATAGAGTTAACTAAGATTTTCCTCAGTAGTGGCAGCTGAGGTTTAGCAGGGGATGAAAAGCAACGTTGATTTTACATGTTTTCTGTTGGACCTGTAAGTAAAGTTACCTTTAGCTATTCAGCTAGCTACGTTAGGTAGCTAGATAGCTGAAGTTTGGTACCTTGAGTGGGCTGAGGACAGATGAGGAGACTTTTTTTTTTTTTGTAAACACGAACCTCAGCAAGGCTAAAATTCTGCATATGTTGACTTGATATATTATGCATATTAAACACTGATTGTTAATCATCTGGTTGTTAACTAAATGTTGTTTACAAAATGAAGTATACATGGCAGTGATTTTAATTCATATTTTCATATTTTGAGTTAAGGGTTTAAATTTTTTTTCCTTCAACATAATTTTATTATTTTAAAATGTCGGAATATCATATTACGACCCATTCATCAGAATACAAATCATCATGGGCTGAGTATCTTCTTGCCTGCTAATTATCAGTAAGCCAGTTTCTTCATAGATTATACTGCAGTTAAACATTTCCTGTCCTAATCTGAGACATTCGGGATGTCCTGTGTTTTCCCCCTTTCTCAGACTGAGATCCAGCTGGTGCTGTCCCTCGGGGTGGACCCCAGCAGGATCATCTATGCCAACACCTGCAAGCAGGCATCCTATATCAGATACGCCTCTGACCACGGGATCCAGATGATGACTTTCGACAGCGCGGCGGAGCTCACGAAGGTCGCCTGCTGCCATAAAAATGCCAAGTGAGTAGCCTTCAGCTACTATGCCCCAAACCTTTGGAACACTCTCCCGCAGGACATTAGGATGGCAGACTCGGTTGGCACTTTTAAAAAACAGCTCAAAACATTCCTTTTTAAACAAGCTTATAAATGATTTATTTTTTTTACTAGTTTAGCTTTAGCTTTTAAATCTTATTTTATTGTTTTATTTTATTTGTCTTATTGTCTGTTATCGATTTTTACTATTTTAACTATTTCAATTTGCCAGTTTTTATTAATATTCTATTTGTTATTTCTATTGTTTTTATTTTTTGTTCTATGTGCATCTTGTAAAGCACTTTGAGCTGCATTGTTTGTATGAAGGGTGCTATACAAATAAAGTTTATTATTATATTATTATTATTATTATGGGTATATTTTCCCCCTCTTTTCTGCTTCACACTCAAAGTTGCCCTGGACTAGGCCATTCAATTGGATGGATTGATGGATGAATCTGATAGATGTCTAAGGATTTGGATTTTGTTGCAAAGAGGAAAATGAGTTTATCTGACTATTCATTTCAAAAGCTGTAACCTGGATGTTTATGGGTGAATAATGTGATTCTACAGTATATGTGTATGGGGTGTGTTCACAACATAATGGGCGGGAAGACGATGTGAGAGCGAGACTGCTATCCCTTACAAAAATATTGGCCTTCAAGCAAATTTGCAGCAAACCTTTGGCATTGTTGCCACAATCAGGTCTAAATCAGGCCCATAATGTTTGAGCTGGCCGGTATTCAGGCCAGCACTAAGGATTGGTATTGTTTACATTTTATCTTTACTGGTGCTAAAATGGTACAAAGGCAAAGCAATTGAACTCTTAACCATGTCTATATTATTTAAAAATGCAAAACACTAGGCCTATTAACACATTTACATAACAGATAAAAACTAACCTAACTACAGCAATTAAATTAACAGTAAATAAGTTGCAGTACTAAATATAGCCGCGCTTTTAGTCCATTTAGCTTTTTGGCATTTTGACCGAATTTAATGTTAGCTAGCTTGCTAATGGTACCTGCTGTCACTGACAGAGTCGAGAGAGCGAATGTAAAATGAGCAAATGAAGGCATGCAGTTGGGGCATAGGTGAGCAGAGGTGAGCATAGGTGGGCATAGGTGGGCATAGGTGAGCATAGGTGGGCATAGGTGAGCATTGGTGAGCATAGGTGGGCATAGGTGAGCATAGGTGGGCATAGGTGAGCATAGGTGGGCATAGGTGGGCATAGATGAGCATAGGTGGGCATATGTGATCATAGGTGGGCATAGGTGAGCATAGGTGGGCATAGGTGAGCATAGGTGAGCATAGGTGGGCATAGGTGAGCATAGGTGGGCATTGGTGAGCATAGGTGGGCATAGGTGAGCATAGGTGGGCATAGGTGAGCATAGGTGGGCATTGGTGGGCATAGGTGAGCATAGGTGGGCATTGGTGAGCATAGGTGGGCATTGGTGAGCATAGGTGAGCATAGGTGGGCAATGCTTCTGTTGCCTGAAACCTCAGTTTCTGCGCATCAGTGGACGGTGGAAAACAGTTTTAGAGGTACCAAAATGAGGCACCAAGGTCTGTATTGTGATTCGGTCCAGTAGGTACTGGTCATATGGGATCCAGTGCCCTAGTGGTACCGGGTTTCAGTACCCAACCCTAGCCAGCACTAACATAAACTCCTCCAATAGGAGGTTGCATGGTAATTAAACCCCTCCCTCCCCTTCCTACTCCTCCTTCCTCTTCAGGATGGTGCTGCGTATCAAAACGGACGACTCATCGTCGCTGCACCCGCTGAGTGTGAAGTTTGGGGCGCCGCTGAAGGACTGCCTGCCTCTCCTGATAGGGGCGCGTCAGCAGGGCCTCGACGTCATCGGGGTCAGCTTCCACGTGGGCAGTGGATGCAGAGACCCAAAGACCTACCACAAGGCCATCTCAGACGCCCGCTGCGTCTTTGACATGGGGGTGAGCGCCCGGCACCACGTGAAACCTGGAATTAAGTTTAAAATGACCCATTTTTACTGATTCTTTAATCAACAGCCAATTTAACCCCCGGAAACAAGGTGTGTGGGACTTCAGCCAGTAAATGACTTAAATTAAGCAATTCATTTCTGAAACGTACTAAAAAAAAAAAAAAACAGCAGTTTTCAGGGTCTGGACTTTGAGATTCTTATCATAGCTGATTGCATGGAGTGATGTTCAGACTTTGCATTTGTGTCTTGATGTGTGCGTGCGTGCGTGCGTGTGTTCCAGTCCCGCTGAGGTGTATATCTAGTGTGAGTATCAGTGTGTGTGTATGTGTGTGTGGTCCAGTCCTGCTGAGGCGTATATCTAGTGTGCATGCGTGCGGTAGGACGAGTCTAGATTATGTAAAAGGATATGTTCTTATGATTGTGATTCTTATGATTTCTGGCTGTTTTGTAGGCAGAGCTGGGCTACAAAATGACCCTTCTGGACATTGGCGGGGGATTCCCTGGGTCCGACGACTCCAAGCTGAAGTTTGAGGAGGTAATAATGTCTCCACTGTCTCTCAGCAGTCACACAAAGTGTATAGTCAGGAGTCTTCTGTCCTTATAAGGACAAGAGGCTGATATGGGTGCAAGTGTGTGTTTTAATCCAACACCTGATTCAGTCTGTTTGATAATCATGATGTGTTGATTATTAGAATCAGGTTTTTAGTGCTGGGGCTGCACTCACTGGAAAAGATCTCGGGAGTAGAAATCAACATGTAAATTAGTCATGGTTAAATCTGGACCTGGAAGCCAGTAGTGGTACTGGTTTTCATTCACCCCCTCCAAACAGGGACTGGTTTTGACCTGGGATAGCAGGTGAGTGGAGTCTCCGGCAAATCAGTGACTTCAATCAATCAATTAACTGTCAGGTAAAAATGATAATAAGTAGTGCTGCTGGCCTTCAGGGCCAGGTCTTGAGTATCTCTTGTGTAAATGGAGGTTGTACAAGTTTCCCGTCCTTTTGTTGGATGGGCTTGAAGTGCAGGAGGGTTTCCATCATGGCTGATCTGACCTGTTGATTCTCGTCCCCAGTTCACGACTGTAATAAACCCAGCGCTGGATAAGTACTTTCCGGCCGACTCCGGGGTCCGAGTAATCGCCGAGCCAGGCCGCTACTATCCGACGTCAGCCTACACGCTGGCCGTCAACATCATCGGCAAGAAGGTGCTGCGGGAGGAAGGGATGAAGGCACCGTTGGGGATGGAGCAGACGACCTGCGGTGGTAAGTGTGGGAGGCTGGGGCAGGAGCAGGAGCCACATGCTCCATCAGTAAGCTCTTTAGCCACTCCAGCTCAGCTCTGTATGCCAAGCGCCTGAAAACACAACATGCCTCATCTGATCTGAAGTGGAACTGAGTCGCCTGTAAGATGGCACCTGTTTTGTCTCATGCGGCTCTAACACTCCCGCTTCCCAACACTCCCGCAGACGGAGACGACAAAAGCGGCAGCTCGCTGATGTACTACGTGAACGATGGGATCCACGGCTCGTTCAACCAAGTTAATTTTGACCCTCACTATGCCATGCACACTCTGCACAAGGTGAGCGCAGTAAGCCCATCACCTGGCACAGGTGTTCTCGTTGTCCTAGCCACACTGTTGGGTGCCAGGTCATGTTTGTTTGTGTCCCCGTAAGTTACTGCACCCTGTTGCAGTGCCAGGTCATATTCGTTTGTTTCCCCGTAAGTTACTGCACCCTGTTGCAGTGCCAGGTCATATTCGCTTGTTTCCCCGTAAGTTACTGCACCCTGTTGCAGTGCCAGGTCATATTCGTTTGTTTCCCCGTAAGTTACTGCACCCTGTTGCAGTGCCAGGTCATATTAGTTTGTGTCCCCGTAAGTTACTGCACCCTGTTGCAGTGCCAGGTCATATTCGTTTGTTTCCCCGTAAGTTACTGCACCCTGTTGCAGTGCCAGGTCATATTCGTTTGTGTCCCCGTAAGTTACTGCACCCTGTTGCAGTGCCAGGTCATATTCGTTTGTGTCCCCGTAAGTTACTGCACCCTGTTGCAGTGCCAGGTCATATTCGTTTGTGTCCCCATAAGTTACTGCACCCTGTTGCAGTGCCAGGTCATATTCGTTTGTTTCCCCGTAAGTTACTGCACCCTGTTGCAGTGCCAGGTTGTGTTTGTTTGTGTCCCCGTAAGTTACTGCACCCTGTTGCAGTGCCAGGTCATATTCGTTTGTGTCCCCGTAAGTTACTGCACCCTGTTGCAGTGCCAGGTTGTGTTTGTTTGTGTCCCTGTAAGTTACTGCACCCTGTTGCAGTGCCAGGTCATATTCGTTTGTTTCCCCGTAAGTTACTGCACCATGTTGCAGTGCCAGGTCATATTCGTTTGTATCCCCGTAAGTTACTGCACCCTGTTGCAGTGCCAGGTCATATTCGTTTGTGTCCCCGTAAGTTACTGCACCCTGTTGCAGTGCCAGGTCATATTCGTTTGTGTCCCCGTAAGTTACTGCACCCTGTTGCAGTGCCAGGTCATATTCGTTTGTGTCCCCGTAAGTTACTGCACCCTGTTGCAGTGCCAGGTCATATTCGTTTGTTTCCCCGTAAGTTACTGCACCCTGTTGCAGTGCCAGGTTGTGTTTGTTTGTGTCCCCGTAAGTTACTGCACCCTGTTGCAGTGCCAGGTCATATTCGTTTGTGTCCCCGTAAGTTACTGCACCCTGTTGCAGTGCCAGGTTGTGTTTGTTTGTGTCCCTGTAAGTTACTGCACCCTGTTGCAGTGCCAGGTCATATTCGTTTGTTTCCCCGTAAGTTACTGCACCATGTTGCAGTGCCAGGTCATATTCGTTTGTATCCCCGTAAGTTACTGCACCCTGTTGCAGTGCCAGGTCATATTCGTTTGTTTCCCCGTAAGTTACTGCACCCTGTTGCAGTGCCAGGTCATGTTTGTTTGTTTCCCCGTAAGTTACTGCACCCTGTTGCAGTGCCAGGTTGTGTTTGTCGGTGTGTGTCCTGCCGTGTTGTGGTCATGTTTGTGTGTCCTTGAAAGTGAGCTCTCCCAGTCTCATCGCAGAAACACCAACACGACATACTCAAGTACCCCAGCAGCATCTGGGGCCCGACCTGTGACGGCGACGACTGCATTGCAAAGGAGTGTATTATGCCTGACCTGCCCATTGGGCAGTGGCTGCTGTTCAACAACATGGGGGCCTACACCATCTCCATGTTCTCCAACTTCAACGGCTTCGAGGAGCCTAACATCCACTCTGTGATGTCCCAGACTGCGTGGTATGTGCCTTACGTTTTCTGTTACGCTTTTACTCGTTTGTAGCCTTTAGTTTGCGGAGAAGGTGCACAAAGATGCTATAAAAAAAAGCTTCAATGTAAAGGATTCCAGCTTTTGCTGAGAAGCTGATTTCCGTCTCTTGATCATTAAAGGTGGGGTGTGGTTTTTTAAATCTATTCGTCTTTCTAAGCTTCAGTGTATCCACAATCAGTGTATTTTGATAAAAGAATAGAAAACATCTCAGTCGTTCACAGTGTAGTATAGAAATTAACACTGGGCTTCACAACAACATTAAAAAATAAAAAATCGGTAAATCAAGGTTAAAATTCATCAACCGACTGAAAACATCAGGAACATTCCATTATCAGGATCTTCATGTCAAAAACTGGAATTAAAAATGTAATGTGCTGATTGCATTTTCAGTAAAAGATTAAAATGTCTCTTTTTTTGGTGAATACAGCTGTGGGTTTTAAAGCCATTGCAGATCCTGACCTCCAGTGACCCCCCCCCCCCCCCCCTCTCTTTCCCCATCTCCAGGGAACGCATTCAGCAGATCTCTGCTGGGGGGCTGCCCGCCACAGTCGATTAGGCGTGTCCCAGCGTTAAGTCGTCCTGCTGTGGGTGGCCCCGCCCTCATGCTGAAACCACATGCAGCAAACCACATGTCGGGAGTGGGGGTGTGGACGGGTGGAAGCAGTTACTTGTTTATAGAGGATGTCAGTCAAAAGAGTGTATGTTCTTCCTGTGTATGTTCATTTAGGAACATTCGGAAAGAGAGCCGGTAACTTTTAGTATCGCTTTGCGCTAGACTTTGCGGTCTACTTTCGTATCACGATGAGACATTGGTCACTGTTCTCGTGCGGAGTGATACTAAACGTTCCCGGCTCTCTTACCGGATGTCCATAAATTAAATGTAAACAGAGGCTGAAACTGACTTAATATAGCCTACAGCAATTTGAGCAAAAATATCACGGTAATCGTATGTGTATTTTCGTTTCCAACAGCGACACTTGTAAAGCTGTTGTCAAACCTTATTTGAGTGGATTTAGGCGGTTATTTAAACAAAGCGCTAGCAGGGGGGCCATTCTACCCAATGGTAGGATGCTAATTGTTAGCATTGCTCTGATTAACAATCGCTCCAATTCAGATCAACGTTGAGACCTGGACAGCATCACGACAGCCTTACATACCATTTTGGGGGTTAGTAAAACAATATTAAAATTTTCAAAATGGGTGAACTATTCCTTTAACATGTTCTTATCTATATTATACTTATTACAAGTTATATACAATTATGTACTCTGCCCATACAATTTTTCTTCTTATTTTCCATTCCGATAAGGGTTGGCTGAGCAATCACGTGAGCAAATTGTCAGTATATCACAGGCCTATCCTCAACTCCTACAGGCCTTGAGCAGAAATAGCAAAAAGGGAGTGAGCAGCTACCTAATGCGCTAGTTGAGCTTGATGCTGGCATGAACGCCATTGTACAGTGCCACTCCATGTAACTAATGCTTCTTCATTACGGTGTTGGCTCAGTCAGCAGGTGTGCCCTTTCTGCAGAAATAAAGACCCTTATAATTGAATCTGGTGTGTGTTTTTCTGACTGTATTGTCTCTTTATTATAAGACGGGTGGATTCTTTCGACCCAATAATCGTTTTTCAAGGATGTAGGGTGTGGGGTTTTTTTACTGATTCATTGGGGATATATTTATAGATGAAGAATTCAAAAGCAAAAATGATACCGATCCAAACCTGCATTACTTACTTACTTAATCCCTTCACACAGATGGCAAATTTGGTCAATTCTCAACTATTTAGGGGGTGCTCTGTTTAACGCTTTATAACTCCAGGTGTGTATAACTCCATAACAGAAACTTGGTAAATGGCTTTATGGCTTAGATTAGTTTATTTTCATAATTTAAGTCAAAATAAAGTGCCACAAATGCAAAGACACTTTGGAAAAATTCAAAAAAAATAAATTGTTCTTCAGTTTGCAGAGAAATAGACATGAGCTACATATGTGAAACAGGTAAATACATTTCCTGGATAATAACCTCTTGTGAGGGGTTGGTGTGAGGTTCAGAGGATCAAATGATCAGACACACCACAAAAGCGGAAATAACCGCACCAGGGAAGGAATAAACATAAATACAGGAGAAAACCCTCCTATAGTAGTTACTTTAAAAAGTGTATTTAATTTCAGATAAGGTGCGCATGCGTAGAATTCATGAGAGGTGTTAACGTGATCACCCCCCTCAGCGTTTGAAAGACGTTAACAGGTTTAGGGTTTGCTGGTGTGCTTCAAAGGTCTTTTGAATGAATTAAATGTATGAGTGTAATACATATAGCCTAGAAAATAAACCAACAGAACACAAAAGGCCCCTAAAATGTCGCTGATAAACCGGCCAACACAATGTAACTAACCGTCCATGTATTTTTGCACTGGGCAGAATCATTAAATAAAACATTAACTATTTGTACAAGGTTCTGTAGGTCTAATAAGCTTGTTTAGTATCTAATAGCTTGTAAAAACATGGGTTATTCAATTTAACCAGGGTTGCGCTTTTATATGTAGCATATATTGTGTAACCGTAGTATTTAATTTCCGAGAATTTCGTTTAAAGCCCGAAAACATTTGTTCACGCCGGCATGTGGGGGGGGGGGGGGGGGGGGGGGGGGGGGGTTAAGAATAAACATTTCTAAAAAGCTACCTTCTGGATAAGACAAGACAAGCTGCGAGAGCTGTCTGCAGATTTTTCAACACAAGGTACGTGTTCCTATATTTCATTATTGCACAAGTATGAAGCTTACAAGTTGTTAATTAAACATGTTGAATGTTCTATTTCTTAACTTAGCGTTTGTTAATGTAAATGTATCACAGACTTGGCCGAATTATTGAGTATCGGTGGGGTGGCTAACAACGGGTCTTACGACCACGAGGTTGGACTACAGGAGTTTATTGAGGCGCTCCCTGGACTTAAACAACGACATTGCCATTAGGCAGAGTAAGATGTTTTTACAATTGTTTTAAATGTACTTATGTTCTGAGTTCTGTCTGTTTTGTATTTTTATTTTCATTTTCATTTATGTTTCTGATTATTTGTGGTTTCACTGTTCTGTGTTTTGTATTACTGTCACTCCCTGTCTTCGTCACACTTTTCGGGAATCTGAGGATTTTGGTTTTCTCTGTATTTCCTCTCATTCCTTCCTTCATTACTAATTACTTAATTGTAAATAATACTAATTAACTAACATTTTAGAATTGGGGTCTACTAATGTACTATTGACTAACTTGTATATAATACTAATCTACTAACGCCATAGAATCAGGGGTTTCTACTAATCTACTAATTTAGTAATGTCATCTTTCCTCACTGCAGCTGTCTCTTGTTCTGCCTGTTCTATCACTAATTATTTTTGATTTCTCTATTAACTACAGCTGACTCGTTCCGCTTTCCATTCTCTAATTGTATACACTTGCCCAGTTCATGTTCAAGTCTGTTATGTGTGAATCCGGTCCGCGTATTACGTGTTCCCTTGTTATTTTATTATCGCTTTCCTCATAGTTTTATTACGTGCACCTGTCATTTGCCCTTCCCGGTTCCTCACACCTGATCCTCATTATTTCTTGTTTCTCTGTATTTATACCTTGTGCATTCAGTCCTTTGTTGTGAGTTTCTCACCTTTGATAGCGTCGTGGTTCTGCGGTTCTGCGGTTCTGCGGTTCTGCGGTTCTGCGGTTCTGCGGTTCTGTTTCCCCCTCCTCCCCCCCGAGTCTGTTTTTTCCCCTTGCCTTCAGTTCCGAGTTTCTGTTCGTTTTTGTGTTTGTTTTCCTTGTTCTTTGTGGGTTATTTTTCTGTTTCCTGGATTCCTGGTTTTGACTTCTGCCTATGTTCTCGTGACCCTGATTTTTGGACTCTCTACCTCTGCTGTGCCTTCCCGGTTCTGACCTCTGCCTGTTTTTTTAACATTCTTTGGATTCAGTTTTTTGTACCGCTGCCCATCATTAAACTTCGTTTTTTTTTTTTGGTACTCCCTGCCTGCTACTGGGTCCCTCTTTTCCACCTACCCATACAGTACGTTTTAGATACTGGGTACACAAGGCCTACACAATGTGTACATGCCCAGGTTTTGGCTTCAGCCGATTATCCTCGCTACAGTTATATTCAGAGTAGGAAACTTTTAAATGCCTTGTTCAACATCTGAATATTGAACATTGTTGTTATTTTTTCAGATTTTATTTTTATTAAGGCTCTGAAAACCCTCTAGAAACGGAGGCGTCGCCATGTAAGCATATAGGACCAAACATAAAAAGCGGTGACATTTAAGTTTTACTCTAAACAGAAGTGTGTTTGTTTTAAATTAAATGTATGCTTATTTAAGTTATTATTTTTTAAATGTATTTATTTTCTTACAGACGGTGAACTAACTGATGCAGAATTATTGGGTGTGGTGATCGACCGGGATATTTTAACCCCTAAAGAAAGGCGCCGAGCAAACGCGTGAGCCCAGGACCACGGACAGCACCAAAACAGTCACAAACAATGCGAGAGACAACAGCCGTCCAAACGGAGGAGAACGGGATACTTCCTGCGGCTGTCTCAGACCAGACGAACCAGAACGAGCAACTCGAGTATCTTGGATACAATTGTGAACATTGTAGACACTCTTAAAGTAAAAATGGAGACCTTGTGTGTGTTCATGATCAGATGGCCAGAGCAACGAAAGACCTGTCGCTGAAAACCATGACACTAAGCACTTGGATTAACCGCATGAAAACGTTTACCCGCATCTCTTGGCGCTTGTTGATGATGTTAATCAAGGCTCTAACACGCGTGAAACGAGTAATGAAGCTGTAGACCATGATGTTTTTGCTGGATTTATTAAGAGCGCCGGACGCTGTAAACGGTGAACTCGCTTGTGTTGAAACCGATACGAACCCAAATACCGGAGAAAATAACACGCGTGGCATTACAGAACTAGGGATGTCTCAAAACCCTGTAGATAACAACGTGCATGGACTTACAGCAGTCAAACAAAATGGTGGGGTGATTGATAACGCAGACATTCAGGTGATACGCAGGCCAGCATGCAACAGTATAGAAATTCGGCTCCGTTTTAACTTTGTTGACAATTACGCAGTTATATGTGTACGTCTTAAACACTTTAGAACATCTACTGGCTAAAGTTTGTGAGCTGTCAAACCCCAGCGATGTCATACAGTTAGAATTAAAGGGCAATTCTCTGAGGGTGTAACTACAGCTGAACGGTGATTGAAATAGATTTGGATGTTTTTTTGAGCATGATTGAAAAGTTGGTTCAAAGCAATTTTGATATCCTGTCGGATGAAACACTGATGCTTGTGGCCCACATTCAGAACCCTAATGGCGGTGGAGACCAGCGAAAATTATCCACAGTGATATGAACATCTTCAGAGATATGTAAAAACCCATGTCTAGTACTTTATTTTCCATAATTATCACTTGTATTCTATATGTTTATTTCTTGAATAAAGGTTAAATATATTGAAGACTAAGGTTTCTGTGTGAATTAGATGATAGTCTACATATGCAGGGGGTGAAATGGAATTTGAACAGATGGTATTGCAAACCCATGGTGGTGCCCTTTTTTCAATCTGAGCCTCCGATTAGTCTGCACAGCCCTGTTTACAGTAGATGTACGCCTATCTTTTGAGATAACACTCATCAAACTTGCATGTTATTCTCTGATGAACACGCCCTGATACTGTACCTTTTCAGCTCTTTATTGTAGGAGCCTGTACCGCCACCTATTGGTCATTAGTTGCAATAGACGCACAGTAGATTTACAGTAGATCGCTATGTTTACACTGGGAGCCTGCAATTGGGCCTAAAGGTTCATTTGTATGGGCTGAAAAAAATATATTACAACGCCATTTTACCTGGTCATTGTAGGAGCCTGTATCAGGTCAATGATTAAACTCAGTGTATAGTTGCCTGCTGTTTTGAGTAGAAGCCTGACAATTGGGGCATACTTGTGGTGGAAGGGGATGGATGGGAGTATTAGTAAGGGTTAGAGCAGGGGTGGGCAATTCCAGGCCTCGCGGGCCGGTGTGTATGCATGTTTTTACTGCCACCAGTTACCACGGTTCAATCAGCTAATTAGTCATACACACAATCACCGATTCACTTGTAAATTACAGAACGATAAAATGCTACAATACACGCATTGACGCATACCGGCACAAGAACATTCATCAGCTGCTTTTCATATCGCGGATATGTAGATTAAAATATCAGATCGTGTAAACGATTGGGCTAATTCAATAATTGTTAACTGGCGGCAGCAAAAACCTGCATACACACCGGCCCGCGAGGCCTGGAATTGGCCACCCCTGGGTTAGAGTCAGGGTGATGGTCATAATAGAGTGCTACAGTCATGACGTATTTTTGTAGGCCAATTTGGAGGTTTTTTCCGGGCATGGGTTCCCTCAGCAGATTCCCAATGCGTTTTTCCCCCATTGGGATTTTGAGATTTTGCCGAATATAAGGTTTGTGGTTAATATAAGCCTAAAATATTTTCATATTTTTTTTAAATCAAGATAATCCCCACAAAAATATATACTTTTTGCCATTTTTGAACCACACACGCAATTAATATAAATGAAATATAACGTTATGCTAAAGTGAACTACATTACTACAGCAATCAGTCGCATTCCGCCAGCGTCACTCACCACCACTGTCCTCCTGTGTTCAACTAGCGAATGCTTTGTAGCCTATTTTGAGCTGCTAAGACTGCTTATATAGGCCTACATACGCAATTTAGGCTTGTCTTTTCTGATGTCACAGGTTGTGTTTTGTTTTTTTTGGGTGCTAGTATTGTTCAAAGACCTTAGCTAAGCTTATCAATTTAGATATTATTTTAGCTATTCCACCCCCCTCCCGTCCACAATCGCCCTACTCCCCCATTTGTTTTGGCGTGTTTTTGATGGGGAGGTTGAGAACTTTGTCTCTCGAGTCTGATTTGGCAACACTGCCATGTTTGGCAATGGTGGGTTAGCTAGCTAGCAAGCTAACGATAGCTCATGGGAAGCCGTTTTAATTTAACAGTTCTTAAATTAGTCCGTATTAGCTGGGCCCAATGTTCTAGCTGGCTGGCCGGTTAAGTTAGCTAGCTACCGCAATTGCTATACTAGCCAACTGCAGCGAGTTTAACTAGTGTTTTATTTTGCTAACACAATGAAACGTGGCCTCAAACGGCAGCTAGCTAGCTCGGCAATTGTGGTAGTTAGCTAAGTCAGCTATCTAGCTATAAAAATTAGGCAGCTAATTGGGAGATTTGGGACTAATAAGGTAATGTTACCTAGCTATGGAAGTCGAATACATATTTAAACGGCGTGCCATACTAGCTTGCTGGCTAGCAAGCTATCAAGACCTTAGTTTTAAATAGTATTCATTCATATTCTTGAATTTCATATAAAACAAGTTGATGTGGGAAAAGTTGTAAAGGAGTGCTGACACAACTACCCAGCAAACAGTGGACGTCCCAGGAACGTTCTCTTTTAGTCCCCTCAAAGTTATGATGCGACGTTCCCTAGGGATGTAGCTACTGTGTCTTAATCAGAGCCCTATCTACTGCGCCCTGTCTCCTGCGTACTGTGCACTAAAAACATTACTAGGATGTTATTAAAGTCCTAGGAAGGCCACTGTTTGGTTACAATATGACATTTAATTAAAAAAAATTTTAGGGATGTAAAGGAACGTCCCTATCTGGTTATGATATGACGTTGTGTTCATAACATTCATGCGACATTCAGGGACATTCCTGCAACGTTCCTGTCACTGGTTACAAGATAACTTAATGTAATGAATGTATGGGGGATGTTACTAGAACGTCCTGGGAACGTTCTCTGTGACGTCCACGTAACATTTAGAAAACCCTACAATAAGACGTCAAGACGGCATCCTGATGACATTTTGAGACGTTCAGGGGACCTAATTTTGTTAGTTGGGTTGCTGCTAGCTACACTTGAGAGCAGCTAAAGATCTGCTGAGGTAATGACATGTAGCCTATATATTCCAACAAGTTGTTGTTTGAATATAGAAACTGGTTAGAAACATACTTTTAAAAACATATAAAAGCCTAAGAATTCATGGTTAAGATATTAATATGTGTAATTTATGTCGTAGCACAAAACGTGAAAACTCTCTTAGGCTCATATTAACCACAGACCTTATATTTGGCACAAATCCGAAAGCCCCATGATAAGACCCCATTGGAAATCTGGCGAGGGAACCCATGGCTCAAAAATACGAACTCAGTTCTGGGTTTTAGGGCTACAAACTGTAGCACTCTATAGGAAGGTGAAGTATCGCTTTTCAAGAATATTATTTGTGTCTTTGTGCAGCAGATCCTCTTCTTGCCATTCTCCTTTGGTTGATTTTCTGAAGTCTGTTTGTGTTTGGGCATTAATGCTTATTTTGCTTCAACCATAAAAGCAGACTCTCTTTCTCTGTTATGAAGTCAGCATGTTTATGGCACTCTATTACGACGCAGAAATAAAAGTTGAATTACAGCAGTTCTTTCAGAGAAGGGCGGGTATGTTGCATATGGCCCTGCATTCTTTGGATAAAAGCGTCTGCTAGATGAATGTAATGTATATGTCATATTCCTGTATTATGACTGAGAAAAACTATGAATTCCTATTAATGTTAGGCAATAATATTCACATGCATATTTCACAAAAGGTCACATATGAGCAGTTCCTCTTTTGTGTGAGTTTGTACTTGCGCTCTGCAGGCTGAGGGTCAGTGTGTAGTGGAGAGAGGCTGGATATTCTTCTGTTCTACAGTAAGTATATTATATATTTCCACCTGTGTAACGCTTGGCTCTGTCAAACTACAGATTATCTTCATGCTGCCACTTTAATTGTGATTTAATTCAAAATAATTGTTCAGAAGTTAATTTATCCTCCCAATGTATTAAGAAAAAAAAAATTCTCAATATGCATTGTGGCTGTCAGTGATATATTTATTTTCCATAAAGATATAGAAATTACAGTTTGAGTACACAGTAAAATGTCCAATATTAAATAAACTCTAACAGAATACATATAGGCTACAACACATACTCTTGCCAGATTAGGCTCATATGTACTGTGTTAGAGTTGAATTAACACTGGACATTTTACTGTCTATAAACAATGTATGTCTTACTTATTAGGATATATTTTGAGAAATTGCAGCTGATACAGGCAATATAGTGTGTATGTCAGAATATGCATTATATGCACTGAAAGAATCCCACAATAATAATGTGTTTGCTATTTTAATCCATAGTCATTTTACAATATGAACTGGAGTTTCAAGGAATTTATGTTTTATCACAATTTAGTCATGCACAATTAAATAAAAAGATAATTTAATTTAAAAAAATTATAAACTTGTCAATGCATACAGTTTGTACATGCAGTATAATTTGTTGGTAAATTCAGTGTCTTTTAAAGCTGTGGACTAGACAAGAACAATAAAACACGAATACTCATAGCCACTGTAGGGTAAGTGTTGGCGCGGTACCAGGAAGTCACATTTGCAAACAGCTTCAGAATAAGAGACAAACAGGAAGTGTTCTCTTCTAGTTAGATGTGGTCTGATGCTTTAGCCAGAGGAGAGGAGGTAAAAAAGAGGTTGGACCAGAAAGTAAAAAAAAATGGGTTGATGGATGGATCTGATTGGTCAGATGTAGATTTATATTTTATGCACTTAATCACAGCCAATGATTGTGGTTCACTCTGAATTACTGCTGTACCTTCATCATGACTGCACCTTTACATTATGAGAACATGGGTATATTCTTATATTATTGTGTACAGAATGTTTATAGTGCAAACTATTATCCAGGATACATGCTAAAATATAATTTTTTTTAACAAATTTAAATGTTTTTGATTGGAATATCTAGTATAAACTCTGCGGGTTCTATGGCTATTAAGTATGTTCTGCATTCAGCTTTAAGGTGTATTAAAGGATTGTGTTTATGGAGAGACGTGTACTGCAGTCTGTAGGATGGCCTACCCTCGCGACATGAATAATAAATAAAAATATATTTTACACTACTAAACTTATACTAATAAACACTAAAAACTAAAATTTGAACATTATCTTATGATTATACAATTTGACAAATAATATGCCTGCATTTATTACAATGTACTATGTGTTTTATAGCAGTTTTCTTGGCTCTAAATGATGTATTATTTCTAATGAAAGGGTAATGTTCTCCAGAGGGTGTCAGAGCTGTTTTCTAACCTCAGTTCCTCTCCTCCTCAGAGACATGATTGAAGTGGAGAGATTCATCCTCATTGGCTGCCTGCTGCAAGGTAGGTCCTGAAAGGGGCGGAGTCTAACTATATAATGTAGGGATGTAAAATACAGGAATCTATGTTTGTAAATGTTTAACTATATAGGGAATTTGTCTTTTACTTTTTTGGATGTTTTTTTTATTTTGTTATATGTACACTGTAGTGTAGGCAATTGAAGTAATTTATATGAACTTTTATTTCAGCTTTAAGTGAGCAATGCTTTTGGTTACTTGATATGACTAAACATAACCATGCAGCAACATTTATGTATAAGTGTTACAAGGTCAGTAAAGGTGCTGTTGTGTGTCAGAAACGGATACAAATCTCCATCCAGCTGCTGTATTTATAGAGTTGTAGAATCCGCAATTACTAGACCAATGAGGGAATAGCTCGGGGCGAAAGTTTAAACGTGATGTATTCCATTCTTGCTGTGGGAAAAGGTAAAAGTTATTTAGACATATTATTATTTTATTTACTCGTTTATCTGACTCCATTTATAATTATAATTTAGAATTTTGGTTAAACATGCGTGGAGCTCGGAGTGTTTACACTCCACTCGCCCTTAGGTACCATCATTACTTCAATATATGTTTGCCGGAATCAACATTATTGCTGAAGCTCAGTTCGGTGGCGAACGCAGAGGTTGGGGGTCTAGTCAACACAATACATGATATTCATTTATCATAGATAGTTGTGAGCCCCAGTCTGAGTACATTTAAAGGGCTCCTTAAGGCAAATTTGATAAGAACCGGCATTAATGCCCATGGGTTCCCATATCAAATCACCAGAACCTGGTTCCTTAAGGCAAATTTGATAAGAACTGGCATAAATGCCCATGGGTTCCCATATCAAATCACCAGAACCATGCACTACTCTGGGTGTATTTAAAGAGTTCCTTAAGGCAAATTTGACAAGAATCGGCGTAGGACGCCCATGGATTCTCTTCACATCAAATCACCAGAACCGATACACCAACCCGACCTTTACAATTGGACCGTCACTTGACTGCCTATACCCAACTTGAGTCCGCCACGTCTGTACCAGGCCGCTGATCAGTCGGTCCTGGGTCAGAATTGTCCCCCTGAGTCTTCAGTAGTAATTTAGGCTGAAAAGGGTATAAGATGGATGAGAGCCACGCACGTTAAATATAAAAAGAATTGGATAACAGGCAGGGAGGTCATTAGCTTGGAACGCTGCAGCTCAGATCATGCAGACAATTGAAGCTGGGAAAAAGGATTAAAAGAAAGATGCAGTTGATATGAAAACATGGTAATTTATTAATGACAAATAATCACTGGTTAAGACTGTGAGAGCAAACACGAACACATTCAATGCCTATAACTAAACACAGGATAACATGCTGTCAAGACAAATAAACACGAACAAGTTCACAAACAAAGTATATCACCAAGTGATTCCGTACGGTGTGACTATGGTACCAGGAGAACTGTTAAGCAGATTCTCCTATATGAAAATGGCTATGATGCCACTACAGCACCAGGAGACCTGTTAAGCAGATTCTCCCGGAGTCTCCCTTTGGGATCTTCTTAAATGCAGTTCAGCGCTGGTATGCCCACTCCACAAGTCCCTTTGTTGTCCAAATAAGGTCTGGCAGGAAGAGCAGTTTCACCACGCAGGGACCCCCTCCAGAGAGAGAAACAGAGTCTCCCTCTCTCAATCTAGTGACAGTAATAAGACTCTTTGAACGACGGCGCGTGATCTCATGATCTTCTCTATCATATCTAGATATCCGGTGAGGTCCCGGTGATGGCCACTCTTGGTTCCAGATATTTATATGGACAAGCGCATCCCTGATAACCTATACAATCCTCCTTCCACATTCTTTATTTCTCCCCCTCCAATACTTTCACATACCACACACTTCAATTAGTATTATCCAGGTTCACCACATTTATCATATTATCCACAATTACTTTATACTTCCACAATTACCAATCTACATGCACATACATATGATTCAATATACATATACAGCTTTGTTTAATATGTTCACCATTCAGTCCAGAATCTAGGCCGTAAAAGACCTGTGCGGATGCCGTCTCTGATGTCCAGTTTGTAGGTTCAACCCCCGCTGTAGGTTACGAGGCCGTGAGAAGTCAGAGGAACAGTTTCTCAGGCCATAAATTGTTTTATTGCACCCTCCAGGAAATCACCCCCAGCTGCAAGGTTTTAGGACTGATAACACTTTTTCCAGCCTTACAGAGTTGTGTTGTGTGTGTTGTAGGAGCCCTGAGCAGAGACTGGTCAACACGGATGCCTCAGAGTATAGAAGCTCTGGCTGGATCCTGTGTGCTGATTCCCTGCACATTTGAGATCCATCCTGGCTATGACAAAAATCTGGTAGCTGCGGCTAAAGGAAAATGGATGAAAATTTTTTTTTTTGGACCATTAGTGTTTGATTCCAGTAAAACTGAGTCAACGTCTGGACAGAACATAATTAAAGGAACATTAATTGGAGACCTGCTGAAGAAGAACTGCACCACAATTCTGGACCGCTTCCCTCTGAATTACACTGATAAATATTTCTTCAGATTGGAATGCCCAAATTATCTCAAGTTCACTTTTCCTAAAGCTGTCCAAATTAATGTACAAGGTACTGCATTTACTGTTGTGCCTCTCATTGTGTGCCATTGTGCTGATGTAGGGAACCTATGTTTTTAAGATTAGGTACAGGAAGTATAATTGCTGTCCTCTAAGAAAAATATATCTTATATGAAACAGAGTAAAGAATGCAAAGAGGAATGACTTGTTTGTAGATTTCACATTGTAAATACTGATTTAACATTGTAAATACTGATATCACATTGTAAATACTTATTTCACATTGTAAATACTGATTTCACATTATAAATACTGATTTCTCATTTTAAATACTGATTTCACATTGTAAATACTGATTTATCATTGTAAATACTGTATGTTAGTCAGACACTGTTGATGTGGTGATTAGATTGTGCTCTGAGTGCTGTGTGAGTCTCCAATTCTCAGACAGACAGTAACCCGTCCTCATGTCTCCATGTCTCCTAGCCTCTCCACCCAAACCTAAGTTAACCCCAGAGAAGGTGGAGGTGATGGAGGGGACCTCTGTGAGTTTGAGCTGCTCTGCTGCAGCCCCCTGTCCCAAACTCCCCCCAAATCTCACATGGACCCCCAGTCTGAGTGACAGTGTGGATCAATTGCAAGAGAATGTGGATAAAACCAAATCTGTGTCTTCTGTTCTGACCTTCACTGCTTCCCACCTCCACCATGGGCAGAAGATCACCTGCAGGGCGCTTTACAAACTGCAACAAGGAGACATTCAGAAGTCTAACACCAGGCGGACTCTCAGGGTTCTATGTAAGAGAGCTGGATTTGAGATTTTAAGAATAAGCCAGGAGATAATCAATTTTAATTTATTATCCATCCAATCATCAGTAATTTCCATTTTTATAGTATGAATGTAAAACGTTCTCTAATTAAATTTATATTTCCAATTTTATATTTTGGGAACAATGACCAAACACATATCACTTATCTTTTAAGGTGAAATTATGGCACAATCAATACAGAGGATACAATCAGTACAAACATATACAGGAGCAAAATCTATTCCATATTTTCATATCTTCCAGATTCTCCTAAGAACACCTCAGTGTCCGTCAGTCCCTCTGGTTCAGTGTTAGAGGGCAGCTCTGTGACTCTGACCTGCAGCAGTGATGCCAACCCACCAGTGCAGAACTACACCTGGTATAAAGTGAATGGGAGAGAGATGAACACTGTAGGAACTGGACAAAATCTCACCTTCAATGTGACCGATGGCTGTGAGCAGTATTACTGTGAAGCACAGAATTAACATGGCAAGAAGATCTCAACAACTGTGCAGCTGGATATAAAATGTATGCTCAGAGTTTGTATTTATTATATAATTGCATTAATCATATTATTGTTGTATGTGTTGTATTGTTTGGCCTGTCTCTCCCTGTGATTGGGTGAATACATGTCTTTATCTGTCCCTTTGTTCAGGTTTCAGCATTAACTGGCTGCTGATTGGTGCTGCTGCTGGTGGGGCTGCTGCCATGGTGATATGCCTCATAATACAGCTCGTTCTAAAGTAAGAGAAACAGGGGCCTGGAATGTCAGTATAAAGAGAAACGTCACCCTAATTTCATGTTATTGTATTATATTACTCAACCCCACTGCTGGGGTCATACTTTTTAAAATTGTGCTCATCTCGATATGTTACTTGCCCTGTCCCACATCTGCAACACGCCTCTTCGACTTCATGTGTTGCCATGCCATTGAGAGTGAGAGTGGCTGCCCCAGTGATGTGAAACATGTCACTCTGGCAGTTATTTTCAGAATGGGAGATGGATTTTCATAAGAATGGATATCCATGTCTAGAAGAATGAAAAGTGTTGTAGCTGGAACTTTTTTACACCATATTATCAGTTGATAAATTAAGGTAGCATTAAAATGTAATTTAGTCATTGTCACATAACACTGAGTGAACGATAACGAGAGCAGTGAACAAATTGATGAATGAATCCTTTTAGTGAACGAATCCTTTTAGTGAATGAATCCTTTTGGTGAATGAATCCTTTTAGTGAACGGAGCCAAATGATCAGGTACTTATTTGTATATATTTTTTCACGGTATTAGAAGTTCATGAGTTGTTTTTTCTGGATGTACTTCATTACTTGTGACACTCACTTCACTTATTGATTAAGTGAGTATTCTAAACATTAAATGTGTGCCTCCCTTGAATTTTCTAGAATGGTTAAAACCCATGTTTGCTGCTGTTTGTACAAACACATGCAGAGGTTGGGCAAGAACGAGAAGTTGCAATGTGGGAACCTGGAGGCTGAGGTTGGCGTGTGGTATTGGTGTATGGTGGACATCTCGCTGGTGCCAAAAAGTCATTGAAACAGGGTTAAAATATGCAACTTTTTCAGTCTCATATGTGACCTAGATTTAAACTGGAATTTAAACAGGGAGCACTGGTGCAACCGTAAACAATTGTCCTGGTGCGACTGTCTGTTTTTGTTTTTGTTTTTATAGCCATCAGACACCATGCTTATTTCCCCTGTAACCATCATAACCAACCAAACTTCAGCTTCTCGTTTCTTAGACAGTAGACTAACACTATGCTGGTTATAGATTGCCTAAAATCGGTCACGGCAATCCTTTCACTGACAGCTGCCAAGTGAGCAGCTAGCATTGCTTAAACTAGCGAGCTGAACCAGTTTGTTCTTTTTGGCTAATAACATGACACCAACAATATAAATCATGTTTTGCTAAAAAGAAAAAAAGAAAATAAAACATTATTATTATTCTGGTTAAAGTATGAGGCATGCAAAACATAGTGTGCACTGCAAACTATGTGGAGTGGAGATTGTGGGTAAAACCCAGTTTGCAACACCGTGGTAAAGATAGCTTCAGTAGTAAATTCAGTTGTTTATACTATTTATACTATAATAATTTTTTTTTTTTGCTAAGACAAAATATTTGCGTTCTGCAAAGCAGGATTTATAAATTTATCACAGCTGATATATATGTATATTTTTATTCATCAACTCTAGCTGGCGGAGGACTAAAGTACCATGTGAGAAAACAAGGAGTCAAACTGGTGGCCCTATTTAAAACTTTTTATAGGGATGCACCGATATATCAATTCCAAAAATTGCTGTTTACAAATTGTGCTCCATAAGAGTTTCATGAGGAGAAAACACCCACTCCATCTCTGGCAAATACCTCGCTGGCTCAAACAGTTGAGAATGCAAAATAATTTATACCAGAACTTGTAAAAGCTCAAGCCATTTTCCAGAAAGTACTGGAAGTCATTACATTGTATGACCAGCCTTTCTCGGTTGTCGAGGACATAGGCTTTTGGAAACTTATAGGGCATCTTGAGCCCCGATATATGCTCCCGATTCGACAATATTTCTGAGACATATGTCTGCCAGAGATGTTCAGTAACATTGCAGACCGTATTCACAAACTGCTGGCCAACAACGCTGCAATCCGCTTCACCTCAGACATGTGGATTTCCGTTGTTGCCTCACGAGTACGCTTCGTCTCGCTGCTCAGTGGATTGCACACCACAGAGGCTCCATATCTCACTGACATTTTTTATTGGCGTGATTCTCAATGATACGCATGTTGTTAATCTAATCTGAAGCAGAGATCATTTTGGAGGGCTAAGATTGTTGTGATGTCTTCTTACTTCTCAAATAAAAAACAGAGGATCTCCACCAATCAGAGAGCATGTTGGTAACAACAAACAGAACAACGCTAACAGAGATTGGTGGATGCTTTCTTGTGACTTTTTTATTTTATTTTATTTTTATTTTTTGTTCCAGAGGGGGGCTGGAATCCACTCCTGTTTGGTGTTGATTTGCTCCTCCATGGAGATTATAATGACAGCGAGGTGTGTTTTGTATGTCGGCAGTGATGCTGTGTGTTGTTTTTAGGAAGAAGAGAGACAGCCGGTGTTCTGGAATTAGAATGAAAGACATCAAAGGGGTGACAGATTCGGTGAGTCTGAGCCCTGTGTCACACGCGCACACACACACACACACACACACGCACGCCTGAACAGTTACTTTGTAGTGACTTTTACGAGAGAGGGGGAAAAAAGCCTGTATAAATAGAGATATGCCTGGAAGCATAGGGTTCTCACAAGGCCTTAGCAGGTATTGAGATAAGCGTGTGGGAAGTACTAGAACAAGCAGGTCTTCAGGTAGACCTACTTCATGCAGGGACAAAATGAGAATTCAATTATAAAAATATTTGGGAGTAGTTGTTGAGAAAAGCCTCTCAGGATGAAGGCATTGTTCTGCAGCTGTAAACAAGGCCAAAAAGATCCTGTGATATGGAGCAAAAGTATAAATCAAAGAAAGTGATATTGTGTTGAATTCATGTCAATTTTGCACATATATCTGAAGTACTCTCGCACACACACATACATACATAGACACACTCTCTCTCTCTCTCTCTCACACACACACACACACACACACACACACACACTCTCTCTCTCTCTCTCTCTCTCTCACACACACACACTCACACACACACACACACATACACACACACACACACACACACACACACACACACACACACACACACGCACACACACTCACATTCTCACACTTGCTTTTCAGAGTCCTCCCAGCAGAAGTCCAGCAGAAGAAGACCCCGTCTACTCCAACCACGCCATGGCAACGACCCCGCCCAGGGGCCCAGACCTGGGAGGGACAGACCCACAGACACTGCCCCTGGCAGAGGGCCAAATCGGGGAGCAGCTGGAAGGCATGCACTACGCCTCCATCAAGCACTCCCCCCAGTCCATGGAGACACAGGGCCAGGATGGAGCTGCAGGCCGAGGGGCCGAAGTGCTCTATTCACAGGTGGCGGTCAAGACGAATATTCAGAAGGGGAAGGCAGAGGATGGGGCGGGGCAGGGGGAGGAGCGTTTGGCCGTAGGGACGTCGATAGAGACGGAGAGCCTGTGTGTGGAAATGGAGAAGAAGAAGGGAATGGAGGGAATCCCAGAATGCGAGTACTCCAACGTGGTCTTTAAAAAGAAGAAGGCACAGCCTTAATGCTTTTATGAGTCCGTAAATGAAGAATCAGCCGCCAGCATACCATTATTCAGCAAGTTAATTTTGCTGAATTTGACAAACTGGGTTTGTGAAAAAATAAATAAATAATGCATTTCAGTTGCGATTGAACCCAGGGCTTATGCTTCGCTCTCCAAGTAAAACATTTGTATATTTTTCTATACTGAAAGTATATTTTTTTAGTCAATAAAGTGTGTTAAAAGTTTGTATAAGTATATTTCAGAATCAGAATCAGAATCAGAATCCCTTTATTCGCCAAGTATTTACATACAAGGAATTTACTGTGGTTTATTGGTGCGTACATAAACCAACATAAAACATACAATGAAATAATATAATATAAAACATAAAACAAAACAAAACAAAACACAAAAACAAGTAGTGCAAGTAGTAGTGCAAGTTTCAACCAATATAATATTATATTATATATGCAAGATAAAAATAAAAAATATAAGTAAAAATAAAAATATAAATAAACAAAAAGTACAGTGGGAAGTAGGTAAAGTGTAAAGTGTCTATGAGGCGGGATAGAGTCTGTGTCTGTGTCGGAGGGGGTCCCGGGCCTTGTTGATAAGGCTAACTGCAGAAGGAAAGAAACTGTTTTTATGGCGAGAGGTTTTGGTCCTGATGGACCGCAGCCTCCTGCCAGAGGGAAGTGTTACAAACAGACTGTGACCGGGGTGAGAGGGGTCGGCCACAATCTTGCCTGCACGCCTCCGGGTCCTGGAGGCATACAGGTCCCGGAGAGATGGCAGGTTGCAGCCAATCACCCTCTCCGCAGAGCGGATGATACGCTGCAGTCTGCCCTTGTCCTTGGCGGTGGCAGCAGCGTACCAGATGGTAAGTAAGTAAGTAAGTAAACTTTATTTATATAGCACTTATCACAGAGACGACTCACAAAGTGCTTTACAGTGCATAAAATAATACAAAAAAAATAAAATAATACAGGGTACGAATACAAAAAGCATAAATAAATACATAAAAAACATAAAATACATAAAAACAATGATACATAAAAACAAGGACCAACAGTCAGCACATCGGTACACGCATGCCACAGGCATCAAAGGGCAGCCTTTGGTGATGGAGAAGGTGAGGATGGTCTCGATGATGGCAGAGTAGAAGTGGACCATCATCGTCTTTGGCAGGTTGAACTTCTTTAGCTGCCGCAGGAAGACCAACCTCTGCTGGGCTTTTCCAGTGATGGAGCTGATGTTCAGCTCCCACTTGAGGTCCTGGGAGATGAAGGTTCCCAGGAAGCGGCAGGACTCCACAATGTCAACTGTGGAGTCTCTCATGGAGATGGGGATGAGTGGGGCTGGGTTATTCCTGAAGTCCACCACTATCTCCACTGTCTTTGCAGCATTTAGCTCCAGGTTGTTCTGACTGCACCAGTCCGCCAGATGGTCGATCTCCCTCCTGTAGGCGGACTCATCCCCACCAGAGATGAGTCCGATGAGGGTGGTGTCGTCTGCGAACTTCAGGAGCTTGACAGACTGGTGACTGGAGGTGCAGTTGTTGGTGTACAGCAGGGGTCGGCAAGTAAATTTGGCCTCGGGCCAAATTAGCGTTATGGTTGCACTCAAAGGGCCAGTTGTAACTTTAAGACTATAAATATAACCATACTTGGGATTTTCGCGGACCTCGATTGTAATTGTTGACAGGGGGGGTGCAATCAATAATTTCTGTTGACGGGGGGGTGGGGGGGCAATCGCCTTTTTTTTTTTTTTACAAACTTCGTTTATTTAACGTATGTACCGCGGGTGTGCGTCCGCTTCCGTGTTTTTCAAACCACACACCACATGTTGGCTATTTCAGCACCTCGCGTTGTCCACCTACTTATTGCTTCACTACTGTCTGTGCGTGTCATTCACTCTCAACATGGATAAAAGTATAATAAGCATTCTTCAGGTGTGGGTAGATTCTCTATTCGGACATTATAGCCGATACGTGGGACTGTCGGTTCGATATTGTAAAAAAAAACTATTTTCTTTTATTTTATTTAAAGAATTATTATTTATTTTTTTCAAATCTCAAAATTATCTGGCGGGCCAAATATTATTGCTGGCGGGCCAAAAATGGCCCGCGGGCCGCCTGTTGCCGACCCCTGGTGTACAGGGAGTATAGCGCAGGGGAAATAACGCAGCCTTGGGGGGAACCGGTGCTGATGGTCCGGGAGTCAGAAATGTGTTTCCCCAGCCTCACGCGCTGCCTCCTGTCAGACAGGAAGTCTGTGATCCACCTGCAGGTATTTCTACCCAAATGTACTTTTCTGAGAGTATACTTGCAATGTATTTTTTGTACTTATGTGCTTTCATGTACTATTTCAAAGTACAGGGGCCACATGTATAAAACTCTGAGTAAAAGAATGCGTAAAAGAATGCTCAGGCTGAAAGTCAGAAATCTGCTTAAAAAAAGTCTTGAATTTTCTACTTCTGTCTTTCGGTCACTGTCACCATATCACACAGACTCCAAACATTGCGTACGTATGGTGTCCATCGTGTGCAGAGGTACGCAGATTCTCACAGCATGTGTTATATTATACATCTGAATTTCTGCGTGGAAACTCACTTACGCAGCTTTCTGAGGGCATTTTTTACATTACATTACATTACATTATAGGCATTTAGCAGACGCTCTTATCCAGAGCGACTTACACAGCATTTATTTAAATTTTTTTTTGCATTTATAAATTGTTATTTATTTTTTATTTTTTATTTTTTTTGGTCATTATACAGCTCATACAATCAAAAAAACACAAAACAGGTTGACCAAAAAGGTGTAGGCTGAAGCCTTAGCTTATTGCACCTACCCTTTTTGCATTCATTAATTTAGTCAGCTCCTTTAAGAATTATACTGTAAAATGAAAGAAAAGAAAATATACATACATGCATCGTTACATACATACATATATACATACATACATACATACATATATACATTATATACCCTACTCTGATATCCCCAGACATATTTCATTTACACAATGGTCTTCATACTTCAGATTTATATTTGCTAATCATCTTATTTTTAAATATTATTTTAAAACTATTGAGTGTTTCACACATTTTCATCTCTTTATCTAAACTATTCCATAAGTTTACTCCTTTGACAGATATACATCTTTGTTTGACATTTGTTCTGATCTTTGTTTTGGTGAACATGCAGACTCCTCTCAGTCCGTAACGACTCTCTCTGAGGTGAAACAACTCCTGGATAGAGTCTGGAAGCATTTTGTTGTATACCTTAAACATTAGTTGTGCAGTTTTGAAGTGTACCAATTCTCTAAATTTAAGGGCCTGTGAGTTTATAAATAATGAATTGGTTGGTTGGTGATAATCTGCTTGGTTTATTATTCTTATTGCTCTCTTTTGTAGGATGAAAATTGGATTTGTTATTGTTTTATAAGTGTTGCCCCAGACCTCCACACAGTAAATGATGTATGGAAGTATGAAAGAGCAATACAATATATGTAATGAATTTGGGTTAAGGATATCTTTTGTTTTATTCAATATTGCGATGGACTTTGATATTTTGTTCTTAATATGATTTATATGTGGTTTCCAGCTCAATTTGTGGTCTATGATAACTCCCAAGAATTTATTTTCAAAGACTCTTTCTATTTCCATATTATCAATCATGATTTGTACTTGATTATAGTTCTTTCGATATCCAAATAGTATATATTTGGTTTTATTTAAATTTAAATAGTATCCATTTTTACAGCTGGATATATACTGAAGCAATTCAGGTGAAGTACCTTGCTCAGGGGTACAACGGCAGTGTCCTACGTGGGACTCGAACCTGCGACCTTTCGGTTACAAACCCAGTTCCTTAACCACTGTACTACACTGCCGAATACGACCCTTAGACCCTTTTGAGGGCGCGTATTTGAGTCCACTTCATCAAAAAGTTTTTGAGCGGGCGACTTTTTTCACAAATGGGAGCACTTAAAATACCAGGATGAACCCCTTATTTTCAGGGTTTTCTTGAGAAATTCAGGGGCACACTCATCTGCCGAACGGTGCACTCATCCGACAATTTCAGTACGTAACCCGGAAGTGAAAGCTTAAAAGACATAGAGCGTATATGTATATCTATGGTATAAGATATGTTCATATTATAAAATACTCTTTTATTTTTGTTAATTCTATTTTCATTCATAATCTACACTTTGTAACAATCGTTATATTTTAACTGATTGATATTCTCAATAAAAAAATAAAAAATATTACGAACTACTTCCTCACTAGTTTGGAAAGAGTTTTGCAGGATTTATTTCGCACACTGCTTGCAAAGTGAGGGCACAGGGCACATAGTAGATAGGGGTCTGAGTGGACAGGGGACAATGGACAGGGAACAGGGGTCATATTCGGACACAGCCTCAGTCTTTATCAAGTTCCCTGTCCAGTTAGTTCCTAGACGGACTACAGTCTGACCAGTCTGATCAGAGCCCTATCTACTGCACCCTGTCTCCTGCGTACTGTGCACTGTGTCTTAATCAGAGCCCTATCTACTGCGCCCTGTCTCCTGCGTACTGTGCACTGTATCTTAATCAGAGCCCTATCTACTGCGCCCTGTCTCCTGCGTACTGTGCACTGTGTCTGAATCAGAGCCCTATCTACTGCGCCCTGTCTCCTGCGTACAGTGCACTGTTTCTTAATCAGAGCCCTATCTACTGCGCCCTGTCTCCTGCGTACAGTGCACTGTGTCTTAATCAGAGCCCTATCTACTGCGCCCTGTCTCCTGCGTACTGTGCACTGTGTCTTAATCAGAGCCCTATCTACTGTTCCCTGTCTCCTGCATACTGTGCACTGTGTCTGAATCAGAGCCCTATCTACTGCGCCCTGTCTCCTGCATACTGTGCACTGTGTCTTAATCAGAGCCCTATCTACTGCGCCCTGTCTCCTGCATACTGTGCACTGTGTCTTAATCAGAGCCCTATCTGCTGCGCCCTGTCTCCTGCGTACAGTGCACTGTGTCTTAATCAGAGCCCTATCTACTGCGCCCTGTCTCCTGCATACTGTGCACTGTGTCTTAATCAGAGCCCTATCTACTGCGCCCTGTCTCCTGCGTACTGTGCACTGTGTCTTAATCAGAGCCCTATCTACTGTTCCCTGTCTCCTGCATACTGTGCACTGTGTCTGAATCAGAGCCCTATCTACTGCGCCCTGTCTCCTGCATACTGTGCACTGTGTCTTAATCAGAGCCCTATCTACTGCGCCCTGTCTCCTGCATACTGTGCACTGTGTCTTAATCAGAGCCCTATCTGCTGCGCCCTGTCTCCTGCGTACAGTGCACTGTGTCTTAATCAGAGCCCTATCTACTGCGCCCTGTCTCCTGCATACTGTGCACTGTGTCTTAATCAGAGCCCTATCTACTGCGCCCTGTCTCCTGCATACTGTGCACTGTGTCTTAATCAGAGCCCTATCTGCTGCGCCCTGTCTCCTGCGTACAGTGCACTGTGTCTTAATCAGAGCCCTATCTACTGCGCCCTGTCTCCTGCATACTGTGCACTGTGTCTTAATCAGAGCCCTATCTACTGCGCCCTGTCTCCTGCGTACTGTGCACTGTGTCTGAATCAGAGCCCTATCTACTGCGCCCTGTCTCCTGCATACTGTGCACTGTGTCTTAATCAGAGCCCTATCTACTGCGCCCTGTCTCCTGCGTACAGTGCACTGTGTCTTAATCAGAGCCCTATCTACTGCGCCCTGTCTCCTGCATACTGTGCACTGTGTCTTAATCAGAGCCCTATCTACTGCGCCCTGTCTCCTGCGTACTGTGCACTGTGTCTTAATCAGAGCCCTATCTACTGCGCTCTGTGTCCTGCATACTGTGCACTTGCGGAAGTGTGCTGTTTAATGTGCAATGTTTAGCAGTCCATGAAGAATATCCACCATATTATTTTCCAACCATACTGTGGAAGTGTTGTACTGTCATAAGAAGTCCCACCAGTGTTTTCATGTCCGTGGTTTTGCAGCTAAATTGGAATACCTTCAAAGTGCAGTCACGGGTAAAAATGAAAAAAAAAGAACGCACTTATTTCAAAAAGTTAAAATAAAAAAAGATGATTTCTATGATGATTTCTATTTAAAATACATTGGTTTCGGTTAAAAAAATATTTTTGGCTAGTTTTGAGTCGCCATTTAGCTGGAAAGTCTTTCCAGATCTGGCAACCCTGTGTCCCACCCTTGCGCTGCTATATCACGTGTTGTTTTTGTTGTATTTGAAAGAAAACGTCAACGAAGCCATCATTTAAAAAAAAATTTGCTTCACGTCATATTTATGCGGCCAAAATGTTTGTGTACTTCTTGAAAAGTGCGCTCCCGAATGTACTCAGCAAAACCCCGGAAGTAAGTGTGTCATCCAAGTATACAGCAATTTTTAAAAAGCGCCATGCTGCATTGACTTGCAAGCGAATACTTGCTTCTTGTCACATGCTCAACCATCTTTGAGGGACAGAGCACAGAGTGAGTCACAGGGTCCTTTGAGGGACAGAGCACAGAGTGAGTCACAGGGTCCTTTGAGGGACAGAGCACAGAGTGAGTCACAGGGTCCTTTGAGGGACAGAGCACAGAGTGAGTCACAGGGTCCTTTGAGGGACAGAGCACAGAGTGAGTCACAGAGTCCTTTGAGGGACAGAGCACAGAGTGAGTCACAGGGTCCTTTGAGGGACAGAGCACAGAGTGAGTCACAGGGTCCTTTGAGGGACAGAGCACAGAGTGAGTCACACTGGTTTTCATTGTTATATTGTTACATGTATTCAGCTGTTCACTGCACCGTTAATTCGCCTCACGTTCACTGCACCGTTAATTCGCCTCACCTCTATAAGATGACTAAGCAGCCGTTCACTGCACCGTTAATTCGTCTCACCTCTATAAGATGACTAAGCATTACTGTAATCCAGCCGAGAGGTTACAAGAGCATGAACCAGCTCAATTTCAATTAAAAATTTCAATTTCAATTTCATATTGTCTATCATATAATTGTCTTAGGTTAGGGGCCCACAAACAACATACAAACATACACCCGTAAAAAACTCACATAAAATTACATTAAAGCACAAACAATTTCAAATAAATACGAGCAGGTGTGCAAAGCTGCATTAAAAATTAGTGACAGTATATTTGGCCTTATTAATAATGGATATTGCAGTGGGAATGAAAGAGTTTTTGTAAGTTCTTTTTTTGACTAGAGGTGCTCTGAAGCGTTGGCCTGATGGGAGTAGCTGAAAGGAGTGGTGAAGGGGGTGTGAAGGACCCTTAGTGATGGAGTGTGCCTTTCTTTTTACTGCGTGACTCTAAAGATCTGAGCGTTGGGTTTGAATGGTGCCGGTGATTTTGGTTGCAAGCTTGATGATTCTTGTGAGTTTTTTCTTGCTTTTCACTGTGAGGAAGTTGAATGTGAGGACTGATATGCACCAGGATGCAATGTTGAATGTGAGGACTGATTTGATGAGTGACTGCTGTTAAAATATCCTGTCTGACATTAAAGCCTTTCAACCTTCTCAGGAGAAACATTGCACTGTTGGGCCTTTTTGTAGACCCCATCCGCATGTTGTGTGAAGGACAGGTGGTGGTTGATCTCAGTGCCCAGGTATTTAATGATCTCGACCTGTTCCACCGCCTGCCCCTCCAGCCTGGGTGGTCCAGAGAGAGGGTATGGAATGTCAGGTGCCCGGCGTCTCCCGCAACACAGCTCTTTGGTCGTACTGATGTTCAGTTCCAGGGAGCTCTCCTGGAACCAGAGGACCATGGTGTTCACATCCTGCCCCTGTATGTAGACAGGGAGCGCTCATCTGTCAAGCGGGCCACCAAGGCCATGTCATCAGCATACTTAAAAAGTGACAGTTCATTGCTGTTACAGGCGATTTCATTTGTGTATATGGAGAAGAGGATGGGTGACAAGACACAGCCCTGTGGGACCCCAATATTTAAAACGATGTCGCTGGATTTAAAATGTAAAACTGACATGTTGGGGTCTGTCCTCTGTTGTGTTGACTTGTAGTTTTTGGCGGAGGTGCAGAAGTGTTTTTGTGTTTACTGTAGATGAAAAGTCCATAAATAAAATCCTGACATATGAGTTTGGTGAGTCGAGGTGCCTAGCCACTGTATCCAGAAGAGTTAAGCTGGCATCCTCAACTCCCTGTTTCACCTTGTAGGCAAACTGGAGCGGGTCCAGACTCTCGTCCACCATGGTGGTAAGCTCCCCAGCAACCACCCTCTCCCTCTCTCCCCAGCAACCACCCTCTCCATGCATTTGCAGAGGATGGAGGTGAGTGCCACAGGCCTGAAATCATTCATGGCTTTGGCATGGGGCTTTTTGGGAACAGGGATAATGGTTGTCTTCTTCCATGCCCTCTGGACGAAGCTGGCGTTCAGGAACAGTTGGAAAAGCTGTTCCAACACACCTCCCAGCTGAGCCGCGCACTCTTTCAGGACACGGCCCTTGAGCTCGTCCGGTCCAGGAGCTTTCCTCGGACGTAACTAGGAAAGGATGGAAACGACCTTCCGCTCCTCCACACTGATTGGTGCATGGGCATAGCTGGTGTTGGTCGGGGTCCAGTCCTCCACGAGGTCAGTCCTGTTGAACCTGGCGTAGAAGGTGTTCAACTGCTCTGCAAAGGAGGCAGAGTCTGGACACTTTATCTGGACTGGTTTCTGAGCTCTACCCATCATGGTGTTGAGACCCTGCCAGTTTTTCATCATCCTGTCAGGACAACGTCGTCCTTAATTTAGATATATTCCTCAAGCGGAAGAAGGCAACTCTTGTGATATTAGTTTTTTACAATCGCTTTGACACTTAGATCACAAGCTTGTGCTCATTTTTCAAAACTCTAAACACTTCGTTCAATTGCTTGGATACAGTACACATAAACCTAAGATCATTTGTTCATTGAACCAAATCACCTGTTCAATATGACAACTTAACATTAAGTAATTATTATTTTAAAATGCAATTCACACATTACATTTGAAAATGACTGTTTTTTAATTTTATTACAATGCATCTAACTATCAATTAATCCAACTGCTCAAAATGATAAGTAACTGTAGCATTACTAATAATGCATAGTTTTATGGAAACTGATTACTAACAACATTCCAAGTTTAGATCATGAATGTTTCAGGATAAAAAAATCTATTGACACCAATTACTTTGGAACATGAACCAATTTTACTACATTATCTTTGAAATATTTTATCATCATTCTTTATCAGACACTGTTCTTATGGTTCCACTGTTCCAGACAATATTTTCAGATTGGACTACGTATGTAGGCTGTTTTCTTTGCTTTTATAATAATGACAACTCATTACAGTAATGATGTATAAAGGGTCTGTATCCACCTGCAACAACATCGCAAAAACATGGAGCAGGCAGATGATTCACATCAGAATAGAGGTCAAGCAGTGAGAGGAGGAGGAGGTGGTCAAGCAGTGAGAGGAGGAGGAGGTGGTCAGGGGAATGGCAGAGGACAAGTACCCCTTCAGAGAGGTGACCGTAGACCTCGTCTTAGAAGAGGGCTTCGGCCTCATCCGAGAGGTGACCATGGGCCTTGTTTGAGAGGTGGGGGGGTATGTGGGAGAGGACAAGGCCACGGACTAAGACAGTGATGACAACAGCAAAGAGTGTCCAATAAAATCTTAGCAATAGTTGTGGACCTTAATCGTAAATCGTAAGTCATAAATCGCGGCATGACAATGACAACAGCTACAATGATTCAGCCAAACCTCAGGAAATCGCCATGAGAACCGGTAAGTCTTCACATTGCACTAAATTACTGTATAATGCACTGTCAAATGACTTTATAATGCACTGTTAAATTACTGTATAATGCACTGTCAAATTACTGTATAATGCACTGTAAAATGACTGTATAATGCATGCCACTGCATACCACACACTAGGTGTTGTGACTGAATGTATAATGCATGCCACTGCATACCACACACTAGGTGTTGTGACTGAATGTATAATGCATGCCACTGCATTCCACACATTAGGTGTTGTGACTGACTGTATAATGCATGCCACTGCATACCACACATTAGTTGTTGTGACTGAATGTATAATGCATGCGACTGCATACCACACATTAGGTGTTGTGACTGAATGTATAATGCATGCCACTGCATACCACACATTAGGTGTTGTGACTGAATGTATAATGCATGCCACTGCATACCACACATTAGGTGTTGTGACTGAATGTATAATGCATGCCACTGCATACCACACATTAGGTGTTGTGACTGAATGTATAATGCATGTCACTGCATACCACACATTAGGTGTTGTGACTGAATGTATTCTTTGTTTTCCCTCACAGAATGTATATACGCGTGAGCGAAATTCAGCGGCATATCATTGACAATGAGGACATGTTGAACAAGGTGGAGGCCGTGCATGCATTCTGAAAAGGCACCAGGTGTCTCTAAAAAATATGGTGCCTTTTGAAAGTAATGCATGTTTTTTTTTTTTTTAAGTGCAATTATTACGTAAAATATTTGCACATATATTGTAGAAACGTTACCAATACATTATTGGCACCTACATACAGTATATCAATGATAATAATAATGTTGTCATATCAATTTATTTTTCTTATGCATCTGTAATATTGAGGTTGAAACTGTGAGAGTCTTACACAGTAAGCTTGTCTTTGTTTGAGAGCAGGTCTGAGCCATTAGATGGCCTAATATAAGGCTGTGGAATGAAAGCTCAGCAGAAAGGTTGTGTCTGTATGCATACATGCATGTACGTGTGTTTGTTTGTTTGTGTGTGTGTGTGTGTGTGTGTGTGTGTGTGTGTGTGTGCGTGCATTCGTGCAGTGAAAGAAAACGCATGTCAGTGTGCTGTCAGAAACGCATAAACAATTACAACATTTTAATCAGAACACAAAATGAGAACAGGTGCATACATGAGTATATAGGCCTAATGCATCTTTCTGATCTTTTAGTCAACGGCAATGAAAGTGTAGAGTGACTTCATCTGTGTATCAAAGGGCAGTTTGTGACACGAGTGGATATATAGGAAGGTTTTACTTTAGTAGTGTTTCCATAGTAACTGTAAATGTCAGAATTGTGACGAGCATTATTTGCATATTTTTGCATTAGGTTCTTATTTGTGCATTATTTTTTGCATGTTTCTCTGTTGACTGTTAGTTTTTGTGGCATCAATGCGTATTTCCTCATGCTGCAAAAGCAGAATCTATGACTGTGTTATGAAGTCAAAGCAGTTTGTCAGAGAAATATTTGTAAAACAAATTCTGTATTTCAGCATGCTCATATTACTGTACTATGACAGGGACAAAATAAGTTGAATGTCAGAAAGGGGTGGAAATGTTCCCCGCATTTTCTATGAATGTGAGCCAAAAATCTCTACAGCATCACATCCTGAGAATGTTTCACTAAAGGCCACATATGAGCAGTTCCTCTTTTGTGTGAGTTTGTTCTTGTGCTCTGCAGGCTGAGGGTCAGTGAGGCTGGATATTATTCTGTTCAACAGTAAGTATATTACCATCGGTGTTATGCTTCGCTCCGTCAAGTTTCAGATTATCGTCAGGTTGCCACTATCATTAACATATAATTACAAATCATTTTCTCATTTTTTCTCTCAATAATTGAAGTGTTTTAAGATCATATATTTTCAGAATACAGTGTGGTTGTCAGTGACTTTGTTGTTTTTTGCCAAAAGAGAGAGAAATTACTGTTTGAGTATTACCGCTGTATGTCTCGTGTATTAAAACACATATTTGAGAACTCATACAGGCAGTATAATGTGGATTTCTGAAGTGATGCTTATGACAGGCTATATCTTGGTAATGTAATTTTAATAAGCATGCGTCATTCTTAGTTATAATACTTACATTCCACAGAGGATGGATGATAATATTAAAAAGAGCCTGTTGCCTGTTGTTTTTATCATTCATTAATTTTATAACTTTTGGTAATTAGCAGTCCAAGCATTTAAGCTGCTGGAAAGCTGTTGTATTTGCTGCTTTTGTGCATTCTGACATTTTGGACAATTCCAGTGGATTCTAAAAAAAATTATAATTGCACAAGCAGCTGAGGAGTGAATTCCAACTTTTTTATAAATATCACAATTTAGATCCCAATATTTAAACCACAAACCTTCAGTTATCCACGTCCAGGAAGTGAAGTCCGTAAGGACATAAATATCTAAGCTCCATCCTGAACAACAAGCTTTATCTCAATGAAAAGAAAGAATCACAAACAATCACCAAAATTGGAGCTGGTCTAGAGACAACACAAGAAAGAAGCCGATTCATGAAAAAATTTAAACAATTTAGATTGAAGTATGCAGTCAGTCACTTGCTCATCAAATATGTTTTGATGACCAAGTGTCTGACAAAATAGTTAAATCTAAATTGTTGAAATTTTTTCAGGAATCGGCTTCTTTCTTGTGTATTAAATAACTGTATATATGGCGATATGTGTTGTGCTGTATATATGGCGATATGTGTTGTGCTGTATATATGGCGATATGTGTTGTGCTGTATATATGGCGATATGTGTTGTGCTGTATATATGGCGATATGTGTTGTGCTGTATATATGGCGATATGTGTTGTGCTGTATATATGGCGATATGTGTTGTGCTGTATATATGGCGGCTACTCTGAAGCTAAATGCAAATCATTCCGACACAAATACATTTTACAAACACCACTAAACATCTAAAGCAAACATTTGAATGTCGCATTAAGATGAAACAATTTGACAAATAATGTGCCTGTATACATTACTACTGTATGTACCGTGTATTTTTAGAATAGGTTTCCTGACACAAACTGATTTATTATTTCTAATGAAAGTGTAATGTTCTCCAGAGGGTGTCAGAGCTGTTTTCTAACCTCAGTTCCTCTCCTCCTCAGAGACATGATTGAAGTGGAGAGGCTCATCCTCATTGGCTGCCTGCTGCAAGGTAGGTCCTGAAAGGGGCGGAGTCTAACTCTATAATGTAGAGATGCACATTATTCTAATGGGATTTATGTTTGTCAATATTTATCGATACTTATTGGGAATTTGTCTTTTGCTTTTTTGTTTGGATTTTTATTTTTTATATGTACACTCTCGTGTAGGCAATTTAGGTCATTTAAATTTTATTTTATTGCAGCTTTAAGTGAGTAATGTTTTTGTTTAATTGATATGAATAAACATAACCATGCAGCAACATTTATGTATAAGTGTTACAAGGTCTGTAAAGGTGCTGTTGTGTGTCAGAAACTGATACAATTCCCCATACAGCTCCTGTATTTACAGAGTTGTGTTGTGTGTGTTGTAGGAGCCCTGAGCAGAGACTGGGCAACATGGACGCCTCAGAGTATAGAAGCTCTGGCTGGATCCTGTGTGCTGATTCCCTGCAGATTTGATATCCCATCTAATTATGATAAAGATCTGGTAGCTGTGGCTAAAGGAAAATGGAGGAAAAGTAGTACTAAGGGAACAGTAGTGTTTGATTCCAGTAAAACTAAACAGAACAACATTAAAGGAACATTAATTGGAGACCTGCTGATGAAGAACTGCACCACAATTCTGGACCGCTTCCCTCTGCATTACATTGATAAATATTTCTTCAGATTGGAATGCCCAAGTCCTCTCCGGTTCACTTTTCCTAAAGATGTCCAAATTAATGTCAAAGGTACTGCATTTACTGTTATGCCTTTCATTGTGTGTCATTGGGCTGATGTAGGGAACCTAGGTTTTTAAGATTAGGTGCAGGAGGTACAAATGCTGTCCTCTAAGAGAAATACAGATAGCATGAAAAAGAGTCAATAATGCAAAGAGGAATTACTTCTTAGTAGATTTCACATTGTAAATACTGATTTCACATTGTAAATACTGATTTCACATTGTAAATACTGATTTTACATTGTAAATACTGATATCACATTGTAAATACTTATTTCACATTGTAAATACTGATAGATATCACATTGTAAATACTGATTTCCCATTGTAAATACTGATTTCCCATTGTAAATAATGATTTCTCATTGTAAATACTTATTTCACATTGTAAATACTGATATCACATTGTAAATACTGATTTCACATTGTAGATACTGATTTCCCATTGTAAATAATGATTTCTCATTGTAAATACTTATTTCACATTGTAAATACTGATATCACATTGTAAATACTGATTTCACATTGTAAATACTGATTTAACATTGTAAATACTGATTTTACATTGTAAATACTGATTTCACATTGTAAATACTGATATCACATTGTAAATACTGATTTCACATTGTAAATACTGATTTCACATTGTAAATACTGATTTCACAGTGTAAATACTGATTTCTCATTGTAAATACTGTATGTGAGTCAGACACTGTTGATTTGGTGATTAGTTTGTGCTCTGAGTGCTGTGTGAGTCTCCAATCCTGAGACAGACAGTAACACGTCCTCATGTCTCCATGTCTCCTAGCCTCTCCACCCAAACCCAAGTTAACCCCAGAGAAGGTGGAGGTGATGGAGGGGACCTCTGTGAGTTTGAGCTGCTCTGCTGCAGCCCCCTGTCCCAAACTCCCCCCAAATCTCACATGGACCCCCAGACTGAGTGACAGTGTGGATCAACTGCAAGAGAATGAGGATCAAACCAAATCTGTGTCTTCTGTTCTGACCTTCACTGCTTCCCACCTCCACCATGGGCAGAAGATCACCTGCAGGGCGCTTTACAAACTGCAACAAGGAGACATTCAGAAGATATCTAACACCAGTCTGACTCTCAGAGTTTTATGTAAGAGAGCTGGATTTGACAGTATGATTCTTATATTTTGTAAATCAAGGAATAGTCAGTAGTAGTAATAATAATAATAATAATAATAATAATAATAATAATAATAATAATAATAACAATATATTTCATTAATTTAATGCCTTAAATAAAAAATAAAAATGATCAATTACCTTATGTACTGTCTATTCTTTAAAGTAGACCACCATTACACCACATCAAATACTACAGCAGTCTTGACAAACTGAGAAAAAAAGTGATGTATTTTCACATCTCCTAGATTCTCCTAAGAACACCTCAGTGTCCGTCAGTCCCTCTGGTTCAGTGTTAGAGGGCAGCTCTGTGACTCTGACCTGCAGCAGTGATGCCAACCCACCAGTGCAGAACTACACCTGGTATAAAGTGAATGGGAGAGAGATGAACACTGTAGGAACTGGACAGAATCTCACCTTCAATGTGAGTCCAGTGACAGTGAACAGTACTACTGTGAAGCACAGAATGAACATGGCAAGGAGAACTCAACAACTGTACAGCTGGATATCAAATGTATGTTCAGTGTTTGTATTCATTAGATAACTGCATTAATCCTATATTATTGGTGTGTGTTTGTGTACAACTGTGGTATTTGTAACTGTGGTATCCTGTGTTCAGACATGCCTCAGATCTCTGACTCTGGGAGCTGCAGCAGAACTGCAGCAGAGATCAGCTGCTCCTGTGAGAGCCGTGGGAATCCCTCTCCCAGCATGGAGTGGCGTGTGTCTGGACTGCGGGTCACTAACTCTACTGACAGAGTCATCAGGGAGGAGCAGCTGGGGAACACAGGCCTGAGGAGCTCCCTCACCATGCGCCACTCACAGGGAGACACGCCCACTCTCCTCTGCCTCAGCACCAACACTCTGGGCTCCTCCAGCCTCAGGCTCCTCGTCCCGTCTCCACAGCAACACTCGGGTAAACGGGCGCACCATTTCTCGTCTTTAACATATTATACATCAGGCACTAATATACAAACGTGCACATTTTGAACAATTTCTTTAAGGGCGTGTAAAAGTTGAGTTGACACTCTATCTGTCATGGTTCATGGCTTTTTATTTTCTTTTCTTTTGCGGTTCTCATCCTGGTTTCCTGATTGTGAATCAATCAGATTTTTTCCACATTCCATTCCGGAGTTTGCTTTCCTCACTATTATTTTCACCTGTGCTTCTATGCGAGGTATTTAAGTTCCTCACTTCCGCTTCACCGGTGCTTGTTTGTCATTCGACATTACATTGAGGCAGGTATAGCCAGGTACTAGCGACCTTGTGATATTAAACAATGTTTATGTTCACGAGGGACTTGCTATTTAGCTATTTTCAGGTATAGGTATTATCCTCCTGTAAGTGTTCTGTGCTATTTATTTTGTCCATTGCTGTTCTCTCTGAGACAGTTTTTCTTTGTTAGTTTGTTTTGGTTTTACTCTTCCGGCCCTGAGCTTATGTAGCCGATGGTTTTCTTTTCTTTGCTAGATTTCCCGTTCTAGCTCCAGTATTGAGCTCGGGAGATTTAGTTTGTATTACACTAGTTTTTGAGTTCGCCATATTTTAGTGGGTTGATTTTGTTTTGGCTGTTTAGCCACAAGAAATTAGTTTCCTGTTTTTTCTTTCTTTTCTTTCACTGTTTTTCTTATTGTTTATTGTTATTCTCCCTTTTATTGGTCCTCACTGATGTGAGCTGATTTGTTCTGATTCCCCCACCTTTACGTTTGAATATCCGCCACATAAAAACCCATTACAGTATCGGCAGGAGTGGGTAGTAAAATGCTTATTAGTAATACACTGTAAAATGTTCAGTGTTAATTCCACTCTAATAATTCCAAACTCAGTTAGGTGTCCAAGTAACATAATAATACACAAAAGACACTGGTGTAGATTAGTAGCAACATGTGATTGTTCATTGCACTTCCACCCCATGGTAACTCTGAAATAGAGCATCGCTGCCTCCAACCAGGCCGGTATTATCTACTGTCACTCTACAAATCAGCTGAAACTCACTAAAGCTGGCTACAGCGAGGAGGTAAAATACATTATTGTGACTCACCCTGATGAAGGCATACTGCCCAAACGTGTGTTAATTATTGTAAATATTGTTAGTCTTACATGGAGATAAGTTTGTGATTCTCATAATTAAGTATTGTGACTCACGCCCAATACTTGTAGAAGAATTCCAAGGCCAGCAAAATAGCTTCTTCAGTTTAATTTGAACTGAACCAGTGACCCATCGTTGTAGCTTATGTGTCCACGTTGAAAGATTATGACAACCTCCGTCTTCCGATGACTTAATGGTATTCAATTTCGGGCGGGTTTTGACTGTATCTTTGTGTGGGACTTTGGGGGCGCCAGACTACAGAGATGCAGAGGTGCCCTCGCTAAAGCACAAATATAACCCAAGCAGTCAGTGTTGAAGGGAAATATTCACACCTTTCTGCTTGCTTAAGTAGAAAAATAGAAACATGACATGATTTATTAATTTAATCATGTGTAAAATCTAAAATAATGTAATATCAGCTCTGGCCACTAGGAGGAGTAGTGCACCACCTGCTCCCCCCAAACTTTGCCTTTGTCTGAAACAGTAGGGTCCCTGCTTTTTAAGGTCCGTTAGAACAACCACCAACAAATAAGACTCGCCTTAACAAATTAGAATTAGCATTCCACTTCCCTTACATTGGATACTTTAATATTGTCTCTGTGGTATTTTAACCCACAGATGTAATATCGTAATGTAATATCATGAGTCTTGATTCATTGTGAAAGATGGCCAACTTCATTCAGTTTTTATTGAGCATCTGAAATGATTTTAAAAAAAATGAAACCTCATTGACAGCAATGTGTGAAGCATCAGTGAGAATTGATTAAAACAAATGTTAACTATTTCTTCTCTTTTAGGAAGTAAGTGCTCTTTAGTTCCACACATAATCTGTGGAACATTGGCATTCCTGTATATTCTAACAGTTTGTCTTGGGATCTACAAATATAAAAGGCAAGTATTAGAGTTAAATGATGGGTGTTACAAACAGCAAACTTTCTAAATGTCATGGGTAATGTGCATATGTGCATCTCCCAGTTCATTAAACTGGCATCGTTTTGGTAATGCCGACGCTTCTGTAATAATCCTGTTTCTAGATGCTTCCTTTCACCATCTTGTGAGATTATTGTGCATGCATTTACATAATGCAGTAATCAAAACACCAAACATAGCATTGTTAATTAAACAAGACTCAAATACAGCATAGATACTCCTGCTCTCAGACTAACTGACACAAAATCTTCTCTCTCTCTCTCTTTCCATAATTAGCTTGTCCAAGCAAATACAAGTAAGTGTAAAAACAAGTCTTTATTTTTTATTGAATTTAGAAAATAACATGATGCAAAAGCAGCCATCTTCCTTTCTCATAAACAGGCACTGCAGGGAGAAAGGGGCGGGGACAATTATGCCACACTGCAGATCTCCACTGTTACCACCTCTGATTATGATGTCATAAGGGTCAGTACTTGTGGCCAATCAGTTTGCCAGTTTATCTGCTTCATTCAAACTAAACAAAATATAGTAATGTCTTCTTCCTTTTCTTTTATCAGTTTAAACCCTTACTGAATCAAATGTCATGTCATTCACCCATAATTCTGATTTTTAAGGCCATGTTTATACAAGTGTACTTGGGTTCTGTTTTTGGGTTCACAGAAGGACGTGGATGCTAGCCGAAGAGCAGATACAGAATCATGTGATTATGAAAACATAAAAACGAACATTCAAAAATGAGGGACAATATTTGAACTGAAAGTAGTTAACTGAGCTCAGAATACTAAATGTGTATGTATTTGTACTATGATAAATATGTTCTGTTTTTGACAGGAGCTTTTTCACAATAAAAAAAGATTGAACTGCTTCAGTTTTGTACTGAAAGTAAATGGTGCTTTTACAGCCTGATAAGTTGCTATTGCTATAAAAGTTTAAGGCCAAACTGATTTATAAAATGGTGGATCAAACCAAACCATGGATTAAACAAGCTATTAATTGCTGATCTCATCCTATCAAGAAAAATTCTATATTAAGCAAACAGAAAGCTGTAAAATGTCAGCTGTAATATTTTTAAAAGTATATATTTTTCTGTGCTGTAGTACTACCTGGCATTTAAGGCTGAACTGTATAACTTCAAGAAGAGATGCATAGAAGAGGTCAGATTTGACCTGGTGCAGATGGGCTTGGCCGATAAAGATGAAGCATAACATGCTATGACATTTATATTATCATGTTATGAAGATGCATTCAGAATTATGAATTACATTCAACTCCAACATGGACGACGAGCTACATCTTCATTTGTCATTAGATGTAGGGTGATTAGTCCCATTTTTCCTGGGACAATCCCGTATTTTAGATGCTTTTGTGGTGTCCCGATTCTAAAATACCAAGATCATCCACTAAAATCATCTACTTGCTTTCTAATCAGACCTCAGTAATGACGAACAACAGCTATTTAATGTTGACAGTTGGCAGGTGAAGTGATTGGTTGGAATAAAAATCTGCATATTCTCTCTGCCTTCCATGGCACATGATTGGACACCACTGCTCTATAGACAAAGAAGGACATTATGATCACATCAAAATATACACAATAGAGATACATAGTCAGGCAATGTGCTGAATTTAGTGCTGCAGAATATATAAAAGAATGGCGACAAAACATTAAGACACCATGTCAAATTTACTGTAAATATTGCAATTATATCTGAACACCCAGCATACAACTGTATACTGTATGTACTTATAGACGTAGGTTTATATTTAGCAAGAGTATGGCATAACTGCCTCTTCCACATGGAAGTAAAAAAAAAAATTGTCAATCCTGTTTCAATTTCTTGCAATCTTCTTCATTAATTTTGTTTATACATTACATTACATTACATTATGGGCATTTAGCAGACACTCTTATCCAGAGCGGCTTACACAGCATTTTGCATTTATACATAGTATCCATTGATACAGCTGGATATATACTGAAGCAATGCAGGTGAAGTACCTTGCTCAAGAGTACAACGGCAGTGTCCGACCTGGGAATCGAACCTGCAACCTTTCAGTTACAAACCCTAATAATACAAACACAAACACCGGCATACTTACATATATAAACTTTTGCCAATATTCCATACCTAAAATTATTGGTTTTGATTAGTATTCCCTTAAAAATAATCACACATCTGCAGCATTTTCTTAAAATTAACCAAAACAGCAAGCAACTGTAACTCCACAAGGGACAGTTTCACCTTGATAAAGTTGATTCACATTCTCCAACCCTATAAACATAAAATAAACTCTTACTTATGTGACTGTTCCATGGTGGTGTGAGAAAACATCACTTTTAGAATCTCCAGCTTCACGTTGTACGTTAAAATCTGAATTTTATCAATCTCTCTATCATTCTCTCTGTCATTCACTTTGCACTACAGCTGAGATTACAACAACCTGCTCAAGTTCCTTTTAATGCTGCCTGTCTCAAGGCTCTTGTGTGCCTGCAGTGCCAGTCATAAAAAGAAATTATGAAATGTGCTTAATTTAGGAAATATAAGGACACATGGGTTTAAGTGGTAGAATTCATAATGAAACTAAATTATGATTGAAATTAAATATAGAGCTGGCCTGGCTTGCAAAATGTTCTTTGTAAAACGGATCTTGGTTGGGGCCTCGGGCTAAAACACTCATTCTCAATACAGTGATGCTGCAGCCCAACATCCTCTACAGTCATTTAACTGGAGAACAACTTTAGCTGTCACATGGTGAAACAGGAAACAGCGGACTCATACCTTCATACCTGGCAGACCATCATTATCAAGCATGCGTCTATCTTGTGCTTCTGCTTCTCACTGTAAACTGACTCCACATTGTCCAGCACCCCACTCAGTGAGCACATACAGTTCCTGTGGCCCACGCGGACGCCACGCCTGATTAAAATGTGTGTTCATTTACTGAACTCAAATGTTTTTATTATGATAGAACATATGTTCGTACCCTGTAACTGGAACAGTTATCTTGGTTGGTGTGAGTGTGTCTGTGAAAATTGTATGAAATAGAGAAAGTGTTTTTTTTTGCGCGTCATCTGATTGCCCACGTCAAACCCAGGACCCAACCCACATCTTTGAGATGACTGATCATGACTGGTCTAGATCAGATTAAAATATAGATAAGATGTAGTTAAACTATTTGATCTAGATGTAGATCCAGATTTAGCTCCAGAGAGATACATTAGAAGATGAAAACACAGATAAGATGTACATAAAATATATGAGAATGAAGAAGTCAGTCAGACTGTGAAAGGTCATATGTTTATATGTAATGTCTCTGTTTCTGAGGGAAATCATTAAAAATTACCTTTGCATTACAGTCATCCACAACAAAATATCCCACATAAAATCTGTCCAGAGGGTTGTGTATATTACCCAGTTATTCTTCAAAAATATATATGTATTTTTATTTGTTTTTAGAACTATTAATTATGATGCATGTTATCCTAGACTGCTGTGCTGTAGGAAAGACGTCCCAACACAAAATAAAAAAGATATTATGTTTATAATTACGAATAAAAACAAAATAATTTGTTGCGTTAGTTGACATTTTACATTTTCCTGCTTTCGACCCCCAAAATCCATCAAATGCCCCAATACCAGTCATTGTAAAGCATTGTCTAAAATATCCTTCATTGTACATTAAATAAAGTATGGGCCAATAATTTATAACGCGCAAGTTTTCATTATCTCGGGCTATTTATTCGCCGAGGCTGGTAACTCACGTGCCTAGTGCAGCTACCTACTGAATTTGCCACTGACTTGGCTGGTCACTCACATTCCTAGGCTGGTCACTCACATTCCTAGGCTGGTCACTCACATTCCTAGGCTGGTCACTCACATTCCTAGGCTGGTCACTCACATTGCTAGGCTGGTCACTCACTTTCCTACGCCTTACCGACAAGACCACAGATCAGCACAAACGAGTATGTCTTTTTAAACCGTTTTTTTAGCCTATTTCGAATGCGCAAGTTTTCATTATCTTATGCTCACGACATACGTATCTCGTGCGCACAAGATAATTATCAAAATTATAATTTTGTCCCTTTAGGGGCTCCGTACTAAACTGAGCGACTGGCTGACATAATTATTATTTTTTATTTTTAAAGTGTGCTGGACCCATGTGTGAGAAAATAAACAATCTCTTGTTTATTTTTATTTTTTGTATGATACACATATCTATTCCATGTAACAACTGATAATGACATTTCTGCATTGAGTCCTGTTGCCTTACCTACAAAACTCACTCTCATCTGAATCAAACTATTAATGGCTTCAGGCCTCCCCCTGAGACCATGGATAGATTAAATAACCTGTGATTATGAGTGTATAACTCCCAGACAACCACTAAACCACAGAGTATGTTTGCTCAAAAAAAAAATGTATGTGCATAAATGCGCTAAAGATCAAAATAAATTAGCCTAACAACTAAAAGAGCCATATGTAGGTATTAGTTGGAGATTAGAAAGTGAGTGAGTTAGTGAGTATCTTTGATGGCCCACATCAAAACCCAAGCACTGCAAAAGATTCCTTTGAATTAGGAGTACTTTCAGAATGTATGTATGAACTGTGATTATGCAATATGGTGTCAAGCAATGTTTATGTGAATTTTAATCCCACACAATGATCCCATTGCAACCGTTGTGAGGTGCACCGGATGCTCTTAGATCTCTTAGATCCACTCTGAGATCCGCTCACATCACTGCATTCATTCTGTATCATCGTGTACTGTATAGATTAGCACAGGGGTTGTGTGGCTAACCCCCCTTCCAAAAAATAAATACAGTAAATGAAGTAAAATAAACAATAAATAAATAAATAAACTATCCATGACAAATCAGAAGTAAAAATAAGGGAACTCAAAGTGGTAATTGTGGTGAAATGAGGAAATTGTGTCGATTGTGTAGAGACACTGTGTCACTCATTCCCAATATCTCCCTGCTCAGAAACAGCTACACATGTTCATCTGCTGATAATCTACTCAAGCAATAAGGTAAATTAAGATCGTTCCCCGTGTGAAACTTCTGTGCAGCCTTGTATTGTGAAGCATTGGGTTATGCTTTAGATCTCAGCTGATATATGGGGTATAAATGAAATGGGGGCGGGATGCTTTGGTAAATACAGGGAATGTTATTAAAAACGAGGTGTGGTCATGGTCTCGTAAAGACTCAACACATCAAGCTGATGGAGCTACACGAGTCAACATTAAGGTAATTTAAGGTGAAACATATAATACCAAGTGAATTCAGATGATAAATAAGTTGCTGCCATCTAAAGTTCGAATGGAAAAATAGTAGTGGAATGGGAAAAAATAAAGAGAACACAAATAACCTCGCGATAAAAACGAGGAACTCTATATCCGAGCAAAACAAAAGAAATAAGCAGTCACGCTTATCTAACTCCCGTTTGTGGAGCGAACAAAAGAAAGAAAAGAGAAAAACTCAAAAGACCCCTAAGACTTAGGGTGAGAGCACTCGTAGGTATGAGTGGAAACAAAAACGAAAAACCTCTGCTCTGAAATAAGAGCGGAATGAGCACTTTGCTTTTTCTAAATTGTACTGCTAACAAGTCCTGCGTTGAGAAGCAAAGCGGTCGATAGCAGCACAACTTCCTATACCTTTTTACCGGCTCGAATGTTACGTGAAATAACATGGAAGCGACGAGAAAGGAAGGTAGCGGGGTATAAGTAATGAGCGGAAATAAATGATAGGTGAACTCACTAATCACCGAGGCGAAAGCAAAACCCGTAGCGGAACACAGGAAAATCCTATAGATTACCGGTAAAAGACAAAAAGAATAAAAGACACAGAGATAAGGGAAAACTGAAAACTGAGAGCAGTGGTGTGGAGGAGTGAAAACGCACCCTGATAAAGGTTGAAGTTGCCTGTGTCCCAGACTTCTGGGGCCACATGTATAAACAGTACTGAGCATTTGCTGTTAGCAGGATGGGTGTCTAGAACCTGTCAATTCATGCTGGTACAATATAGATACTCCCTGTGACCAATCCATAAAAAATTTAAAAGTTTTTCTAAAAAAAAATATATCATTTCAGGCACGTCTGTTTATTTATACACAGTGTTGGCAGTAATAACTTTTACATACAATGTAATTGATATTATTTGCAGAACAAATACAACTGCAAACGTAACTGTCTGTGCCAGCTCTTGTCTTGTCTGTTGAAATCTTTTCTCTATGCGAGTTAGCAGCCTGTGGCAGGTATTTCTACCCTTGTTGTTTTCAGGGAATATCTCCTCCATTTTTTATATTTCAATCTAAAATGCCCGTCATTCAGGATTGTCAACAAGTGGAATGTTTGTCCCACCGTTCTCACAGCAGAAACATGCTCTTAGAAAGCCGCGTAAGCAAGTTTCCACACAGAAATTCAGATGTATAATATAACACGTGCTGTGAGAATCTGCGTACCTCTACACACGATGGACATTAGACACCATACGTACACAATGTTTAGAGTCCAAGTGATATGGCGACACCATGACAGAAAGGCAGAGGTAGAAAATGCTAAACCTTTTTTTACGCAGATTTCAGACTTTCACCCTGAATATTCTTTAAGGCATTATTTTACTCAAAGTTTTATACATGTGGCCCCTGGGGCCCCTGGCCCCTCCCCCAGAAAGAGGAGCATAAAGGGAACCTCACTGCACTAATTAATTAAAGCAATATAACACAAAAGCAGCATTATAGTAAGTACATGAGGTAAGTCAGGACACACTGGACTGAAGGTCTTGTCTTGAAGTGCTGGTTTATTGTGAAATTAATTTCATGTTGATGGTGTGGGGCTGTTCCCCTGTGCTGGCTCTGCTTCTTTTCTGCAGTTTTTGAAGTTATGAATTATGAAACCTGAAAATAATATGCAAGCAGTCATTCATATAATAATACAGGATAAGGTTATGTTATTACCAACATACATAAAAAAAATTGTTTGCCAAAATTCATTTAACCAGCTCTATTGAACACGTCAATAGTTCATAATCTGTTCCCTCTAAACAGACCATAATCAGCTGAGAGGTGCATTATGGGTAAAGTGCTGATTTACAGGCAGTAATCACATGATAAGGAAACTGTTTGGCAAACAGTGTAAGGTATCGCTCCCTCAAACCATGCCCCTCCCACCCCGACCCCCTCCTCTAGGCAAAGCTCAACATCCCCACTTGTTCTGTTTAGGAATCGCCCCCCACTTACCACACACCACTGTTCTTGTGTCCCTTGTCAAAACACATTGCTGGGGAAATCTAAAATACTTTATGGGACAGTTTCCTAAACAAAGACTAAGCCTAGTCTTGGACTAAAAGACAGTTTCCAGCCCTATGAAAAAAAAAGCTTTTAGTCTGGGATTAGGCGTAATCTGTGTCTGGGAAACCAGCCCTATGTGTTACTCGATTCTTGCAACAATTTAAAAAAAAAAACTGTTTGAGAGTGAGAACTGGTCCAATTTTGTTTGAAACACTGTGTATACACTTCTCAGTGTAAATATGAATATCATATTTCATTTAGTTTGTAAAGTGAAATGTTCTTCTCTAAATACAGTTCTTCTCCGTTTCAGTTACAGCTCATTGTCTCTGCGTCTCCCTGACACAGAGACATGACTGGCACTGAGAGATTCATCCTCATTGGCTGCCTGCTGCAAGGTGGGGCTCAAAGGGGCGGAGCTGTCATGTACAGAGATTAAGAAAACCAAGACGGTTTTTATAGCCATTAATAACTTCACTCTCTTATCTACATTTTTATTTTTTGTTTATTTTTTTTACAATTTTATTTTTCCAGAGACAGAGGACATTACTGTAAATGTGCCAGTATTATGTGACTGTACATGTGCAATGCTTATTTACATTTTTTTGAGATACTGGTTTTAAAAGCACAGTTCTGAGGTCAGTAAAACTTCAGTTAGGTTCCAATGTTCAGCTAAACCTAAAAAAAAAGTACAGAGTTGTGTTGTGTGTGTTGTAGGAGCCCTGAGCAGAGAGTGGGCAATATGGACGCCTCAGAGTATAGAAGCTCTGGCTGGATCATGTGTGCTGATTCCCTGCAGATTTGAGATCCATCCTGACTATGACCAATATCTGGTGCCTGGGGCAAAAGGAAAATGGAAAAGTAGTTCTTCCGGAACAGTAGTGTTTGATTCCAGTAAAACTGAGAACATAATTAAAGGAACATTAATTGGAGACCTGCTGATTAAGAACTGCACCACAATTCTGGACCACTTCCCTCTGAATTACAATGATAAATATTTCTTCAGACTGCAATCTATAAAAAAAAATATCAAGTTCACTTTTCCTACTCATGTCCAAATTAATGTCACAGGTACTGCATTTACTGTTGTGCTTTTCATTGTGTGTCATTGTGCTGATGTAGGGAACCTATGTTTTTAAGATTAGGTGCAGGAGGTACAAATGCTGTCCTCTAAGATACATATATCTTATATAAAACAGAGTAAAAAATGCAAATGACTTTTTAATAGATTTCCCATTGTAAATATTGATTTCCCATTGTAAATACTGATTTCCCATTGTAACTACTGATTTCACATTGTAAATACTGATTTTGCATTGTAAATACTGATTTTTCATTGTAAATACTGATTTCACATGGTAAATACTGATTTATCATTGTAAATATTGATTTATCATTGTAAATACTGATTTCTCATTGTAAATACTGATTTCACATTGTAAATACTGATTTCTCATTGTAAATACTGTATGTTAGTCAGTGGTGATTAGATTGTGCTCTGAGTGCTGTGTGAGTCTCCAATCCTGAGACAGACAGTAACCCGTCCTCATGTTTCCATGTCTCCATGTCTCCTAGCCTCTCCACCCAAACCCAAGTTAACCCCAGAGAAGGTGGAGGTGATGGAGGGGATCTCTGTGAGTTTGAGCTGCTCTGCTGCAGCCCCCTGTCCCAAACTCCCCCCAAATCTCACATGGACCCCCAGACTGAGTGACAGTGTGGATCAACTGCAAGAGAATGAGGATCAAACCAAATCTGTGTCTTCTGTTCTGACCTTCACTGCTTCCCACCTCCACCATGGGCAGAAGATCACCTGCAGGGCGCTTTACAGACTGCAACAAGGAGACATTCAGAAGTCTAACACCAGTCTGACTCTCAGAGTTCTATGTAAGAGAGCTGGATTTGTCCTTTTAAGAATAAGCTCAAGCGATAATCAATATGACTTGATTATCCATCCAATCAGCAGTAATTTTCATTTGTATAGTATGAATGCAAAACTTTCCCTATTTTAATTTCTATTTTATATTTTATATTTTGGGAGAATGACCAATCTTTTAAAGGTGAAATTAGGGCACAATCAGTACAGATGGTTCATAACATATACAGGAACAAAACTCAATGCCATATTTTCATATCTTCCAGATTTTCCTAAGAACACCTCAGTGTCCGTCAGTCCCTCTGGTTCAGTGTTAGAGGGCAGCTCTGTGACTCTGACCTGCAGCAGTGATGCCAACCCACCAGTGCAGAACTACACCTGGTATAAAGTGAATGGGAGAGAGATGAACACTGTAGGAACTGGACAGAATCTCACCTTCAATGTGACTGAGTCCAGTGGCAGTGAACAGTACTACTGTGTAGCACAGAATGAACATGGCAAGCAGAACTCAACAACTGTACAGCTGGATATCAAATGTATGCTCAGTGTTTGTATTCATTAGATAACTGCATTAATAGTATTATTGGTGTTTGTGTACAACTGCAATATTTGTAACTGTGGCATCCTGTGTTCAGACATGCCTCAGATCTCTGACTCTGGGAGCTGCAGCAGAACTGCAGCAGAGATCAGCTGCTCCTGTGAGAGCCGTGGGAATCCCTCTCCCAGCATGGAGTGGCGTGTGTCTGGACTGCGGGTCACTAACTCTACTGACAGAGTCATCAGGGAGGAGCAGCTGGGGAACACAGGCCTGAGGAGCTCCCTCACCATGCGCCACTCACAGGGAGACACGCCCACTCTCCTCTGCCTCAGCACCAACACTCTGGGCTCCTCCAGCCTCAGGCTCCTCATCCCGTTTCCACAGCAACACTGGGGTAAACGGGCGCATGTTTCTCTCCTTTAACATATCATACATCAGGCACTAATATACAGATGAACACAGTTTGAAGCGTTTGTTTAAGGTTGTGTAAAAGTTGTTTTGATACAGTATCTGCAGAGCTGGGTAGGAACACACAGCTACTATCTTACAAACAGACCTCCTTAAGAAGATTTTAACAGAGCTTGGTACTTTTTCATACATTTAATAGATTATATTTTTACTTTTACTCAAGTATATTTTTCATCTTTTTACTGCCATTTTCCAATTCTCTTCTTTCTGTGGTCGATAGATAGGCTAAGGCATTTGCTGTTAGCTGAATGGGTGTCTAGAGCCTGTCAATTCATGCTGGTGCAATACAGAAACTCCCAGTGACCAATCCATAAAGATTTTAAAAAGTTTTTCTAAAAAATAAAAAAATCTTTGCAGGCACATCTGTTTATTTATACACAGTGTTGGGAGTAATAACTTTTAAATACAATGTAATTGATATTATTTGCAGAACAAATAAAACTGCAAACGTAACTGTCTGTGCCAGCTCTTGTCTTGTCTGTTGAAATCTTTTCTCTATGCGAGTTAGCAGCCTGTGGCAGGTATTTCTACCCTCGTTGTTTTCAGGGAATATCTCCTCCATTTTTTATATTCCACTCTAAAATGCCCGTCATTCAGGATTGTCAACAAGTGGAATGTTTGTCCCCCAGTTCTATTCTCCACTGGTCACCTGATCATTGGAGTGTTAGCGGCGGCTCTAACGACAAGCTTGCTGTGGGGTGTGGCTTTTTACCTTAAACAAAAGTAAGTTCCCCCTAAACACTTTCTAGCCTGAACTTTGGCTTTCACAATGAGGAAAGTCTCCTGAAAATGGTCTCTGTCTGACTGGCTTTGTTTTGCTTATACTGTATATATGTTTTTGCTTCTGTATCTGTTTCTGAATTAAAATGGAGGACACGCACGGCTGAGATCTGCGCTGATGGTTCAGGCCAAGTGCAGACAAGTGATGAGACAAAGGAACCAACCGGCCCTGCTGAAGCAGAGTGTGAACACAAGCCCCTCTCTCTGGTAATTATCACATTACTCATAGTGTACGTAACTCCAGAACAGGAATTATGGGAACACACACTAGACCAGGCACGTGCACACATAGACCTCAAAGGGGGCTTGAGCACCTGCCATTTGGCCTGCTATAGAGAAGTGCCCTTTTTCAGTAAAAATGTTACATTTTAAATTTTTATTTTTTTAAAATAAATAAATAAATTTCTGTTTGCGCACAGCCTGCCCTGCCGAACAGATATATTGATTGAATCAAAATATCAGGTCGGGAGATTGGTGCTCCCCGGCGATGCCCTCTACCTCTACCCTCCCTCTTGGTTTCCGCCGCAGCAGCGAGCACTGTGTGTGGGCACCTAGCCTTTCTATGGTGAAAGAACGCACGCACGCAAAATTTCACGCATACGCATGCATAGGCACTCGACAGTCGTGAGTCAGTCAGTGTGATGAGTTACTTTGAGGCAGACATTAGGTATGTGGCCAAACAAAGTATAAATATACTGTTCATTTTCATTTTATATTGACATTAATGCACTTTAAAAATAGCTTGACACTATTTGGCATGTAGGGTCTATCTATGCTTGAACTATTTAGCAGCTGAAAATGTGCCAACTAGCAATAGCCAATCGTTAGCATTGATACCTTTTGCTAGTAATGTGGGAATCAGTGGAATATGGTATAGAGTTCTTGTGTACCATCCACTGAACTTAAAAGAACGGTCCCACCTCACCACAGTAGTTTTAATGTTGTCTTATGGTCTTGATAGCTAGTTAGCTAATGTAATATGTAACATGTGAGAATAATTTATTGAAATACACTTCATTTCTTTGCATGTATCATTAATTAACTGTCATGTAGCGGTGTTTGAACCAACCTCAGTTATGGGTTTGTTTTAAATAAATTATTTCACGGACCGCCAAAAGGAAATTGCGACCTCCAAAATTACAATAATTGAGAAAACGGCAAATAAATTCATATCCAAATGAATTAAATGTTTTGGGTGCAATATGGTCTTTCGACTAGCAGATGGCGATGTATATTGCACTAGTCGCCTTCAAGATGTCAGTACTAGGAGATGAGTAGAAGAAGCAGAACCATAGACTGTATAGAAATGCGGCTTCATATCATATTTATTTAATTATTTGCAAAAATCGCTGGCGTGTCCTTTTTTGAATTTGGGCCCCTGCCCTTCTAACATCCTCTGCACGTGCCTGCACTAGACATTACATTACATGTACATTACAGGACACATTTAGCAAATTTACATAGCTTTCTGCTTTTTGTTACTTAGTATCGATTTATACAGCTGGATATACAGCATACTGAAGCAATTCAGGTGAGTATCTGACTCACGGTACAACGGCAGTGTCCTACCTGGGAATCAAACCTGCAGCCTTTCGGTCACAAGCCCAGTTCCTTAACCATACACTGCCGCCCCTGTAGCACACAGGCAATGAAGCGAAACACATTTGTTTTCCCAGGGTCCTCCATCAAAGTCAGTTGAGGATCTTTACGCCAACCACCTGATGGTGGCCAGGAAGAAGAAAGAAGGGGAAGAACGGGGAAAGACGGAAACAGGAGGGCAGACCCAGACAAAAACCCAAAGTCAAGCAGCCGATGACATCCTGCATTACGCCTCTGTCCAATTCACCAAACGCAAAAGCAACCCAGAGGCTGCTGATGTAACCAATCCCATCTACGACAATGCGTCATGTGACACGAACAGGAAGGATTGCTCCTCTAATGAGAGTGATCCATCCCCAGCCGGCAAAGCCACAGAATGAAGCTCGTGGGTAAATATGGCCTCCGTCGCTGTCTGTCAGACAAATGGGCGGGACCAAGGATTTCACTGAGCTCCTCTTCCCAGTTGTATGACAGATAGTGCAGTGGGATCCTTTTACCCAGGGTCTGGGTATTTTTAATTTCTACCAATGGCAATGTAATTTAGGAATCTCCATTTACGCAATTTCTATCATTTTAATTCTGTAATATAATTAGCAAATTGTTTACTTAATTTCTTGTTAAATAAACCAGCTACTTAACCAGAGGAAAACTACCATTGGAAATAATAAAAAATTTCTATTATATTTTACTCTATCTGCCAGACAACTGGATGGGATGAAGGATTTCACTGAGCTCCTCCCCTCAGTTGTCTGATTAATAGTGAGTGGAGCCACATTTACCCACGAGCACTAGAGTCACAGTGACTATAACCGTGAGGTGACACACTTTTACCCACGAGCCACGCTAGAGCGACCAATACAGAGTCACAGTGACTATAACGGTGAGGTGACACACTTTTACCCACGAGCCGCTCTGGAGCGACCAATACAGAGTCACAGTGACCATAACGGTGAGGTGACACACTTTTACCCACGAGCCGCTCTGGAGCGAGCGATACAGAGTCACGGCGACCATAACGGTGAGGTGACAGACCTGCCACAGGAAACAGAGGGAGATAAAAAGCTTAGTACTCCTGCGTGAGGAAGAGGAAGATAAAAAAACAAGAAAGAAAAGTGACGAGGAAATGGGTTGGAAAAGGGGAGGGATCTGGTAAGGAAGTGAGAGTGTGTCCCTTGAAACCGTGAAATTAATAAAGTAAAAAAAGAAAATAAAGCTGTGGTTAAGGGAAATAATAATCAGAACCCTGAGAAATGTTTCCCAAAATGTTTCTTAAAAGAGAAGTGCTCTCTAGATTACTTTTTTCCGCAGTAAACGTGTTTGTGTTGTGTTTATGCCTACCTTATAATGGAACTTATTTCTGTCAGGACAACTCACGTATTAAATGATATGTTTAATGAATGTGCTGCATAATTATTTTGGTTTGGCGGTGAATGGATCTGCTTTAGTACTGCTCTGGAGCACGGGCATCTCCCCCCGCTACACAGGAGATGACCAGAAACCCCCCCATACTAAAGCAGATCCAAACAACAGGTGGAAGCTGGGGTGGTGGAGGGTGACAGCAAATTTATTTTAACACAAGCCGTAAGCAAACAAAGAGCAGCGCATCAGCATTCAAGCAGCACAGAGAGAACAAATTATTGGTTTAAAAAGGGCGCTCCATTTGAGGTGTGTGCATGTGATTGGTTTAAAAAGGGCACTCCATTTGAGGTGTGTGCATGTGATTGGTTTAAAAAGGGCGCTCCATTTGAGGTGTGCACATGTGATTGGTTTAAAAAGGGCGCTCCATTAGAGGTGTGTGCATGTGATTGGTTTAAAAAGGGCGCTCCATTTGAGGTGTGTGCATGTGATTGGTTGAGTATGGGACACGTGGTGCTGCCTTTTGCTTTTCAGACGCCCACTAGGGGCATCGATGCCGGCATAATGAGAATTATACATACTCATCCCGCTGACGCCATGACCACTAGAGGCCTTTGTCTGAAAGAGGCTACATCTTTTAAACATCTCTGGTGATTAAAAAGACATGACTCCTGATTTGTCATTTTTGTTTTATTCTGAGCAGCAATTTAACATTGTATTGATAGATTTCACATGCATTCCTAGCAACTCCATAGCAGCCGCTGCTGGCAGCATTGTGTTCACTGTTCAATGCAAAGTGTAAATGTTTGTATTTTGGCCTGTTTTTGAAATAGTATTATTTGAATAATAATTAAAAACTGCCTAAAATAATTTAATTGGAAGAGTAACTCTTGTGATGTGTAGCCTATCTGCTAAAATCATATAGGAAACGGGATTTCTATTAACCATCCGTCAAAAGTAAAAATTTAAGTTAGGATAAAATTGTGCAATGTGGATTGTGTGTGCTTGGTTGTGCATCTGAAAAATGCTATATCTGGAATGGTACTTCCGATACCTGGAACTCGCAGTTCGATCCCAGAGGTTAAATCAGAACTTTAATTCTGATTTAGCCAATGGGTTCCAAGATTGCTAAGAAAGTGGCAGATGGTTAAGTGGCCATTCACTGTGAGAAGCGTCGCTCAAAGCGTCTCTCCCTAGCGACGCTTCTCAGTATGAACGGCTCAAAAGTATGTATGCTTCTTCAACTTACAATCTGAGTAGGAGACACACAACACTCCCAATTTTAGTCAATTTTTTATCTAAATAATTGCCTTTGAGAACAGGTCAAAAATGTGTACACTAATGTTACTTTGAAGTAAACGGACGAGACGCTGATCATATTGGTAAACCAGACTGATGTCGCAAGCTCATTAGTCTATGTTTCACTCCACGATTTGATCTTTGGTGTAGCCTAATGTCAGATGCCTGTGCAATATTGCTGAACTTTTCACTTTTGCACTCTAACACAGGCACCCCCAAAACACCACCCAAGGAAGTATTGAATCAACATTGATATTGTGTTATAAGCATCAGTATCGGTCATCAATCAATTTTCAATGGTGGAATCAACATTCACTTTCTGATGGTAATGGTCACCGATGTATTAGTTTGAAATGGAAACATTGTATCAGTGTAACAATGACAAACAAAGTCATCATACTGATGAATAACATTGATTTTTGATCAGATGAATCAGATTCAGGTGCGTTTTTATTTTCAAATAAAAAACCGTTATGATTAATTGCCTGTTTCTGCGGTCGCTGCTCTAGGCCTACATGCTAGCACGCTCGTATATGTGTATGTTACGTGGTAATTGAATTAATTTTTTCTTGGTTAAATTGGTTACCGTACGTTAAAAGTTCAAGTTGCTACGACGAGGATGACGTTGGAAAATAAACAAAAGGAGACTTAACAAGCAAAACCTATTTTGTGGTTGATGCTGATGCTGCATTCATTTATTCATTTCCAACTATAGGAATCCCGATATCCGACGAGAGAAAATGTAATAAAATGCCCTTTCAACTAGGAGTTCCATGTCTAAAATCAGGGTTCGGGAAATCAACCCCGACCTCCCGATTAGCAAGAACTTGACATCACAGAAAGCGACAGAATTAAGTTGAATGGTTAAAAGTTAGTACAGAGCTGTCTTGCTTATTTCTTAGTTTAAAACATCCAAGATTTTAATTGACAGTCTCTGTCCGTGACATCGCCGACATCGCGGTTGCAGCGATTTGATTGGCTCTCAAAATTCAAATCATGTTGAATTGTCTGAATCTTTTAAAATTGACTTTCAGGGACGCATGTAAGTCACCAAATGTACTCTGTTATTTTTTATTTTGATAATCATTACAAAGTACAATACATTATGAAAAATAAACTCAAGTAAAAAGTACTATAATTGATTATACTCAACAAAGTACCATTACAGGGGGGACGATACTCAAGTATTCATCACTTTACGCCTCTGTATATCTGTAATGGGTTTATTTATGGTTCGGAGATTCAAACGCGAAGGTGGGGAGATCAGAACCGTGAGTATCAGCTCACAACCGTGAAGACCAATAATTAGGGGAAGAAAATAATAAAGAAAAAAAGAAAGAAGCAGGAACGTAATTCCTTAAGGCTAAACAGCCAAAACGAAAATAAACCCACAAAAACGGGTGAACTAGAAAACTAGTAAATAACAACTAAATCTCCCGAACCCAAATAATGACACAAGAACGGGAAACTTAGTAAACAAAAAAAACACCCTCGGCTGCCTTAGCTCAGAGCCGGAGAAGTGTAAAACCAAAACGAAAGTAAAAAGAAAAACTGTCTCCGAGAGTGTTGTGACAAATTATAGATTATTCATTATTTAATATACAATTATATATCATATTGTAAGACCAACTATATGAAAATGTAGTGTTAATATGAATATGTTTTTCTGTGGTAGGATGAATTGCACAAAGGCCCATATGTGAACAGCAGCACATATTCAAGGCCTCAGATTCAAGGGCAGACAATCACGCCGGAAAAATGAACTCATTATTTGTATCGGAGTGTGCTCAATGAACAATGGTCCCAAGCTAGGCACCCAATATGAGCTCATCTCGACACCTGTAAATCAAGGACATATACACACAGCCACATGCAGGGAAATTGAAGAAAAACTCGCTCTCAGCCATATTGCAATACACTCCCTAAAATTTCCCATGACGAGCTTTTAGTTATCTCAAAAAGTAGGCAATGGACCCATTCATTCACACACACACACACACACACACACACACACACACACACACACACACACACACACACACACACACATACACACACACACACACACATACACTCACACACATACACACATACACACACACACAGGCAATTAAATGTTCCTAGCCCATCTGAAGAGATAAGCATGAATTACTCCCTACACATTCTTTGGGGCCTGATTGTCGAGAAGAACATCCAGCACGCTAGCCTTGAAAATGTATGTGTGTGTGCAGTTTGAGGAACTGATAGAATTTATTAAATCCAAAGAAAACATTTATCTTCTATCTTCACAAACATTGGTGTAAAAACTATGTATTGAACTACTATTGTCAAACCGTGACTAGGATGTTTCTGATATGATTAAATCATGGCATTTCATCAAAACTACCATATAAATAAGGGTCATATGTAATGCTCAATTAAAACCGGCAGAGACCGCTGCAGACCATGGAAAAAGTAATCGCCCAGGTAATGGGAACACCCCAAAAAAGGGGGGTCGCAATTACATATAAGATGTCAGCTGAACTTCATGGTGGGCCTGTTATGTTTTGCTTCTGTCATTAACGGACCTGTTTTACGTCTTGTGGGTGAGCATGAAATTGATTGACTTAGACTGGACCGTGTGATTGAGAATGTTTTTAACATATGTATGTTTAGCCGATCAGCCTGGGTATGTATATTCGTGCAAATCTTTTTATAATAAATTACGTTATACCAGACTCTGGAATGTGGTGTCTATTTGGAAGAAAGTTTAAGTAAAGTGTAGTTGAATGGTCCTGACCCCTCCCAACAGGGCGGTGATAGGATTGTTCGATTTATACTACTTCAGTTGGCGAGCCGATCCTGGAGTGAATAATAGTACAGGCTGAGAATGCGTTTGCGTTCACACTGTATCTCAGATCAACAGGCGCCAAGAACAAAGGTAAACAGAACCTTTAATCTGTATTCTAGTAAATCGTTGATCCTCAGAGGCAGTGTGTCTGCATGTGCAAGGCGGCTTGTATGAAAACTCCTCACAAAAGAACCTAAATACAAATTCTGATAGAAAAGAAAAGAACCATACAGTCTTGTGTAGCGCCAGGCTGATGTAAATGTTGAATGTCTTGTAACTTGTATTGTATATATATATATATATATATATATATATATATATATATGTTTATATATATATATATATATATATATATATATATATATATATATATATAATAAATATTTTATAAAATTGCAGCTGTGTGACAGCATTATGGGAATATTTTATAAAATTGCAGCTGTGGGACTGCATTATGGGGATATTTTATAAAATTGCAGCTGTGTGACTGCATTATGGGAATATTTTATAAAATTGCAGCTGTGGGACTGCATTATGGGGATATTTTATAAAATTGCAGCTGTGTGACTGCATTATGGGAATATTTTATAAAATTGCAGCTGTGGGACTGCATTATGGGAATATTTTATAAAATTGCAGCTGTGTGACTGCATTATGGGAATATTTTATAAAATTGCAGCTGTGGGACTGCATTATGGGAATATTTTATAAAATTGCAGCTGTGTGACTGCATTATGGGAATATTTTATAAAATTGCAGCTTTGTGACTGCATTATGGGAATATTTTATAAAATTGCAGCTGTGTGACTGCATTATGGGAATATTTTATAAAATTGCAGCTGTGTGACTGCATTATGGGAATATTTTATAAAATTGCAGCTGTGGGACTGCATTATGGGAATATTTTATAAAATTGCAGCTGTGTGACTGCATTATGGGAATATTTTATAAAATTGCAGCTGTGGGACTGCATTATGGGAATATTTTATAAAATTGCAGCTGTGTGACTGCATTATGGGAATATTTTATAAAATTGCAGCTTTGTGACTGCATTATGGGAATATTTTATAAAATTGCAGCTGTGTGACTGCATTATGGGAATATTTTATAAAATTGCAGCTGTGTGACTGCATTATGGGAATATTTTATAAAATTGCAGCTGTGTGACTGCATTATGGGAATATTTTATAAAATTGCAGCTGTGTGACTGCATTATGGGAATATTTATAAATCAAGATCAAAGTTTATTTTTTATTTACCGTGCTGGCCAGAGAATGAATGTGTGTCGACACAAGTATGAGATTACAGCGCTGTCTGGGTTGTGTATGAGCTGTGTTGTGTTTATGTTAAATCAGCTGAGTAGGTTAAAAAGAAAAAACCTGTAAATTGTTTGATCCAGAAGAATGTGATTTTAAAAGTGAATGGGAAGCCCAACTCATGGTATATGGTGATCTGATTGAACAAATTATAGTGCGTCCTGTTGGTCGTGGGCAGCCAATACCGATAGCGGAGAGACTGGAAGAACAGACAAGTAAACGGTGCACGCATAAAGGCGTCCAAATACTTTTGGCTTGTTGAGTTGTAGCCTTCGTAATGAAGTGAGCAGTTATTAAGTGAGTAGAAGGCACATTATTGGTGAATTTATAAAGGAAAACTAAAAATACTTGCAGTGCTTTGAACCCTTTACACCTTGAGTGAAATAAGCAGCGAGTTTATTTTGTTAAAATTGCTAGAAACTCTCTCCTGATTTGATCCCGTAGCTTTCGTTTTGCAGTGTGTGTAACCTGACAACCAGAATTACCGTAATAGCTCATGTAGGAGAGACCTTAAGAAAAATTTAAAAAGTGCCCAATTATTGTCTGTGTCTCCGGAACTATACTACAATGTATGATATATTTGTAATAGCTTGTGTTATAATCTCAGTGTACTATAAGATTTGTGAAGCGTATGATCAGACGCATTGTAATGAAAACCCGCCTGAAATAGTGTAAAAAGTTGTACATAAATAGTAATAAGTGGAAAGTATATCTCATATAAAATTGTGTTCGTATAACGGAATTATAGTAGGCATGCAGGCGCAAACGTTCTGGTGAGAGAAGTGGCCGTTGTACAATTACAACTGTAAATAAAACGGGAAAATTATTTCCGAACTGTACGGATAGTACAGATAGATAAGTGGTGAAGTTATACGTGAGGGAAACTTGCATAGGATTGTGGCAGAAGTCAAGACAACATAGAAGGAGTGGAAGTGATTAATTCAATTTAAGTGATTAGTTAATTTGTTATATGATATCATACATATTTGCAGGGTATTTTCATGGAAAATTCCAAGCGTACTAATTTGCAATTTGGTTTTTTGACTGGCTTGGAGTTCTGTGCCATTCAGGTCACTATTTTCAGGTAGTGATTCGATTTAGTTGCAGATGTCTTGTGGAGAAATACAGGGCCGAGACAGTCTGCAGCAGTTTATTGTGCTCAAATAGCATAGGCTACTGGCTACAGCGAATTCGCTGTGGAGAAGGTTTTAGCCTATGGTTAAAAATAAATAAATAAATAAAAAACGAAGTGTGATGTCATCATGGTAACCGAACCGTATTTTTGCCCTTCAAAGTGTTACCTGTTACACCATAACTGAAGGGAAAGTGTTTGAAAGAGATAAATTCAGTAAAGGCTCATTTTGTAACGCAAGATTGACGATTCGGTAGCCAAGAGACATTTTGTGGTAAAGATTTTAACCAGAGTTCTGTAAATCTAGAAGATTCTGCATACAGAACGGGTATGCCAATATAAACATTTATATATATATATTAGCAGGCTTTAATTAAAGTTAAATAAATAAAATAGAATGGCTGATGAGGTGAAAACAGGAAAATGTGCTTATAATGTAGAAGGATGTGAAGCAAATATTATGTTTTCATGGGAAGGCGAACATGGCAAACATTGTCATGAAGTACGAGTTGAACGCGTGAAGGAGGGAATATGCCGTGTACGGCCATTTAAAGGGGAGTGGGTCCACTGGTACGATTCTCAGATTAATTCATTTGCACAATTCATAATTCATAATTCCCTACTGCCCTGCTGGGACAAGGGTGAACCTACTGTCCTGCTAACACATTTTAAAATAGAGGCAAATAGGAGTCGGGTGAAAAATGGTCTCTTTGGTGTATATGTCAAGGAAGTACAAATTATGGGTATGGCGCGAATATCAATTGCAAATGATCACCGCCATAATGAAATTAACGCAACCGCTTGTGAAACTTTTCGTTGCATTATGCTTGGCGCAGATGTGTTGTTTGCTACCAAACCCGCAATTTGCAGATTGTATCACAGATGTGTTCCACTGGCTCGGGAGCTTGCCAATAGAGGTCTGTGGTGCACATCGCAGGTATATAAAATGTCACGCGTATAGAGCACATATACAGCAGTGTATGAGTAGGACGAATTTGAAGAGAATAAGTGACAATTTACTTTTATGGCCATTCTTGGCATCAGCACCCCGAATCTCATGAAGAAAAAGGTTTAATTTACCAAATAAAATAAAAAATAAGTAAGTAATGCTGGCCACTGTATTGATTTTAAACCTCTCGTTAATGGAGATAATACACGCAGTCATAGTTATGGTTATACAGTTATAGCTTCATGCTAGCAAAGCAAACATTGAAATGTTTTAAAGCTGAACTCTAATAAGTGTGTTACACAATGAGGGTCATGTTGCCATGATGATATGATAATATCTTCCCAGTTGGGAGGTCGGGCCGAGCACCGATTTCAATTGAAAGGGCACCTTATTACATTTTCTATTGTCAGATATCGGGATTCTTAGGTAGGAAAAATAACAAATTAATAAACGGAGTACAGCGTGGGTATTAACCACACACATGATTGCAGGCAAATTCATTTAGTATGTTTTTTTTATGTTCCCGTAGCAACTTGAACTTTTAATAAACCCAAAGGAATAAATACATTTAGTAACCAAGTAACATAGGCTACACACATATACGGATGCGCTAGCATGTAGCCTACAGCAGCGACCGCAGAAATAGGCAATGAATAATTCTTACGGGTTTATTCGGAAGAAATAGAAAGAGCATTTGAAGTTGATTTATCAAAGCAAAAATCAATGTTATTCAGCAGTATGTTGACTTCAGTGTTATTGTTACACTGATGCAAAGGTGACCAAAAGTGGAGAAAGTGAATGTTGTGTCAATCATAGAAAATAGGTTGAAAGCAGAATGCAAAATGATACAATTCGTTTTGAGTGCTATTATCTGCATGTGCGGCTTGGTTTCATGCAGGAGAGAATCTGTTTTGCCTGCTTCGAATTGAACTTTGCAGGATTCCCGTGAAAGTGGACTTGTCTTTAAAGCATAGTGAGAAGAGAACGGAATAGAGTAGCATAGAATAACTTATTTTCCATGGGGGAAATTCAGTTGTAGTTTCTAGAAGTGAAGATACATAGAAAGTGGGACAGACCCACAAACACAATCGGAGTGTAATATACATGGTGGAAAAATACATGACAAAGTACTGTGTGACTAACTGAAATGGTCAGGTTTCTCTGCAGATATTGGGCCCAAGAAAACAGAAGCACACAACCTTGAGCAACTAAAACACACAGAACACCACAGAAAGATCAAAGTGAAGGATGCGCATGGGCAGGACCAAGTGGTATGATTGTGAGGTTTGTGTGATGTATAATAATTTGGAAAGTATCAGTTTTTCCCTAATAGGGCACAATCGACCATAGGAGGGCCCATTCTGTTTGTACGAGGTCCGTACAATGGACCCCGCGTGAACAGCTTGAGAGGGAACTGGCTAGGCAGGGGATTAGGCCCCCCGAACCTAGCCGGTAACAGGCGGCGGCGGAACTGCAAAGTTCCGAGGGCACGTTAAAAACCCTCTATAGTGCTGGGGAGAAGACTGAAGGCCCCCGTGTCTGATGAAGTATGAATGGACATACTGCCGTGGTACCGTCTAGTCGGCGTGGCTGTCGCATGTAAGTGTGCAGGCAGTACGTGGTACGTGGATGACAGTACACACCTAGCAGAGGGGCGTAAGAGATGACCTCTGTGAACAGGCAAGGCTGGTGAAAACGGTCAAAGTTTCTATACCCATAGCAAGGTGGGGTAGGGATCAGACCGTCGGTTCCTAACCGGGTGGTTAACAGCTACTACGGGGTCCTGATTAGATGCAGGACTGGGGATCGCTATCGACTGGGTCACCGGCCGGTCGGGTCGCATAGAGCAGTAAGACCATGAGTGGCTTCCCTGTAGTGGAGCACCTGGGTGGCTTCCCTGTAGTGGAGCACCTGGGTGGCTTCCCTGTAGTGGAGCGCCTGGGTGGCTTCCCTGTAGTGGAGCGCCTGGGTGGCTTCCCTGTAGTGGAGCACCTGGGTGGCTTCCCTGTAGTGGAGCGCCTGGGTGGCTTCTCTGTAGTGGAGCCCATGGCCGCTGCATCCGGCTCAATGTACAGTCAAGCCACTATAAGCTGAAACTGAATGTACAGTTAGTAAGCGAGTAGTGCTTTCTGTGATCAGTGTTTTTGAAAAGAAAGCATTGGGAAGCAGAAAGGCTGAAATGTCCTTTCACTCAGAGGAGTCTGGGGAAAGGAATTCAGCGGAAAGGGATCCAGCCTGGAGCTGCGCCCCAGAGAGAGGGAGGCTCGAAGGATCGAAGTGAACCTATGTGCAACACTTAACCAGAATATGCAAGATTATTTTCCAACAGGGGAAAAGGACAGACGACATTTCCTTGGGGCTTAGGTGGAATACGCCCGGGGATTGGGTGTATATTAAAGTCATCAAAAGAAGGTGGAGTGAACGCATGAGGGACCATACAAGATGGTTCTGACAACTTCTACTGCAACGAAGTGTGAAGGTAAAGCTGTGTGGTTCTACCTTAATCACTGCTTTAGAATGAAAGCGCCAGTACGCGCACAGGGCAAGGTTGTAGAGAATTTGAGGGAAATAATGGAGAGGCAGAATGAGGAAGGTGCACCTTCAGGAAGTGGGAAATGTGAGGAAGCAAGGGAGACGTACAGGTCAAAAGGGGGTGGGATGTTTTGTTGTGACTGTCGTTTAAACAGGACCCGACGAGTATCGAGATCAATACGGGAGACCCGGGAATGCTGTAGGCAGTTTGGAAACCCACTCTACGGACAGGGCATGAGCGCGGGAAGAAGTGGATGAGAATTCTGTAAGCATCACCCGCAGGCTGCCCAACAGGTGAATGCTGGAACAGCTACACAAAACACATATGGTGCCTCACTGATGAAGACTGTACGGCGCCTTGCTGCCTGAAGAAAAGCGGAGCCAGATCACTGTGCTTCGAATGTGCTAGCAACCTCTCCACAGTGATGACCCTTTACGGTGTGCATAGCACCTGGGTTGAAGAACACGAACACTGAGTATACACACACACGAAGAAAGAATTACACAACCAGGAGCTATGTGCTCCCTCATCAATGGCAGATAAAGAGAATACACACACATAGATGCATTACATAATCTGCCAAAGAAAGACCGTGGCTGTGTGATGTGCTAGTAACCTCTCCTCTGTCCACTGGTCCGACGCTGAGGCTGCTTGGAACAAAGAAGAAGAAGCCAACATCATCTCGGGTAGAAGTATCTTATGTTAGTCGAGCAAATGTTTTGTACTACCATTATTGATTGTGCACTAAAACCCATGGTTGAGCTAGATATAACTGCACTTATGGTAGTAAAATAATGTTTTAATGTATGTATGTACTCAGACAAGAATCAGACCACACTGAATCTCATTGTGAAATAGGGCCGTGATTTGCCTCACCACCATGGGTCAGGAAAATGTGGGTAACAAAGAACTCACTTCTGTCAAAAGCAAACAAAGACTGAAGTTCCTGTGGAAGGGGACCACAGAACGCATGTGATGGGGGACATGCCTAAGCAAATCGCAGTGAATTACCCACAAGTACTGGTCAGTGGCGCTTGGGCAAATCGGTTGTATAACGGCAGCATTTAAGCGGCAGGGAGGCCATTTGGGAGCCTGCTGAATTGTTAGGTCTCAGCGAGTCAATGAGGTCTGAATCAACTTTAATGGAAAATGTGTAATCAAAATCAGTACGATCTTAAATCAAAGTGAAAATTTATGTTCTGTGTACCTATGCTAAACAAGCGCTAGATCAGTCAAAAGCGGCGGTCAGGCATCGAGGACTACTGGCAGCGAAAACGTTGGTCTCAATTAGCTGTTTAGAACTAAGTGAAAAATTGTTTTGAATTCATATGTATAAATTAATGAATAATCTGGAAATGAGCCTATGGAGGCTCAAAGGAGGGAATGTTGTGACAAATTATAGATTATTCATTATTTATATACAATTATATATCATATTGTAAGACCAACTATATGAAAATGTAGTGTTAATATGAATATGTTTTTCTGTGGTAGGATGAATTGCACAAAGGCCCATATGTGAACAGCAGCACATATTCAAGGCCTCATATTCAAGGGCAGACAATCACGCCGGAAAAATGAGCTCATTATTTGTATCGGAGTTTGCTCAATGAACAATGGTCCCAAGCTAGGCACCCAATATGAGCTCATCTCGACACCTGTAAATCAAGGACATATACACACACCCACATGCAGGGAAATTGAAGAAAAACTCGCTCTCAGCCATATTGCAATACACTCCCTAAAATTTCCCATGACGAGCTTTTAGTTATCTCAAAAAGTAGGCAATGGACCCATTCATTCACACACACACACACACACACACACACACACACATACACACACACACACACACATACACTCACACACATACACACATACACACACACACAGGCAATTAAATGTTCCTAGCCCATCTGAAGAGATAAGCATGAATTACTCCCTACACATTCTTTGGGGCCTGATTGTCGAGAAGAACATCCAGCACGCTAGCCTTGAAAATGTATGTGTGTGTGCAGTTTGAGGAACTGATAGAATTTATTAAATCCAAAGAAAACATTTATCTTCTATCTTCACAAACATTGGTGTAAAAACTATGTATTGAACTACTATTGTCAAACCGTGACTAGGATGTTTCTGATATGATTAAATCATGGCATTTCATCAAAACTACCATATAAATAAGGGTCATATGTAATGCTCAATTAAAACCGGCAGAGACCGCTGCAGACCATGGAAAAAGTAATCGCCCAGGTAATGGGAACACCCCAAAAAAGGGGGGTCGCAATTACATATAAGATGTCAGCTGAACTTCATGGTGGGCCTGTTATGTTTTGCTTCTGTCATTAACGGACCTGTTTTACGTCTTGTGGGTGAGCATGAAATTGATTGACTTAGACTGGACCGTGTGATTGAGAATGTTTTTAACATATGTATGTTTAGCCGATCAGCCTGGGTATGTATATTCGTGCAAATCTTTTTATAATAAATTACGTTATACCAGACTCTGGAATGTGGTGTCTATTTGGAAGAAAGTTTAAGTAAAGTGTAGTTGAATGGTCCTGACCCCTCCCGACAGGGCGGTGATAGGATTGTTCGATTTATACTACTTCAAGAGAACAGCAAAGTGCTAAATAGATAGCGCATAACGCTACCAGGAATAAAACTAATCCTATACCCGATTAAGTAGCTAACTAGCAAGTCCCCCCTGAACATAAACAATGCTTAATATCAGGAGGTCGCTAGTAACCTGGCTATACCTGGCTCGAATGCAATGTCGTAAGACAATCAAGCACCGGAGAAGCAGAAATCTGATTCACAATCGGGAAAGCAGGACGTGAGCCACAAAATAAAAGAAAACAAAACAGCCACGTATGTATGTATGTGTATATATGTATGTGCATGTATGTATGTATGTATAGTATATGTATGTATGTTTGTATTTATGTGTATGTGTGTGTAGTAAGAAAACATTTAAACCTGTAGGCCTGTAGACTGTAATAGTGTGGGGTGCATTTGTCTGCCATGGTCTGGGTGCACTCATACCCTTATAAGGCAAGGTTGATGCCAAACATTATTTCATAGTACATAATGACCATCTACAACCCATGTTGATGCATTTTTCTCCTGCGAAAAAGACCGGTCCACAGACGGTGAGTAGAGTCATCCAATGGTTTGAAGAGTATGAAGCTGATGTTCTCAGTCAGTCTAGTGGCCTCCTCACAGAGCAGATCTGGGGGTACTTTATGAAGCGGGATTAAGGAAATTATACCGGCAAAGCTTTGTAAATACTTTCAATTGGATGAGAGCCTGGTTTACTTCCAAATATTTACAAAAGTCAGCCAGCTAAAAAAAAAAAAAGCAACTCCTTAATCCCACTTTGTGAAATACCCCCCTGAACTTAATTGTGCATCTTTTTTCTACATTCGTCAAATTATTGTGAGTTTATAGATTTTCTCGTAGAAGTTTAGTTTTCCTCCTACGTAACCCCAGCTGCTGCCACACTCCATGCCCCAGTAAACACAGGCCATACTGGTGGCACACTCCATGCCCCAGAGTAAACACAGGCCATACTGGTGGCACACTCCATGCCCCAGTAAACACAGGCCATACTGGTGGCACACTCCATGCCCCAGTAAACACAGGCCATACTGGTTGCACACTCTATGCCCCAGAGTAAACACAGGCCATACTGGTGGCACACTCCATGCCCCAGTAAACACAGGCCATACTGGTTGCACACTCCATGCCCCAGAGTAAACACAGGCCATACTGGTGGCACACTCCATGCCCCAGTAAACACAGGCCATACTGGTGGCACACTCCATGCCCCAGTAAACACAGGCCATACTGGTTGCACACTCCATGCCCCAGTAAACACAGGCCATACTGGTGGCACACTCCATGCCCCAGAGTAAACACAGGCCATACTGGTGGCACACTCCATGCCCCAGTAAACACAGGCCATACTGGTGGCACACTCCATGCCCCAGTAAACACAGGCCATACTGGTTGCACACTCCATGCCCCAGAGTAAACACAGGCCATACTGGTGCCACACTCCATGCCCCAGTAAACACAGGCCATACTGGTGCCACACTCCATGCTCCAGTAAACACAGGCCATACTGGTTGCACACTCCATGCCCCAGTAAACACAGGCCATACTGGTGCCACCCGAGGTGTGTGACCTATTCATTCTCCTGCTTTTATTCTCAGCCTTTATACTGCAACGTGATTTACATCAGAAACCAAGCAAAGGTAAATGGCACTCTTTAAAATAACACAAAATAACAGAGGACTGAACATGTTGAAATCACACAAACCCTAGCATGCAAAAACAGCTGCTAAAGCGGATGCTATCAGGGCGTCTGTAAAGAGCCCATCACTAATGGGAGAGTTCCTCATTCTCACAGTCAGCATCTCTGCACAGAAAACAGGCCCACGCATCCATCCACTGATCATCCACTCGGGTAATAAGGTAAATCACGAATAACAATATTATGAAATTTCTTTGCACCTCTGAGCTCTGATTGGGAAGTGTGAGTCAGAAATTTTTACAGGTCTGCCGAGGCTTTATCCAGATGCTTGGGGTCGCAAAATGGATGTCAGGGATCATGTGACTGTCTTATGACCGGTGGAAAATAGGCACCCAGTAGCAGGCAGGGGTACAAAAAACCGAAGTTTAATGTCTAGTAGCAGTACAAAAATCTAAATACAAAGAATAGTATACAAACAGGCAGAGGTCAAAAAACAGGAAGGCACGGCAGAGGTACAAAATCACAGTCCAGAAAATCAGGGTCGCAAGAACACGGGCAGAAGTAAAAAACCGGGCAATCAATGAGGCACGAAAATCAACCAAAAAGACGGACAAAGAAACAAACACAAAAAAACTAACAGAACTCAAAAAACACGGGGGGAAAACGGATTCTCGGAAAACAGATGCTAAGACAACTCAAAATAGACTTGCAAACAAACAGTCAAAAAATGACTTTTATTTTTTATTTTATTTTTATTATTATTATCATTATTATTTAAATCCTAAAGTCATATTTTGGTCAAACAGTTGGCTGATTTTGTTTGTTTATTTATTATCCTCCTTTGAACTACCCACTGGTGGCATTTCTTTCTCTGTCTCTCGCACGGTATAGTGTACTAAGGCGGCCTTCTCCCGCGCAAAGTAGCAACCTAGAGTGTTCAGGTTGTAGGTCATCATTACCCGTCACAAAAAATTACAAATAATGAATCATATCGACACGTTTTTTTATTTAAAAAAATGCCCCACCATCTGAGGTTAGACCAGACCTAGCAGAAACCGATTCCGACTTAGACGAACAACAGGCACAGCCAGAACAGGAATCTTTGGAGCCGGAGGTAACCGAGCACCCACCCCCCGCTAAAAAGCCCAAGACATATACTCCGAGATTTCACCCCAAGTGGCTTAAAGAGTTTACATGGCTAAAGTATGACACAACACGAAAACACACGTATTGCGTTTTTTGCAAACAGTGTGGGCCGACTATTGCCGGCAATATCAAACTTGCGTCTGCAGCAACCCAATCCAAAAAAGCTGAGATACAATCACCCAGTTGTGCGGTGCCCCAGGCGCTGCGGCAAATTTTTTGTGCGACCAAATTATGTGCTAGTGGCAGAACTGCCACCAGTGTAAAATGTTAGTCTGGAGCCCTGTATAGGGTAAATTACTCTGTGACCAGATACAGAAAGGAAATTATGCTCTCGCTTAAATATTACTAAAATTGTAATTATCCCATACAGTAAATTAGTTCTGCAGAGACATACTGTATAAGCAGAGGTAATAACACATTATCTCTCTCTTCTCTGGTTTTCATGTTTTCAGGTTGTCTAGAAGACTGAAGGTTGAGTCTCACTGTTCTTTCCTCCTCTTCCTCTTATGAAACATTCTGACTGCAGCTCAGCCTGTAGCTATTATTAGGCCAACAGGCTTTTTGTGTTGCTAATCTGAACTAGCTTCACCTGAGTGAATACATAGCGTGTTTGCCACTCCTACTACAGAGTGCATCTAGACAGCGTGTTTTGATTATCTACCGTCGGATCGGATAAGTATCAATTTTCTTTCGGTTTTAGCTGTGCATTAGGTAATGAACCGTTTGTATTCACTGTGTTGCTGAAGTGAATTGCAATAATTGGCGATCTGTTGGTAACTTGATTTGTAGCTATTATTAGGCCAACAACCGGCCTTTTGTGTTGCTAATGCTGAATTAGCTGAGTGAATTAGCCCTGCAAGCAGCTGAATGCAATCGGTGAATTAGCAAATAGTGTATAAGTTAAAGCAGAGGCTGCCGTAAACACTGCAGCCTTGTCTCCAATTTGTGTGAATTGTCTGTTTGTCCTTATCTTTCACTTCCTAACTTGGCTTATCACCCCCTACTATGTGTCTAACCCCCATTCCTCTGTGCTCTATGCCTCGCTCCAGGAGGCCCAACCATCGCAGGCGCAGCCCGGCTAACCTGGCCTGCCCACTCCTGTCCTCTCATAAGGAACTCTCAGTGGTGGGTGGACTGTGGAACTGCTGGTCAGCTGTCCAGAAAGCTGACTTCCTCACTGTCTACGCCCAGATGAAGTCCCTCCACTTCCTCTCACTGAGACCTGGATCACTGCAGATAACACAGCCACTCCCGCTGCTCTGTCTGCTGGCTACTCCTTCTACCACATCCCCAGGGCCTCTGGCCGAGGCGGGGGTACTGGTTTGCTGATTTTGACATTCTGGAAATTCTCTATTCCCACTGCACACTGCCTGAATTTCTCCTCTTTTGAGTTTCATGCAGTCACTGTAACCCACTCGTCTACACTTAACATTGTTGTTCTCTATCGTCCTCCAGGTCCGCTCGGCTCTTTCCTGGATGAACTGGACACTCTCCTGAGCTCCTTCCCAGAGAATGGCACCCCTGTCATCCTACTGGGAGACTTCAACCTCCAACCAGAGAGTTCCCAGCTATCCAGGACTTGATCCGCCTACCTGCAGGACTTGATCCAGAACTATGTTCCTGCTTGACCACTTCGCTCGTCTACAGCAGGGCGACTCGCACTTCCCCCCCTCCTCCGTTTCAATGGCACTCGCTCGTCCCGACTGCCGAGCTTTTCCACCCTAGCTCCGCAGTGGTTGAACGAACTTCCCAATCCCCTACGTTCTATGCCAACCCTTCCTGCGTTTCATCGTGGCCTGAAGACACACCTTTTCAGACTCCACCTGGACTGATACACTTATCTAGGATCTCTCATGGTACTTGTTTCTTGGTTAACTGTGTGTTGAAGTTTATAATAGTATTTAGAATAGAATTGTAGTAGAGCTGATTTACCCAGTTTACAGTGAATTGCATTCAATGTTCATTACTAGGATAGCTGCTACTTTATGGGAAGGATGTGCTTTGTCTTATCTGTTCTGTAGTTACTTCGATGACGTTTCTGTATGCACTTAATGTATGTCGCTTTGGATAAAATCATCTGCTAAATGACTGTAATGTAATGTAATTTCACCTGTAGTTTACATTTGTACCATCTGTGTGACTTTTCCTTTAAAGGGAGGGAGGGACGGTGACACATACGCCAGTCTGCAGCTCTCCAACATCAGCCCTGAATATGACGTGCTGCAGGTGAGTAAGTTGGATGCATCACAGAAAAATATACAGCAGGGGGCGCCACTACGCTGATTATTCATGTTTCTGAAAATTAGATTTCCTGTATGTGTGTAGTAAAGACAGGATACTACAGAGCTGTAATAATCACTCATTTTCAAACGGAGGTGAAGACCTCCCACACTCAGGTGAAGGGCTGAAATTCTCTGTGGAATCACTTTGGACTGGATTCAATCTACATTTGTCCTTAACTTTGACGCACAGTAAAATGCAGGTGCTATTTTCTGTCTTTTCACAAAATGAAAGCCTGGCAAAGCCAGAATTCACCAATTTGCTATGCTTAAGATATTAAGTTTATAAACAAAATTGGACAAGGTTTTGACAAATATTGCTACTTATTTTAGTAATTGAAACAGAAGTTGACTCTTCATATTTTCTTCATGATATGGATATATCCTTCTCTGTTAGGGAGGTTTGTAAGGCCTTACATTATAGCCATTTAGCAGACGCTCTTATCCAGAGCGACTTACATACTTCTTATTACATTTATCCATTCATACAGCTGGATATATACTGAAGCAATGCAGGTTAAGTACCTTAACCTTGCTCAAGGGTACAACGGCAGTGTCCTACCTGGGAATTGAACCTGCAACCTTTCAGTTACAAGTCCAGTTCCTTAACCATTATACTACACTGCCGCCTTAAAGGACCTAGAGTCCTAAACCATAGAAAATCGGCAGGCCCTGACATGTCGCATGTTTTTAATCTTTCTATACAAAACAATGTCAGTCCTGATGTTATGTTCTGTACATCTGCTTGTCTGTTTGTATTATTATTTGATATTTATTTTGGATTGATTAGTTTTCCTTTCATCATTGCATTCCCCTCTGTTCGTGGGTTGTCCGAGTCTTATCTGTATGTTTGTTTACCCAGTCTCGTGCATGCACTATTCGGGTGACTTCGGGAGTTTTCGTGTGTTAACGCTGTATTTCTGAAGTTTCGTTTTCTGCTACTTCCTGATTTCTTTCCTGTGTATAATTGTATATATTACTAACTCGCGCTAACAATCACTCGGGTGCTTTATTAGTTACGTGCACTTTACTCAACCAATTAACATAGATGTATACTAACAATTAACTGTCTGTCTTATAGTTAGATACTAACATTTAACCAGCTTCTCCGCTTTTTCTTTGTTACTCGCATTTCTGCTCCTGAGCTATCTCTGTAATTCGCTCCAGCTGTTTGTACGTAGACTTCACCTCTCGTGATTACTGAGCAGTGAGCACACTCCGTTCCTATTCGAGCCCATTGTTTGTTATGCATGTTTCCGAGTCCCTTCCATGTTTTCGTTATGTTCTCGTGATTTAATTATTGTTTACCTAATGTGTTAACCTCACATAGTTTGTTACCCCTCCCTTTCCTATGTGTATATAAGACCCACAATTCTGTTTCTTCCCCGTCAGAACGTTGATCACTTTTCCTGAGCCTGTTGTTGTAAAGCCAGAGATTTGTTGAGATTCCTGAGATGCCCCTTTGTTTTTTTACTTTGATTTATCCGAGCCCTTCCTTGTACCTTTCCCTTTGATTTTCTGGTTTTGACTTTCTTTTGTGTTTACCGACTTTTGATTAGCCTAGCCCTTTTTTACCTTAGCCCTTTGATTTTCCGGTTTTGACTGCTTGTTTTTCTGATTTTGTTTTTTGGATCTCGTTTTGGAATTCTTGATTACCTGGCTTTTTGACATTGGACTGGAAATAAACTACGTTTCTGCCTTATCCTGGTCTGCTATTGGGTTTTCTGAGTCCAGACGTTTCAGATATTTGGAAAACTGCCCATGTTCTCCCATTATTGAAAGGCGGTGATCCCACGGTGTTGAATAACTATAGACCCATTTCCAAGCTCTCTATTTTAGCTAAGGTCCTTGAAAGGCTGGTGATTGATCAGATCAAGGAATACATGCATTTAAACAACATTTTATCTCTTCACCAGTCTGGTTTTAGGAAGCTGTACAGTAACTGCTGCCACAAAAGTGGTAAATTATATTGTGGAAGCCTTGGATGCCACGAACTACTGTGCTGCCCTTTTTATTGATTTGTCCAAGGCATTTGATACCGTTGACCACGACATTTTATGCCGGAGATTGTCAGCTATAGGCCTGTCCAACTAAGCTTTTCGTTAGTTTTCAAATTACCTCTCCAACCGTAAGCAATGTATGCAGTTCAGAGGTTTTTCCTACAGCTTTCTTAATGTCACCAGAGGTGTGCCACAAGGTTCAGTTTTAGGACCCACCCTCTTCGCTATTTATCTAAATGATGTGGGTCAAAATATTAATGCATCTGTACATCTTTATGCCGATGACACTATTGTTTATTGTTGTGCAAGCACTGTTGCCCTGGCACTTTAACATCTACAGTCTGTATTTGACACTATTCAGTCACACCTGTTCCACCTCAGCCTAATGTTAAATGCAGACAAAACCAAGGCCTGTCATGGTTTTTGGCAGCCCTGCTTTAGTTCTGCGGTCGGTTTCTCGTTTGAAGCCATTAGATCACTCCATCGGATTTTCTGCCTTACGCTCCAGTTTTCTTTTTTCACTGCAATTATCTCTCGCACCTGTGTTTGGTTTCCTTTCACTTTATATAGCTCAGTGTTTCCTTCTTCCGGCACTTCTGCCTTGTCATTTGTTTTTGACTTGAAGCTGGTAATGGTATAGGATTTGATAACTACTTCTCTTGAATCTTAAAGATATGTGGAACTTGCCTTAGTTACTTTCGAGCTCTTAGTTCATAGGATTAACCCGTTTGCACCTGGTTTCCTAATTTTTGGTTTTTACTGTGCTCTCTGAGACAGTTCCTTTGTTTTTAGTTGTTTGTTGCTTCTTTTCCACTCTCTCTAGATGAGTGAGAAGTAACTATTTTATTTCGTGTTTTCCTTTGTTTTCACTCAGGTTTAGATTTTATTCGCCCACTAATCTAGGGTTGATTTTCTTTGTTAATTTCATCCATCCTGTGTTTCCATAAACAGTTCTTAAAGCGAGAATGTGCACTCACTTCTTAAGAGCTATTAGCGTTGCTGGCCGTGGCGCTGCTCATACGATTAAAGGAATTAATGTGAAATTTCAAGGAGGCAGACATTTTTTCACAAAAAAAAAAAAGTATTTTTTTCAGCACCTAAATGCTTCACTTCCTAATTTTCTAGGATGTCTGAAATATTTTTGCAGAAGAAAATCAACGATTTGAAGTTGAAGTAGCTATAAATACAAAAAGTCCTTTTGTGTCTTATCGACACGGACATAAAAATAAGGTTCAGTGTTAAGTGTCACTTTGCAGTGTTTCCATCGTGACTGTGTATGTCAGAATTGTGAAAAGTATTATTTGAGTTTTAAAGTAGTAATTCTGTATTTGAGCATGTTCATATTACTGTATTATGACGCAGAAAAACAAGTTGAACTTCAGTTGTTTTTTCAAACATTTTATATGAGTGTTCACCAAAAATATTCACAGCATCACATCCCGAGCATGTTTCACAAAAGGCCAAATATGAGCAGTTCCTCTTTTGTGTGAGTTTGTACTTGTGCTCTGCAGACTGAGGGTCAGTGTGTAGTGGAGAGAGGCTGGATATTCTTCTGTTCTACAGTAAGTATATTTCCATTTTTGTAATACTTGGCTCTGTCAAACTACAGATTATATTCATGCTGCCACATTTATTGAAATTGAATTGAAAATAATTGGTCAGAAGTTTATTTATCCTCTAAATAATTGAAGCATTTCAACATAATTATTTTTCCAGGATACATTGTGGTTGTCAGTGATTTTCTAAATTAAAGTTTGAGTATAAACACTATATCTTTTAAGATATATTTAGCAAATTGCAATAGAAATTGCAGCTCATACAGGCAATAAAACGTTTATGTCAAAATATGCATTATAAGCACTGAAAGAAGACCACAGTATTAATAAACTGTTAGGAGTCTGAGTTTCGTCTGTTTGTCTTTGTTATTTCTGTTCTTTGTTGTTTATTATTTTTCATTATTATTGTTAATTATTGTATGTGTGTTTTATTCTGTACTCCTGTTTATTATAATTAGTGTAGTTACTTTCGTGTTTGTTTACGTTATTACATTTATACTCCATATTCCAGTTTATGTTCACGTATTTGCATTTATGTCACTCCCGGGTTATTGTCTCACTTTTCGGGAGCCTTCGGGTGTTTTCGGTCCTCTCTGAATTTCCCCTGACTAAACTAGTTGTCCCACTTATTGTTTATATTACTAATTAACACTAACAACTACTAACAGCTTAATTTAGGTATTTTACTAACCCACTAATTACTAACGCTTCCTTGCTTTAGCTGTCACTTGTTTCCTGCAATTCTATCTTTCAATTATCGACTTTATGCTTCCTCTTTACTAACTGATATATTACTTCCGCTATCCACTGACTCTCTTAATGTGTGCGCGTGTCTTTAACACTCCCGCTCATGTCTTTAACACTCCCGCTCATGTCTCGTCTATTCGTTTGCATGCTTAGTCCAGTCCGAGTCTTCCGTGTTCCCTCATTATTCTATCATTGTTCCCCTCATTGTATCATTGTCTGTACCTGTGAGTCTTCCCTGTTACTCCTCCCACTCACACCTGATTTCCCTTGAGTTCAGTGTTCCCTACCTATATAGACCCTTCAGTTTCACTTGTTCTGGGTCAGAACGTTGATTGATATTCTCAGTGCCTACGCCTTACTAAGCCTGTCTTTATTTGAGGTTCCCAAGACGCCCTTCTGTTTGATTCTGAGTTTTGCCTGCCGATTTTGTTTTGTTTTGTTTGCCTTTCTGGTTTTCTGGTTTATTTGACCTTTGCCTTTGTTTTGTTTTTTATTACGTCTCTGCCTATTCCTTTGTTCCGTCGCCTATTTGATTTCCTGGTTTTGATCTTTTGGATTGTCTTTTGATTATTCTTTTGGATATTGATTTTTGTCTCGTCTGGAATCTGATTACGTGACTTTTTGACCTTGTACTGAAATAAGAAATGTTCTTTTGCTCAATCCTGGTCTGCGCTTGGGTCTCTGAGTCTGGGGCGTTACATAAACCATTTCTCCCATTTTAAGTCATTTTACTATAATATAAGTTTCAAGGAATTTATGCTTTATTGCATTTAATTCTGCAATTAAATAACAAAACACTTTAAAAAATAAAAATAAAAACATAGCAATATATGTACATGTAGTATAATTTGTTGGTAAATTCAATGGAATTTAAAGCTTTAAATGAAAATTAAACGCTAATAGTAATTGCCACTGTAAGGTAGGGCCACAGTGTTGGTGCAGTACCAGGAAGTCACATGTGCAAACAGCTTCAGAATAAGAGACATACAGGAAGTGCACTCTTTTAGTTGTATGTGTTCTGATGCTTTAGCCAGAGGGGGGGAGCTAATAAAGTGGTTCACTCTGAATTACTGCTGTGCCTTCATGTTGACTGCACTTTTACATTATGAGCACATGGGTATATTCATATATTCTTGTGTACAGAAGGATGACAGTACTATCATCCAAGATACATGGTCTCTGAACATTACCCTATGATGAAACAATTTGACAAATAATATGTCTGCACTTATTACAATGCACTTTGTATTTTATAGCAGTGTTCTTGGCTCTAAATTATTTATTATTTCTAATGAAAGTGTAATGTTCTCCAGAGGGTGTCAGTGCTGTTTTCTAACCTCAGTTCCTCTCCTCCTCAGAGACATGATTGAAGTGGTGAGATTCATCCTCATTGGCTGCCTGCTGCAAGGTAGGTCCTGAAAGGGGCGGAGTCTAACTATATAATGTAGAGATGCACATTATTCTAATGGGATTTATGTTTGTCAATATTTAACTATACCTATTGGGAATTTGTCTTTTGCTTTTTTGTTTGGATTTTTATTTTTTATATGTACACTGTCGTGTAGGCAATTTAGGTAATTTATATTTTATTTTATTGCGGCTTTAAATGAGTAATGCTTTTGTTTAATTGATATGAATAAACATAACCATGCAGCAACATTTATGTATAAGTTTTACAAGGTCTGTAAAGGTGCTGTTGTGTGTCAGAAACTGATAAAATTCCCCATACAGCTCCTGTATTTACAGAGTTGTGTTGTGTGTGTTGTAGGAGCCCTGAGCAGAGACTGGGCAATATGGATGCCTCAGAGTATAGAAGCTCTGGCTGGATCCTGTTTGCTGATTCCCTGCACATTTGAGATCCTACCTAAGCATGACAAATATCTGGTAGCTCCGGCTAAAGGAAAATGGTTGAAAAGTATTATTAATGGACCAGTAGTGTTTGAATCCAGTATAACTGAGTCAACGTCTGAACAGAACATAATTAAAGGAACATTAATTGGAGACCTGCTGATGAAGAACTGCACCACAATTCTGGACCGCTTCCCTCTGAATTACACTGATAAATATTTCTTCAAATTGGAATGCCCAAAACTCAAGTTCACTTTTCCTAAAGGTGTCCAAATTAATGTACAAGGTACTGCATTTACTGTTGTGCCTTTCATTGTGTGCGTTTGTGCTGATGTAGGGAACCTATGTTTTTAAGATTAGGTGCAGGAGGTACAAATGCTGTACTCTAAGAGAAATACAGATAGCATGAAAAAGAGTCAATAATGCAAAGAGGAATGACTTCTTCGTAGATTTTACATTGTAAATACTGATATCACATTTTAAATACTGATATCACGTTGTAAATACTTATTTCACATTGTAAATACTGATATCACATTGTAAATACTGATTTCTCATTGTAAATACTGTATGTTAGTCAGACACTGTTGATTACATTACATTATAGACATTTAGCAGACGCTCTTATCCAGAGCGACGTACATAGTGCGTTGATGTGGTGATTAGTTTGTGCTCTGAGTGTTGTGTGAGTCTCCAATCCTGAGACAGACAGTAACCCGTCCTCATGTCTCCATGTCTCCTAGCCTCTCCACCCAAACCCAAGTTAACCCCAGAAAAGGTGGAGGTGATGGAGGGGACCTCTGTGAGTTTGAGCTGCTCTGCTGCAGCCCCCTGTCCCAAACTCCCCCCAAATCTCACATGGACCACCAGACTGAGTGACAGTGTGGATCAACTGCAAGAGAATGAGGATCAAACCAAATCTGTGTCTTCTGTTCTGACCTTCACTGCTTCCCACCTCCACCATGGGCAGAAGATCACCTGCAGGGCGCTTTACAAACTGCAACAAGGAGACATTCAGAAGACATCTAACAGCAGTCTGACTCTCCGAGTTCAATGTAAGAAAGCTGGATTTGACAGTATGATTCTTATATTTTGTAAATCAAGGAATATTCAGTAGTAGTAATAATAATAATAATAATAATAATAATAATAACAATATATTTTATTCCTTTAATGCCTTAAATAAAAAAACAAGAAATTATCAATTACCTTATGTACTGTCTATCCTTTAAAGTAGACCACCATTACACCACATCAAATACTACAGCCGTCTTGACAAACTGAGAATTTTTTTTTCACATCTCCTAGATTCTCCTAAGAACACCTCAGTGTCCGTCAGCTCTGTGACTCTGACCTGCAGCAGTGATGCCAACCCACCAGTGCAGAACTACACCTGGTATAAAGTGAATGGGAGAGAGATGAACACTGTAGGAACTGGACAGAATCTCACCTTCAATGAGTCCAGTGGCAGTGAACAGTACTACTGTGAAGCACAGAATGAACATGGCAAGAAGATCTCAACAACTGTACAGCTGGATATCAAACGTATGTTCAGTGTTTGTATTTATTAGATAATTGCATTAATCATATTACTTATTACATACAATGGGGGAAATAAGTATTGGACACGTCAACAATTTTATTATCAAACATATTTCCAATGTAGCTATTACATTTTTATCCAGAATATGTTTGACCTTAAATAGAATACATGAAATTGGAGGGGCAGAGTACTCTGTGATGAGCAGCTTAACAATGTGGGAACCAGTATTTAACATTTTCATAAAACACTTGTTCACTGTTGTATATTTGTAAGCCTCATGATGTCATTAAATGCATTATCACCGATTTCATTTCAGGATGCCAAAGCCCTTCAATGTTATATCTTATCATAGCAGCACTGATTTGTCTGTATGTGCTGACTGTTGCATTTGCTATCCACAAAATTAAAGAGTGAGTCCATCTTTTAAACTTTAACTTTTTTGAATTTAATGCTGATAAAAATATATCTTTATCATAATCATTTTTTAATTATGCATTTGTATTGTACTGTTCTTCTGTATCATGTGACCAGATGAAGGCAATTATGCTGCCAGTAATTTTAAATGACTGAATTTAGAATTATCCCATAGAGTAAATGACTGAGGTCTACAGACATACTGTATAAGCAGAGGTAATAACACATTATCTCTCTCTTCTCTGGTTTTCATGTCTCCAGGTTGTCTAGAAGACTGAAGGTGAGTCTCAGCATCCTTTCCTCCTCTTCCTCTTCTGAAACACTCTCACTGGCGCTCAGCCTGATTTCAGCTGTATTTTACATTTACACCATCTGTGTGACTTTTCCTTTAAAGGGAGGGAGGGACGGTGACACATACGCCAGTCTGCAGCTCTCCAACATAAGCCCTGAATATGATGTGCTGCAGGTGAATAAGTGGGATGCATCCGAGGAAAAACATACTGCAGGGGGCGCCACTAAGCTGATTAATATTCATGTTTCTGAAAATTAAATTTACTGTATGTCTAGTAAATGTACAGGTAGCTGGTATAACCTGCTGGGCATTACTGCAATTACTGCCTGTCCCACCTCCTCCGGTGCCCATGGTCAGCGGTTGACCTGATGAGGAAGCTGAGTCTTGCCTGTGGGATCTTGCACAAGTCTTATCAACTGATTTTCCGGTTGACAATCCCGTCCCAGGTTGTCCAGTTTCCTTGTCGGCCCTGTGACACAGCCTTGATCTTGTAGCGCTCTTTCTCCATTCTTGTCAACTCTGACACCGCCATCTTCTTTTTCTTTTTCCGGTTGGCCTTAGACTAAAAACGTGGCGCTTCTCCGCACCCTAGTCCTGCCCTTCCTGCCTGGACCCTGCAGACGAGTTCTTGGTCTCTATAGTAAAAACAGGAAATTACAGAGCTGCATTTGTCTTTAATCACTCATATTAAAATGGAGGTGAAGACCTCCCACTCTCAGGTGAAAGGCTGAAATGCTCTGTGGATTCAATCCACATTTGTCCTTAAAAGACCTAAACCCTAGAAAATCGACAGGCCCTGACAATCTCCCCCCTAATGTTTTATGCCTGGCTGCAGGTATTATAGCAGAACCAGTGTCGCATGTTTTTAATCTTTCTGTACAAAACAATGTCATTCCTGATGTCTGAAAAACTGCCCATGTTCTCATTATTGAAAGGCGGTGATCCCACGGTGTTGAATAACTACAGACCCATTTCAAAGCTCTTTATTTTAACTAAGGTTCTTGAAAGGCTGGTGATTGATCAGATCAAAGAATACATGCATTTAAACAACATTTTATCTCCTCACCAGTCTGGTTTTAGGAAGCTGCACTGTACAGTAACTGCTGCCACAAAAGTGGTAAATGATATAGTGGAAGCCTTGGATGCCAAGAACTACTGTGCTGCCCTTTTTAATAATTTGTCCAAGGCATTTTATACCGTTGACCACGGCATTTTATGCCGGAGATTGTCAGCTATAGGCCTGTCCAACTAAGTTGTTCGGTGGTTCTCAAATTACCTCTCCAACCGTAAGCAATGAGTGCAGTTCAGTGGTCTTTCCCCCAGCTTTCTTAATGTCACCAGAGGTGTGCCACAAGGTTCAGTTTTAGGACCCACCCTCTTCACTATTTATCTAAATGATGTGGGTCAAAATATACATGCATCTGTACATCTTTATGCCGATGACACTATTGTATATTGTTGTGCAAGCACTGTTGCCCTGGCACTTGAACATCTACAGTCTCTATTTGACACTATTCAGTCACACCTGTTCCACCTCAGACTAATGTTAAATGCAGACAAAACTAAGGCCTGTCATTGTTTTTGGCAGCCCTGCTTTAGTTCTGCGGTCAGTTTCTCGTTTGAAGCCATTAGATCACTCCATCTGATTTTTTGCCTTCCGTTCCGGTTTTCTTTTCGCATTGCAATTATCTCTCGCACCAGTGTTTGGTTTCCTTTCGCTTTATATGGCTCAGTGTTTCCTTCTTCTGGCGCTTCTGCCTTGTCATTTGTTTTTTTACTTGAAGCCGGTAATGGTGTAGGATTTGGTAACTACTTCTCTTGAATACGTGGGACTTGCCTTAGTTGCTTTCGAGCTCTTAGTTCATAGGATTATCCCGTTTGCACCTGGTTTCCTCGTTTTTGGTTTTTACTGTGCTCTCTGAGACAGTTCCTTTGTTCTTCGATGCTTCTTTTCCACTCTCTCTAGATTAGAGTGAGAAGTAACTATTTTCTTTCCAGTTTCCCTTTGTTTTCACTCGTGTTTTGAAATTATTCGCCCATTTCTCTAGGGTTGATTTACTTTGGCGTTCGCGGGGAGTTTTGTCCCATCTTCATGCAGAATTTGGTAAAAAGGCCTTCTCCTACTCTGCCTCCACAACCTGGAACATGCTACAGCAGGAACTGAAGCTCTCCAGCATGATTCCCCTAGGGGATTTTAAACTATTTTACATAATCTGGAGAGTGTCTGTGGGGGTGTGCTCTTGTACATAGTATTTAAAATCTGACTACCACTTCGGTCCTTTTGTACTTATCACTTCGATGATTTGTGTTCGATGATTTGTCTCTGTGTTGAATGTCCTGTCTGTCTGTAACTTTGTGTTGTATTGCTGCTGTTGCCTTGAACAGGTCTCTCTTGAGAATGAGACCCTGTGTCTCAATAAGATTACCTCTCTAAATAAAAGTAAAATAATAATTTAAAAAATGTTATAAAAATATAGGCACTGCCCTCTTCCTCCACAGACACAATTATTTGAATTGTCAAGGTGGAGCTCTGATGGTCAAGAGATGAAGGTTTAAATAACCATGACAACGTGTGTGTGTGTGTGTGTGTGTGTGTGTGTGTGTGTGTGTGTGTGTGTTTGTATGTGTTTGTGCTTCATATGTTAGGTAAAGAACAAGCATCAGAAAGACACTGTGACTACACATGAAGAGGACGATGTCTACCAGAACCCTGGAGATGGAAACTGAGACCAGATCCAGTGGCTCATTAAAGCTATGAGCATGTTGGGTTTTCTTAAAAGATGATATTTTTTAAAAACAACCACTGAATGTGGAGGGTGAATTTTATTTTTGTCCTCCAGGCATTTCTATGACATGAGGAGATATGTATTTTGTATTTATCATGGACTCTCCCTGTGAATAAATTGTTCATTTCATCCATCCTGATTTTTCATACTCTTTACAGAACCATTCCATTTTTGGTGCACTGTACTTTACTCAAAAACCAAAAAAGGAAAGTATATTTACTCCTGATCTTTCTCAATTTGATGTATAGGTATACACCGTTTTAGTAGGTTTTACAACTATGCAGGAAATTGCTGTTTTTTTAAAGGGTTTAGACTATATGGAGTATACATATTTTAGTTGACCCGTCTGTGATAATATATCTTCAAAATTGCTCAATATTGAGGGTTTGGGTGAGAAAAGAGAAGTGGGTTTCTCTTTTTTACATGATGTTTTTACAAAAGAAAAGTCGTGGGAATTAATATTGGTTGTAATAAAATATGTTTTCAAGTTAAGAACATGTATTATTATACATTATATTTACTTGTGCCTTTCAAAAAACTCAAAGAAACTTACCTCTGGTAAAATACATTTTACCACTCACCACTTACAATGGCTGGGGGGCAACTCGCCTCAACCACGACCAATGTGTATCACCCACCTGGATAATAAACGGCAGCCATTTTGTGCCAGAATGCTCACCAGACATCAGTTGAGATGGAGAGAACATTTATTTAGCCAATTATATCATTAGGTGGAAGGCTGTGAAAGCCAAGTGGGGAATTTAGCCAGGACACTGGGGAAACACGTACTCTTTTTGCGAAGAGTGTCATGGGTTCTTACTGACCACTTTGAGTGACTTACTGACCTCGCTTTAACGTATCATCCATAAGACGTCATCTCCAACAGCACAGCGTCCCCATCACTGCACTGGGGCATTGGGATATATTTTACCAGAGGGAAGATCACCCCCTACTGGCCAAACAAACACCACTCCCAGCTGCAATTTAGTTTCCCCAGGAGTTCTCCCATTCAAGTAAAAACCAAGCCCACACCTGCTTAGTTTCAACCATTCAGCAGGAGCAGAGTGCCAGGTGGTACAATGTTGGATTTATTACAACTTTATGTTTCTTTATGATTACTCTGTGGGATTGCACTTTCTGTCAACCTGTGTCCACTAAATAAATAAAAGTTTAGAAATATATGAACATAACCTATGAGATTAAATTAATGAACTATTGAATCAAACTAAATGTACAGTTATTGGGATTATCTAGATCACATGCTCATCACATGCATTGCCTGGAGGGCATTCTCATCACATGCATTGCCTGGAGGGCATTCTCATCACATGCATTGCCTGGAGGGCGTTCTCCAGATTAGAAATAAGATACAAAATGCAAGCAATTTTGAAGGACAATATTTTAATCTTTACACTTTGAATACAACTGGGCTTTTGGAAATGACCATTCTGGTATCATCAGATGCAAAAAATAGAGCTTTGAGTTTGTGTTTACTAAATATTAGTTTTAAAAGTGTACAATTATTTAAACAGTTTTAAAGTTTTTGTCATATTATTTATGTATTGTAAATAAGTTACCAATACATTATTGATACATATATCAATTATAATAATAATAACCAGCAAACATTGTACCATGCTGTTATATCATTTACATTGTTTTACTTTTGCTTCTCTAATATTTAACAGAGTCTGAAACTGTTGACAGTTTTACACAGTAATTTAAATGTTATTTTAGTGATCTGGTGTGTGTGTGTGTGTGTGTGTGTGTGTGTGTGTGTGTGTGTGTGTGTGTGTGTGTGTGTGTGTGTGTGTGTGTGTGTGTTTTGTGTGTGTGTGTGTGTGTGTGTGTGTGTGTGTGTGTGTGTTCTGTGTTATGTGCATTATGCTGAGTATAGGTGCTTACATGAGGATATCGACCCAATACATCTTTCTGATGTCTTTTATTCAAAGGCACTGAAAGTTTAGAGTAACTTCATAACTTCATATGTTTATCGATGGGCACTTTGAGACATTAAGGGATATATGAGATTTTCTTTAAATCACTAGTAGACTTAATAAATAAATAAAAAAATTAAAAAAAATATATATATACAGGTGCAGCTCAAAAAATTTGAATATCGTGAAAAAGTTCAATATTTTTTGTCACTCATTTCAGAAAGTGAAACTCATATATTATATAGAGTCATTACACATAGAGTGAAATATTTCAAGCCTTTATTTCTTGCAATTTTGATGATTATGGCTTACAGCTAATGAAACCCAAAATTCAGTGTCTCAGAAAATTTGAATATTTTGCTTTTACATATTTTTAAAGTATCATATTTAATATTTGGTCGCATATCCTTTGCATGCTGTTACTTCCTTAAGTCTGTGACCAATCAACATCAAAAGACCCTCGATATCTTATTTTCAGGTACTGTCGATAATATAAGCTCTCTGCATTTGAACTGATCTCTATGGGAATTGGGCGGTAAGACTAGATTCAGCTGTAAATTACGTTGGTACAGTATGGAACACATGACTGGCGAAATGGCTGTACGTCATCAAGAGTCTGAGCTATCGAACGAGCCCCAAACCATCACTCTGTTGCCAGATATGGAGTAGATGTGGATGGATCACTGCAAGGGTTATTTCTCCTGACTTATTTTCCTATAGAACTCTACGGGGAAAAAAGTCAGGAGAAACAACCCTTAAAGGGATCCATCCACATCTACTCCATATCTGAGTGATGGTTTGGGGCTCGTTTGATACCTTAGACCCTTGATGACGTACAGCCATTTCTCCAGTCATGTGTTCCATACTGTACCAACGTAATTTACAGCTGAATCTAGTCTTACCCCCCAATTCCCATAGAGATCAGTTCAAATGCAGAGAGCTTATAGTATCGCTTGTAACAGTACCTGGAAATAAGATATCGAGTGTCTTTTGATGTTTATTGGTCACAGACTTCAGGAAGTAACAGCATGCAAAGGATATGCGACCAAATATTAAATATGATACTTTAAAAATATGTTAAAGCAAAATATTCGAATTTTCTGAGACACTGAAGTTTGGGTTTCATTAGCTGTAAGCCATAATCATCAAAATTACAAGAAATACAGGCTTGAAATATTTCACTCTATGTGTAATGAATCTATGTAATATATGAGTTTCACTTTTTGAAGTGAGTGACAAAAAATATTGAACTTTTTCATGATATTCAAATTTTTTGAGCTGCACCTGTATATCTGCTAACTACAATGTTAGCTTTCAGCACAACCTGCATTTGCCTGAGATATCTTTAATTTGAAAGAGATCGTATTGCAAAAGTGTGCACAGGGTGTGGATTAGATTAAGTAGTACAGTACAGTTAAGTAGATCCCTATCTTTTGAGTTTAAGTCTAAAAGTTGCATGTTATTAATATTCTCTGATGAACACAACCGGAAACTGCACCATTTTAAGCAGGGCATTGCAGGAGCCTCTAGCACCCCCTATTGGTCATTAGTTACAATAGATATATGTACAGTAGATGTACAGTAGAGTAGATTTACAGAAGATGAACAGCAGAGTAGAAGTACAGGAGATGTACAGTAGGGTAGATGTACAGGAGATGTACAGTAGAGTAGATGTACAGGAGATGTACAGTAGAGTAGATGTACAGGAGATGTACAGTAGAGTAGATGTACAGGAGATGTACAGTAGAGTAGATGTACAGGAGATGTACAGTCGAGTAGATGTACAGGAGATGTAGAGTAGAGTAGATGTACAGTAGATGTACAGTAGAGTAGATGTACAGGAGATGTACAGTAGAGTAGATGTACAGAAGATGTACAGTAGAGTAGATGTACAGGAGATGTACAGTAGAGTAGATGTACAGCAGATGTACAGTGGTCAGGAAAAGGTGGTCTGTTGCACGATATTATAAACCTTGTTTTTGATGTTTCTGAATTTGATGTGTAGACTGACTGCATGAAGTAAGTAGAAAATGTTTCACAAACATGCACGACAGGGCAGTTTTTTTTGTTTTAAGTTTTAGCCTTTATGGAATATAAGCACACCGATATTTGGGTTTTTCTCTCGTAATACATTTACAAAACCACTTTACTTTTCAAAGCATTCTCATCTTTGCTCAACACTGAGGTTTCGGGTGAGAAAAAGGAAGTGGGTGTTTCATTATGTTGTATTTTATGAAAAAGAAAAGCTGTGGAAATTAATATTGGATGTGTTTGAATTAAATATTTGATATATAACTGTGATATTATTAATAACTTTCTGTTTCTTTATGGTTACTCTGTGAGATTATGCTTTTTGTCAACTGGTGTCAAATAAATGAATAAATATAATTTTGAAAGTTTCCTTATTTGTAATTGATTTTGGCTCACTTAATGATTATTATTCAGATGAGGGAGTTATGGAGCCTGTCTTACTATTTTCTCATCAGGGATCATTTAGATTAATAAATTAACAAAAATATATGAACTAAACCTATGAAATTAAATTAATTAACAATTTAATCAAACTAAATGTACAGTTATTGTGACTATCTATGTCATGCTCATCACATGCATTGCCTTGAGGGCGTTCTCCAGATTAGGATACAAAATGTAAGCGGTTTTGAAGGACAATCTTCTAATCTTTTAGACTTTGGCTACAACTATAACTGGGCTTTTGAATATAACCATTCTGGTATCATCAGAAGTAAAACTATTACTTTGAGTCTTTGTCTTGACTATTTACTATTAGTTTTAAAACTTGTACAATTATTTAAACACTTTTAAAGATTATGTAATATTATGTATCTCTGATACGTACATCAATTATAATAATAAACAGAAAATTTTGTAAAATACTGTTATATCGTTTTTTTTTATTTTTGTATTTGTAATATTTTCCAGAGGCTGTAACTGTTGATAGTCTTACACAGTGAGTTTCCCTTTTTCGGTTAGCTGGTCTGAGCCGTTAGGTGGCCTAATGTGTGTGTGTGTGTGTGTGTGTGTGTGTGCCTGCTGTGTTATGTGTGTGTGTGTGTGCGTGCTGTGTTATGTGTGTGTGTGTGTGTGTGTGTGTGTGTGTGTGTGTGTGTGTGCCTGCTGTGTTATGTGTGTGTGTGTGCGTGCTGTGTTATGTGTGTGTGTGTGTGTGTGTGCCTGCTGTGTTATGTGTGTGTGTGTGTGTGTGTGTGTGCGTGTGTGTGTATGTGTGTGTGTGTGTGTGTGTGTGTAAGTGTGTGTGTGTGTGTGTGTGTGTGTGTGTGTGTGTGTGTGTGTGCATTATGGTCGGAATAATTATCAAAACACAATTTTATCAATACAACTTAATACTACAATACACATACTTGAGAACAGGTGCATATATGAGGATCTTGGCCGAATGCATCTTTCTGATCTTGTATTCAAAGGCTTTGAAAGTGTAGAGTGACTTCATCTGTGTATCACAGGGCACTCTGTGACATGAGGGGATATATGAGAGGGTTTCACTTTAAATCACTAGTAGAGTTTACAAAAAAAGACACATCTGTCAACTACAACGTTAGCTTTCAGCAAAACCTGCAATAGTCGAACAAATCTAGTAAAAGTGCGTGTGTGAGTGCCTAGAATGAAAATATAGACTTATATCCACAATTTGACATGATGTTGTTAAAATGTGCACAGTTTTGTGATGAAAATTAAATTTATTGTATTACTCGTCTAATAGCCTAATTGGGGAAAACGTGATTAGAAGAATGTAATTCTATAAGCCTCAATGATGTCAGGAACATCTTCAGAGATATGTAAAACCCATGTCTAGTGCTTCCTTTACCATTATTATCACTTTCATTTATTCTATATGTTTAATGTTTATTTAAGGTTTATTTTTTGCACAAAGGTAAAATATATTTAAAACTAAGGTATCTGAGTGAATTAAATTATAGTGTGCGCATGCAGGAGGTCGATGGTGAAATGGAACTTGAAGAGACGTGATTGCAAACACATGCGCAGGGGGGTCTACCTTTTTTCAAATTGAGCCTCTGCCCCTCCCAAAGTCTGTGCATAGCCCTGTTTACAGTAGATGTACAGGAAACCCCTATCTTTTGAGTTGAAGCCTAAATCTTGTCATACTTGCATGTTATTCTCTGAAGAACACTACCAATACTGTAAGCTAGGCATTGTAGGAGCCTGTAGTGGCCCTGATTGGTCATTAGTTACAATAGATGTACAGTAGATGTACAGTAGACCCCAATATTTTGAGTTGAAATCTAAAACCTGTCATACTTGCATGTTATTCTCTGAAAAACACTACCAATACTGTAAGCTAGGTATTGTAGGAGCCTGTAGCGGCCCTGATTGGTCATTAGTTACAATAGATGTACAGTAGATGTACAGTAGACCACAATATTTTGAGTTGAAGTCTAAAACCTGTCATACTTGCATGTTATTCTCTGAAGAACACTACCAATACTGTAAGCTAGGCATTGTAGGAGCCTGTAGCAGCCCTGATTGGACAATAGTTACAATAGATGTACAGTAGATGTACAGTAGAGTTGATGTACAGTAGATGTACAGTAGACCGCTATGTTTACACTGGAAGCCTGAAAATATATAGGGCCTATAAAAGTACATTTATAAATGCTGGAAACAAATCTGATATGAAGCCATGTTACTTTGGGTGCGTTTCCCGATAACGATCGATCGTTAGAGTTAAGTGCATTCTACGAGGCTCTTTAATTTATAAAATGTGTTTCCCTTAACAGTTCTTAAAGCAAGAATGTGCACTCACTTCTTAAGAGCTGTTAGCGTAGCTGGCCGTGACGCTGCTCATACGATTCAAGGAATTCATGTGAAATTTCAAGGAGGCAGACATTCTCTCACAAAAGAGCACCTAAACACTTCACTTCCTAATTTTCTAGGATGTCTGAAAGATTTTTGCAGAAGAAAATCATCAATTTGAAGGTGAAGTAGCTATAAATACAAAAAGTCCTTTTGGGTCATATCGACACGAACATAAAAATAAGATTCAGTGTTAAGTGTCGCTTTGCAGTGTTTCCATAGTGACTGTGGATGTCAGAATTGTGAAAAGTATTATTTGAGTGTTATGAAGTCAAAGTAGTTCGATCGTCAGAGAAATATTTGTAAAACAAACTCTGTATTTGAGCATGTTCATATTACTGTATTATGACACAGAAAAACAAGTTGAACTTCAGTTGTTGTTTCAGACATTTTATATGAGTGTTCACCAAAAATATTCACAGCAGCACATCCCGAGCATATTTCACAAAAGTTCCTCTTTTGTGTGAGTTTGTACTTGCGCTCTGCAGACTGAGGGTCAGTGTGTAGTGGAGAGAGGCTGGATATTCTCCTGTTCTACAGTAAGTATATTTCCGTTTATGTCATACTTGGCTCTGTCAAACTACAGATTATCTTCATGCTGCCACATTTATTGAAATTTAATTAAAAAGAATTGTTCAGAAGTTGATTTATCCTCTAAATAATTGAAGCATATTAACATAATTATTTTTCCAGGATACATTGTGGTTGTCAGTGATTTTCTAAATTAAAGTTTGAGTATAAACACACAATAGAAATTGCAGCTCAAACGGGCAATATAACGTCTATGTCAAAATATGCATTATAAGCACTGAAAGAAGACCACAGTATTAATAAACTGTTTGGAGTTTTGTCTGTTTGTATTTGTTATTTTTGTTCTTTGTTGTTTATTATTTTTCATTATTATTATTAATTATTGTATTTGTGTATTATTCTGTACTCCTGTTTATTATTAGTGTAGTTACTTTCGTGTTTGTTTATGTTATTACATTTATACTCCATATTCCAGTTTATGTTCACGTATTTGCATTTACAGTCAAGCCGGAAAGTCTGCACACCCCTTTCACCTTCTCCATGTTTTATTACGTTAGTCAAGTCAAGTCAAGTCAAGTTTATTTGTATAGCACAATTTATTTTAGATCAATTTATAAAAAGAAAGAATAAAAGAAGGAAAAAAATAATAATAATAAAAGATAAGATAAAAGATAAAATGGCTTTAAAAGATAAATAGATATACGTTACAGACATATTCTACAATAGATTGAGTTCATTTTTTGTCTCAAGATTCTACACAAAATAGCCCATAATGACAAAGTGAAAACAGGTTTTTAGACATCTAAAAACTCCTGTACTTCTAATCTACTGTACATCCTTGTGGAGATGGGAGAACCTTTCAGAAGATCAACCATCCAGGCAGCACTCCACCAATCAGGCCTTTATGGTAGAGTGGCCAGACGGAAGCCCCTCCTTAGTAAAAGGCACATCACAGCCCGCTTGGAGTTTGCCAAAAGGCACCTAGAGGACTCTCAAATCATGAGAATCAAGATTCTCTGGTCTGATGAAACCAAAATTGAACTTTTTGGGCTGAATACCAAGCGTCAAAAAAACCAGGCACCGCTCATCACCTGGCTAATACCACTGTGCACTTATATAGCGCCTTTATCCAAAGCGCTTTACAATGGCCTCTCACTCACCCGTTCACACAAACATTCACACACCAATGGCGGCAGCCACCATGCAAGGCGCTAACCTGCTGATTGGGAGCAATTTGGGGTTCAGTGTCTTGCCCAAGGACACTTCAACTTGCGGACAGGTGGAGCCAGGGATCGAACCGCCACTTGACGGAGCTTGCAAGTATATGCCAAGAGGACTGGGCAAAAATGTCCAGAAACAAGTGTGCCAAGCTCGTAGCTTCTTTCCCAAGATGCCTTGAAGCTGTAATCGCTGCCAAAGGTGCAGCAACCGAGTATTAGGCTAAGTGTGTGTAGATATGTAACCCCTAAATAACCTATTTTTGTCAGTAAAATAAAATTGCATATTTTCTTCGTCATTATTGGCTATTGTGTGTAGATCTTTGAGGCAAAAAATTAACTCAATCTATTGTAGTATAAGTCTGTAACTTAGTAAAACGTGGAGAAGGTGAAAGGGGTGTGCAGACTTTCCGGCTTGACTGTATGTCACTCCCCGGTCTTCGTCTCACTTTTCGGGAGCCTTCGGGTGTTTTCGGTCCTCTCTGTATTTCCCCTGACTAAACTAGTTGTCCCACTTATTGTTTATATTACTAATTAACACTAACAACTACTAACAGCTTAGTTTAGGTCTTTTACTAACCCACTAATTACTAACGCATCCTTGCTTTAGCTGTCACTTGTTTCCTGCAATTCTATCTTTCAATTATCTACGTTTCCTCTTTACTAACTGATATCTTACTTCCGCTATCCACTGCCTCTCTTAATGTGTGCGTGTGTCTTTAACACTCCCGCTCATGTCTCGTCTATTCGTTTGCATGCTTAGTCCAATCCGAGTCTTCCTTGTTCCCTCATTATTCTATCATTGATCCCCTCATAGTATCATTGAGTCTGTACCTGTGAGTCTTCCCTGTTACTCCTCCCACTCACACCTGATTTCCCTTGAGTTCAGTGTTCCCTACCTTTATAGACCCTTCAGTTTCACTTGTTCTGGGTCAGAACGTTGATTGATATTCTCAGTGCCTACGCCTTACTAAGCCTGTGGTTATTCAACATTCCCGAGACGCCCTTCTGTTTGATTGAGTTTTGCCTGCCGATTTTGTTTTGTTTTTTATTACGTCTCTGCCTATTCCTTTATTCCATCGCCTATTCCTTTATTCCGTCGCCTATTCCTTTGTTCCGTCGCCTATTCCTTTGTTCTGTCGCCTATTCCTTTATTCCGTCGCCTATTCCTTTGTTCCGTCGCCTATTCCTTTATTCCGTCGCCTATTCCTTTATTCCGTCGCCTATTCCTTTGTTCCGTCGCCTATTCCTTTATTCCGTCGCCTATTCCTTTATTCCGTCGCCTATTCCTTTGTTCCGTCGCCTATTCATTTGTTCCGTCGCCTATTCCTTTATTCCGTCGCCTATTCCTTTATTCCGTCGCCTATTCCTTTGTTCCGTCGCCTATTCCTTTATTCCATCGCCTATTCCTTTATTCCGTCGCCTATTCCTTTGTTCCGTCGCCTATTCCTTTGTTCCGTCGCCTATTCCTTTATTCCGTCGCCTATTCCTTTGTTCCGTCGCCTATTCCTTTATTCCGTCGCCTATTCCTTTGTTCCGTCGCCTATTCCTTTATTCCGTCGCCTATTCCTTTATTCCGTCGCCTATTCCTTTGTTCCGTCGCCTATTCCTTTGTTCCGTCGCCTATTCCTTTATTCCGTCGCCTATTCCTTTGTTCCGTCGCCTATTCCTTTATTCCGTCGCCTATTCCTTTATTCCGTCGCCTATTCCTTTGTTCCGTCGTCGCCTATTCCTTTTGTCCGTCGCCTATTCCTTTATTCCGTCGCCTATTCCTTTGTTCCGTCACCTATTCTTTTGTTCCGTCGCCTATTCCTTTATTCCGTCGCCTATTCCTTTATTCCGTCGCCTATTCCTTTGTTCCGTCGCCTATTCCTTTATTCCGTCGCCTATTCCTTTGTTCCGTCGCCTATTCCTTTATTCCGTCGCCTATTCCTTTGTTCCGTCGCCTATTCCTTTATTCCGTCGCCTATTCCTTTATTCCGTCGCCTATTCCTTTGTTCCGTCGCCTATTCCTTTGTTCCGTCGCCTATTTGATTTCCTGGTTTTGATCTTTTAACTGACTTTTGATTATTCTTTTGGATATTGATTTTTGTCTCGTCTGGAATCTGATTACGTGACTTTTTGACCTTGTACTAAAATAAGAAATGTTCTTTTGCTCAATCCTGGTCTGCGCTTGGGTCTCTGAGTCTGGGGCGTTACATAAACCATTTTCCCCATTTTAAGTCATTTTGCCATAATATAAGTTTCAAGGAATTTATGCTTTATTGCATTTAATTCTGCAATTAAATAACAAAACACTTTAATTAAAAAAATAAAAACATAGCAATATATGTACATGTAGTATAATTTGTTGGTAAATTCAATGGAATTTAAAGCTGTAAATGAGAACAATTAAACGCTAATAGTAATTGCCACTGTAGGGTAGGGCCACAGTGTTGGTGCAGTACCAGGAAGTCACACGTGCAAACAGCTTCAGAATAAGAGACATACAGGAAGTGCACTCTTTTAGTTGTATGTGTTCTGATGCTTTAGCCAGAGGGGAGGAGCTAATAAAGTGGTTCACTCTGAATTACTGCTGTGCCTTCATGTTGACTGCACCTTTACATTATGAGCACATGGGTATATTCATATATTCTTGTGTACAGAATGTTGACAGTACTATCATCCAAGATACATGGTCTCTGAACATTACCCTATGATGAAACAATTTGACAAATTATATGTCTGCATTTATTACAATGTACTATGTATTTTATAGCAGTTTTCTTGGCTCTAAATGATTTATTATTTCTAATGAAAGTGTAATGTTCTCCAGAGGGTGTCAGAGCTGTTTTCTAACCTCAGTTCCTCTTCTCCTCAGAGACATGATTGAAGTGGAGAGATTCATCCTCATTGGCTGCCTGCTGCAAGGTAGGTCCTGAAAGGGGCGGAGTCTAACTATATAATGTAGAGATGCACATTATTCTAATGGGATTTATGTTTGTCAATATTTAAAAATACCTATTGGGAATTTGTCTTTTGCTTTTTTGTTTGGATTTTTATTTTTTATATGTACACTGTCGTGTTAGCCGTTTAGCTAATTTATATTTTCTTTTATTGCAGCTTTAAGTGAGTAATGTTTTTGTTTAATTGATATGAATAAACATAACCATGCAGCAACATTTATGTATAAGTTTTACAAGGTCTGTAAAGGTGCTGCTGTGTGTAATAAACTGATCCAATTCCCCATACAGCTCCTGTATTTACAGAGTTGTGTTGTGTGTGTTGTAGGAGCCCTGAGCAGAGACTGGGCAACATGGACACCTCAGAGTATAGAAGCTCTGGCTGGATCCTGTGTGCTGATTCCCTGCACATTTGAGATCCCATCTAATTATGATAAATATCTAGTCGCTGTGGCTAAAGGAAAATGGTTGAAAAGTAGGACTAATGGACCAGTAGTGTTTGATTCCAGTAAAACTGAGTCAATGTCTGAACAGAACATTATTAATGGAACCTTAATTGGAGACCTGCTGATGAAGAACTGTACCACAATTCTGGACCGCTTCCCTCTGAATTACAATGATGAATATTTCTTCAGATTGGAATGTCCAAGTCCTCTCAAGTTCACTTTTCCTAAAGGTGTCCAAATTAATGTCACAGGTACTGCATTTACTGTTGTGCCTTTCATTGTGTGCGTTTGTGCTGATGTAGGGAACCTATGTTTTTAAGATTAGGTGCAGGAGGTACAAATGCTGTCCTCTAAGAGAAATGCAGATAGCATGAAAAAGAGTCAATAATGCAAAGAGGAATGACTTCTTAGTAGATTTTACATTGTAAATACTGATTTCACATTGTAAATACTGATATCACATTGTAAATACTTATTTCACATTGTAAATACTGATTTCACATTGTAAATACTGATTTCACATTGTAAATACTGATATCACATTTTAAATACTGATTTCACATTGTAAATAATGATTTCACATTGTAAATAATGATTTCACATTGTAAATACTGATATCACATTGGAAATACTAATATCACATTGTAAATACTGATTTATCATTGTAAATACTGATATTGCATTGTAAATACTAATATCACATTGTAAATACTGATTTCACATTGTAAATACTGATATCACATTTTAAATACTGATTTCACATTGTAAATAATGATTTCACATTGTAAATAATGATTTCACATTGTAAATACTGATATCACATTGGAAATACTAATATCACATTGTAAATACTGATTTATCATTGTAAATACTGATATCACATTGTAAATACTGATTTATCATTGTAAATACTGATTTCTCATTGTAAATACTGATTTCACAGTGTAAATACTGATTTATCATTGTAAATACTGTATGTGAGTCAAACACTGTTGATGTGGTGATTAGTTTGTGCTCTGAGTGCTGTGTGAGTCTCCAATCCTGAGACAGACAGTATCCCGTCCTCATGTCTCCATGTCTCCTAGCCTCTCCACCCAAACCCAAGTTAACCCCAGAGAAGGTGGAGGTGATGGAGGGGACCTCTGTGAGTTTGAGCTGCTCTGCTGCAGCCCCCTGTCCCAAACTCCCCCCAAATCTCACATGGACCCCCAGTCTGAGTGACAGTGTGAATCAACTGCAAGAGAATGTGGATCAAACCAAATCTACATCTTCTGTTTTGACCTTCACTGCTTCCCACCTCCACCATGGGCAGAAGATCACCTGCAGGGCGCTTTACAAACTGCAACAAGGAGACATTCAGAAGACATCTAAAACCAGTCTGACTCTCCGAGTTCTATGTAAGAAAACTGGATTTGACAGTATGATTCTTATATTTTGTAAATCAAGGAATATTCAGTAGTAGTAATAATACTACTACTACTACTAATAATAATAATAATAATAATAATAATAATAATAATAATAATAATAATAATAATAATAACAATATATTTTATTAATTTAATGCCTTAAATAAAAAACAAGAAATTATCAATTACCTTATGTACTGTCTATCCTTTAAAGTAGACCACCATTACACCACATCAAATACTACAGCAGTCTTGACAAACTGAGAAAAAAAGTGATGTATTTTCACATCTCCTAGATTCTCCTAAGAACACCTCAGTGTCCGTCAGTCCCTCTGGTTCAGTGATAGAGGGCAGCTCTGTGACTCTGACCTGCAGCAGTGATGCCAACCTACCAGTGCAGAACTACACCTGGTATAAAGTGAATGGGAGAGAGATGAACACTGTAGGATCGGGACAGAATCTCACCTTCAATGTGACTGAGTCCAGTGACAGTGAACAGTACTACTGTGTAGCACAGAATGGACATGGCAAGCAGAACTCAACAACTGTACAGCTGGATATAAAATGTATGCTCAGTGTTTGTATTCATTAGATAGCTGCATTAATCCTATATTATTGGTGTGTGTTTGTGTACAACTGTGGTATTTGTAACTGTGGCATCCTGTGTTCAGACATGCCTCAGATCTCTGACTCTGGGAGCTGCAGCAGAACTGCAGCAGAGATCAGCTGCTCCTGTGAGAGCCGTGGGAATCCCTCTCCCAGCATGGAGTGGCGTGTGTCTGGACTGCGGGTAACTAACTCTACTGACAGAGTCATCAGGGAGGAGCAGCTGGGGAACACAGGCCTGAGGAGCTCCCTCACCATGCGCCACTCACAGGGAGACATGCCCACTCTCCTCTGCCTCAGCACCAACACTCTGGGCTCCTCCAGCCTCAGGCTCCTCGTCCCGTTTCCACAGCGACACTCGGGTAAACGGGCGCATGTTTCTCTTCTTTAACATATTATACATCAGGCATTAATATACAGAGAAGCACGTTTATTTAAAGGACTGTAAAAATATATATTTTCATATATATTTTCATATATAATACATATTTTCCTCTGGCTCTACCTTCAGCAATAGTCAGAAATTGTTATGTTCCACACAATAGCATTTTTCAATTGTCTACATTGTTAAATAATACATTAATTGATTTATAAATGAGTTAATTTGTGAGTGTATGTTACTGTACTAAAAGATGAATGCATGTATTATATTGGAGAGAAAACTGAAGTAATTAATGCTGTTTTTGGGCCTGTCTCTCCCTGTGATTGGGTGAATAAATGCGTATTTTGTGCCTTTGTTCAGGTTTCAGCATTAACTGGCTGCTGATTGGTGCTGCTGCTGGTGGTGCTGCTGCCATGGTGATTATATGCCTCATAATGCAGCTCGTTCTAAAGTAAGAGAAACAGCGGTCTGGAATGTCAGTATAAAGAGAAACCTCCATGATATTGTATTATATTAGTCAACCCCACTGCTCTGGTCATCATTTTTTAAATTGTGCTCATATCGATATGTTTCTTGCCCTGTCCCATCTACGCCTCTTCGGCTCCATGTGTTGCTATGGCATTGAGAGTGGGCGTGGCTGCCCCAGTGATGTGAAACATGTCACTCTGGCAGTTATTTTCAGAATAGGAGATGGATTTTTTTCAGGAGAACTGATATTCACATCTAGAAGAATGAAACGTGTTGTAACTGGCACTTTTCACACCATATTATCAGTTGCCAAATGAATGTAGACTTAAAATGATCAGGTAGCCTAGTTGTATATTTTTTTCACGGTATTAGAAGTTCATGATTTGTTTCTTCTGGATGTATTTCATTAATGATTAAGTGAGTATTCTAAACATTAAACAGGTGCGTGTGCCTCTCTTGAATTTTCTAGAATGGTTAAAACCCCTGTTTGTAGCAGTAAATGTTTTTTTTTTGTGCTGTTGCTGGTGTTGTACAAACACAAGCAGAAGTTTGGCAAGAACGAGAAGTTGGGGTTGTTACATTCGTGTGAAGGACCCAGACGCAGACCACAGGATAAGACAAAAAGGAGTAGTTTATTTCATTCAGGAGTCAAGCCAGGAGATCAGAAGTAGGTAGGTACAAAAACGGCAGGCAATAGGGCAATGAGGGACAATCCAGAAATCAAAAACCAGGGAATCAGAATGCAGGCAGTACCAAGGGATAAGGCAGGAGAATAGTCGTAATACAGGCGTGATCAAAATCGTAAGGCAAACTAGACAGATAAGGGCAAAGCAAAAGAATAGTCGTTCAAAGGGTATCTCGGATAATTAAACTGATCTCAGGCTTTAGTAATTCGTAGGCACTGGAAAAGACAATCAACGTTCTGACACAGACTGGAGGTAACACAGGGCTTAAATGCACATGGTACAAATGACACAAAGGGAATCAGGTGTGTGAAAGGGCGGGGATCCAAACGAGAGACAATTGAAAAACATTTGGGAACAATGAAACAATCACGGAGACAACTAGGGAAAACGCGGACTGGATTCCAAACATACACACGATAACAGATGACCTGGAGTTTCAGGAAATCGTGCATAGATTAAGAGGACAGGGAGAGAAGATCAGATGCAGCTGAGAATGATTAGCAAGGACAGAACAGCGTGAAAATGTGCGCTCTAATATATTAGTGAGATTAGTAACTATACACACCCCTGCCGTTAGTAGAATTAGTAGTAATATACAAATTAGTTTGATCTAATCAATCGTTAGTATGTTAGTGGTAATTAGTAAATCTAAGTACACAGAGACAGGTGCGAAGTAAGAGGGAACCCGAACACCAATGAGATCACCCGAATGGTACAGAGACGTAAACAGGGAGTGACAGATCAGTTGTAAACAAGCAGACACGTGACAACTAGGCAAAACGGGAAAATAAACAAGTCAGATGGAAAACTAAAAATAAACAATACATACAGATGAGAATAAATAAGAATCATATAATACAATAAAGATAAAATACATGCAAAAGTCATATCCTTACAGGGGTGTAATGTGGGAACCTGGTGGCTGGGGCTGGCATGTGGTTTGTATGGTGAACATCTCACTGGGGCAGAGAAGCCATTCAAACAGGGCTCAAGAGTGCAACTGTTTTGATCGCATAGCAAAACAGTTGCACTTTTTCAAACCTAGATTTAAACTGTGTGGCCTGGAATTTAAGTAGGGATCACTGGTGCAACCGTAAACAATTATCCTGATGCGACTGTCCGTTTTTTAATTTTTCTTTTGCAACCTATCGCCATCAGACATTGCGTTTTTGTTCCGTGCAGCCATTCTAACCAACCAAACTTCAGCTTCTCGTTTCTTAGACAGTAAACTACCACTATGCTGGTTATAGATTGCCTAAAATCGGTCTCGGCAATCCTTTCACTGACAGCTGCCAAGTGAGCAAGTAGCATTGTCTAAACTAGCCAGCTGAACCAGTTTGTTATTTTGGGCTCATAACATGAAACCAGCAATATACATCATGTTTTGCAAAAAAACAAAAAAAACATCCATATTAGTGTTTGGGAAGACGTGACCCCCTCGACCAGCGGCGAAGTTCATCAAGATGTTCACCACCAGCAAAAATAATGGAAGCTGTACACTTTTTGCAAAAGGTTGCTAAAATATTAATTCTTCTGGTTAAGGTACAAGGCACGCAAAGCGTACTGTGTGCACTGCAAACTATGTGGAGTGGAGATTGTGGGTAAAACCCAGTTTGCAACACCGTGGTAAAGATAGCTTCAGTAGTAAATTCAGTCGTTTATACTCTTATTCTTTTTGGTGACACTTTATTTTGAGTGTCCCATGTTGATCTCAACTTGATATCAACTGAATGTTGAGATACAGCAAACAGTCAGTTTATACTTTGCTGAGTGTCAATAGAGTGTTTTTTGAAAAGAGTGTTCAGTGTCAATACAGTGTTTCTTGACACTCACCTGTTTGTGGACAATCACCTGCCATGCAATTGACTTTAAATGAACACTGAACTGATATACAATTGATATCAGTTGATATCAAGTTGAGTGTCAACATGGGACAATCAAAATAAAGTGTTACCTTTTCTTTTTTCTTTTTGCTAAGACAAAATATTTGCGTTCTGCAAAGCAGGATTCATTTAACACAGCTGATATATATGTATATTTTTATTCACGACCTCTAGCTGGCGGAGGACTGAAGTACCATGTGAGGAAACAAGGGGAGTCAAACTGGTGGCCCTATTTATAACTTTTTGTGGGGATGCACCGATATATCAGATGAGGATCCAAACATTGCTGCTTACAAGTTGTGCTCCATAAGAGTTTCACGAGGAGAAAACACCCACTCCATCTCTGGCAAATACCTCGCTGGCTCAAACAGTTGAGAATGCAAAATAATTTAAACCAGAACTCAAGCCATTTTCCAGAAAGTACTGGAAATCATTACATTGTATGACCAGCCTCTCTCGGTTGTCGAGGACATAGGCTTTTGGAAACTTATAGGGCATCTTGAGCCCCGATATATGCTCCAGAGTGGAAGCTATTTCTGAGACATATGTCTGCCAGAGATGTTCAGTAACATTGCAGACCGTATTCACAAACTGCTGGCCAACAACGCTGTAATCCGCTTCACCTCAGACATGTGGATTTCCGTTGTTGCTTCATGAGTACGCTTAGTCTCGCTGCTCAGTGGATTGCACACCACAGAGGCTCCATATCTCACTGACATTTTTATTGACGTGATTCTCAATGATACGCATCTAATCTGAAGCAGAGATCATTTTGGAGGGCTAAGATTGTTGTGATGTCTTCTTACTTCTCAAATAAAAAACAGAGGATCTCCACCAATCAGAGAGCATCTCCACCAATCAGAGAGCATGTTGGTAACAACAAACAGAACAACGTTAACAGAGATTGGTGGATGCTTTCTTGTGACTTTTTTATTTTTATTTTTTGTTCCAGAGGGGCGCTGGAATCCACTCCTGTTTGGTGTTGATTTGCTCCTCCATGGAGATTATAATGACAGCGAGGTGTGTTTTGTATGTCGGCAGTGATGCTGTGTGTTGTTTTTAGGAAGAAGAGAGACAGCCGGTGTTCTGGAATTAGAATGAAAGACATCAAAGGGGTGACAGATTCGGTGAGTCTGAGCCCTGTGTCACACGCGCACACACACACACGCACGCGCACGCACACACACGCACGCGCACACACACACGCACGCCTGAACAGTTACTTTGTAGTGACTTTTACGAGAGAGGGGAACAAAAGCCTGCTTAAATAGAGATATGCCTGGAAGCATAGGGTTCTCACAATGCTTAGCAGGTATTGAGATAAGCGTGTGGGAAGTACTAGAACAAGCAGGTCTTCAGGTAGACCTACTTCATGCAGGGACAAAATGAGAATGTGTTCAATTATAAATATATTTTGGAGCAGTAGTTGAGCCTCTCAGGATGAAGGCATTGTTCTGCAGCTGTAAACAAGGCCAAAAAGATCCTGTGATATGGAGAAAAAGTATAAATCAAAGTAAGTGATATTGTGTTGAATTCATGTCAATTTTGCACATATATCTGAAGTACTTCTTTACACAGGGAGTTTCCAATTTTCACTCTCTCGCGCACACACATACATACACAGACACACTCTCTCTCTCTCTCACACACACACACTCTCTCTCACACACACACACACACACACACACACACACACACACACACACACACACACACACACACACACACACACACTCACATTCTCACACTTGCTTTTCAGAGTCCTCCCAGCAGAAGTCCAGCAGAAGAAGACCCCGTCTACTCCAACCACACCATGGCAACGACCCCGCCCAGGGGCCCAGACCTGGGAGGGACAGACCCACAGACACTGCCCCTGGCAGAGGGCCAAATCGGGGAACAGCTGGAAGGCATGCACGACGCCTCCATCAAGCACTCCCCCCAGTCCATGGAGACACAGGGCCAGGATGGAGCTGCAGGCCGAGGGGCCGAAGTGCTCTATTCACAGGTGGCGGTCAAGAGGAAAACCCAGAAGGAGAAGGCGGAGGATGGGGCGGGGCAGGGGGAGGAGCGTTTGGCCGTAGGGGCGTCGATAGAGACGGAGAGCCTGTGTGTGGAAATGGAGAAGAAGAATGAAATGGAGGGAATCCCAGAATGCGAGTACTCCAACGTGGTCTTTAAAAAGAAGAAGGCACAGCCTTAATGCTTTTATGAATCCGTACATGAAGAATCAGCCTCCAGCATATCATTATTCAGCAAGTAAATTTTGCTGAATTTGACAAACTGGGTTTGTGAACAAAATAAATAAATAATGCATTTCAGTTGCGATTGAACCCAGGGCTTATGCTTCGCTCTCCAAGTAAAACATTTGTATATTTTTCTATACTGAAAGTATATTTTTTAGTCAAAGTGTGTTAAAAGTTTGTATAAGTATATTTCTACCCAAATGTGCTTTTCTGTATCAGTATACTTGCAATGTATTTTTTGTACTTATGTGCTTTCATGTGCTATTTCAAAGTACAGGGGCCACATGTATAACACTCTGAGTAAAAGGCAGTGTAGTATAATGGTTAAGGAGCTGGACTTGTAACCAAAAGGTTGCAGGTTCGATTCCCAGGTAGGACACTGCCGTTGTACCCTTGAGCAAGGTACTTAACCTGAATTGCTTCAGTATATATCCAGCTGTATGAATGGAATGGATACATGTAATAAGAAGTTGTGTAAGTCGCTCTGGATAAGAGCGTCTGCTAAATGCCTAAAATGTAATGTAATGTAAAAAGAATGCGTAAAAGAATGCTCATGGTGAAAGTCGGAAATCTGCTTCAAAAATGTTTTGAATTTTCTACCTCTGCCTTTCTGTCACGGTGTCGCCATATCACACGGACTCCAAACATTGCGTATGTATGGTGTCCATCGTGTGCAGAGGTACGCAGATTCTCACAACACATTTCTGCATGGAAACTCGCTTACACGGCTTTCTGAGGGCATTTTTCTGCTCAGCACTGTTTATACATGTGGCCCCAGGTGTTGTATGATAGCCATTAATGTACTGTAAGCGTAGTTTATGTATACTTATAAAAAGTATACTAAGATGTTTACCAAACTTAAGTTGTATATAGTATACTTATTCAAAGTGTACTACATTTCAGTATATTTTTTACTGTGCTTACGTAGATTCATCAAAAGTGTGTTAATGCCTGTACTAGTTTAAATCTGAACTTAAGTATTACTTTTTAAATGTAAATTTTTATAATGTTTATTGTATGTGCTATTATAGTATATTTCTAAAAAGTATACTGAAACTTGTAGTACTGAAGTTAAGCTGTACTGGAGTATACTTTTTAGAAGTGTAGGCCTTCGATTTTGAGTATATTTCTAAGTATGCTTACGCATATCTATGAAGTGTGTTACTGCATGTACTTATTTTAAGTTGAATTTAATTACTACTTTTTCACAGTTTGTTTTCACCCAGTGTATTTTACATGTTATGATCATGTATTGCTGAAAAGTACTGAAACATGTACTTAAGTTTAGATGCAGGCTACTTTAATATACTTATGAAAAGGTGTGCTGTTTTGAGCATTTTTCTCAATATGATAAAGTGTATTTAGAAAGTGTATTGTTCGCTAAATTAATGTATGTACTTTATTCCAAGATATTTTATTAAAAATCCAAGTCCACCTTGGATGTGCTTTTTCGTCCTACTACAATCTCTTTCTGGTGTTATTTTTAACAGCCATTTTTATTCAGCTGACACAACGTCACCGCAGCACACCCTTGTGGCCATAATATAAACTGCATTCTGAATCAGACCAGGGAAAATAATGGTGTAGTCTCTATACATTATGTAAACATAGGCTGTGTCCGAATACGACCCTTAGACCCTTTTGAGGGCGCATATTTGAGTCCACTTCATCAAAAAGTTTTTGAGTGGGCGACTTTTTCTTACAAATGGGAGCACTTAAAATACCAGGATGAACCCCTTATTTTCAGGGTTTTGTTGAGGAATTCAGGGGCACACCCGGAAGTGAAAGCTTAAAAGACATAGAGCGTATATGTATATCTATGGTATAAGATATGTTCATATTATAAAATACTTTTTTATTTTTGTTAATTCTATCTTCATTCATAATCTACACTTTGTAACAATCGTTATATGTTAACTGATTGACATTCTCAATAAAAAAAATATATATATTACGAACTACTTTCTCACTAGTTTGGAAAGAGTTTCGCAGAATTTATTTTGCACACTGCTTGCAAAGTGAGGGCACAGGGCACATAGTAGATAGGGGTCTGAGTGGATAGGGGACAGTGGACAGGGAACAGGGGTCATATTTGGACACAGCCTCAGTTTTTTATCAAGTTCCCTGTCCAGTTAGTTCCTAGATGGACTACAGTCTGACCAGTCTGATCAGAGCCCTATCTACTGCACCCTGTCTCCTGCATACTGTGCACTGTGTCTGAATCAGAGCCCTATCTACTGCGCCCTGTCTCCTGCATACTGTGCACTGTGTCTTAATCAGAGCCCTATCTACTGCGCCCTGTCTCCTGCATACAGTGCACTGTGTCTTAATCAGAGCCCTATCTACTGTGCCCTGTCTCCTGCGTACAGTGCACTGTGTCTGAATCAGAGCCCTATCTACTGTACCCTGTCTCCTGCATACAGTGCACTGTGTCTTAATCAGAGCCCTATCGACTGCGCCCTGTTTCCTGCGCCCTGTCCCCTGTGCCCAAATCAGAGCCCTATCTACTGCGCCCTGTCTCCTGCATACTGTGCACTTGCAGAAGTGTGCTGTCTAATGTGCAATGTTTAGCAATCCATGAAGAATATCCACCATACTATTTTCCAACCGTACTGTGGAAGTGTTGTAAGCAGGTCAAGTGTTGCAAGAAGTCCCACCAGTGTTTTCATGTCCGTGGTTTTGCAGCTAAATTGGAATACCTTCAAAGTGCAGTCACGGGTAAAAATGAAAAATCGCAAAGAACGCACTTATTTTAAAAAGTTAAAATTAAAAAAGATGATTTCTATGATGATTTCTATTTAAAATACGTTGGTTTCGGTTACAAAAAAATGTTCGGCTAGTTTTGAGTCGCCATTTAGCTGGAAAGTCTTTCCAGATCTGGCAACCCTGTGTCCCACCCTTGCGCTGCCATGTCACGTGTTGTTTTTGTTGTATTTGAAAGAAAACGTCAGCAAAGCCATAATTTTTTTTTTTTTTAGCTTCACGTCATATTTATGCGGCCAAAATGTTCGTGTACTTCTTGAAAAGTGCGCTCCCGAATGTACTCAGCAAAACCCCGGAAGTAAGTGTGTCATCCGGGTATTTCAAGTATACAGCAATTTAAAAAAATGTCACCTAAGGGGCCTCGCGGTGGTACAGCGGTAAGAGCGCTGACTTTCAGTCAGCGCAGTTGTACTCCGAGGATCGGGGTTCGCGCCCCGGACCTGCCAGTTCCGAGCCTCGTCGGGGCCCTGTGGGAGCGGCAATTGGCGGCTGCTCCCGGGTGGGGGGAGGGGCTCGGAGAGAATCGCTGCGCATATATCGGCCCCGGGCGAGCTGGAATCACGGTCAGCTTGGGGAGTCGCGTTCTGAATAAGAGCGTGGCGTCCTCCATTACTACCGGCTGACGGGGTTGTGCAGCAGTGATTCTCTAGTGGTTGCTACATGGGGGGGAGTTGAATTAGAATAGAGATTCAATTGGCTACCAAATTGGGAGAAAATGGGAAAAAATAAAAATAAAATAAATAAATAAATGTCACCTTCTAAACTACTTTCTCGTCCTATCTACTCACCAAGGCTACTCAACAGTGTGGAAGAGTGCTGATTCAGACACGGCCTATGACTGCGCCATGCTGCATTGACTTGCAAGCGAATACTTGCTTCTTGTCACATGCTCAACCATCTTTGAGAGACAGAGCACAGAGTGAGTCACAGGGTCCTTTGAGGGACAGAGCACAGAGTGAGTCACAGGGTCCACTGATTTGCATTGTTACTCTGCCTCTATTCAGCCGTTCACTGCACCGTTAATTCACCTCTATAAGATGACTAAACATTACAGTAATCCAGCCGAGAGGTTACAAGAGCATGAACCAGCTCAATTTCAATTAAAAATTTAATCCAGACTCTCATCCACCATGGTGGTAAGCTCCCCAGCAACCACCCTCTCCATGCATTTGCAGAGGATGGAGGTGAGTGCCACAGGCCTGGAATCACCCTATCCATGCATTTGCAGAGGATGGAGGTGAGTGCCACAGGCCTGGAACCACTCTCTCCATGCATTTGCAGAGGATGGAGGTGTGTGCCACAGGCCTGGAACCACTCTCTCCATGCATTTGCAGAGGATGGAGGTGTGTGCCACAGGCCTGAAATCGTTCATGGCTTTGGCATGGAGCTTTTTGGGAACAGGGATAATGGTTGTCTTCTTCCATGCCCTCGGGACGAAGCTGGCGTTCAGGAACAGCTGGAAAAGCTGTGCCAACACACCTCCCAGCTGAGCCGCGCACTCTTTCAGTATGCGCCCTTGAGCCCGTCCGGTCCAGGAGCTTTCCTCGGACGTAACTTGGAAAGGATGGAAACGACCTTCCGCTCCTCCGCACTGATTGGTGCATGGGCATAGCTGTTGTTGGTCGGGGTCCAGTCCTCCACGAGGTCAGTCCTGTTGAACCTGACGTAGAAGGTGTTCAACTGCTCTGCAAAGGAGGCAGAGTCTGGGCACTTTATCTGGACTGGTTTCTGAGCTCTACCCATCATGGTGTTGAGACCCTGCCAGTTTTTCATCCTCCTGTCAGGACAACATTGTCCTTAATTTAGATATATTCCTCAAGCGGAAGAAGGCCACTCTTGTGATATTAGTTTTTTACAATCGCTTTGACACTTAGATTTTTTTTTAATTTTTTAATTTTTATTTATTTGTTCCTTTCATGAAAGTGGACAACATTATTTGTACAAAAATGCACACTACATTTTCAAATCAACACCTCCATGATTGGAAAGGAGCAGCAAGAAGAAAACATTTCTTATATTTATCTGCCCCCTACTTGAACAATAAAAAAAGAGAAGAAAGATGGTCTGACTTCACATAGTTGATTTTCAATAGCCTACACCAGGGGTAGGCAACCCTGGTCCTAGAGAGCCGCAGGGTCTGCTGGTTTTTGTTTTCACCTTAAACACAGCAACTAATTAGACCAAAGAAACCAGGTGAGGTGAGTTAACTGTGTAATCAACTGCTCTAATTGACCAATTAAGTGGTGAGTAACAACAAAAACCAGCAGACCCTGCAGCTCTCTAGGACCAGGGTTGCCTACCCCTGGCCTACACCAACAACACTTTGATTATAACAACAACAAAACAAACAAACAAAACAAAAACAAAACAAAACAAAAAAATAACCCATACAAGTACAAATTTACAAGCTCAAAACAATTGATCATTAACATCCAATTTTAAATTCGAGTGCATATTGTCAATTTTTTTTTTAGATTTGTACATTTTTTTAAATCGATGAATATCTGTACAACCTTTTAAATCCTGTAGTTGGGAATTCCATATTTTTACACCAACAACCGAAATACACATTTGTTTCAAAGTAGTCCAAGCAACTTGGTGCTTAAAATCAAATCTTCTTCTATGATTCTCATCTTCTGAAGTAAACACAAATAGCTTTTGCAGGTTTTCTGGTAAAACTCTGTTTTTGGCTTTGAACATAATTAACAATGTCTGGAGTTCTATTATCTCTGTAAGTTTCAATAACCCTGATCTAATAAATAAACTATTGGTATGTTCTCTAAATTTTACTTTGTGGACAATTCGAATTGCTCTTTTCTGCAATAAGAACAAAGGCATTATATTGCTCATATATGTATTACCCCACACTTCTGCACAATAACTCAAGTAAGGCAGTATCAGTGAACAGTACAACATTCTCATTGTTTTGCAATCTAAAACATACTTGGCTTTGTTCAAAATAAAAATATTCTTTGACAGCTTTTTTTTAACATATGATACATGTGATTTCCATGTCAAATTTTCATCCATTGTGATTCCCAAAAACCTAAACTCTGATACCTTCTCAATATTAACTCCATCAATGGATAATAAGACTTCTTCTTTACTTCTTTTAGCAAAAACCATATACTTAGTTTTTAACAGATTTAACGATAACTTATTTACATCAAACCAAATTTTGAGTTTCACCATTTCACTTTCAATATTTCCAGATAATGTTTTTAAATTATCTCCTGAACAGAAGAAATTTGTGTCATCTGCAAACAAAACGAACCGTAACAATTTAGAAACTTCACAAATGTCATTAATATATAAAATAAAAAGTTTCGGCCCCAAAACCGAACCTTGTGGGACCCCACATTCAATCTTCAAACATTCAGATGTATTACCAGCAAAATGCACATATTGTTGTCTATTATGTAAATAGCTAGTTAACCAATTTAGAACAACTCCTCTAACACCATATGTATTCAACTTAGCAATTAAAATCGAGTGATCTATTGTGTCGAATGCCTTCTTTAGGTCAATGAATACCCCTATTGTATATTTCCTTCTGTCAATAGCTGTTATGATTTCTTCTATTATTTCCATTATTGCCAGAGCAGTAGACCGATTTGTCCGAAAACCATATTGACTCTCACTTAATATCTTATTTTTTTCAATAAAGTTATCTAGTTTTTGAACAAACAACTTTTCTAGCACTTTTGAAAATTGGGGAAGTAATGATACCGGTCTGTAATTGTTAAAGCTATGTTTATCTCCTGCCTTGAAAAATGGAATGACCTTTGCTGTTTTCATCCTATCTGGAAAAAACACCTGTTTTAAATGAAAGATTATAAACATAACATATAATACAGTCAAAAGTCATTTTTACTATTTTCATGTCTATTCCATCACTATCAGTTGACATCTTATTTTTTATTTTAGCTACCACAGAAATAATTTGATTTTCACTAACCTCACCAAGAAACATTGACTGCATCACCTTATTTTCCCCTTTCCAGACACTTTCTTTATGACCATGATTTTTTGTAATGTCATTTGCCAAATTAGGCCCAACATTTACAAAAAAAGAATTTAATTCATTTGCCACTTCATTCATGTTTTTAATCACCTTATTGTCCTTAATAAAATGATTGGGTAGATCTGTTCTAGATGTGTTACCTATTACACTGTTTAGAATATTCCATGTACCCTTAATGTTGTTTTTATTTTCTTGTAGAATTGTATTATAATATTCCTTTTTTGCCTGTCTCAATATATTAGTTAATTTATTTTTATACACCTTATATTTCACAAGCTTGTGCTCATTTTTCAAAACTCTAAACACTTTGTTCAATTGCTTGGATACAATACATAGAAACCTAAGATCATTTGTTCATTGAACCAAATCACCTGTTCAATATGACAACTTAACATGAAGTAATTACTATTTAAAAATACAATTCAGACATTAAATTTGAAAATGACTGTTTTAAAATTTTATTACAATCCATCTATCTATCAATTAATCCAACTGTTCAAAATGATAAGTAACTGTAGCATTACTAATAATGCATAGTTTTATGGAAACTGATTACGAACAACATTCCAAGTTTAGATCATGAATGTTTCAGGATAAAGAAATCTATTGACACCAATTACTTTGGAACATGAACCAATTTTACTACATTATCTTTGAAATATTTTATCATCATTCTTTATCAGACACTGTTTCTATGGTTCCACTGTTCCAGACAATGTTTTCAGATTGGACTATGTATGTAGGACGTTTTCTTGGCTTTTCCAATAATGACAACTCATTGTAGTAATGATGTATAAAGGGTCTGTATCCACCTGCAACAACATCACAAAAACATGGAGCAGGCAGATGATTCACATCAGAATAGAGGTCAAGCAGTGAGAGGAGGAGGAGGAGGAGGAGGAGGAGGTGGTCAGGGGAATGGCAGAGGACAAGTACCCCTTCAGAGAGGTGGCCGTAGACCTCGTCAGCAATAGCTGTGGACCTTGTCATAAATTGTGGCATGACAATGACAACAGCTACAATGATTCAGCCAAACATCAGGAGATCAACAGTGGCCTCAATCATCAGAACTTTCCGCCATGAGAACCGGTAAGTCTTCACATTGCACCAGGCATTACTCTCAATTGATGTGGTTGCCCCTCTAAAAAGAAAGTATTGTCGGAAAAACCGTACTCCCTGGTACAATGACACTACCCGTGCCCTGAAGCAGTCCACAAGAAAATTGGAGAGAAAATGGCGGTCAACTAAACTAGAAGTATTTCGTCTTGCATGGAAAGATAGCATCCTCCAGTACAAGCAAGCTCTTATATCTGCTAGATCTGCCTTTTTCTCTAAATTAATTGAACAAAACAAATGCAACCCAAAATTTTTGTTTAGTACTGTGGACAAATTGACAAAAAAACCATCACCAGAATGTTCATCTTATCCCTGCGTTTACAGCAGTAATGATTTTATGAATTTTTTCAATCAGAAGATTGAAACTATTAGAGACCAGATTTACAATTTGCCTATTCCCCTAGACATCACTCCTCCCAAATTCAAAGAACAGCCTAGATCTTGGCCAACACAGGAAGATATATCAACAGTGGCACTGAACTGTTTTACGCCAATCGACATGGAGGAGCTATCTAAACTGGTTATGTCCTCAAAACCGACTACCTGTCTACTCGACCCAATCCCTACAAGATTGGCTAAAGAACTTTTTCCTGTACTTGGCCAGCATATGTTAAAAATTATTAACACATCTTTAGTAACAGGATATGTACCAGAGTCACTAAAAATGGCGGTTATTAAGCCATTACTGAAAAAAACAAACCTCGAACCTGACAAACTGGAAAACTATAGACCCATTTCAAATCTTCCATTTCTATCCAAAATATTAGAGAAAGCAGTTGCGAAGCAACTTGGTGCATACCTTAGCTCAAACCATATTCATGAATTATTCCAGTCAGGATTTAGACCCTACCATAGCACTGAAATGGCACTTGTTAAAGTTATTAACGATTTACTGTTATCAGCCGACCAAAACTCTGTGTCTGTTCTTGTACTTCTTGACCTAAGTGCAGCTTTTGATACAATAGATCATGAGATTCTACTGAACAGGCTCCAGGGCTGTGTTGGACTCAATGGTCAAGCACTTGCATGGTTCAGATCATACTTACACAATAGGAAACAATTTGTTAAATTAAATGATGATGTATCCAGTTACTCAATAATGAAATGTGGTATTCCACAAGGATCAGTGCTAGGTCCAGTACTCTTTTCGTTATATATGCTACCCCTTGGTGATATTATTCGGGCACATGGGGTAGATTTTCACTGCTACGCAGACGATACTCAGATATACATTTCCATGAAACCCGGCGAAGCACTACCACTTACTCGATTAGAGGCTTGCATTACAGATATTAAAGCTTGGATGCTCTCAAATTTCCTGCTCTTAAACTCAGGGAAAACCGAAATGCTGGTTTTAGGTCCTAAAAAACAAAGGGAGAAACTGTGTACATATACTTTAAGTATTGATGGTTGCTTAGTTGTTCCAAATTCAGCTGTGAAAGACCTAGGTGTTACTATAGACCCAGATTTAACCTTTGGCGCGCACATAAAAAACATATCTAGAGTTGCTTTCTTTCAGTTAAGGAACATAGCTAAAATTAGGCATTTCCTATCAGTAGGGGATGCAGAGAAATTGATTCATGCTTTTGTTACGTCTAGGCTAGATTACTGTAATGCTCTGCTATCTGGCTGTCCTAAGCTGTTGCTAAATAATCTCCAGCTTGTGCAGAATGCAGCCGCTCGCATTTTAACGAGAACAAAGAAATATGAGCATATTACCCCAGTACTAGCATCACTTCATTGGCTACCAATTAAGCATAGGATAGACTTTGAGGTCTTGCTTCTGACTTTTAAAGCTTTACATGGACTTGCACCAGTGTATATATGTAATCTGCTTTTACCATATAAGCCGAAAAGATCCCTTCGTTTCCAAGACGCAGGCTACTTAGTAGTCCCTAGAATATCTAAAAACTTGACGGGTGGTAGAGCTTTCTCCTACAGAGCACCACTACTGTGGAACACCCTTCCAAAATCTATAAGGGAATCAGACACAGTCTCAATATTTAAGTCTAGATTAAAAACGCACCTTTATGATCAGGCTTATAATGAGTTGTAGTCCGGAGACAGGACCAGAGAAGCCCTTTTGTCATAGAGTAATGCGGAGTGACATCCTTTCCTTACTGTCACCTGTCAACAGCTGTGACCCCATCTTCCTGGGCTGGCTCTTGATAGGTGGGTAGGATTGTTTACTCTCTCATGACTGGATGGGTTCTCAAACCCTGTCTTCATAGCTATGCAGCCATAAATTACTCCTGGCGGGGGTACTTGTCCAACCCCCCCCCCCCCCCCCTAACTGTTCTCTCTCTCTCTCCCACATTCCGCCGGCGGGGCTCATGCCCCGCATCTCGAGAGTTGCTGTCCAGCTTCCTGTCCAGCTTCCTGTCCATCGCCGCTTGCCCCTCCCTCCCCACCACCGCTACCAGCCGATCCTGTCGCCATCGGCACCCGTTTTCCCATCATCATTGCCGCCACATCTGGACTGCCATCTAGCTGCTGCAATTTCCACTATCATGGATATTGCCAGTCAGTTTGACCATGCTGGTCATTAAGATCTAGACCCTGAGCCGACCTGAGGAGAATGGGTTTCCCCCTTGAGTCTGGTTCCTCCCAAGGTTTCTTCCTAATTACACCAGGGAGTTTTTCCTTGCCACTGTTGCCTCTGGCATGCTCTTGTGGGGGTTTAGGCTGGGTTTTTTCTGTGAAGCGCATTGTGACAACTTGTTGTGAAATACGCTATATAAATAAATATTAGGGCTGTCAATAGATTAAAATATTTAATCGCGATTAATCGCATTAGTGTCCATAGTTAATCGTGATTAATCGCGTTTTTAATCGCATTTTTAAATCTGTTTTAAATTACATTTAAAAGGAATATTTTTCAAGTTTTTAATACTCTTATCAACATATGAGTGGACAGATATGCTTGTTTTATGCAAATGTTTGTTTATTATCATTGGAACAATGAAAAAAAATTCTCTGTACAGCATTTAGACTTGTAAAACTTGTCCTTTGTAACTTGCTGCCATGTTGGCCAGGTCTCCCTTGAAAATGAGATCGTTGATCTCAATGGGACCATCTGGTTAAATAAAGGTAAAATAAAAATAAATAAATAAAAAGGTTCACTAAACATCCCGTTTTTTTAAGCAGCCATTAACACAAAACAATGGACCTCATGCATCACAACAACAGACACACTCTCACGCACACACACACCCCTCTACTTTCGCTTTTTGGACTTCATACAAGTTGTGCATTTTCGACACAGTGGTGGCTCTGGAAGGCAATTCATAAGTGCAGTCGTTGGATGCGATCCGAATGATCTCACGCAGACCCTCGTCCTCCACAATGTTAATTGGCCTGCAAGCTGTAGCCACCCATTTGGCTATCGCTGTTGAAAGCTTGCTGCTAGTAGACATGTCCAGGCGTCTCCCCTGCACACCTTCAAGCGTGGTCTGCCGCAAGCGAGAGGCAGGAGCGGGGCTGTTAGCATCAGCGGTGTGCTTGGCTTGCAGGTGGTATTTTAAACTCGATGAACTCCGGTGGTAACTTAATTCACATCGACAGTAACTGCATATTACTTTGGTCTTGTCGACAGAACCATCTGGCAAAACTTTAAAGCTGAACTTGCCGTTTAGAAGACCTTTTTCTTTCTCCATTTCTCAACGTCAATGTTTTGCGCTCTGAAACTACAGGGCGGGCCGAGGGCAAATATACACCCGCGTTAATCGCACGTTAAAATAATTAGTGGCGTTAAAAGAAATTTGCGTTAACTCGTTAATAACGCGTTAACTTTGACAGCCCTAATAAATATTGATTTGATTTGTTAAATGACTGTATAATGCATGTCACTGCATACCACACATTAGGTGTTGTGACTGAATGTATTCTTTGTTTTCCCTCACAGAATGTATATACGCCTGAGCGAAATTCAGCGGCACATCATTGACAATGAGGACATGTTGAACAAGGTGGAGGCCATGCATGCATTCTGAAAAGGCACCAGGTATCTCTAAAAAAGATGGTGCCTTTTGAAAGTAATGCAAATAGAGTGAAGCAACTGTGTACTGAATATGTTCAGTTTCAAGAGTCCTGTTATCAAAGATTCAAGTGTGATCTACATTATTCTATAAGGTCATTTCCTTTCAATTCTTTTTAGAGGGTGATGGAGCTGGATGCTGCAGAGAACCACCACTAATTCCTCTTTGTGGACGAGGCTTCAGCCTAGCCAGAGGTACAAACTGTTATTATTTTTTGTTTTTCACTGCAGTTGAGGAACACTGCCGTTGAGGATTTTTTTTCACTTTGTAGCTATAATTACTGTATTATTTGTTGCTATGATTCAAACAAAATGTTGTAATTGTATTTTTAAAAATAAATTCAGATTTTATTCAATGATTCCACTCTGTCTCTAGTATTCCCTCTATTTAAAACCACAAAAAGAACCATATTGAAACATGTATCAAGTATTTTTTACTGCAATATTAAAGGATTGTAAAAACAACTAAACAGTGAAGCTATCGGTATCTTGTGTGTGGGTGATCTAAACTAATGTTCCTTTTGTATTTCATGATAAATTAGCTATTTGAACCAATGATTCTGAAGTGCAAGATAACTTCAAAGATATGAATGAACAATGCAAGGTTTTGAACATAGAACAGCCTGTGTTACAGGTGGTGACTGTAGGGTTTTGAAAAATGAGCACAAACTTGTGATCTAAGTGTCAAAGCGACTGTATTAATGTGGGCCTGAAAGGAGAGATCTGAATAAATAGTTCCACCAAAGTTTTTAACAATTGCATTGGCGGAGACAAAGAAGCCATCTGAACTTAAAGAAAACTGTCAGAATTTATCTCAGAGATGTGGGGCGAGGTATTAATATCTCAGTCTAACCTGAATTTAATAAGAGGAAATCTTGGGTCAGCCTTTACGTCTTTAAGACAGACCTCTCCTTTGCTCTAGCCGGACAACTTCACCTGGTTTAACTGATATATAAAGTTGTGTGTTATCTCCGTAGATGCGGTAGTTAGCACCATGGCTGCTTATAATTACCATGTACAGAGAAAAGAGAAAAGAACCTAAAACTGATTCTTGTGGTATTCTAAAGTTTACCCTTGAAAACTGAAATTACTTATTGTTTTCAATAAGAGGGCAACAAATAATTGGAATTTGAGGGTAAGTTGCTGCATGATTATTAGTTAGTTCAGCAGCTTTTTTGAATAGAAACTGGGGGTTATTCTTATTTTAGAGTACCTAGAATTGGAGAGAGCTTATCAGCACCAGGACTCTCTTTCAAAACCTGTAGTTTAGTGAAATGCCATTAGTGTTGCAGTTGAGTTTTTTATTTTAAAGTGCAATTATTACGTAAAATATTTGCACATATATTGTAGAAATGTTACCAATACATTATTGGCACATACATACAGTATATCAATGATAATAATAATGTTGTCATATCAATTTATTTTCCTTATGCATCTGTAATATTGAGGTTGAAACTGTGAGAGTCTTACACAGTAAGCTTGTTTTTGTTTGAGAGCAGGTCTGAGCCATTAGATGGCCTAATGTAAGGCTGTGGAATGAAAACTCAGCAGAAAGGTTGTGTCTGTATGCATACATACATGCATGTGTGTGTGTTTGTTTGTGTGTGTGTGTGTGTGTGTGTGTGTGTGTTTGTTTGTGTGTGTGTGTGTGTGTGTGTGTGTGTGTGTGTGTGTGTGTGTGTGTGTGTGCGTGCATTCGTGCAGTGTTATGTATGTGTATTACGCTTGAAAGAAAACGCATGTCAGTGTGCTGTCAGAAACGCATAAAAAATAATAACATTTAAATCAGAACACAAAATGAGAACAGGTGCATACATGAGTATATAGGCCTAATGCATCTTTCTGATCTTTTAGTCAACAGCAATGAAAGTGTAGAGTGACTTCATCTGTGTATCAAAGGGCAGTTTGTGACACGAGTGGATATATAGGAAGGTTTTACTTTAACTTTGCAGTGTTTCCATAGTAACTGTAAATGTCAGAATTGTGACGAGCATTATTTGCATATTTTTGCATTAGGTTCTTATTTGTGCATTATTTTTTGCATGTTTCTCTGTTGACTGTTAGTTTTTGTGGCATCAATGCATATTTCCTCATGCTGCAAAAGCAGAATCTATGACTGTGTTATGAAGTCAAAGCAATTCGTCAGAGAAATATTTGTAAAACAAATTCTGTATTTCAGCATGCTCATATTACTGTACTATGACAGGGACAAAATAAGTTGAATGTCAGAAAGGGGTGGAAAAGTTCCACGCGTTTTCTATGAATGTGAGCCAAAAATATCTACAGCATCACATCCTGAGAATGTTTCACTAAAGGCCACATATGAGCAGTTCCTCTTTTGTGTGAGTTTGTTCTTGTGCTCTGCAGGCTGAGGGTCAGTGAGGCTGGATATTATTCTGTTCAACAGTAAGTATATTACCATCGGTGTTACGATTCGTTCTGTCAAGTTTCAGATTATCGTCAGGTTGCCACTATCATTAACATATAATTACAAATCATTTTCTCATTTATTCTCTCAATAATGGTGTTTTAAGATCATTTATTTTCAGGATACAGTGTGGTTGTCAGTGACTTTGTTTTTTTTTTTGCCAAAAGAGAGAGAAATGACTGTTTGAGAATTACCGCTGTATGTCTCGTGTATTAAAACAAATATTTGAGAACTCATACAGGCAGTATAATGTGGATTTCTGAAGTGATGCTTATGAAAGGCTATATCTTGGTAATGTAATTTTAATAAGCATGCGTCATTCTTAGTTATAATACTTACATTCCACAGAGGATGGATGATAATATAAAAAAGAGCCTGTTGTCTGTTGTTTTTATCATTCATTAATTTAATAACTTTTGGTAATTAGCAGTCCAATCATTTAAGCTGCTGGAAAGCTGTTGTATTTGCTGGTTTTGTGCATTCTGCCATTTTGGCCAATTCCAGTGGATTCTAAAAAAGTAATAATTGCAAAGCAGCAATTTGTTGCAAGCAGCTGAGGAGTGAATTCCAACTTTTTTATATCAGAATTTAGATCACAATATTTAAATCACAAACCTTCAGTTATCCACGTCCAGGAAGTAAAGTCCGTAAGGACATAAATATCTAAGCTCCATCCTGAACAACAAGCTTTATCTCAATAAAAAGAAAGAATCACAAACAATCACCAAAATTGGTGCTGATAGAGAAAACACAAGTAAGATGACGATTCCTGAAAACAATTTAGATTGAAGTATGCAGTCAGACACTTGGTCATCAAATATTTTTTTATGACCAAGTGTCTGACAGAATACTTCAATCTAAATTGCTTCAGCTTTTTTATTGTGTATTAAAAAACTGTACATATGGCGATATGTATTGTGCTGTATATATGGCGATATGTGTTGTGCTGTATATATGGCGATATGTATTGTGCTGTATATATGGCGATATGTATTGTGCTGTATATATGGCGATATGTGTTGTGCTGTATATATGGCGATATGTGTTGTGCTGTATATATGGCGATATGTATTGTGCTGTATATATGGCGATATGTGTTGTGCTGTATATATGGCGATATGTATTGTGCTGTATATATGGCGATATGTGTTGTGCTGTATATATGGCGATATGTGTTGTGCTGTATATATGGCGATATGTATTGTGCTGTATATATGGCGATATGTATTGTGCTGTATATATGGCGATATGTGTTGTGCTGTATATATGGCGATATGTATTGTGCTGTATATATGGTGATATGTATTGTGCTGTATATATGGCGATATGTATTGTGCTGTATATATGGCGATATGTGTTGTGCTGTATATATGGCGATATGTGTTGTGCTGTAAATATGGCGATATGTGTTGTGCTGTATATATGGCGATATGTGTTGTGCTGTATATATGGCGATATGTGTTGTGCTGTATATATGGCGATATGTGTTGTGCTGTATATATGGCGATATGTGTTGTGCTGTATATATGGCGATATGTATTGTGCTGTATATATGGCGATATGTGTTGTGCTGTATATATGGCGATATGTGTTGTGCTGTATATATGGTGATATGTATTGTGCTGTATATATGGCGATATGTATTGTGCTGTATATATGGCGATATGTGTTGTGCTGTATATATGGCGATATGTATTGTGCTGTATATATGGCGATATGTATTGTGCTGTATATATGGCGATATGTGTTGTGCTGTATATATGGCGATATGTATTGTGCTGTATATATGGCGATATGTATTGTGCTGTATATATGGCGATATGTATTGTGCTGTATATATGGCGATATGTGTTGTGCTGTATATATGGCGATATGTGTTGTGCTGTATATATGGCGATATGTGTTGTGCTGTATATATGGCGATATGTGTTGTGCTGTATATATGGCGATATGTGTTGTGCTGTATATATGGCGATATGTATTGTGCTGTATATAATGCAAATCATTCCGACACAAATACATTTTACAAACACCACTAAACATCTAAAGCAAAAGTTTGAACATCGCATTAAGATGAAACAATTTGACAAATAATGTGTCTGTATACATTACTCCTGTATGTACCGTCTATTTTTAGAGTAGGTTCCCTGACACAAACTGATTTATTATTTCTAATGAAAGTGTAATGTTCTCCAGAGGGTGTCAGTGCTGTTTTCTAACCTCAGTTCCTCTCCTCCTCAGAGACATGATTGAAGTGGAGAGGCTCTTCCTCATTGGCTGCCTGCTGCAAGGTAGGTCCTGAAAGGGGCGGAGTCTAACTCTATAATGTAGGAATGTACAAAAGAGGGATCTAGGTTTGTAAATGTTTAACTTAAAAGGGAATTTGTGTTTCACACAATGTTTCTGGATGTTTTTTTATTATTTTTTTATTTGTACACTCTAGTGTAGGCAATTGAAGTTATTCATATTTGCTTGTATTGCAGCTTTTTAAGTGAGAAATGCTTTTATTTACTTGAGATGACTAAACCTATCCATGCAGCAAAATTTCTGTTTAAGTGTTACAAGGTCTGTAAAGGTGCTGCTGTGTGTAATAAACTGATCTAAATCTCCATACAGCTGCTGTATTTACAGAGTTGTGTTGTGTGTGTTGTAGGAGCCCTGAGCAGAGACTGGGCAATATGGATGCCTCAGAGTATAGAAGCTCTGGCTGGATCCTGTGTGCTGATTCCCTGCACATTTGAGATCCATCCTGACCATGACAATAATATGGTAGCTGAGGCTAAAGGAATATGGAAAAAACGTATTCTTGAAGGACCAGTAGTGTTTGATTCCAGTATAACTGAGTCAACGTCTGAACAGAACATAATTAATGGAACCTTAATTGGAGACCTGCTGATGAAGAACTGCACCACAATTCTGGACCGCTTCCCTCTGAATTACACTGATAAATATTTCTTTAGATTGGAATGCCCAAATGATCTCAAGTTCACTTTTCTACTCATGTCCAAATTAATGTACAAGGTATTGCATTAACTGTTGTGCCTTTCATTGTGTGCCTTTGTGCTGATGTAGGGAACCTATGTTTTTAAGATTAAGTGCAGGAGGTACAAATGCTGTCCTCTAAGAGAAATACAGATAGCATGAAAAAGAGTCAATAATGCAAAGTGGAATGACTTCTTAGTAGATTTCACATTGTAAATATTGATTTCACATTGTAAATACTGATTGTAAATACTGATATCACATTGTAAATACTGATTTTACATTGTAAATACTGATTTCTCATTGTAAATACTGTATGTGAGTCAGACACTGTTGATGTGGTGATTAGTTTGTGCTCTGAGTGCTGTGTGAGTCTCCAATCCTGAGACAGACAGTAACCCGTCCTCATGTCTCCATGTCTCCTAGTCTCTCCACCCAAACCCAAGTTAACCCCAGAGAAGGTGGAGGTGATGGAGGGGCTCTGGGAGCTGCAGCAGAACTGCAGCAGAGATCAGCTGCTCCTGTGAGAGCCGTGGGAATCCCTCTCCCAGCATGGAGTGGCGTGTGTCTGGACTGCGGGTCACTAACTCTACTGACAGAGTCATCAGTGAGGAGCAGCTGGGGAACACAGGCCTGAGGAGCTCCCTCACCATGCGCCACTCACAGGGAGACACGCCCACTCTCCTCTGCCTCAGCACCAACACTCTGGGCTCCTCCAGCCTCAGGCTCCCCGTCCCGTTTCCACAGCAACACTGGGGTATTTTCATATATTGCTTTTTGTAACACTTGACTTAGACTGTTTGACATAAAACCAAGACAACACTATTATAAGCTTTATATGGCACCTTTTACCCTGAGTAATCCTATGGAGATGTTGTATTTATTCTATTATGCTTTGCACAGCTGTATGTTTCCAGTTCTGCATGAGACCTATTTCTACGTCTGTAAGACCTTAAACTGAATAAATGAGATTGGTGGGGCATAGTACTCTGTTATGAGCAGCTTAAAATGTGGGAACCAGTACGTAACCATATCATAAAATACTCTCATGTTGCATATTTGTAAACGAGTATAAGCCTGATGTCTTTCAATAATAAAATCCATTTTTCCGCATGAATGAGGTCCAACCATTATGACTATTTTTTTCATGATTACAAAGCCCTGCACTGTTCTATGTTATCATAGCAGCACTGATGTGTCTGTCTGTGCTGACTGTTGGATTCTGTATCCACATAAATAAAAGGTGAGAACATCTTTTAAACTTGAACTTAATGCTGAGAAAATATACAGTTATCATGTAGCTTTTTTTATTAATTATTCATTTTTATTGTATCTGAAAGCAGTTTTGTTTTGGATGGATGTAGCCAGTTATAGGGTAAATTACTCTTTGACCAGATATAAATGTATGCTGTCACAAACATATTACTCAAATTAAAATGATCCCACACAGTAAATATCTGAGCTCTGCAGAGACATACTGCATAAGCAGAGGTAATAACACATTATCTCTCTCTTCTCTGGTTTTCATGTCTCCAAGTTGTCAAAAGACTGAAGGTGAGTCTCACCTACTTTTCCTCCTCTTCCTCTTCTGAAACACTCTGACTGCAGCTCAGCCTGATTTCACCTGTATTTTACATTTACACCATCTGTGTGACTTTTCCTTTAAAGGGAGGGAGGGACGGTGACACATACACCAGTCTGCAGCTGCCCAACATCAGCCCTGAATATGACGTGCTGCAGGTGAATAAGTGGGATGCATCACAGAAAAATATACAGCAGGGGGCGCCATTACGCTGATTATTCATGTTTCTGAAAATGAGATTTCCTGTATGTGTGTAGAAAAGACAGGATACTACAGAGCTGTATTAATCACTCATTTTCAAATGGAGGTGAAGACCACTCAGGAGAAGGGCTAAAATGCTCTGTGGAATCACTTTGGACTGGATTCAATCCACATTTGTCCTTAATTTTGACGCACAGTAAAATGCAGGTGCCTTTCTTTTCTTTCACACAATGAAATATTGGGCACAGCCAGAATTCACCAAATTCAATTTGCTATGCTTTGAATTTTTAGAAGAATATATACAAAGTTGGGCATATTTTTTGACAACTGATACTTTTTTATGTCAACTGTTAATTTTGTAATCAAAACAGAAGTTGACTTTCTGAAAGTTGTTTCAAGTGTCAAGGTGTAGCTCTGATGGTCAAGTGATGGAGGATTAAATAACCATGAACACCTGTGTGCATGTGCGTGTGTGTGTGTGTGTGTGTGTGTGTGTGTGTCTGTGTGTTTGTATGCGTGTGTGTGTGTGTGTGTGTGCGTGCATGTCTGTGTGTGTGTGTGTGTGTGTACGCGCGTGAGCATTTGTGTATGTGTGTGTGTGTGTGTGCTCTATATGTTAGGTAAAAAACAAGCATCAGAAAGACACTGTGACTAGTAGGGATGTGCGCGGATATTCGGTTACACGGTTAAACGGGGCTGCCCCCACTAACCGTTTTGTAAAAAAAATTCGGTTACACTATTAAAAATATATTTATATATTAATTGAGACTTTTTGTTTTGTTATACAAATTTCAAATTTGTACCAACATTACTGTCATGTCTTAATAAAAGTTTGCATTTAACAAGCTAAATACGTGCAAATGAATTATTAACATGGATTATTTCAATTGCGTGCATGTTCATTTCTGACGCGCTTGTCAGCTCTGAGTTTACATGCAGGCTGCCTGCTGCTGACTCAGCACCGTGGCATTCTGGGTTAACACATTTTCCCGGTGCGGATCAAAACAAGTGCGATAATCAGCGGTAGCTAAATGTCGGTGAAAAAGAAGAGCAAAGCTTGGGAATATTTTGATTTGGATGAAGATGGCACACAGGTGTCGTGTAGATTGTGTCTAGTTAAACTGGCCTATAAGAATTCGACTGGATCAATGAGAAATCACCTACAGAGTAAACACCTGGACGTACTAAACGAAAAAATGTGGGCAAGATCAGTTTTACTAAACAACAGGCTTCACTGGTCGAAAACTTTATAGAAATAAAAACACAAATCAGACAGACTTCTCCTAAAAGCAACCTACTAAATGCGGGTAAATTTTAAATAATAAATGAATTATAAATAATTGTAAATATAGATCGAAATGTGCTCAGTTTGGGCTATTTCTCGGTGTTCATTTTCATAATTTAATTAATTAATTTTCGACTATTCGAATAAACGGTTTCGAAAATGTCGTGTACACGTCAGTGCAATTAACCGCTGGGAACATCCCTACTGACTACACAAGAATAGGACGATGACTACCAGAACCCTGGAGATGAAAACCAGACCAGATGCAGTGGCTCATTAAAACTATGAGCATGTTGGGTTTTCTTAAAAGATGATGCGCCCTATTTTACACCCGGCGCTAAGCGGCGCTAACCCAAAGGCAAGTGTCTTTGCTATCTTACACCCGGCGCTGGGTTCATTATAACGCCTAGCGCTCACGTCGTTTAAATACCATGTATTCTTGCACCCATTGAAATTGAACTGGGCGTGTTGGTCTTAAAATGAGGAGTGGCCAGGATTATTTTTGGCGTATTGCTATCTTGAGCCAGCCTAAAGCGCTTGTGCTAAAACCACCACACACCTGGTCTAAAGTCATGTGGCAGTTGTTTGCATGTGGCAGTCGCGCACTGCAATAGATGGACATTTGACTTCTGAAAATGCAATTCAGATGTCATTACAATAGCTACAGCTTTCTAGGCCTACAGCCTGTAAGTAAATAGAAAGGTTTTGACTGAAAAAAGTTCAAAACCTTGTCCAGTGAATATTGCATTTATTGTTTTTCAAATAGCCTAGGCTACAGCGGTTTAGCTGTGCATAAGGTTTTTTTGATAGCCTATGGTTAAAAAACAGAGATAAGTATCACCATGGTAACTGAATATGAACCTCAGCTATCCTTTGTCCTTTATATTTTTTTAATTACAGTGACAAGTTTTCATACTTTCAGCTTAGTAAAACCCCGCTAATTTCACCTGTTTCCTTAACTGAACAAAATATTTTAAAGAGAACTAAGCGTCTAATTAGAAACGAAGACAAATTTGCAGCATATTACACAATTAATTCACAATTAAGTTTAGTGCGTTTTAACTTCATGCAGGAGCAGGTCTGTTTCCCCTGCTGTAAATCACACTTTTCTTCCTGGGAAAGTGGATTGTTTTAAAGCATTCATTTACGCTACCAGTAAAACAGGTTGGTCATATATCCATAAGCAGGACTTATAAAACAAGAGAAAATATGCGTGAATCTATGGGTTGCCAACCTGACAGCTTTATTGTATTTAGTGTCATCATTAAGGCAAAATAACATTAGTTGTGTTATTAATCAAAATTAGAATGCAGGTAATGAACTTCGGATGAAGTTTGAACATGAGTTCATTGCTTCATTGCATAATCAAACAAAAATTTTTAAACAAGCAGGCTAATTCGACGTTTTCTAAGGTGATACGGAAGCCATTGGTAGCTCATTCTCAGCTGTTGCAGGTGCTTTTAACGAAATTTAACCGCATATATTTAGAAAAATAACAGCACTGTCGGGAATTACCGGTTAGTCCACTGGAGCGTCAAACTGAGTCTGTCCCCGAGTCCTGCGTTTGGGTACAAACCAGTTGGAAGATCACAAGAATGTCAACTATTTTGAAAGGCAATATCTGAATCTTTAGACTTTCAATACAACTGGGTTTTTGAAGACCGAGGGTTTTACTTTAAATCACTCGTCGACGTAATTAAAATAGAATATTCTGTAAGATTTTGAACTGTAAGCAGATGGGTAAATTATATCAAAATTACAAGGGGTCTGTGCGGCCAAATGAAGACATTCATTGACATGTGAATAGGTGATTGGGAGGAAGAAACAGAGAAACTCCTGTAACCAACAATGGCCAGAATGCATGGATAGGTGATCAAACGGCTACTCGGGCATACCATTTAGAGTTGAATAGGTGATCAAACGGCGACTCAGGCCAACCATCTAGAGTTGAAATGGTATTTAAGGTCACTGTTCTCAAAAAACAGGATTCAGACGAACAGGATTCAGACGCTGAGTCCAGAGGGCTTCCTGCTATTACCTGTCATTTACTTTGTCACTGTTGGGAGGCCTATCGGAATAAAGCTTTTTTCATCACGATCGGAGCCGTCCTTTTTCCCCTTACAATTGGCAAGCCACCAAGGAGGGAATTTCCGAAGAAAACCGTGGATAAAGGTAATAATTATTATTTATTTTTTTAAAGCGCTGGTTTTAAAATGGGAAGTATCCCCTCTTTTAAAGAATCTAAGCATTAAAATGACACTGTTTGGGAACTTTATTTTGTAACTGCCAGTAGGAGTTACAAAATAATAAGTAATTCCGAAGTACTGGAATTTGTGGATCGTAAAGCAGCTGGATCTTAGAAATACTGTGCTCGACATACTGAGGCAGTGTTCTGTAGTTCTGCGTAGAGACAGAGTAATGCTAAAGAGAACGGCCCTAAAGTAATTGGACCGTAGAAATTTGCTTGGCCCGAAGCACCGGAAAGGTGATTTCAAGTTTGTTGTTTAGGACTACTACTGGCATGTAGTCTCCCCGGTTTCTTTGTTCTGTGCTAGATCGTCTTCTGCTTGTCATATTACTTTCCAGCTTTTTTTGTTTCCTGTCTGTTCCCCCGTCCAGTTTATGTTCTCCTGCCTTTCCAGCCTGCTTCCGCCCAGCCCTGCTCTGGTTCTCCTGCCTGTCCAGCCCGCCCCTGTCGTGCCTATCCCATTCTCTAAACTGCCCATCTGGGATTTCTACTGGTAATGATTGGAACAGATATAACAGTCTTGGTAAAATATTAATTTTGATGGTTGTAATTCTGTTGCCAAAGTCTGGAGTGAGGGGGCTCCACCTGCCAAGGTCATCATATATCTTCTGGTTGATATTCATGTAATTAACATGATAACGTTGAGATGTGTCCTTTGACAATGTTACCCCTAGATATTTGATGCTCGTGGAGTTGTATTTATTTTCAAGTTCCTGAGAGGGCTTAAAATGAAAAATCAAGGCCTGAGTTTTCTGAACATTATGAGTATACCCTAACATTGTTCCATACAGTGTTAAGAGATACATCAATAGAGGTATGCTGGTTGCTCGGTTTTTCAGAAAAACTAAAACATCATCAGCATACAGACATATCTTGTGTTCAACGCCTCTTATTTTAATACCCTCAAGGTTTGTCTCCTGTCTAATCGCTTGGGCCAATGGCTCAATAAATATATTAAAAAGCCTGGGACTGATTGGGCAACCCTGTCTGCAACCTCGTAGGTGTATTGTTTTTGATAAACATCCAAAGTGTCCTAATACACTGTATGAATGCTGTCCTAAAGCCAAATCTTTTCATAACCTGGTGTAGATATTTCCACCCCACTGAGTCAAATGTTTTTTTTCCCGCATCTAAGCTGATTAAGATGGCCCTGGTATTTTCTTGATTTATATGATCTATTATGTGAGGACTTTTTAAAAATGTTGTCCTGTGTCTGTTTATTTAGTATAAATCCTGTCTGGTCCCCGTTTATCAACAGTGGTATCACAGCTTCCATCCTCCTAGTCAGAATAAATACATATAATTTATAGTCTTAATTTAATACACTAATTGGTCTGTATTCCCCACATTCACATCTAGTCTTTCTTTTTTTTGTACGTTATTAGCAGTGAGCCTACGTTCATTAATGAATGTATGATTCCATTTCATTATTTGAAGAGACAGTTTTTCTTTTTTGTACGTTATTAGCAGTGAGCCTACGTTCATTAATGAATGTATGATTCCATTTCATTATTTGAAGAGACAGTTTTTATTTTTTGTACGTTATAAGCAGTGAGCCTACGTTCATTAATGAGTGTATGATTCCATTTCATTATTTGAAGAGACAGTTTTTCTTTTTTGTACGTTATAAGCAGTGAGCCTACGTTCATTAATGAGTGTATGATTCCATTTCATTATTCGAAGAGACAGTTTTTCCTTTAATAAAATTATTTAATCTTAAAACCTGATTTAGACTTTTTTTTGACTTGTGCATTGATCCACCAGGCTGCTGTTCAACTGACCTATCAACAAATTTAGCGATTTAATTGATTTTCATTTAAAATAATAATTATGAAATTAAATGTAGGTCGAATGAGGGATTTTAGCACGCGATACTGCTTGTGTTCAGTATTCTGAGTGCTGGGCATTTTAACAAGGGCGTTGAGTGCTGGAACTAAATAAACACATTTTTACTTAACCCTGTCAGTAAAAAGCGGAAAAGGACCTGCGAGACCATGAACACTTTCACTCCAGCTGACTTTGACATCACCTTCCTGGAGGAGGGGTTTTGTGCCCATGACATCGTTGAGCAGAGGATGAAGGAGTTGTCCATGTCGGTGAGTGAGTGTGTGCACAGCGATCTCAAACTGTCTCGAAGGGCTGTCGCGTCTGCAGATGTTTCCTTTAAATTAGCAGCCAGTTCAGGTTTTTGAAACAAGGTGTGTGGCCTCTTTAGATATTCAGTTACTTGAATTAAGCACTTGAAACTACTTGAAGATCTCTCCTATCAGAATTTGAGATCCACGTTTTGCTGTCTCGCCTCACTGTTGTTGTTTTTTTTCGGTGTCCTTGACGTCCCCTCTCGGCCTTCCCCAGGATGACAAAGACGCCTTCTACGTGGCGGACCTGGGGGACGTACTGAAGAAGCACCTGAGGTGGGTGCGTGCCTTGCCCCGCGTCACGCCCTTCTACGCCGTCAAGTGCAACGACAGCCGTGCCGTTGTCATGATGCTTGCCTCCCTGGGGACGGGGTTCGACTGCGCCAGCAAGGTAAAACATGTGCCAGAAGCAGTTTTGCCATTGTCTGCATGCTTGTGTTTCCATCAATGAGCCGGTTTCTCAGCAACATTACAATTAAAATGCGCAAGCAACCATGGGACAGAATATTCAATGTTGCAAAAAAATCAATATCAATTTGGTGCGCATTGACACTAAGCCCCAGAATAGTGACGTGCTTTGGTTGAGACTTTGCACGTACAGTGAGCACCATATTTAATTGGACAGTGACACATTTTTTGTTATTTTGGTTCTGTATTCTAGCACTTTGAGTTTGAAAGCATACAATGAGGTTGAAGTGCAGACTGTCAGCTTTAATTTGAGGGTATTTTCATCCATATCGGATGAACCGTTTAGAAATTATATAACCTTTAGTACGTAGTCCCCCCCCCCCCCCCTTTTTTAGATTTGGTCACATATCCTTTGCATGCCATGACTTCCTGATGTCTGTGACTCAACAATATCAAAACACTCTTGATATCTTATTTTCTGGTACTCTTACAAGTGATACTATAACTTCTCTGCATTTGAATGGATCTCTATGGGAATTGAGGGGTGGGACTAGATTTACTTGTAAATTATGCTGGAACAGTATGGAATACATAGTTGGTGAAATGGCTGCAAGTCATCAAAGGTCTGAGGTATCAAACTACCCTCAAACCATCACTCTGCTGCAATAGTGGACAAACAAACAGGAAACAACTAAGGAGAAGGACTGGAAGTGCGGTTGGCAAACTAAACGGGGCTGGAGTAGACAAAACGGGAGGCAGGCAGGGCGGGCTGAAGCGAGGAACAGAAAACAAACAGGTTAGACAGGAAAACAATGAAAACAAACTGGCCGGGAGAATCTCAAGACAGAGCTGAGAAAACGAACTGGTAAAGACTGAATGTGAATGGGGAACTAAAATATAGCAGGGAACAGGTGAGAATGCTGATTGGTTGAATGCGGGGCGTGCGGACTGTGTGCGAGGAGGGAGAGTGATAGGTAGACAATGAGGGGAGAAATCAAAGAACCAAAACGGGGGACCACGCCCAGCCTGCAACAAACACGGAACTAGACAGACAGCGAGAACTGAAAAACACGACCTCGGAATGGGAAAACGAAAGAAACGAAAAAGAAGTGGACTGAGTATCTTCTATTGTCTGCTAATTAGCAGTATATCACTTCTTTCATAGATTATACTGCAGTTCAACATTTAGGGGTAGATTTACTAAGATCCCAAATAAGGGGTGGTATTTTGCAGGCGCAGCCAAAGTATTTGCACGCGTTATCATTTCACACTGCGGGTGATCAACTAAGAGTAATTATGGAAATGAGTCCAGCCACAAACAGCCATAATTAAATAATATGTTGCGTGTTTGGAATGGTTATACTGTAAGAAAACAATGAAAAGACAGGCAGCATGTTGACATTTTAATGGTATTTTTTTTAGAAGTACGGTATAGGCTACTGTTACACTGAACGAGCAGGCAGTTTATTACGAACTGTTTCACTGGATGTCTCGTAGTTTCTCCCGGGAGTTACAGATGTTTGTCAGGACTGAAATGATCTTAACTATGCATACTAGACTAATTCAACTCACGCCGTAAGTGTCACATAAAATCACATTTCCATTTTATCATGGGTTTCATTCTTATAAAGTTTTGATTTGCTTGTTATTCACTGCTTGGTATAATAGACGTTTTATTGCTTGTTTGATTCAAATACTAGTTACTCTTGTATTCTGTAGCATGATTTGCTTCATGATTAAAAGTATATTTTTACTGTTCATGATGTAGCATATGTAGGCTATCCACAAATGATCTTCTTGTGTATTTTGAGCGTTAGCTCGAATGGGCCAGTTAATTAGCCCCCATTGTTATGCAATCTTTCAGAACGTTGTTATGGATATTCCAAACGCGTATGTCTCTAGATACAATGACAGCCCTCATCTTATCAATTCTGTGTTTTTTTATTACCTGCTTTCCATTTGTACTAAAATACACCTGCAAATACCTTTTCTAAACATCCTTTTGGGCTTCATAAAATGCACTTTACAAATGCTAAAGAAATCAACGTATCTTTCAATTTTATCCTGTGTCTGATGCTAACCCTGTTTTTGCATGCTCTCCGTCCCCCTTTCTCAGACTGAGATCCAGCTGGTGCAGTCGCTCGGTGTGGACTCCAGCAGGATCATCTATGCCAACACCTGCAAGCAAGTACCCCACCTAAAGTACGCCTCTGCCCACGGGGTCCAGATGATGACCTTCGACAGCGAGGAGGAGCTTGTGAAGGTCGCCCACTACCATGAAAACGCCAAGTGAGTGACGGGTATATTTTTTTCCTCTTTTCTGCTTCACACTCAACCCACTTAAAAAAAAAAACTTTAAAATGCATTATTGCACTGGACTAGACCATTCGATTGGATGGATTGGTGTAAGTACAGTGAGCACCATAATTCATTGGACAGTGACACATTATTTGTTATTTTGGTTCTGTACTCTAGCACTTTGAGTCAAACAAGCCTTAAACCATCACTCTGCTGCAAGATATGCAGTAGATATGGATGGATAACTTGAAGGTTTTTTTTCCTGACTTATTTTTCCATAAAGTTAAATTTTCCATAAAGTTAAAATTTGTCAGGAGAAACAACGCTTAAAGTGATCCATCCATATCTACTGCATATCTGGCAGCAGTGATGATTTGAGGCTTGTTTGATAACTCAGACCCTTGATGACTTACAGCCATTTCACCAACCATGTATTCCATACTGTTCCAGCATAATTTACAGCTAAATCTTGACTCACCCCCCAATTCCCATAGAGATCCATTCAAATGCAGAGCTGTTATAGTATCGCTTGTCAGAGTACCAGCAAATAAGATATCAAGAGCCTTTTGATGTTGTTGGGTCACAGACATCATAAAGTCATGGCATGCAAAGGAGATGCAACCAAATATAAAAAATATGGCTTTTCTACCACATTTAATTTAGCGTGTTCAATACTTTTTTCCTGTGTCATTTCACTTTATTGCACATAACTTTTTTTAAGAATTGGAACGTTACAATTTCTTTAGCTGTGTAGTTTTATTGAGTTAATACCAATGTCTGGTCAAAATCTCATGTGAATAGCTACATTGGAAATATGTTTGATAATAAAATTGTTGACGTGTCCAATACTTATTTCCTCCATTGTATGTATGAATGGATCATGGATGGATGAATTTGATAGATGTCTAAATATTTGGATTTTGTTGAAAATAAGTGTATCTGACGATTTAAAAACCTGTAACCTGGATATTTATGTGTGAATATGTGATCATACAGTATATACGCATGGGTTATGGTTATGATATAATGGGCGGCAAGACGCTGTGCCCCAGAGAGGGATACTATCTACTGCTGCCAGGTATTCTCCCATACAAATACCTTCTATCCTAGGAGTTGAACGTACTACTGTAGAAGCTACTTTAAGCTGAAAAAAAATGTAGATCTGTGTACCAAAACTAACAACTATCCCAGGGAGCCCTAACTATGGCATCCTCCATGTGCTTAGTGAGACTGAAAATGGCCCCTCTATTATATTGTGATATAAAACTAGGATCCATCTGGACACTGAAACTAAGAGCTATGTGAAGCAGCTGCACATCCGGCTAGTCAATATGGCCAGTGAGTAACCCGTTAACGGTGTTACCCCAAAACCGAATATGGGAACGATACAGTGTGATTGGCAGAGATGCGCACACCTAATAATTCAGTTTTTTTCCGACTTGGACCTATTTTACAAACTATTTTCACTATGCTAAAATTACTAGCATAGTGATATAAGATTTTAGCATATCAAATTTTTTATTACAAAATTTATTGTTTCCAGTGGTGTGTGACGCACCCTTATGAGCTAATGTGAAAAATCTCCATTGAAAACCTGTTGGAATGGCTGATTATTTATAAAACAATTGTGAGGATGTTGAGTCTCTTCACTTCGATGGCCCCCCCATGTTTATTTGAGCCAGGATACAAAGAAAAACAGCTAAATCAAATTGAAGAGGACAGAAGGAGAACAGAGGCTACGACAGAAAGGCAGGATGCAGAGTATTCCATGTATTCTGGTTCAAAGTGAAGAGGCGCAACGTCCTCATAGTAGTCCGATGAATAGTCGGCCATTGCAACAGGTTCAGATTTTCCACATTAGCTCATAAAGGTGAGCCACACACCACTGGAAACAATACATTTCCATGCGCGTAGAATAGGTAAGTTCAAAGAGCATGCAACGGAATACGAAACAAATTTACATAATAAATAAAACCTAACCTAAGTTTCCTAGCTACAATAATTTAAAAGTAAATAAGTAAGTTACAGTAAATATAGCCACACTTTAGACCTTTTGGCTTTTGACCGAGTTTAACGTTGGCTAGCGTGCTAACCGTACCTGCTGTCACTGACTGAGTCGACAGAGCGAGTGTAACGTTAGCCAATGGAGGCATGCGGTGTGGGCATAGGTGAGCTATGCTTCTCTTGCATGTAACTTCTGTTTCAGAGAATCAGTGGAGAGTGGAAAACAGTGGATATTTCCATTGGCAACTCAGTTATTTTAAAGACCAAAATGACACACCAAAGCCTGCATTGCGATTCGGTCCAGTAGATACTGGTCCTGTGGAAACCAGTACCCAACCCAAGACAGCACTAACAAAAACTCCTCCAATAGGAATGGGGGGAGGGGGCTGCATGGTAATTAAATCCCTCCCTCCCCTTCTTCCTCTTCCCTCCTCCTTCCTCTTCCTCAGGCTGGTGCTGCGCATCACCACGGACGACTCAAAGGCGGTGTTTCAGATGAGCGTGAGGTTCGGGGTGACGTTGAAGAGCTGCCGCCGTCTCCTGGAGCGCGCGCGGGAGCTGGGCCTCGACATCATCGGCGTTAGCTTCCATGTGGGCAGCAGCTGCATCGACCCAGAGACCTACGTCCAGACTATCTCAGACGCCCGCTGCGTTTTCGACATGGGGGTGAGCGCCCGGCACTGTGTGAAGCGCTCCACGCAGTCAGCAGCCTCAGATTTTCTGATCTTTCAATCAGCAGCCAATTGAAACAAAGTTTTGGGACTTCAGCCAGTAAATAACTTTTCAGGGACTGGACTTTTAATTGCTGAAATGCACCAAAAACCAGCAGATGTGGTGACCTTTCAGGGACTGGACTTTAAGATTCCGGTCATAGCTGATCACCTGATGTGACAGTCAGACTTTGTATTCATGGCTTGAGGCACTGTGGTTTTGTGTGTGTTTGTGTGTGTGTGTGTGTGTGTGTGTGTGTGTTTGTGTGTGTGTGTGTGTGTGTGTGTGTGTGTGTGTGTTTGTGTGTGTGTGTGTGTGTGTGTGTGTGTTTGTGTGTGTGTGTGTGTGTGTGTGTGTGTGTGTGTGTGTTTGTGTTTGTGTGTGTGTGTGTGTGTGTGTGTGTGTGTGTGTGTTTGTGTTTGTGTGTGTGTGTGTGTGTGTGTGTGTGTGTGTTTGTGTGTGTGTGTGTGTGTGTGTGTGTGTGTGTGTGTGTGTGTGTTTGTGTTTGTGTGTGTGTGTGTGTGTGTGTGTGTGTGTTTGTGTTTGTGTGTGTTTGTGTTTGTGTGTGTGTGTGTGTGTGTGTGTGTCATAGGAGGAGTCTGTATTGTGTAAAGGATATTTTCCCATGATTGATGTCTGGCTGTTTTGTAGGCAGAGCTGGGCTACAACATTACTCTTCTGGACATTGGTGGGGGATTCCCTGGGTTCGACGACTCCAAACTGAAGTTTGAGGAGGTAATAATGTCTCTACTGTCTCTCAGCAGTCGATTTTATCAGGGCCTGATTTACTATGACTTTTAGTATGAGCAAAACCTTTTAGCACATGCAAAACCAATAACATGACAAATGATTGGTCATGGTATTTGTTTTGCACCAATCATTGGCTAAAGGTCTTAGTAAATCAGGCCCAAAATGTATACTGAGGAGTCTCCTGTCTTATCAAACAAGAGACTGATATGGGTGCAATTGTGTGTTTTAATCCAGGACTTAAAAGCACCTGATTCAGTATGTTTATAAATCATGATGAGTTCATTATTTGAATCAGGTTTTTAGTGCTGTGGCTGCTGTGGAAAAGACCTCTGGAGTAGAAATTAATGTGTAAACTGGAGGCCAGTAGTACTGCTGTTTTTCATTCTTCCCCTCCAATCACAGACCTTTTTACCTGGTAGTGGAGTCTCTGGCTAATCAGTGACTGTAATCAATCCATCAATCAATCAACTATCATGTATAAGAGAGAATAAGTAGTACTGCTGACCTTCAGGGCCAGACCTTCACTATCCGTTGTGTAAATGGAAGTTCTGTTGGATGGGCTTGAAGAGGAGAAGGATTTCCATCATGGCTGATCTGACCTGTACATCCCCATTTTCAGTTCACAGCTGTTATAAACCCAGCGCTGGATAAGTACTTTCCGGCTGACTCTGGGGTCCAAGTAATTGCTGAGCCAGGCCGCTACTATGTTACTTCAGCCTACACGCTGGCCGTCAACATCATCGGCAAGAAGGAGCAGTCGGCCTCTGATGGTAAGTGTCGGAGGCTGGGGCAGGAGGCTGGCTCTTTAGTCAGCCTGGCTCAGGTCGATACACAGACCGTCTGAAAAGACAACATGCCTCATCTGATCTGAAGTGGAACTGAGTCACCTGTAAGATGGCACCTGTTTCATCAAATGCAGCTCTAACACTCACTTCCCCCCCACTCCCACAGATGAAGACGATGGGGCCAAAGACAGGACCCTGATGTACTCTGTGAACGATGGGATCTACAGCTCATTCAACCAAGTCCTTTTCGACCCTGCCGACACCGTACCTAGTCTGCCCAAGGTGTGAGTGCAAAATATGTCACCTGACCTGGGGCCACACGTATAAAACTGTGTAAAAAAAAAAATTTTAAAAAATAAAAATAAAAAGAAATAAAAAAAATGCGTAAAAGAATGCTCAGAGTGAAAGTCGTAAACCTGCTTTAAAAACAGTTTTGCTTTTTCTAACTCTGCCTTTCGGTCACTGTCACCATAACACACAGACTCCAAACATTGCGTATGTATGGTGTCCAGTGTGTGCATAGGTACGCAGATTCTCACAGCACGTGTTGTATTATACATCTGAATTTCTGTGTGGAAACTCGCTTACGCGACTTTCTGAGGGCAATTTTCTGTCAGCACTGTTTATATATGTGGCCCCTAGAGCGGTGCTCTCGTAGTTCTTGCAACACTGCCTAGTTATAGTGCCAGATTGTGTTTGCGTGTCATCGAAAGTGACCTCGCCTTATTGGAAATCCAGGTTGTGTTTATATGTGTCCCCATAAGTGAGGTCACCCTATTGCAGTGCCAGGTTGTGTTTGTGTGTGTGTGTCCATAAGTGACTTTGTTCAGTTGGAGTTCCAGGTTGTATTTGCGTGTCCTCGTAAGTCAGCTCTCTTCATGTCTCATCACAGAAACACAAGCCGGACGAGCGCACGTACCCCTGCAGCATCTGGGGCCAGACCTGTCATGGGCTGGACCGCATTGTACAGCACTGTGTCCTGCCCGAACTGCAGGTCGGTGAATGGCTGCTATTCAACAACATGGGGGCCTACACTGTCACTACTGGCTCTTCTTTCAACGGCTTCCAGAAGCCCGACATCCACTATGTGATGTCTCGGAGTGCATGGTACGTGCCTTACATTTTCTGTCATGTTTTCACTGATTTGTAACATTTCACTTACAGGGATTCAAAGATACAAAGATTCATGAGTTGAAGAAACAAATGGCAGGACTTTTACTTTCTGACCGCTTTGTCCACCTCAACTTCATAATTATAAAATAATACTATATTCACTGAGGGAGGCATCAAATTAGCCACAAAATCGAGCGCAAGCTTTTCGCATTCAACTGTATTATTATAACGAGACTACAAGAAGAATGTGACAGGGCTTATGATGCAGAGCTGGGGGTGGCCACATGATCACATGGTGAACATACAGAACCACAACCGCCTTTTATTTTAACCTGCAACTAAAAATAACAAATATCTCCGAATAAGAGAATGCCAACCAAAAGCTCTAAAGTAAAGACAGGCAAAAAGTGTCTCCAGCAGAAAATAGTCTTCCAAAACATTTCTCCTTTGGCCTGATTACCAGACCTTTTATTCAGCCCACTAATTAGATTACAATCAATTACAGCGGCTGCCATACCTGTGAGTAGGGCTGGTGCTGCTCCCTGCTGGACAGAAGTCTCTTCCTGGCACCACAGGCATACAGTGGGGACGGAAAGTATTCATACCCCTTCACTTTTTGCACACTTTATTGTGTTGTAGATTTTATTTTAAATGGATAAAATGGATAAAATGCCATTTTTGCCCATCAATCTACACTCAATAACCCATAATGACAAATTTATACAATTTTTTATACTGAAATCTCTCATTTACATAAGTATTCATGCCCTTTGCTTTGACGTATTTTTAAAGTATTTAATATTTGGTCGCATATCCTTTGCACGCTGTTACTTCCTGAAGTCTGTGATCCATCAATATCAAAAGACTCTCAATATCATATTTTTAGGTACTGTTACAAGCGATACTATAACCTCTCTGCATTTGAATGGATCTCTATGGGAATTGGGGGGTGAGACTAGATTCAGCTGTAAATTACATTGGTACAGTATGGAACACATGACTGGCTAAATGGCTGAACAGCCTTCAATGACAGATTTTATTTAGCACCAATATACACTTTGCGTGACTGCTGAGAGTGAGCGGAAAAATTACGATTACCTCCTCAAAATTCAGCTTGAAGTCGTAGGACCCAGGGAATCCCCGCCAATGGGCAGAAGGGTCATGTTGTAGCCCAGCTTTGCCAGCAAAAAAGCCAGACATCAATCATGAGCACATATCCTTGACATAATCCAGACTCCTCCTACCACATACACACACACACACACACACACATGACCGCATGTAGTTATTTAGTCTATTGAAATTCATGCTACCTTAATTAATCTATTTTTCTCTGACGGGAAAAAGGTTGTATTTTTTCAAATTGCGCGTACAGTCTTGCCACACGGAAAGGCTGATTTTTTATAATTTCCTGGTGCCTTAAGCAAGCCTGTCGTCTTAGTTTCATGAATTTGCGAGCTTGTTGGATTACAGATAGCACCATACGGGTAACTGCCTTTCACAATGGCAGTGCTGCTTATTTCATTTAGGTTTAATTAGCTGTCATCAAATTTCACTCTGGGAAGTTTCTGCTATTTAAGAGCAGGGTCATGTGGTGAAACTGTCTGACGTCAGTTTCACATTCTTCTACAGTCACCTGGCTGCCGCTCACATCATCATACAGAGTCGTATGTTTTAGATTTGCTTTCCCCTATTTTTGCAACTTTTGTTCTTCTCTGTGATGTTAAAGAGACGGCAAAATACTTTAACTACTGATAGAGACTAGTCCTGATCAGAGACGCTAAGGAATTTTATGATGTCATGATACCACCTGTTGGAAGAAAAAGTGAAGACCCACCCTATCCAGCAGTTGCTTATGTTAAAAGATCTGATACTTTTACGTTGTCTTTTACTTTTTCCATCCTCTGATTAGAGGTCAAACAAACAATTTATAGAATTTTTTTATAAAAGAGGCGAATGTTACCAAATTCACAGAAATACAGTGGGGGTTGCATATCCTTTGCATGCCATTCCTGGTGTCTGTGACCCAACAACATCAAAAGACATTTGATACTTGATATCTTGATATAGATTTTTAGTACAGAGCCAAAAAAAACTGCCTGAATACTTTCCATCCCCACTGTATTTTCGTATACTTAAGCCACTTCGTGATGTCACTTACAGGCAGCTAAATTAACCAATGAAGCGAAAGAAAAGTGTTTAATTAAATATTCGCCCCATTAACCGTCTCCCGGATTACGAATAATCCGATGACAATCGTAACTGTAAAAACCCTGATATCCATGACCTTGTTTTTTTAAAATACTCAGTCCACGCCTAATCAGCATTGACATTCATCAATCTCAATATAAACTCAATTATGCAAAGGGAAATAAACTTATTGCATTGAACAGTTTCTGTCATGGTGGCTACAGCAGTGGGTTTGAAAGCCATTGTACAGTTGGTCCTGACCTCCAGTAACCCCCCCCCCCCCCCCCCCTCCTCTCTCTCTACTTTTCCGTCTCCAGGCAACACATTCAGCAGATCTCTGCTGAGAGGCTGCGCGCCCCCGTCAAAGAGGCGTGTCCCAACGGCGTGCCGTCATGCTACAACTGAGAGAGCAGCCTGGAGCTGCCGGCCAAGCCCCGCCCACGCCCCGCCACGCCCACATGCTGTTACCACTCCCATAATGCACAGCGTGCAGCTATTCTGCTGTCTACATTCTAAAGCTCTTCCCACTTCCTGCTCTCGCTGACTCTCTTCCTGTGACAGCCGGAATGCGTTCGGATCCAATTTAACACACTCCCTTCCTTTGCTGTCTTCCCTCGAGGGAGCTATATTGTGACGCAATTTGCTATGCGCAGCAAGCAAACTTAAAATGTGCTCTGCAAGGGAGGATTGACGAGAAACACATAAAAACTAAACCGAACCGCCCTCGCAACATTTCGGAAGTGCAGCACCATAGAGTTGAAATGTGACTGCCACTGATAGTTCTTTGGGTGACCACCCACTTTTTCCATCTGCAGCATTGCATTGTGGGATTCCCTTCTTGCTGAAAGCTTGCATTTTATACACTTAGTGGAAGGGAGGATAAACGAGAGAGCGGGGGAATATAATTACTCCCTCCCCTTTCTTAAATTGGATCAGAATCACACTTGGTGTCGCTGCCATATTTCATCCTGACATTTTGGGGATTCCCCCCTTGAAGCAAGGGAAGGGAACGACAGGAAGAAAAAATACATTTTGGATCCGAACGCAGCCCGATTTCTGAAGTTTGGAGACTTCTTGTTCATTAACATGCCGTTTCTTTCTCTTTTGAACGCCACTTTTATGTTCATAATGCATTTTTTTTTTGTGTTTAAAATAAGATTTCACGTGTATTTTTCATTATTACATCAATGGCAAACTGCTGTGTTCACACTTGGCATTACAATATTGTGATATGTGAGAACTTGTTTTGTAAATCCAATACATAAAGGATCTATTCATAAGAACTAATGAATAAATCTTCTTGATAATAATAAATAATAATCTCTTGATGAGGAATTCTATTTTTTTCATAATAAATTCACTTCAATTGAAAATTTTATTTTTCTCAAAGCTAATTAAGATAATTCACGAAACGGTGAATTTTTTATCACCCATTTTACTCATTTTTTCCAGGAAGGCACTTTTTACAGTATATGAAATATGTGTTGCTGATTTTCTTTTTAATACATACATTTTTTTGTCATGATTTTATATGTTAACTGCACAGATGGTTGCTTGCTAGTGCACTGTTGTAATGTAACATCTGAAGCATAGCTAGGTAGCTACTACGTACCTGCTTTGTTTTTGTCCAAAGTAATTTTAACAGGATCTGGCACTGGGTAAGTGTCATGTCTGGTTAAATATTGTTAGATACAAGGGTTATGAATCTGGAATTGTGAAATTGTCTAGAATTAGAACAAGATGATCTGTATTTTGTAAAGAAAATTTGGTGGTGCAAAATAATGATTTTTGTTAAGTTGATGGTCCCAGTACTGAAATAAATTTGGATTCTGGAATCTACAGGTGGTGAAACTGATGAATTGATTGTAAGCAGAAGTGAATTTGTTAAATGGAACCGTAAAAATAATAAATTACATTATTGTCTAAATCAAAATGAATAATAATTTTCCGGAAAGAGATGCTAGTCTAATTGCAGCAGAATTAGACCAATTAAAAAGTGGGTTATCACAGTAATAAAACATGTTTGCCTGAGGAAGGTCTCATGGGTGAATCACAAAAGGCCTCATTTATAAATGGTGCAAAAAAGTCACAAAAAAGATGCATACGCCACTTTCCTGGTGGATTTGGGATTTATAAAAATAAAAACAAACTTGACCTCAAAATATGCACACATTTCCCAGAGATGTTTGGACTCCCGAGTTTGAGATCTCCCATGAGGCATATCATAAAGATTACTTGCTATTGTCCTGATGGCGCCCTAAACAGAGATTGGTGATAGAAGTGAGAGAGCAGCCTGGAGCTGCCGGCCAAGCCCCGCCGCGCCCGCATGCTGTATCCACTCCCATAATGCACAGCGTGCAGCTCGCTACATTTCGTATGCGACGGGCGGGTCCAGCTTCCTGTACTTTAAAAGGCCAGTTAATTGACTTGAGAGAGGAAGAGTGTATACAGTCTTTCTTTCTCAAAGGTGTAGGGCACAGGTGTCTGTACTTCTGTTGGGCCTCAGTGTCTGCTGGGTGTACATAAGCGATGTGTATAAAATTGGGATAGACTTCAATAATTCTGATCATATTCTTTAGATTTGAATTTATAGGTCTTATTTTCAACATGACATTTAATTCTTCTGCAGCAATTTATTAGTGATTAACAAAGCCGGGTGAGTTCATGAAGTCACACCCTTTCAGCCTTATTCCACAGGTTTTATACAGTTACAACATGTATAGGCCCTCCTATCTTAGAATGTCCGATGGCCAATCGCCTGCTGCATACATTGAGACCTCCTTAATATATGCATTACTTCAGGTTTTCTAGCTTATTTACCAATCATAAAAACGTCTATAACATATTGATGTGCACATGTTTTATTACTATTTTATTTTTTCTATGAAACATCAGGGTGTCAGTAAGCTTACACGTGAAAAACAAGATGCAGCCTAACAGGTACATATAAAGTACAGTATACAGTAATCAGCCAATCACTGCTCTTGTTTCAGCATCAATGTTGAAGGGGAAAAAAAACAACAGAATGATTCACTTGTGCATTTTAATTTGAACATAAATTTGTACAAAAAAAAGGTTAAACAAACCTTAAACCTCTTCCCATGCTGAGAGGGTAATACTGCTACAATGAGTTTTGTATGAAAGCAACTCAGAAATGCAGAGCCAGTTTTTGGCATAGGCAGTATAGGCAAATGCTAAGGGCGCCACCACCCAGAGGGGGCGCAACAAATGTGAAAAAAAAAAAAAAGGTTTCGCTTTTAATTTTTTTAAATCATTTTAATAATTTTTGACTAATACTACTAGTTAACACTGTTATTTCTAAATATTAAATAACCCCACAACAACCAGCGTAGCTCTATAGCATAGCCTATTAAATAATAATAATTTCTTAGTTCATGTCACCCCGCCCCCCTCCAGCCAGGCAATTAGAGTTTACCTGCGCTCCCTCTCTGGGCAATGGTAAGGTGTGGCTATCTGACGTGACCCTCGCATTATATGCTATCAACATGTCGAAAAGACCAAAGCTGTCCGTATAGGAAAATTTCTGTTAGAATAGTGTGGGACTCTGTAATGAGTATATATAATATATATATACAGTAAAACCTTGACATACGAGTGCACTAACTTACGAGTATTCCGAGTTACGACCCGTTGCTCTGACAATTTCTTGCTACGAGCCGAGCAAGCGGAGCGAGCTTAGAGACCGCATCTCCCGCCACTCACTTGAATAAATAAAAAAAATGTTTAAAAAAAAATTGTAGCAAAGCGATAAAGTGAATTGAAAAAAGATAAACTAAATCAATTAAGTTTAGGGATAAAGTGTGATGAGCCCTTCAAATCTCCTCCACCACCACCTCCACCACCGCCACCTCCACCAGCATCTTCCGTTAGCCCAAGTCGTCTGATCTCCAAGGTAAATACACTTTATAAAACCAGTTTATTTCGTTATATTCTATTTTATTATCTTTGTATTATGTTTTGTATTAATTATTTATTATTTATAAATACATTTCTCATTTTTATAACTACGTAACAAAGAAATTAGGATGTTTTTTGGGGGGCTGGAACGGATGAATGGTATTTCAATTAATTTCAATGGGGAAAATTGATTTGATATACGAGTAAACCGAGTTACAAGCTCGGTCACGGAATGAATTAAACTCGTATGTCAAGGTATTACTGTATAGGGAATTGGTGCATAAGCAGGTTTATATGAATGTGTGTCTGAAGGAGAGAACGTACAGCCAAGCACCGGATGAACTGACCTGTGGGATTAAAGGTCAAGGGAGTATCTTGGTGGGCAGTTGGTGATAAAACTGAGAAAACAATCATGTAATGATCTGTGTGACAAAAGGTCAGGGAATTCCTTGAGTAAGCAGTTAAGGGTAGGACTGAGAAGATACCCAGATAAGGATAACCAGATGTGCACATCAATATGTTATAGACGTTTTTATGATTGGTAAATAAGCTAGAAAACCTGAAGTAATGCATATATTAAGGAGGTCTCAATGTATGCAGCAGGCGATTGGCCATCGGACATTCTAAGATAGGAGGGCCTATACATGTTGTAACTGTATAAAACCTGTGGAATAAGGCTGAAAGGGTGTGACTTCATGAACTCACCCGGCTTTGTTAATCACTAATAAAGTTTGTATGGAAATGGCAAGCTCCTGTCTCTGAGAGAATTCTTCTAAGAGAAAAAATACACGACATCCGGTGCTCAGGGAAGGAAAAGAAGGAAAGAAGAGGAGGAACAACGTGAAAAGGGCAGGGGTACAGTAACGTTAATGTGATTAAATGAATTGTCTAGTGCTCTCTGACTTTAGGCGCATCCTGCCCCGGTACCAGGGGCGCTTGGGTTGAAGTATAGTCCCTTTATAGAGAGAGTAGCGACAACTAACAATTTGACTTTGACTTTGCTGCAAGAAAGGTTAGGAAAGTAAGACTGTAGGTAAAGTGAGCTTGATGAGGGGGCTTCTAAGTCTGTTACAAGTCGAAGCCTTGTGCTTGTGTGCCTTTTGTGTTTGTGTGCAATTATTTGTGTGCAATTATTTCTTTATTTATTTTACTAAGTTAATTGTAATTATATTTTACCTTACTTTATTTATGGCAGTAGGCTACTGGTTTCTTTAATATATATATATTAAATATAATATATTGTAAATATCTATAATAATAATGTCACTTGTTCACTGTTTTGATGGTAACTGTTTGATTTTGTGGGTTATTTTCAGTAAAAGAAAAATGTGAAAACAAAAGTGTGAGTGCATGTTATTGGTAGTGAATAAACTGTGATGCAAGGGGGCGCCAGATAAAATCCTGCCTAGGGCAGCCAATTTGTCAGAGCCGGCCCTGCAGAAATGACAGCCACTTTCATAAAAACAGTAATTGGAACAAAAGCCCTGAAAGTCCATCGTTGAATAAAAAGCACAGAACACTTCCTTCTTCACATTGCGATAGGACCCTTTGGGAATGTCTTTATAGGTTGTGCCACATTCCAAATATTTTGAGACCTGGTACTCGGTTAAATTTTGTTAAAAGCACCTGAAACAGCTGAGAATAAGCTACCAGAATATGCCAGTCTCACCTTAGAAAACACAAAATGTGCCTGCTTGTTTCACGTATTTAGTTTTATTAGCTATACAATGAAGCATCGGCATGCCTAGGCCCTGGCTATTGGACTATTCTCAAGAAGGCGAGTCGCCATGTGTAAAACGTAACTACTCCACTCCGTCCCCTATCTCTCTCTCCCAATACCCATACGCAAATCCTGCTGGCGAGATGGATTAAGTTAGTCGATTTGTGATGAGACGATAGAAAAATAAAAAAGGTATAACGTATAGCTAGACAGCAAAGATATTGCGTATTACATTATTATTATAACGGTGTACATTTTATAACTGTCCTGTGGCCAGTCGAGCCATTTGTTCATTGATAGCTGTCGAGTTAGCTTATCTTGCCACCGCACCATAGTCTACTCAAAAAAGATCAACCACCCAGAAGATTTATTAATAACTTTATTTAGTTCTGAGGGTCACTGTTCGCTAGTGTTCCAACTAACGTTAGCTAGAAACCAAATGTGGGATAATGGTCTAACTGATGTTAAAAGTGTTACGTGATGGCTAACTCGATAATGCATAACGTTAATGTTTGGTTATTATGAGTTCTCAAAGTTCAAGCTTCATCCGAAATTCATTATGTGCATTCTAATATTGATTAAAAACATAAATACCGTTATTTTTCCTTAATGATGACACTAAATACACTAAAGCTGTCAGGTACGGAACCCATAGGTTCACGCTTATTATCCCTTGTACCCTGCTTATGTAAATGTGACCAACCTGTTTTACTGGTATGGTGTAATATTTTAAAACAAGTCCACTTTCCCAGGAAGATTGACCGCAGGGGAAGCAGACCTGCTCCTGCATGAAGTTAAAGCGTACATGCAGAGAATGGCATTCAAATTAATTGTGAATGAATTGTGTAATGTGCTGCAAATTTGTTTTTGTTTCTAATTAAACTTTAAAATCGTTCAGTTATGGAAACAGGTGAAATCAGCAGGGTTTTAATAAGCTGAGAGTATGGAAACCTGTCATTTAAAAAAATATATGAAGGATGAAGAATAAGGTTCACATTATGTTAACATGGTGAAATTTATCTCCGTTTTTTATTCGTATAGGCTATCGAAAAAACCTTATGCACAGTGAATCCCGGTGACTAGCCTATTTGAAAAACAATAAATGCAATATTCACTGGACAAGGTTTTGAACTTCTTTCAGTCAAAACCATTCTATTTACTTTCAGGCTGTAGGCCTAGATGAACAGAGCTGTCGGCTATTATAATGACATCTGAAGCGCATTTTCAGAACTCATATGTCTCTATGCAGCGCGTGACTTTTCCATTGAATGACAATTCACGCATTAGGTGTAAATGACAAATTGCACATTAGGCTTGATGTAGGTGTTATCAGCAAAGTAGCCATTGTCCCGTAACAGAAGATTGTCCCCCCAGAAGATTACAGGAATTAATGGAAAAAATAGGCTAAGTCATAGCTTGATCCAGGAGAATTGCGAATAGTTTATACATGTAACCTTTCACGTACCAGCGCACATCGCCTGGATGTTGACGGAGTGGGTTGAAAGCAATTTAATGCGGCATTCCCCTTCGCTGTATGTGGTCTTTGACCTCTGGACCCTTTTATTATTACGCATTTTTTGATATAGCCTACACAGTAATAATATTTCACATTGTAATCTTGATATTTTAGTCATGTGCGCCCCTGTGTGTAACAGACAGGAGGGTGTACGCGCATTGTGCACACGCCCATGTAGACGCACTTACACCGATCAGCCACAACATTAAAACCACTGACAGGTGAAGTGAATAACATTGATTATCTCATTGTTATTTTTGTTCTGTACTCTAATGATACAATGACAATGAGGTTGAAATGCAGACTGTCAGCTTTAATTTGAGGGTATTTTCATCGAATGAACAGTTTAGAAATTATAGAACCCTGTGTACATAGTCCGTCCCCCGTCCCCCCATTTTCAGGCATCAAAATATATTGGACAGTTTAACATAATGTAGAATAAAGTAATCATTTTTTATATTTGGTCGCATATCCTTTGCATGCCATGACTTCCTGATGTCTGTGACCCAACAACATCAAAAGACTCTTGATATCTTATTTTCTGGTACTCTGTTACTATAACGTCTCTGCATTTGAATGGATCTCTATGGGGGGTAGGACTAGATTTAGCTGTAAATTATGCTGGAACAGTATGGAATACATAGTTAGTAAAATGGCTGTAAGTCATCAAGGGTCTGAGGTATCAAATGAGCCTCAAACCATCACTGTGCTGCCAGATATGCAGTAGATATGGATGGATCACTTTAAGGGTTGTTTCTCTTGACAAATTTTCCTATGGAACTCTATGGAAAAATAAGTCAGGAGAACAAACCGTTCAAGTTAGCCATCCATATCTACTGTATTTCGGGCAGCAGAGTGATGGTTCAAGGCTTGTTTGATACGTTAGACCTAACCCTAACCCAGCACTACAGTAATCATCAATAATCAAACTTTAAGAGTTTTTCAACAAGCTTATTTCTCACTTTGAAATAATGTCATGAGCTGTATATTCCCATTGCAAAAATAACCCAAGTTTGGGGCTTTCTTGTGTGGATGTGAGATGTTGTACCTGATGTGGTTACATGAGGTCAGAACATACAGAAGTTAACGTTTTTATGGCTGAGAGTCTGGATGAATAATAAAGATTCAACGTAAAGTCATGAAACTTGGGAGCTATCTTGGCTACGCCATCTACTCCATCCAGCCCTAAAGCATTGGCCCAATCCAAACATGGCTTTGGAAATATGAAAAAATATTGAAATATTCACTAAATTGCTGTTATTTTATAGACATGTCACATTTGCTGCAGTGACCAATCCCGTCATTATGGCCATATAGCTGTGCCTTGGGGCTTTTCGCCATCTTGAGAAGCTGGCCATTTGTATTACGTGTACTCCATTTCACTCCAGCCACTCACTCTTAGTAAACTGTGAAAAGGGCATTGGCAAATCAGTTGACTTTATAGATGTTAATGGGGAATAACAAGTGTGTCCGTATGCATATAAATTCTGTTCATGAAAACCTTCCCTTTACATCTTGAGATTGAATACAATAGAATATGATACTTGCAGATTTAACCAAACTTTCATGGATGACCAATGTTGACTTCTCCCAGATCAACACAATGACATTTGGACTTACACATGAGGGCACTATATACTGGAAGTTTAACCTCTTCCTACCAAGCACAAAATAGGCCAATTCTCGTCTGTTTTCACGAGCGACAAACAAAGCTGTTTATCTCAAAAACTAGAAATGCAACAAATATGGTTCAGCTTTTATTAAAGCAGATAACTGCACTATTATGAGCACTATTATAAGCAGTCATAAATATAATTAATTACTATAAATCCACTTTTTGCTACTTAATTTATGTATAGAAATTGTAAAAAAAAAAAAATTGTATTAAATAATAAATAAATAAAAATGGGTACCTACATTCAATTAGATTTTTTACCCGATGAGCAATATAAAAGCTATGGAAGAAATAACTCCTTCTCATTCCTCAATATGCTGCCTACCTCTGGTAAAAACTTGGTGTCAAGATCCCAGAATTGAATCCAGGTATATGCAAACAGGATATTACAAAGTTTTAACTCAACATTTTAGGCTTAGAATTCACTTTCCCCAGATAGAATGGATGTATCTTAAGGATATTTAATCAAAATATTGAGGTGAGCAGTTTATTACATATTAAATTAATGAAATATATAATTTACTAACTTCCGTAATGCCCGCGTTACCACTAGGGGGCATTTGGTAGGAAGAGGTTGAGTGACTTAATACTGGCTGTGTGTGCTTGGACCCCGTGTATCGCTGCTTGCAGCTGTTTTATTATTATTAATATTATTATTATTATTAATAATAATTAATATCTGGCAGCAGAGTGATGGTTTGAGGCTCGTTTGATACCTTACCTCGTTTGATGACTCACAGGCATTTAGCCAACCATGTGATACATACTATTCCCATGTAATTTACAGCTTAATCTAGCCCCCCCTAATTCCCATAGAGATCCATTCAAATGCAGAGGTTATAGTATCGCTTGTAAGAGTACCTGAAAATAAGATAGTCTTTTGATGTTGTTGGATCACAGACATCAGATAGTCATGGCATGCAAAGGATGCGTAACCAAATATTGAATATGATAGACTTTAAGCTTATTTAAATTTGTCCAATTACTTTTCGTCCCCTAAAAAAGGGGAGATGGTGTATTAAAAGGGCTACAATTGCTACACGGTTCACCCAATATGGATGTATAAACCCTAAAATTAAAGCTGAAAGTCTTCCCTTTAACCTCATAGTCTTTATTTAATTTAACTTCCAATGTTCTGGAGTAAAGCCAAAACCACAAAAATTGTTTCACAGCCTGAATACATTCCGTCCCCACTGGAAAGAAATCCAATTAAGTTTTGGTTGCAAAAACTCTTTATCTTGGCCGTGTGATAGCACATTGTTTTTTTGACAGGAGATTAACAGCGCCACCTCTTGGCGAATAGGATGAATTTAACAGGACTTCAGATAAGCAATGAAGCATTCACAAAGTATTCACTCATGCTAAATACATTCATTCATTCAATGTATTGTGTATGTTGCTTTTCACAGAGAAACAGAACGAGAATTGGTCAAAGGAATCTGGCTAGAGAGGGGGAGCCCAACCTTTGCTGGCTGGCCCGGTTTAGACTAAAGGTAAAATGGATGGTAACAGTAAATAATCAAGTGGGTTGAACATTTTACAGTCTGAGATGGTACACTAGTCTGAGATACTACACTAGTCTGAGATAGTACACTAGTCTGAGATAGTACACTAGTCTGAGATACTACACTAGTCTGAGATACTACACTAGTCTGAGATACTACACTAGTCTGAGATACTACACTAGTCTGAGATACTACACTAGTCTGAGATAGTAAACTAGTCTGAGATAGTACACTAGTCTGAGATAGTACACTAGTCTGAGATACTACACTAGTCTGAGATAGTAAACTAGTCTGAGATAGTAAACTAGTCTGAGATAGTACACTAGTCTGAGATACTACACTAGTCTGAGATACTACACGAGTCTGAGATAGTACACTAGTCTGAGATACTACACTAGTCTGAGATACTACACTAGTCTGAGATACTACACGAGTCTGAGATACTACACTAGTCTGAGATAGTACACTAGTCTGAGATACTACACTAGTCTGAGATACTACACTAGTCTGAGATACTACACTAGTCTGAGATAGTAAACTAGTCTGAGATAGTACACTAGTCTGAGATAGTACACTAGTCTGAGATACTACACTAGTCTGAGATAGTAAACTAGTCTGAGATAGTAAACTAGTCTGAGATAGTACACTAGTCTGAGATACTACACTAGTCTGAGATACTACACTAGTCTGAGATAGTACACTAGTCTGAGATACTACACTAGTCTGAGATACTACACTAGTCTGAGATAGTACACTAGTCTGAGATACTACACTAGTCTGAGATACTACACGAGTCTGAGATACTACACTAGTCTGAGATAGTACACTAGTCTGAGATACTACACTAGTCTGAGATACTACACTAGTCTGAGATACTACACTAGTCTGAGATAGTAAACTAGTCTGAGATAGTAAACTAGTCTGAGATACTACACTAGTCTGAGATAGTACACTAGTCTGAGATACTACACTAGTCTGAGATACTACACTAGTCTGAGATACTACACTAGTCTGAGATAGTACACTAGTCTGAGATACTACACTAGTCTGAGATACTACACTAGTCTGAGATACTACACTAGTCTGAGATAGTAAACTAGTCTGAGATACTACACTAGTCTGAGATAGTACACTAGTCTGAGATACTACACTAGTCTGAGATACTACACTAGTCTGAGATACTACACTAGTCTGAGATAGTACACTAGTCTGAGATACTACACTAGTCTGAGATACTACACTAGTCTGAGATAGTACACTAGTCTGAGATACTACACTAGTCTGAGATACTACACTAGTCTGAGATACTACACGAGTCTGAGATACTACACTAGTCTGAGATAGTACACTAGTCTGAGATACTACACTAGTCTGAGATACTACACTAGTCTGAGATACTACACTAGTCTGAGATAGTAAACTAGTCTGAGATAGTACACTAGTCTGAGATAGTACACTAGTCTGAGATACTACACTAGTCTGAGATAGTAAACTAGTCTGAGATAGTAAACTAGTCTGAGATACTACACTAGTCTGAGATACTACACTAGTCTGAGATACTACACGAGTCTAAGATACTACACTAGTCTGAGATAGTACACTAGTCTGAGATACTACACTAGTCTGAGATACTACACTAGTCTGAGATACTACACTAGTCTGAGATACTACACTAGTCTGAGATACGACACTAGTCTGAGATAGTAAACTAGTCTGAGATAGTACACTAGTCTGAGATAGTACACTAGTCTGAGATACTACACTAGTCTGAGATAGTAAACTAGTCTGAGATAGTAAACTAGTCTGAGATAGTACACTAGTCTGAGATACTACACTAGTCTGAGATACTACACTAGTCTGAGATACTACACTAGTCTGAGATAGTAAACTAGTCTGAGATAGTACACTAGTCTGAGATAGTACACTAGTCTGAGATACTACACTAGTCTGAGATAGTAAACTAGTCTGAGATAGTACACTAGTCTGAGATAGTACACTAGTCTGAGATACTACACTAGTCTGAGATACTACACGAGTCTGAGATACTACACTAGTCTGAGATAGTACACTAGTCTGAGATACTACACTAGTCTGAGATACTACACTAGTCTGAGATACTACACTAGTCTGAGATAGTAAACTAGTCTGAGATAGTACACTAGTCTGAGATAGTACACTAGTCTGAGATACTACACTAGTCTGAGATAGTAAACTAGTCTGAGATAGTAAACTAGTCTGAGATAGTACACTAGTCTGAGATAGTACACTAGTCTGAGATACTACACTAGTCTGAGATAGTAAACTAGTCTGAGATAGTAAACTAGTCTGAGATAGTACACTAGTCTGAGATACTACACTAGTCTGAGATACTACACGAGTCTGAGATAGTAAACTAGTCTGAGATAGTACACTAGTCTGAGATACTACACTAGTCTGAGATACTACACTAGTCTGAGATACTACACTAGTCTGAGATACTACACTAGTCTGAGATACTACACTAGTCTGAGATAGTAAACTAGTCTGAGATAGTACACTAGTCTGAGATAGTACACTAGTCTGAGATACTACACTAGTCTGAGATAGTAAACTAGTCTGAGATAGTAAACTAGTCTGAGATAGTACACTAGTCTTAGATACTACACTAGTCTGAGATACTACACGAGTCTGAGATACTACACTAGTCTGAGATAGTACACTAGTCTGAGATACTACACTAGTCTGAGATACTACACTAGTCTGAGATAGTAAACTAGTCTGAGATAGTACACTAGTCTGAGATAGTACACTAGTCTGAGATACTACACTAGTCTGAGATAGTAAACTAGTCTGAGATAGTAAACTAGTCTGAGATAGTACACTAGTCTGAGATACTACACTAGTCTGAGATACTACACTAGTCTGAGATACTACACGAGTCTGAGATACTACACTAGTCTGAGATAGTACACTAGTCTGAGATACTACACTAGTCTGAGATACTACACTAGTCTGAGATACTACACTAGTCTGAGATACTACACGAGTCTGAGATACTACACGAGTCTGAGATACTACACTAGTCTGAGATACTACACTAGTCTGAGATACTACACTAGTCTGAGATAGTAAACTAGTCTGAGATACTACACTAGTCTGAGATACTACACTAGTCTGAGATACTACACTAGTCTGAGATAGTAAACTAGTCTGAGATAGTACACTAGTCTGAGATACTACACGAGTCTGAGATACTACACTAGTCTGAGATAGTACACTAGTCTGAGATACTACACTAGTCTGAGATACTACACTAGTCTGAGATACTACACTAGTCTGAGATACTATACTAGTCTGAGATACTACACTAGTCTGAGATACTACACTAGTCTGAGATAGTAAACTAGTCTGAGATAGTACACTAGTCTGAGATACTACACGAGTCTGAGATACTACACTAGTCTGAGATACTACACTAGTCTGAGATAGTAAACTAGTCTGAGATACTACACTAGTCTGAGATAGTAAACTAGTCTGAGATACTACACTAGTCTGAGATACTACACTAGTCTGAGATAGTACACTAGTCTGAGATACTACACGAGTCTGAGATAGTACACTAGTCTGAGATACTACACTAGCAGGCGCGGAGGCCTGGGGGCAGGTGCTGAAGCCTGGGGAAGGATAGGGAGGCCTGGGAAAACACGAACAAGATGCCAGGGCACAAGGACGGTACAAAGCAGGACAAGAACTGGGACCTGACGGCCTAGACAGGGGCTGGCCTGGGCAGGGGCTTTCCTGGGCAGGAACCGCCGGAGGGGGGCGGAGTAGGCCTGGGTGGGGCGGGAACTGATCAGGGTAGCAGGCAGGAGGTCAGGAACTGGACTGGACAGGAACAGGCACGGGGAGCATGCAAAGAATAGGCAGAACACAAAACGCTACAAGGTAAGAGCAAGACACAAGGCGAACAAGAAAGACACAAGAAGACAAGACGATCCGGCCCTGAACAAAGAAACAGGAGAATAAATACAAAACTGACGAGGACATAACGCGGAGCAGGCGCAACGACAACACAAGGGGGAAACACAATTCAGGTGCGGGGAAGTGGAGACACAACAGTGGAGGGAGAGAGGGAAAACAAGGGACGGAACCCCAGACAAACATAAAACCAGGACAGGACCACGAGACATGACAGAAATAATCTATTTAAAGTCTAAGGGCCCCATCTTACACCCGGCGCTAAGCGGCGCTAACCCAAACGCAAGTGTCTTTGCTATCTTACACCCGGCGCTAAGCGGCGCTAACCCAAACGCAAGTGTCTTTGCGATCTTACACCCGGTGCATGGTTCATTATAATGCCTCGCGTTCACGTCGTTTAAATACCTTGTATTGTTGCGCCCATTACAAGTGAACTGGGCGTGTTGGTCTTAAGATGAGGAGTGGCCAGGATTATTTTTGGCGTATTGTTATCTTGAGCCAGCCTAAAGCGCGTGCACCAAAACCTGGTCTAAAGTCATGTGGCAGTTGTTTACATGTTATTTTAACGGCGCATACAAGTGCGTCTACATAGGCGTGTGCACAATGCGTGTACACCCTCCTGTCTGTTACACACAGGGGCGCGCACAAGCATGACTAAAAATATCAAGATTACAATGTGAAATATTATTATTGTGTAGGCTATATATACAAAAATGAATAATAATAAAAGGGTCCATAGGTCAAAGACCACATAGCTACCTGTCCCTCAGTGAAGGGGAATGCCGAATTAAATTGCTTTCAGCCCACTCCATCAACATCCAGGCGATGTGCGATGGTACGTGTAAGGTTACATGTAGGCTATAGACTATTCGCAATTATCCTGGATCAAGCTATGACTTAGCCTATATTTGCCAATAATTCCTGTAATCTTCTGGGGGGACAATCTTCTGTAACAGGAAAATGACTATCCATTAAAAATGGCTTTCCATTTGCTGATAGCAGCTAGTATATCAAGCCTAATGCGCGAATTGTCATTTACACCTAATGCGTGAATTGTCATTCAATAAAAAACTTGAACTTCAAGAACTCCATGAGAACTGTTACGATCCGCTCCTGCTTCCCTTCCCTTTGTGTTTTCCTCTGTTTCCCTGAACCTGATTGTGTCATGTCTGCGTTCATTGCCTAATTGTGTCTACATTGCACATTTACTTCTCGCACCACATCTTAATTACACAATTCACATTTAATTGCTTTCACCGCATTCCTCACGCGTTTTCTAATTGTTCAATCAATTCGCTGATTTCGCACGCATTTCCCGCAAGCTGCAGTTTATCAGCTCTAATGACACTAGTTATATTTACCGTGCTGTTCCTGTGATTTGTTGTCAGAGTATTACGGTCCTTGTCTCGTTTGTACTTGCTTCCTGATTCTCTAGTTTACTAGACTCTGGCTATGCTAACCCAGGTCTGGATGCCACATGCCCTGGCTTCCCTGTGTGGATCCTGACGCTGCCACCGCCTGATCCTTCGCTGTGAACCTGGCTAAAGACCGCTCCTTGCTACTTCGCCTGTTCCTGCTCACCAGTTTGCTGTAGCCTCACCACCGCTACCGCGGTATATAGCTCCGCCCAGCTGGGCTGCTGTATCTGCTCCCAGCACTGTGTCAGTTCACTGTGGGTTCCACAGTGGACATTTACCATTTGCCTACTGAAAATAAAGACTCATTTTCTAGTTCTGTCTCGTCGTGCATTTGGGTCCGTCCCTGCCGGTCTGTTACAAGAACAGCCTCATGAAATTGATGTTTGAGACTTTCATTGCATAATCAAATGAAATTTGTTGAACAAGCAGGCTAAATTGGCGTTTTCTGAAGTGAGACTGAGATTCATAGCTTATTCTCAGCTGTTTACAGGTCCTTTTAATGAAATTTAACCGCATATATTTTGTAAAATAACAGACCGTCGTGATAATAGTCTAATGGACTTGGATTCCCCAAAACTATCATCGTATGTTGTTAAAAGCAGGAGCAAAGCAGCTCGACAATCACCCCCCTGCCCGTGGCTGACGGATTCTCTCCGATCCTGCGGAACCACGCTGCGAGCTGCCGAGAGAAAGTGGAGGAAGTCCAGATCTCCAGATGATCTGGCTTCGTATCACACTCTGCTGGCAGCCTTCACATCAGCAACCACATCTGCTACGATTTCATTTTTTCAGTCAAAAATTAATGCATGTGTGTCTAACCCACGTAAACTCTTTTCCACCTTCTCTTCCCTGCTGATCCCTCCACCACCCCTCTCACCCTCTTCCCTCTCAGCAGATGACTTCCTGATCCACTTTGAGGATAAGGTAGCCAAGATCAGAAACTCTTTCACACATCCGGTAACGCCCCAAATTCCCCTAAATGAACCCACTGCTACATTTCTGTCCTTTAAGACTCTGGAGGACACAGATGTACTTGAACTTATATCACACCAGCGTGCAACCACCTGCCCACTGGACCCCATCCCTTCAGCAGTCCTCCAATCTATATCCGGTGAGATCCTTCCATATCTGTCCTCCATTATTAACACCTCCTTAACCTCTGGCTATGTTCCTGCTGTTTTCAAAACTGCCCGTGTTACCCCTCTCCTTAAGAAGCCTAGCTTGGACCCCTCTGATGTCAGAAATTATCGTCCTGTGTCTCTCCTGCCCTTCTTGTCAAAAGCTGTTGAACGCGCTGCCCTTAACCAACTGTCTGTTTTTCTCCACCAGAACAACCTGCTTGACCCTCATCAGTCCGGCTTCAGAACCGGCCACTCAACTGAAACTGCACTCCTGGCTGTGACCGAGGCACTCGCCACTGCTAGAGCCTCCTCCCTCTCCTCTGTCCTGATTCTCCTTGACCTGTCTGCAGCATTTGATACGGTCAACCACAAACTCCTGATCTCCACACTGGCTGAGATGGGCATCTCTGGAACTGCTCTCTCTTGGTTTACTTCTTATCTCACAGATAGATCCTACCAAGTTTCCTGGAAGGGCTCTATCTCTGCACCCCATCCTCTTTATACAGGAGTCCCGCAGGGATCTGTACTGGGTCCTCTGCTGTTCTCCATTTACACTAAGTCTCTTGGTTTAGTCATTAATTCACATGGCTTCTCCTACCATTGTTATGCTGATGACACTCAACTCTACCTCTCTTTCCCTCCCTCTACCCCACAGATTAAAGAGAGGATATCTGCTTGCCTGGCTGACATCTCTGAGTGGATGTCTAGCCATCACCTGAAGCTCAACCTTGACAAGACTGAGCTGCTCTTCATGCCACACAAGACATCCCCGCTTTTAGACCTGTCCATCACCGTCGACGGAACTATGGTGACCGCCTCCCGCTCTGCAAGAAACCTGGGGGTGGTCCTGGACGACCAGCTGGACTTCAGAGAGCACATCAGGGCAACGACACGGTCCTGCAGGTTCCTCCTGTACAACATTAGGAGGATTCGGCCGTACCTGACCACCTACTCTGCCCAGCTCCTTGTCCAGACCATGGTCACCTCACGCCTGGACTACTGCAACTCCCTTTTCGCAAGCCTGCCAGCCTGCGCCATTCTGCCCCTTCAACTGGTCCAGAACGCGGCCGCTCGGCTTGTGTTCAACCTCCCGAAGTTCACACACGTCACCCCCCTGCTGAGGTTACTCCACTGGCTTCCAGTCATGGCCAGGATCAGGTTCAAAGTTCTGACCCTGGCCTACACTGCAGCCAAAAGGTCAGGCCCCTCCTACCTACAGGACTTGATCCAGCACTACACTCCTGCTCGACCACTTCGCTCTGCTGGTGCAGGGCGACTTGCACTTCCCTCCCTCCGTGTCAACGGCACTCGCTCGTCCCGACTGCGAAGCTTCTCCACTCTAGCTCCCCAGTGGTGGAATGAACTCCCCACTCCGTTGCGCTCTGCTGAAACGCTGTCTGTTTTCCGTCGTGGTCTGAAAACACACTTTTTCTGACTCCACCTTGATTAACTACCTATATAAGGCCAAATATATATAGTATGTTCTTTCTGTTTATTTTCTATTTGGTTTTGCTATTTCATAGCTTAGAATGTATAGCCGACTGTATTCTGTATTCTGTTGACTACTAGCGATAGCTCCTATGTTGTGAGAAGTTGTGCTTTGTTGGATTTGCTTTGTAGATTGTGTCTAAGACCTTCAATATGCACTAATTGTACGTCGCTTTGGATAAAAGCGTCTGCCAAATAACTGTAATGTAATGTAATGTACATACCTGTACCTGCAAGTACCTACCTGTACCTACCTGTACCTACAAGTACCTACCTGTACCTGCATGTACCTACCTGTACCTCTCTGTACCTGCATGTACCTACCTGTACCCGTAGCTGCACCCACAGTTGACTGGAGTTCATTCATTGACCTGAGCCAGGATGCTCTGGGTGGTGCAGGGAGAGGTCTTTAGTCAAGGACTTTGTCCCATCGTTGACAAGCCCTGAGGTCCCTGACCTGATATGGAGTAATAAAGAGGTGAAGATTGACAGGTCATACTAAATATGAAACAAAAAGGTGACTTCACTACCCTGATCTCTAATTTACTCTCAAACTTGTGCACATTATTTTTGTCGTTTGCCGTGTATTTCATAGATTGAACACACAACCCTCTCCGCCATGTTACGGACGAGCGGTTCCCAACCCTGTCGTTAGGACCGGTGGAGAAAGTGACCCAGTAGCAGGCAGGGAGTACAAAAACCAAAGTTTAATAATTGGGCAACGGTACAAAAACAGAGTCCAAAGAGTGGTCACAAAACAGGCATAGGTTGGAACCGGGAAGGAACAGCAGAGGTACAAAAACAAAGGCCAAACTCAGGGTCACGAGAACACAGGCAGAAGTCGAAAACCAGGGAATCGCAGAGAAACACAAAAATAAACCACAAGAAACAGACAAGGAAAACAAACCCAAAACTAACCGAAACTCAGAACAGATAACTCAGGAAAATCAGGTACTCAGAAAAGACATTAAGATATCAAAGACTCAAAGACACACACACACACCATAATGTTGTAACTGTTACATTCCAAGCAAGCACTAAGAACCTGTCTGCTCTGGTCTGCTCCCACTTTCTCTACCCCTTTACCCTCTGCAGTGTGGGAACCTGCATAACAACATAACAGTCTAAATATTCAACATTTTCTCACACTGTGCCTCTCACACTTACACATTGGGGGAGGGAACGGGACAAAGCCGATAAATAGCTTTGCATCACAACTTTATTCCAATAAACACATGATACTTTCATTGTTACATGTGATCTAGCAGAGGTAAATGGCTAACAGTAACTATATATGTTATCTATATTGCGTGGAATTTAGACAAAGACAATATATGTTAGGTATTTTACGTATATACATATTTTTGTTTCTGTATTGCTGTCCAACCCAGGTATAGCTACCAAAGGTGCCAAAAGTGAACAGATCACAGGGTTTAAGTGCTTTTAAATAACCATACATGTTTTCTTTGCATCATTTTCCCTTTTCCTTGCAGATAGTTTTGATCCCTTTCTTAAAAAATCAACAAAGAACCTGCGAGACCATGAACACTTTCACTCCAGCTGACTTTGACTTCACGATCCTGGATGACGGGTTTTGTATCGATGACATCGTTGAGCAGAGGATCAATGAGTTGTCCAAATCGGTGAGTGATTGTCTGCACAGAGATCTCAAACTGTCCCGGAGGGCTGCAGCGTCTACAGATGTTTCCTTTCAATTAACAGCTAGTTTAGACCTTTGAAACATGTAGGGCTGTGACGATATGCACTTCCGCGATGGCAGAGAGATTTCATTTGGATTGGCGATGATAAATTGCACATTTTCGGTAATATTTCGGGTTCCCAGAATTTTTTTTAAATGTCTGTGAATTTTACAAGTACCCTGTTCACACTGGACTATAGTTGGCCTATTACCTGGGTACCTCGTGTGATGTGTAGCCTAATAACTACAGAGGTTGTCTGTGATCTTAACCCCATGCGAATCTGCCATGTCCGTAAATTAAAAGTAATAAGTAAAAGTTCCACCGCAAATTACCTACCATATAGGCCAGGGGTCGGCAACAGGCGTCCCGCGGGCCATTGTTGGCCCGCCAGCAATAATATTTGGCCCGCCAGATAATTTTGAGATTTAAAAAAAATAAAAAAATAAAAAAAAAATGTTAAAAAAAAAAATGTTTAAAAAATATATATATATTTTTTTTTTTTACAATATCGAACCGACAGTCCCACGTATAGGCTATAATGTCCGAATAGAGAATCTACCCACACCTGAAGAATGCTTATTGTACTTTTATCCATGTTGAGAGGGAATGACACGCACAGACAATCAGGCAGCGGGCTGCACTGACGCTGAACCCCTAGTAGTGAATCAAAATAAGTAGGTGGACAACGCGTGGTGCTGAAATAACCAACATGCGGTGTGTGGTTTGAAAAAAATAACACCAGCTCAGTAAATCATTCAAACTTAATGTTTACTTATATGTGACTGCACCACACATGTAAACAGTAACAAAGCAAATTCAGTTAAATTTTATGAAAAACATCAAAAACAACAAAATCGGCGCAAAAAAAAGCTTGATCCGCTTGATCATGGAGTGCGAGGGGCACACCCGTAGCTATGGGCGGGCCTTCTGGGGCCGGGCCCGCCCACGGAAGTGCTAGTGCCCCCCCACTGGAAATTGAGGGGAAAAAAGGAAGAAAAAAATTTATATTTTTCTGTTAAAAAATTTTAAATACTAACTTTTTAAGACATTAAAATAGAGAAAAAAATTGTGTTATTGTTTGAGGGGGTTCCGCCATCCTGAAACAGGAAGTTACGCCAATGTAGGCTAGGTTACCGTGCCATTTAAGTTGTGAGTCCAGCAGAGCTATATTTCCCAGTAGGATCGCTTTTGCTAATTTGCTTAACAATGGACATTCGTAAATGGTTTAAATCGCCAGTCTCTATCAACTCTAACGAATCAGATTCCGCCTCCAAATCGCACAATGTGACTGCACCCAAGCCCCGTGATGTTGATGGCGGACTCGTGGTCGTCGGAGATAAAGATGGTGCTGAAATGCAGCCTAGCACCAGTAGCAGCGGCCGCGGATCTGAGACTAATCCGACTACTAAGCCTTGCTGCTGCAACCACAGGAACGGTATTTGGACCACAACTGCATAGAGCAAAACATTTTTTTGGGGTGGGGCAGATCCAAATCCAATGTTTTTTTTATGATGAAAATGCCCCATTTCCACAAATAGCCTCCAACAAATGTTTTATATTTTTTAACAGTTAAAGACCAAATGACGACATGATATTATAACGCGTCAGCATCCGCCGTGGTGCTTTTTCAGTTCGAGAGGTGTGGGTTGCTTTGCACTTCTGGTGTTATATTCAATGTGTTGTCTAGTGCTTTGTGCATAACATTACCTCTGTGTAATTGACTAATGTGGTAAATTATGAGGACTGATGTGGTATCTTGCTGTTGATGGTTTAAAGTTATTATTTGCAAGTGCACTGATTGCGCGGTCACGGTGCCAACCTCCCCCGTTTAGTCATGGTATCCCATCTATTAATTTTCTAAAGCTAATTGTTTACAAAACCTTGTAAGTGCACCTGATTGGTTCCAATTGTCTAAACAGTGAACGTCTGTATTGTGAATGCGCCAGTTTTGTTGCCGCTCTCCATGTTATAATCGTAATTTACAGCATTCAAATAATTTTAGGCATGGCCTAATACATCGGGACATATTAAATCTATCTGAGACCAATTTGGTTAGTATGCGACCTCAGTATAGCCTAATTAGTATGCGTCAGTGCTGCACGAATACAATAGCACATCGGATTATCAAAAATATTTAATAATAATTGTGCCCCCCCATGCAGTTCATACGCCCCCCTTAAGACCGAGTCCTGGCTACGGGTCTGGCGAGGGGTGGTGGTGCATAGGCCTATGCTCCTGAAACGACAGAGCAAACACGCTACATTAGGGATAATAATTAAATGAGCCATTCATTAAAAATATAAAAAATACAATTAGGCTATTAAATGCAATAACGACAGGCTTAGTACTCACTTAATGTGAAAACTGGCATCTCCCATCGGTCACTATTCGTTGGATATCTGGTGATATGGACGTCACTTTAATCCGCAGGCAGTTTTCAAGGTTTTTATGCGTCAATCGATTCCTCTCGTGCGTCTTTGTGACACTGATATTTAATTGATACAACTGCTGTCCGCTGTCGGGCGTTTTGCACGTAAAGTCTTTCACTCTCTGATTACACCTGTGTAAACTGTGAAGTGACAATAAAATAACTTGAACTTGAACTTGCTTTGGTACTCATATCGGACTTTTCTTTTGAAACACGGAACTACTTTTCAACGTTGTTGAGAATCACAACACAAACTCGCTAGTCAAGCCAAAATACTGCAGTGCAATGGATTCGGTGAGTAATCCCCACTGCTACCTAGTTAAGAAATGTATTCACATTTTTCGAAAGAAAAGTCAGATCATTACACCAGATCCCGATATGAGGACCAAAGCATTAGAACGTGTCACATTTTTTAACGATCAATTACTTAAATTAGCCTTTTATTATGTTCTAGCCCGCCACCTAGTGGCTCAGAAAAAAAATGGCCCGAGGCCAAATTTACTTGCCGACCCCTGCACTAGTGCGTTGCAGTACTAAATATGTAGTCCGTTATGCTGTAAAAAAGATTATTGGCTCCCCTAACTTAAAAAAAAAATAGGTAACGTTTTCCACAGCCTTTTTCAGTAAACTCAACTTTCGGGGAACATGTTGAATACAATAACAATTTTGAATTAACAAAACGAGCTGTACATGTTGGCTAAAATCATAATAATAAGTTGCACGAACTTGGCTTTAACAATGCCAGTTGTACACACTTACATCCTTAAGTTAATTTAAGTCTGAGTTAAGCTTCACACTTGTCGAAAGGGGCGTGCGATAATTTATAAATCAGGCTTTAGTCGAACAGGATGTTTTTATTCGCCTCAAACTATGGGAGGAGTTATGTAATGAGATCAAAGTATGTATTAGTTAGTTTCACGTCTACGTCACCATGGACCCATTTCGACTCCACCCTTTTTTTCAGCATGCAGGAATAAAAAGATATAGATAGACTGAAATTTAACGAGATTGCAATGGAATTTATTCCTTGTGCTTTATTGGTGCTCAAGCCATACCTTAATAGCCATAAATAACATGGTTATAAGCATATTACGGATTTTCCTTGACCGTCACTTTAACATATTTTAGGCTATTACGGTCTGTGGAATGAGCAAAATGTTTAGGAACTTGACGGATATTTTCGGTCCCACAAAAAATTAATGTCCAGAAAAAAGACATAAAAAAAACAACATAACATTTGATGATATAAAAGGGTTAATAATGCGGGGGGAAGCCTGACTTGGATCATTGCATTTGTAAACACATTTTATGCACGTAACGCAAAATCATATTGTGATTCAGACTTGCACGCAATTTAAAGTCTGACACACCCTCGGAATATTGACTGAATATTTTTATATTGATGCGACATACCCTCTGAATATCCTCGAGGTAAAACACACCTTCCTGGCAATGCTTAGGCTACATTGGTATGACATACATGGATTAGGCTATGTGTTAAGCATTTGCTTAAATTTGCTGCGTGAGAATGGAAAGAAAACTTTGATACTCCCAGAAAGCTGCGAGTGTACGGGCGAATTAGGCGAATTATAACGATAATTATTAATTGAAGGATTGTTGTGAAACAATATTTATGCTGTATTCAATATTAGTGAATTTGTCATTGTCAATATTAATATGAGCGGTCATGAAGGTAACATGCCCAAATCCGCGGCCAGCCTCCCATGACCGCGATATGGCGATTATTTCTACAGTCCTAGAAACATGGTGTGTGGACTCTTTAGCCATTCAATCACTTAAATTAAGAACTTGAAACCAGCAGACACTTGCAGATCTCCCCTACCCGCATCTGAGATCCACAGTTTGGCGTCTCGCCTGGCTGTTGGTGTTTTTTCAGTGTTCTTGATGTTCTCCTCTCGCCCTTCCCCAGGATGACAAAGACGCCTTCTATGTGGCGGACCTTGGGGTCCTACTGAAGAAGCATCTGAGGTGGGTGCGTGCCATGCCCCGCGTCACGCCCTTCTACGCCGTCAAGTGCAACAGCAGCCGTGCCGTCGTCATGACGCTTGCCTCCCTGGGAACAGGGTTTGACTGTGCCAGCAAGGTAGCCTACAAAATACACCAGAAGCTATTTTCTCTGCTGCAGGAGTGCCAGTGTCTGCATTCTTGTGTTTCTGTCAATAAGTCAGTTTATCAGCAGGGTCACAATTAAAGTGTGTATGCAACGCTGGGGCAGAATATTCAATATTGGAAAATAAAATCAATATAAATTTGGGGGGCACTGTGTTGGCACTGACTCCTAGAATACTGTCGTGCTTTGGTTGAGACTTTGAGCATATATAGGCTACACAATTAGCGTAGAAAGCAAAAACTGTATAAAAATATGGATAAAGTCACAGTGACGTCACCCATTGCCTTTCCACGGCCTCGTAAAAACTGTTTTGAGGCTCCGGATGTTTTTTTCGCTGCCGGTTTGTACAAACTGTGTCTGTTCCGTGGAGCCGAAGAGGGCTCAACCTGTCTCTCTGATTGGTCCTGAACAAATGTTAATACCCTGTCCATACGACACAATATTTAAAAAAATCAGCACATGCAGAGGCATTAGATGAAGGAACGGCACCTATTGCAATTTTTTTGTGGGAAAAAGTTATTGACTGAGTATTTTGAGCACATTGCCGCCATTGACTTACATGGTGAAAGTCCTATACTAGAACCAATCGCAGTGGCAACGGCACAATTGTCGTTCCCAGCCCAACCAGGAAGTGAGCTTCAAAACGAAAGCCCAGTCTTGGCCCCTTGGTAAAAAGAAGCTTTAGAAAAAACCGTGCACAACAAGGTCTGTTGATGTTCACGAGTAAACGTGTCATTATATTTGGAAAGACATTGCACGTTGAATGTAGCCTATAAAACATATTACACTCGCAGCTCAGGACAGGAAGAGAGGAGTGAGAGGACGGGGAAGCAAGCATGATTACTTAGTTACTTACGGAGATAGAGGCCGGCGTGTAAACGGGATGGGACTTCCTTCTGGGTCTAGATACAATTGAGTATGGTGAATTTCAAGGAAATCTAACAGTAGGGAAGAAAAGTTTTTGTTTAATATATTTTAAAAAAAATCGATGTTAAAAAACTACTGTGCAAACGAAACAAGCAAAGCGCACCTCGAACTCGAACAAACAGGAAGTGAGCGAACCGGAAAAATGTCGTTTGATACAAGCGAAGCGATACAAGCCGACAGGGTGTGTTCGAGAAGCAGAGTTATATGGAGGTAGATTTCTATCAAAAATAAACAAGCACAAAAGTATAATCCACAATTGTATTTACCACACACACACCTCAATTTGTGTTCGTAGATATCATCCACAATTGTATTTACCACACACACACACACACACACCTCTCAATTTGTGTTTCGTAAAAATAATCCACAAGTATGTGTTTTCCATCCACACACAAACACCTCTCAACTTGTGTTTCGTAAATCATCATTTGGATGAATGCAAAAAGTATATTCACAAATGCAAATAACATTTACAGATATGTTTCCAATGTTCACATGTACAAATCAAAAGCTTGGCTTGCGAACTGGCGAATCTACATTTGCCGATTGAAGGACACGCTTGATCTGCTTGGATTTAGGGACAGAATTTTGAGACAAATATTCCGCTGTTTTTCACCGTGTCGATTCTGCTCGCTTAATTTGCAATTCGTAAACTAAACTTCTTCTTCTTTGGTGCTACATAACACGGCGGTTTATGTGTGTGTCGGCTCATCAGCGCCACTTTTAGAACAAGTGGCCAAAATTGCACATTATCTTTAAGAAGTGGATTCATGGTCAATTTAATTAAAACAACTGAGTTTTGAGTTTATTTAGGTTGTAAAGTTAAGCCCATGCTAATCTTGCGATGGCAAGTTTTTTAAACAGTCATTGCACAAAACTCCTATCAGATTGCATGTAGCTAGCTAGCTAGATTACATTACCCAGGGGTAGGTCCGTACACAGTAGCTACATAACTCTTTCGCCCCTCATGGAAAAGATTATGTAAAACAAACTCAACCATGTGAAGTATTGTAGCCAATTAAATTAATTTGACAGCTATTGTTGGGAATTCCATTAAATCCATTGGTCACCTGTGACAATATGTATTGATAATATTTGAATATGTATCTGTGAATGTATTAAGAGCAATATACAGAATGTATAAATGTATTAAGAGCACAGAAACACATTCTCTGTCTCTCTGACTAGAAGGAGTCCAGAGAGTCTGATAAGATGTTCCTAAACAATGGTTATTTTGGGCGCCTTCCAAGGCGTTCCTAGGCAACAGTTACTAAGTTTATTGGATGAGAAGTTGGCGCTCCAGGCACCTGGGCACCCGGTATCTGACCACTATTGTATCTGACCCTGGTTTCAGCACTGTATGAGCACATACAACACATAGTCTTTCTGCACATATATACAGAATCGCATAGAGCATTGGATGAGCACAGAAACACATAGTGATATATTAATTAAAATGCACTTTCACAGAATCCCATAAAGTTAATAAATAGAATGGTCACAGTGAGATATAGACATTTCTGTGAATATGAACGCTGAGTCTGACTATAAAAGTTGAAGCCACAGTTATTTTTTACACACAGTTAGCCGTCCAGAGAGTTTGAGAAGAACTTGGGTATTGTCCAAACACCTGGTGTTTGATCACCATGGTTACTCAGTTCTCAATGCAAAATTGTGCTGTCCCATGGGAGGGGGCCTACGGGGCGGAGCTGGAGATGGGTGACTGGGAATCTGTGGGGGAGAGTTTGAGAACTTTCCTCACGGGGCGGAGCCGGGAGCTTGGGAAACTAAGGTAGCCTGGAAGCCATCCAATAGAAGGAGCCTACAGATGAAAAACTTTAGAAGATCTCAGCACGAGATGAGATAACACCATCGATAAGACACCTGATGGGCGGAGAATGGGATGGACAAACTGATAAAGAAACTGTATAAAGATGGACTGTAAACCAATAATAATTGAGTGTCTCTGTGGAGGGGTTGGACTTTGATTGAGCGGTGTATGGAATAAAGTCTAGCATTTTTTGATAATCCCTGCAGGGGCACGATGCTAGACTTTTATTGTGCGTTGTATGGAATAAAAGTCTGGCATTCTCTGAGATTCTTTTTTTAATTTTTTTATTTTTTTTCATCCCACCTTCCACCCCCCCTCTTCGGAGGACAACTTTATTTTTTAATTACAATTCTTTTTAGTAATGAACAGTAACATTATTTACAGTGGTAAAACAATAGTCATTTCCTCTCTGAGGGAGGGAAGAAACACCAAGACAAACCAAACAATAACACAAAAGAAACCAAAAAGAGCAAAAGAAAGAAAGGAGAAGAAAATAAAACAGAAATGGACATACAGCCGGATAGACATACAGTCAGACGAAGAATGGGACTGATATACAGACAGGCACACAAAGGGACAGAGAGATCGACAGACATGGGTACGTGACAGGGGAAGTGGGGGTGTAGTAGGGGTTCTATAGAGGGAAGAGAAATGCACAGGGGGTAAGGGGAAGAGGGGCTTGGGGGATTGTATAGAGGGAAGATGAGGGGGGTTGGGGAATTGAGGGGGGTGATTCACAGGCTCATTTGAGGTGATTAGATATTTAGATTATCCATGAATGATTTCCAGATGCTATTGAATTGGGGGACTTCGCTGCGATTGGAGGCTGAAATATTTTCTTGTGAAATGTGATCTAATAGAAGGTTTGACCATTGCCTAGTATTCACGGTCTTTCTGGTCTTCCAATTTAAAAGGATGGTTTTCTTGGCGACAGCTAGGGCAACAAGCAAGGGTTTAGTATTCTGGATTGTTGGGTTGATAGCAGATAAATCCCCGAGCAGGCAGAGAGAGGGGGAGAGTGGAATGCTGCAGCCCAGGATGTGGGATAGTGTATTAGTGATTGAGTTCCAAAAGTGTTGAAGGGGTGAGCAAAGCCAGATTGCGTGAAGATAATCGTCTGTGGTGTTGAGGGTGCAGTGTGAACATATGTTTGTGCTTGCAAATCCCATTTTAAACATCTTGTGCTGAGTGATATGTACTCTGTGTATTACTTTGAATTGGATTAATTGCAGATTAGTATTGTTAGTCATCGTGAATGTGTTGTTGCAGATTTGTTGCCAAAATACGGCGCTGGGAGAGAAAGCCAGGTCTGCTTCCCATCTTGAGATCGGGAGGTGTATTGTAGAGTCTGTGCTTGCTAGTATTTTGTATATTTTTGAGAGTAATTTTTTCTGAGATGTTATTTCGTTCATGGCTGATATGATGGGGGGTGGTAGGAGTTCATTGTATATAATATTGATTTTAGATTTTATAACCGATTTTAATTGGAGAAATTGGAGAAATTGGTCTCTTCCAATGCCGTATTTTTCTGTGAGATCTTGAAAGGTGGTGAAGGTGTTGTTTGTAAAGATGTGGTTAAGATGGGTGATGCCTTTTTGTTTCCATACCGGGAAGTGTAAGGGTGATTTATTAAGTTGAAAGTCAGGGTTGTGCCATATTGGGGTGTGTTTGCAGGGTGCTGAGGTGGAGTTAGTTAGCTTGTTAGTTTTCCACCAGGCTGTCAGAGTTGTCGAGATTACAGTATTCTTGAAGCAGTTGTGATGTTTTATGTTGGTATTGAGGAATGGCAGGTCCTGTGGTGATATTTCCATGCAGACTTCTTTTTCAATATCATCCCATGGGTGGTATTGTTGGGTGGGGTGAATCCAATTATGAATGTATTTTAATTGGTTGGCCAGATAATAGTTATGAAAATTTGGTGCCTCGAGTCCTCCTTGGTTTTTGTTTTTTTGAAGAGTGGTTAATTTGATTCTTGGTGTTTTGTTTTTCCAGTAGAATTTGGATATGATTGAATCTAGGGAGTTGAACCAGTTGGTGGTGGGTTGGGTTGGGATCATAATGAATAAATAATTAACTTTTGGGAGAATTTACATTTTGGCAGTTGCTATTCTTCCGATTAGTGAGATTGGTAGGTTTGTCCATCTTTGTAAATCATCATCTATTGCTTTTATCAGTGGTGTGTAATTGAGCTGAAATAACTCTGACAGCCTGGGCGAGATGTTAATTCCTAAATATCTGATATTTCCAGAGGGGAGGGGGAAGGATGAGTCTTGGGTTGCAGCATTCCTATCACCTCCCTCTAAAGGTAGGATTGTTGATTTTGACCAGTTTATGGAGTAATCTGACACTTTAAAGAATGAGTCTAAGAGTTTTGTAGTTTCTTGTAATGATGTTGTTGGTTCCTGTAGATATAATAACATATCGTCAGCATAAAGGCTGATCTTGTGGTGAGTGTTACCGGTAGTGATTCCTAGAATGTTAGCATTTTGTCTGATTGCTGTAGCGAGAGGTTTGATGAAAAGGGCAAAAAGAGAGGGAGAGAGTGGGCATCCTTGTCTGGTACCCCTGTGAAGTATGAAGCTTTGTGAAGTTATTCCGTTTGTGGTGACAGTGGCCATAGGTGATGTGTATAGTGTTTTAATCCAGTGAATAAACGTCTCTCCAAAACCAAATTTCTGTAAAGTTGCAAATAGGAATGACCAGTTGACTCTGTCGAAGGCTTTTTCTGCATCTAATGAGGTGATTATTGCTTTGAGATTGTGTTGTTTGGTGAAGTTTAATAAATTGAATAATCTGCGCATGTTGCTTGATGAGTGGCGTCCTTTGATAAATCCTGTTTGGTCAGGGTGAATTAATGTAGGAGTGACTGTTTCAATTCTGGTGGCTAAGGCTTTGCTAATTATTTTAATGTCCGTGTTGATCAGTGAAAGGGGGCGATAACTGGAGGGTAGGGTTGGGTCTTTGTCCAGCTTAAGCAGTACTGAGATAAGCGCAGTGTTCATGTGTGGAGGGATTTTGGAGTTATGTTCTATTTCCGTTGTCAATCTAATGAATAATGGTGAGATTGTTGGCCAGAAATGTTTGAAGAATTCAGCAGGGAAGCCATCGGGTCCAGGAGTTTTATTGTTGGGCATCTGAAGCAGAGCTTTATGGTATTCCGTTTGTGTTAAAGGTTTGTCTAATAAGTGTGCTTGTTCTTTAGATAGTTGAGGAAGGTTTATTTTATCTAAGAAGGAATTAATGTCTGACGTGCTTGGGTTGATATCTGGGGTATATAAATTGCTATAGAATGTTCTGAAAGTGTCATTGATGTCTTGGGGCGATGTCAAGGTCTTCCCTGCTGAGTCCTTCACCGCGGGTATGATTGATTTTTCTTTGTTTTTTTTTAGTTGGTTGGCTAAATATTTTCCTGATTTATTGTTGTGCTCAAAGTGGTCTTGTCTCAGTCTCTGTATCATAAAATTAGTTTTTTTATATTGAATGTTACTGAGTTGAAGTTGTAGTGCACGTAAGTCTTTCTGTGTTTGTTCCTTGGGGTCGATTGCATATGCATTATTTAAGTCCTGTATTCTTTGTTCCAGATTATTTTCGAGTTGTTGATCTGAGATTCTGCCTCATCCTTTTTATTTGAAAACTTATAAAGAGATTGGGTCCAAAAGTTGAAAACTTTGAAATTCTTGTTACTTGTAAACTACGACAAATTGGCGTAGTCGGCAGGATTGGATCCAGTAACCACGGCACTATTCTCACTGATACCGATGTCTCCTATGAAATCTTTTATTTGTTCAGCTAGCTAGCTAGTAGATATGACACCTAAATGAAAATGATAATTCAAATTGCATGGAGTGCTCTCCTTATTTTAGCTCATAGTGTTGTACTTCCTAGTTCCTATCAATGTACGGACCTACCCCTGTGTAATGTAATATAGCTAGCTAGCTAGCTACATGCAATCTGAAAGGAGTTTTGTGCAATGACTGTTTAAAAAACGTGCCATCGCAAGATTAGCGTGGGGTTAACTTTACAACCTAAATAAACTCAAAACTCGGTTGTTTTAATTAAATTGACCATGAATCCACTTCTTAAAGATAATGTGCAATTTTGGCCACTTGTTCTAAAAGTGGCGCTGATGAGCCGACACACAAACCGCCGTGTTATGTAGCACCAAAGAAGAAGAAGTTTAGTTTACGAATTGCAAGTTAAGCGAGCGGAATCGACACGGTGAAAAACGGCGGAATATTTGTCGCAAAATTCTGTCCGTAAATCCAAGCAGATCAAGCGTGTCCTTCGATCGGCAAATGTAGATTCGCCAGTTCGCAAGCCAAGCTTTTGATTTGTACATGTGAACATTGGAAACATATCTGTAAATGTTATTTGCATTTGTGAATATAATTTTTGCATTCATCCAAATGATGATTTACGAAACACAAATTGAGAGGTGTGTGTGTGTGGTAAATACAATTGTGGATGATATTTACGAACACAAATTGAGAGGTGTGTGTGGATGGTAAATACGATTGTGGATTATACTTTTGTGCTTGTTTATTTTTGATAGAAATCTACCTCCATAGAGTTAACTAAGATTTTCCTCGGTAGTGGCAGCTGAGGTTTAGCAGGGGATGAAAAGCAACATTGATTTTACATGTTTTCTGTTGGACCTGTAAGTAAAGTTACCGTTAGCTATTCAGCTAGCTACGTTAGGTAGCTAGATAGCTGAAGTTTGGTACCTTGAGTGGGTTGAGGACAGATGAGGATACTTTTTTTTTTTTTGTAAACACGAACCTCAGCAAGGCTAAAATCCTGCATATGTTGACTTGATATATTATGCATATTAAACACTGATTGTTAATCATCTGGTTGTTAACTAAATGTTGTTTACAAAATGAAGTATACCTGGCAGTGATTTTAATTCATATTTTCATATTTTGAGTTAAGGGTTTTAATTTTTTTTCCTTCAACATAATTTTATTATTTTAAAATGTCGGAATATCATATTACGACCCATTCATCGGAATACAAATCATCATGGGCTGAGTATCTTCTTGCCTGCTAATTAGCAGTAAGCCAGTTCCTTCATAGATTATACTGCAGTTAAACATTTCCTGTCCTAATCTGAGACATTCGGGATGTCCTGTGTTTTCCCCCTTTTTCAGACGGAGATCCAGCTGGTGCTGTCCCTCGGTGTGGACCCCAGCAGGATCATCTATGCCAACACCTGCAAGCAGGCGTCCTATATCAGATACGCCTCTGACCACGGGATCCAGATGATGACTTTCGACAGCGCGGCGGAGCTCACCAAGGTCGCCCGCTGCCATAAAAATGCCAAGTGAGTGATGGGTATATTTTCCCCCTCTTTTACACTCAGAGTTGCCCTGGACTAGGCCATTCAATTGGATGGATTGATGGATGAATCTGATAGATGTCTAAGGATTTGGATTTGGAAAACGAGTTTATCTGACTATTAATTTCAAAAGCTGTAACCTGGATGTGTATGGGTGAATAATGTGATTATACAGTATATGTGTATGGGGTGTGTTCACAACATAATGGGCGGCAAGACGATGTGAGAGCGAGACTGCTATCCCTTACAAAAATATTGGCCTTCAAGCAAATTTGCAGCAAACCTTTGGCATTGTTGCCACAATCAGGCCTAAATCAGACCCATAATGTTTGAGCTGGCCGGTATTCAGGCCAGCACTAGGGATTGGTATTGTTTAAATTTTATCTTTACTGGTGCTAAAATGGTACAAAGGCAAAGCAATTGAACTCTTAACCATGTCTATATTATTTAAAAATGCAAAACACTAGGCCTATTAACACATTTACATAACAGATAAAAACTAACCTAACTACAGCAATTAAATTAACAGTAAATAAGTTGCAGTACTAAATATAGCCGCACTTTTAGTCCATTTAGCTTTTTGGCATTTTGACCGAATTTAATGTGAGCTAGCTTGCTAATGGTACCTGCTGTCACTGACAGAGTAGAGAGAGCGAATGTAAAATGAGCAAATGAAGGCATGCAGTTGGGGCATAGGTGGGCATAGGTGAGCATAGGTTGGCATAGGTGGGCATAGGTGAGCATCGGTGGGCATAGGTGAGCATAGGTGAGCATAGGTGGGCATAGGTGAGCATAGGTGGGCATAGGTAAGCATAGGTGAGCATAGGTGGGCATAGGTGAGCATAGGTGGGTATAGGTGAGCATAGGTGAGCATAGGTGGGCATAGCTGAGCATAGGTGGGCATAGGTGAGCATAGGTGGGCATAGGTGAGCATAGGTGGGCATAGGTGGGCATAGGTGAGCAATGCTTCTGTTGCCTGAAACCTCCGTTTCTGCGCATCAGTGGACGGTGGAAAACAGTGGATACCTCAATAGCCAGCTGAGATATTTTTAAACAGGTACCAAAATGAGACACCAAGGTCTGTATTGTGATTCGGTCCAGTAGGTACTGGTCATATGTGATCCAGTGCCCTAGTGGTTACCGGGTTTCAGTACCCAACCCTAGCCAGCACTAACAGAAACTCCTCCAATAGGAATTGGGGGGGGGGGGGGGCGGGGGGCATGGTAATTAAACCCCTCCCTCCCCTTCCTACTCTTCCTTCCTCTTCCTCCCCTTCCTCTTCAGGATGGTGCTGCGTATCAAAACGGACGACTCATCGGCAGTGCACCCGCTGAGTGTGAAGTTTGGGGCGCCGCTGAAGGACTGCCTGCCCCTCCTGATGGGGGCGCGTCAGCAGGGCCTGGATGTCATCGGGGTCAGCTTCCACGTGGGCAGTGGATGCAGAGACCCCAAGACCTACCACAAGGCCATCTCAGACGCCCGCTGCGTCTTCGACATGGGGGTGAGCGCCCGGCACCGCGTCAAACCTGGAATTAAGTTTAAAATGACCCATTTTGACTGATTCTTTAATCAACAGCCAGTTTAACCCCAGAAAACAAGGTGTGTGGGACTTCAGCCAGTAAATGACTTAAATTAAGCAATTAATTGCTGAAACATACTAAAAAAAAACAGCAGTTTTCAGGGTCTGGACTTTGAGATTCTTATCATAGCTGATTGCATGGAGTGATGTTCAGACTTTGCATTTGTGTCTTGATGCGTGCGTGCGTTCGTGCGTGTGTTCCAGTCCCGCTGAGGCGTATATCTAGTGTGAGTATCAGTGTGTGTGTATGTGTGTGTGGTCCAGTCCTGCTGAGGTGTATATCTGGTGTGCGTGCGTGCGTGCGTGCGGTAGGACGAGTCTAGATTATGTAAAAGGATATGTTCTTATGATTGTGATTCTTATGAGATCTGGCTGTTTTGTAGGCAGAGCTAGGCTACAAAATGACCCTTCTGGACATTGGCGGGGGATTCCCTGGGTCCGACGACTCCAAGCTGAAGTTTGAGGAGGTAATAATGTCTCCACTGTCTCTCAGCAGTCACACAAAGTGTATACTGAGGAGTCTTCTGTCCTTATAAGGACAAGAGGCTGATATGGGTGCAAGTGTGTGTTTTAATCCAACACCTGATTCAGTCTGTTTGATAATCATGATAGTGCTGGGGCTGCACTCACTGGAAAAGATCTCGGGAGTAGAAATCAACGTGTAAATTAGTCATGGTTAAATCTGGACATGGAAGCCAGTAGTGGTACTGGTTTTCATTCACCCCCTCCAAACAGGGACTGGTTTTGACCTGGGATAGCAGGTGAGTGGAGTCTCGGGCAAATCAGTGACTTCAATCAATCAATTAATTAACTGTCAGGTAAAAATGATAATAAGTAGTGCTGCTGGCCTATCTCTTGTGTAAATGGAGGTTGTACAAGTTCCCCATCCTTTTGTTGGATGGGCTTGAAGTGCAGGAGGTTTTCCATCATGGCTGATCTGACCTGTTGATTCTCGTCCCCAGTTCACGACTGTAATAAACCCAGCGCTGGATAAGTACTTTCCGGCCGACTCCGGGGTCCGAGTAATCGGCGAGCCAGGCCGTTACTATCCGACATCAGCCTACACGCTGGCCGTCAACATCATCGGCAAGAAGGTGCTGCGGGAGGAAGGGATGAAGGCACCGTTGGGGATGGAGCAGACGACCTGCGGTGGTAAGTGTGGGAGGCTGGGGCAGGAAAATGGCACGCGAGCCACATGCTCCATCAGTAAGCTCTTTAGCCAGTCCGGCTCAGCTCTGTATGCCAAGCGCCTGAAAACACAACATGCCTCATCTGATCTGAAGTGGAACTGAGTCACCTGTAAGATGGCACCTGTTTTGTCTCATGGGGCGCTAACACTCCCGCTTCCCAACACTCCCACAGACGGAGACGACAAAAGCGGCAGCTCGCTGATGTACTACGTGAACGATGGGATCCACGGCTCGTTCAACCAAGTTAATTTTAACCCTCACTACGCCATGCACACTCTGCACAAGGTGAGCGCAGTAAGCCCATCACCTGGCGCAGGTGCTCTCGTTGTCCTAGCAACACTGTTGGGTGCCAGGTCATGTTCGTTTGTGTCCCCATAAGTTACTGCACCCTGTTGCAGTGCCAGGTTGTGTTTGTTTGTGTCCCCGTAAGTTACAGTGGCAGGTTGTATTCGTTTGTGTCCCCATAAGTTACTGCACCCTGTTGCAGTGCCAGGTTGTGTTTGTTTGTGTCCCCGTAAGTTACTGCACCCTGTTGCAGTGCCAGGTTGTGTTCGTTTGTGTCCCCATAAGTTACTGCACCCTGTTGCAGTGCCAGGTTGTGTTTGTTTGTGTCCCCGTAAGTTACTGCACCCTGTTGCAGTGCCAGGTTGTGTTTGTTTGTGTCCCCGTAAGTTACTGCACCCTGTTGCAGTGCCAGGTTGTGTTCGTTTGTGTCCCCATAAGTTACTGCACCCTGTTGCAGTGCCAGGTTGTGTTTGTTTGTGTCCCCGTAAGTTACAGTGGCAGGTTGTGTTCGTTTGTGTCCCCATAAGTTACTGCACCCTGTTGCAGTGCCAGGTTGTGTTCGTTTGTGTCCCCATAAGTTACTGCACCCTGTTGCAGTGCCAGGTTGTGTTTGTTTGTGTGTCCCCGTAGGTTACTGCACCCTGTTGCAGTGGCAGGTTGTGTTTGTTTGTGTGTCCCCGTAAGTTACTGCACCCTGTTGCAGTGCCAGGTTGTGTTTGTGTCCCCGTAAGTTACTGCACCCTGTTGCAGTGCCAGGTCATATTCGTTTGTGTCCCCGTAAGTTACTGCACCCTGTTGCAGTGCCAGGTCATATTTGTTTGTGTCCCCGTAAGTTACTGCACCCTGTTGCAGTGCCAGGTCATATTCGTTTGTGTCCCCGTAAGTTACTGCACCCTGTTGCAGTGCCAGGTCATATTCGTTTGTGTCCCCGTAAGTTACTGCACCCTGTTGCAGTGCCAGGTTGTGTTCGTTTGTGTTCCCATAAGTTACTGCACCCTGTTGCAGTGCCAGGTTGTGTTTGTTTGAGTCCCCGTAAGTTACTGCACCCTGTTGCAGTGCCAGGTTGTGTTTGTTTGTGTCCTGCCGTGTTGTGGTCATGTTTGTGTGTCCTTGAAAGTGAGCTCTCCCAGTCTCATCGCAGAAACACCAACACGACATACTCAAGTACCCCAGCAGCATCTGGGGCCCGACCTGTGACGGCGACGACTGCATTGCAAAGGAGTGTATTATGCCTGACCTGCCCATTGGGCAGTGGCTGCTGTTCAACAACATGGGGGCCTACACCATCTCCATGTTCTCCAACTTCAACGGCTTCGAGGAGCCTAACATCCACTCTGTGATGTCCCGGACTGCGTGGTTTGTGCCTTACGTTTTCTGTTACGCTTTTACTCGTTTGTAGCCTTTAGTTTGCGGAGAAGGTGCACAAAGATGCTAAAAAAAAAAAGCTTCAATGTAAAGGATTCCAGCTTTTGCTGAGAAGCTGATTTCCGTCTCTTGATCATTAAAGGTGGGGTGTGGTTTTTTAAATCTATTCGTCTTTCTAAGCTTCAGTGTATCCACAATCAGTGTATTTTGATAAAAGAATAGAAAACATCTCAGTCGTTCACAGTGTAGTATAGAAATTAACACTGGGCTTCACAACAACATTTAAAAAAAAAAAAATCGGTAAATCAAGGTTAAAATTCATCAACCGACTGAAAACATCAGGAACATTCCATTATCAGGATCTTCATGTCAAAAACTGGAATTAAAAATGTAATGTGCTGATTGCATTTTCAGTAAAAGATTAAAATGTCTATTTTTTTGGTGAATACAGCTGTGGGTTTTAAAGCCATTGCAGATCCTGACCTCCAGTGACCCCCCCCCCCTCTCTTCCCCCATCTCCAGGGAACGCATTCAGCAGATCTCTGCTGGGGGGCTGCCCGCCACAGTCGATTAGGCGTGTCCCAGCGTTAAGTCGTCCTGCTGAGGGTGGGAGAGCAACATGGAGGGTTCTGGCCCCGCCCTCATGCTGAAACCACATGCAGCAAACCACATGTCGGGAGTGGGGGTGTGGACGGGTGGAAGCAGTTACTTGTTTATAGAGGGTGTCAGTCAAAAGAGTGTATGTTCTTCCTGTGTCTGTTCATTTAGGAACATCCGGAAAGAGAGCCGGTAACTTTTAGTATCGCTTTGCGCTAGACTTTGCGGTCTACTTTCGTATCACGATGAGACATTGGTCACTGTTCTCGTGCGGAGTGATACTAAACGTTCCCGGCTCTCTTACTGGATGTCCATAAATTACATGTAAACAGAGGCTGAAACTGACTTAATATAGCCTACAGCAATTTGCGCGAAAATATCACGGTATTTTCGTTGTTGTTAAACCTTATTTGAGTGGATTTAGGCTGTTATTTAAACAAAGCGCTAGCAGGGGGGCCATTCTACCCAATGGTAGGATGCTAATTGTTAGCATTGCTCTGATTAACAATCGCTCCAATTCAGATCAACGTTGAGACCTGGACAGCATCACGACAGCCTTACATACCATTTCAAAATGGGTGAACTATTCCTTTAACATGTTCTTATCTATATTATACTTATTACAAGTTATATACAATTATGTACTCTGCCCATACAATATTTCTACTTATTTTCCATTCTGATAAGGGTTGGCTGAGCAATCACGTGAGTAAATTGTCAGTATATCACAGGCCTATCCTCAACTCCTACAGGCCTTGAGCAGAAATAGCAAAAAGGGAGTGAGCAGCTACCTAATGCGCTAGCTGAGCTTGATGCTGGCATGAACGCCATTGTACAGTGCCACTCCATGTAACTAATGCTTCTTCAGTACGGTGTTGACTCAGTCAGCAGGTGTGCCCTTTCTGCAGAAATAAAGACCCTTATAATTGAATCTGGTGTGTGTTTTTCTGACTGGATTGCCTCTTTATTATAAGACAAGGGTGGATTTTTCTTTCGACCCAAGAATCGTTTTTCAAGGATGTAGGGTGTGAATTTTTTTTACTGATTAATTGGGGAAATATTTATAGATAATGAAGAATTCAAAAGCAAAAATGATACCGATCCAAACCTGCATTACTTACTTACTTAACCCCTTCACACAGATGGCAAATTTGGTCAATTCTCACCTATTTAGGGGGTGCTCTGTTTAACGCTTTATAACTCCATAACAGAAACTTGGTAAATGGCTTTATGGCTTAGATTTGTTTATTTTCATAATTTAAGTCAAAATAAAGTGCCACAAATGCAAAGACACTTTTGGAAAAATTCAAAAAAAAAAAATGTGTTCTTCAGTTTGCAGAGAAATAGACATGCGCTACATATGTGAAACAGGTAAATACATTTCCTGGATAATAACCTCCTGTGAGGGGTTGGTGTGAGGTTCGGAGGATCAAATGATCAGACACACCACAAAAGCGGAAATAACCGCACCAGGGAAGGAATAAACATAAATACAGGAGAAAACCCTCCTATAGTAGTTACTTTAAAAAGTGTATTTAATTTCGGAGAAGGTGCGCATGCGTAGAATTCATCGGAGGTGTTAACGTGATCACCCCCCTCAGCGTTTGAAAGACGTTAACAGGTTTAGGGTTTGGCGGTGTGCTTCAAAGGTCTTTTGAATTAATTAAATGTATGAGTGTAATACATATAGCCTAGAAAATAAACCAACAGAACACAAAAGGCCCCTAAAATGTCGCTGAAAAACCGGCCAACACAATGTAGCTAACCGTCCATGTATTTTTGCACTGGGCAGAATCATTAAATAAAACATGAACTATTTGTACAAGGTTCTGTAGGTCTAATAAGCTTGTTTAGTATCTAATAGCTTGTAAAAATATGGGTTATTCAATTTAACCAGGGTTGCGCTTTTATATGTAGCATATATTGTGTAACCGTAGTATTTAACTTCCGAGAATTTCGTTTAAAGCCCGAAAACATTTGTTCACGCCGGCATGTGGGCAGGGGGGTTGGGTTGTGGTGGGTGGTTTGAAAAAGTAGGATCAGCAAATGAAAAATGAAGCAGCCAAGCGTCATAGCTGTTAGCTTATAAACCGGGGCTTACAACGTGTTAAGAATAAACATTTCTAAAAAGCTACCTTCTGAATAAGACAAGACAAGCTGCGAGAGATGTCTGCAGATTTTTCAACACAAGGTACGTGTTCCTATATATTTCATTATTGCACAAGTATGAAGCTTACAAGTTGTTAATTAAACATGTTGAATGTTCTATTTCTTAACTTAACGTTTGTTAATGTAAATGTATCACAGACTTGGCCGAATTATTGAATATCAGTGGGGAGGCTAACAACGGGTCTTACGACCGCGAGGTTCGACTACAGGAGTTTATTGAGGCGCTCCCCGGACTTAAACAACGACATTGCCATTAGGCAGAGTAAGATGTTTTTACAATTGTTTTAAATGTACTTGTTATGTTCTGAGTTCTGTCTGTTTTGTGTTTATTTTAATTTTCATTCATGTATTTATGTTTCTGATTATTTGTGGTTTCACTGTTCTGTGTTTTGTATTACTGTCACTCCCTGTCTTCGTCACACTTTTCGGGAATCTGAGGATTTTGGTTTTCTCTATTTCCTCATTCTTTCCTTCATTACTAATTACTTAATTGTAAATAATACTAATTAACTAACAACCACTAACATTTTAGAATTAGGGTCTACTAATGTACTAATGACTAACTTGTATATAATACTAATCTACTAACGCCATAGAATCAGGGGTTTCTACTAATCTACTAATATACTAATGTCTTTTTCCTCACTGCAGCTGTCTCTCGTTCTGCCTGTTCTATCACTAATTATTTTTGATTTATCTATTAACTACAGCTGACTCGTTCCGCTTTCCATTCTCTAATTGTATACACTTGCCCAGTTCATGTTCAAGTCTGTTGTGTGAATCCGGTCCGCGTAATACGTGTTTCCTTGTTGTTTTATTATCGCTTACCTCATTGTTTTATTACGTGCACCTGTTTGTCAATTGCCCTTCCCGGTTTCTCACACCTGATCCTCATTATTTCTGGTTTCTCTCAGTGTATTTATACCTTGTGCATTCAGTCCTTTGTTGTGAGTTTCTCACCTTTGATAGCGTCGTGGTTCTGCGGTTCCCCCCCCCCCCCCCCCCCCCCCAAGTCTGTTTTTTCCCTTGCCTTCAGTTCCGAGTTTTTGTGTTTGTTTTCCTTGTGGGTTATTTTTTTGCCTACACAATGTGTACATGCCCAGGTTTTGGCTTCAGCTGATTATCCTCGCTACTGTTATATTCAGAGTAGGAAACTTTTTAAATGCCTTGTTCAACATCTGAATATTGAACATTGCTGTTATTTTTTCAGATTTTATTTTTATTGTTAAGGCTCTGAAAACCCTCTAGAAACTGAGGCGTCGCCATGTAAGCCTATAGGGCCAAAGATAAAAAGCGGTGACATTTAAGTTTTACTCTAAACAAAAGTGTGTGTTTTAAAGTAAATGTATGCTTATTTAAGTTTATTATTATTTTTAAAATGCATTCATTTTTTCTTACAGACAGTGAACTGATGCATAATTATTGGGTGTGGTGATCGACCGGGATATTTTAACCCCTAAAGAAAGGCGCCGAGCAAACGCGTGAGCCCAGGACCACGGACAGCACCAGAACAGTCACAAACAATGCGAGAGACAACAGCCGTCCAAACGGAGGAGAACGGGATACTTCCTGCGGCTGTCTCAGACCAGACGAACCAGAACGAGCAACTCGAGTATCTTGGATACAATTGTGAACATTGTAGACACTCAGAGTAAAAATGGAGACCTTGTGTGTGTTAATGATCAGATGGCCAGAGCAACGAAAGACCTGCCGCTGAAAACCATGACACTAAGCACTTGGATTTACCGCATGAAAAAGTTTACCCGCATCTCTTGCCGCTTGTTGATGTTAATCTAGGCTCTAACACGCGTGAAACGAGTAATGAAGCTGTAGACCATGATGTTTTTGCTGGATTTATTAAGAGCGCCGGAGGCTGTAAACGGTGAACTCGCTTGTGTTGAAACCGATACGAACCCAAATACCGCAGAAAATAACACGCGTGGCATTGCAGAACTAGAGATGTCCCAAAACCCTGTAGATGACAACATGCATGGGTTTACAGCAGTCAAACAAAATGGTGGGGTGATTGATAACGCAGACATTCAGGTGATACGCAGGCCAGCATGCAACAGTATAGAAATTCGGCTCCGTTTTAACTTTGCGTCTTTGTACGATGTTGACAATTACGCAGTTATATGTGTACGTCTTAAACACTTTAGAACATCTACTGGCTAAAGTTTGTGAGCTGTCAAACCCCAGCGATGTCGTACAGTTAGAATTAAAGGGCGATTCTCTGAGGGTGTAACTACAGCTGAACGGTGATTGAAATAGATTTGGATGTTTTATTTTAGCATGATTGAAAAGTTGGTTCAAAGCAATTTTGATATCCTGTCGGATGAAACACTGATGCTTGTGGCCCACATTCAGAACCCTAATGGCGGTGGAGACCAGCGAAAATTATCCACACGTCAAGAGCGAAATCATTCGCAAAAAGCTAAAACATTGAATTGTTAGCTACAACCGCGGCAACAACCTGTTTTGCAATGTGTTTGACACAGCTTTTAAATCCGACGTTCACAACGAGTGAAGCTGAAAAAGAGGCTGTACATTTAATTAAACTAATAGTAAAGTTATTGTGATTATCTACGTTACATGATCATCACATGCATTGCCTGGAGGGAATTGTCCAGATTAGGATACAAAATGTAGGACAATATTTTCATCTTTACACTTATACAACTGGGCATTTGAATATAACCATTCTGGTATAATCAGATGTGAAAAATAGAGCTCTGAGTCTGTGTTTACTGAATATTAGTTTTAGAATTGTACAATTATTTAAACAGTTTAAGTTTGTCATATTATTTTTGTAATGTAAATAAATAATTACCAATACAATATTGATACATATATAAATTATAATAAGCAGCAAACATTGTACAATGCTGTTATATAATTTATTTATGTAATATGTTCCAGAGACTGAAACTGTTGACAGTCATACACAGTACGTTTCCATTTTTTTGGTGAGCTTATATGGCCATTTGATGGCCTAATGATTGACTGTGTGTGTGTGTGTGTGTGTGTGCGTGTGTGCTGTGTGTGTGTGTGCGCCTTCTGTGTTATGTGCAATATGGTGAGAACATGTGCTTCCATGAGGATATCGACCCATACATCTTTCTGATGTCTTTTATTCAAAAGCACTGGAAGTGTAGAGTAAATTCACATGTTTATCGATGGGCACTTTGCAACATGGAAGATATATGAGAGGGTTTTACTTTAAATCACTAGTAGACATAATTAAAGTTCTCTGAGTGCGAGTGTGGGGAACGAAGAGTAGCCTATGTTTCCACAATTTAAAATAATGATGATAAAATGTGCACAGTTTTGTGATGCAAATAAAAATAATTGTATTACTTGCCTAATTGAAACTTGAAAAAAAATATTGAGAAGGATATTCCAGTAAGCCACAGTGATATTAACATCTTCAGAGATATGTAAAAACCCATGTCTAGTACTTTATTTTCCATAATTATCACTTTTATTCTATGTTTATTTCTTGAATAAAGGTTAAATATATTGAAGACTAAGGTTTCTGTGTGAATTAGATGATAGTCTACATATGCAGGGGGTGAAATGGAATTTGAACAGATGGTATTGCAAACACATGTACAATTGCAATCTGAGCCTCCAATTAGTCTGCACAGCCCTGTTTACAGTAGATGTACGCCTATCTTTTGAGATAACACTCATCAAACTTGCATGTTATTCTCTGATGAACACGCCCTGATACTGTACCTTTTCAGCTCTTTATTGTAGGAGCCTGTACCGCCACCTATTGGTCATTAGTTGCAATAGCTGCACAGTAGATTTACAGTAGATCGCTATGTTTACACTGGGAGCCTGAAAATGGGCCTAAAGGTTCATTTGTATGGGCTGAAAAAAATATATTACGACGCCATTTTACCTGGTCATTGTAGGAGCCTGTATCAGGTCAATGATTAGTGTATAGTTGCCCGCTGTTTTGAGTAGAAGCCTGACAATTGGGGCATACTTGTGGTGGAAGGGGTTGGATGGGAGTATTAGTAAGAGTTAGAGTCAGGGTGATGGTCATAATAGAGTGCTACAGTCATGACGTATATTTGTAGGCCAATTTGTAGGTTTTTTCCGGGCATGGGTTCCCTCAGCAGATTCCCAATGCGTTTTTCCCCCATAGGGATTTTGAGATTTTGCCGAATATAAGGTCTGTGGTTAATATAAGCCTAAAATATTTTTATGTTTTTTTTTTAATCAAGATAATCCCCACAAAAATATATACTTTTTGCCATTTTTGAACCACACGCGCAATTAATATAAATTAAATATAACGTTATGCTAAAGTGAATTACATTACTACAGCAATCAGTCGCATTCCGCCAGCGTCACTCACCACCACTGTCCTCCCGTGTTCAACTAGCGAATGCTTTGTAGCCTATTTTGAGCTGCTAAGACTGCTTATATAGGCCTACATACGCAATTTAGGCTTGTCTTTTCTGATGTCACAGGTTGTGTTTTTTTTTTTTGGGTGCTACTATTGTTCAAAGACCTTGGCTAAGCTTATCAATTTAGATATTATTTTAGCTATTCCACCCCCCTCCCGTCCACAATCGCCCTACGACTCCCCCATTTGTTTGGGCGTGTCTTTGATGGGGAGGTTGAGAACTTTGTCTCTCGAGTCTGATTTGGCAACACTGCCATGTTTGGCAATGGTGGGTTAGCTAGCTAGCAAGCTAACGATAGCTCATGGGAAGCCGTTTTAATTTAACAGTTCTTAAATTAGTCCGTATTAGCTGGGCCCAATGTTCTAGCTGGCTGGCCGGTTAAGTTAGCTAGCTAGCTAGCGCAATTGCTATACTAGCCAACTGCAGCGAGTTTAACTAGTGTTTTATTTTGCTAACACAATGAAACGTGGCCTCAAACGGCAGCTAGCTAGCTCGGCAATTGTGGTAGTTAGCTAAGTCAGCTATCTAGCTATAAAAATTAGGCAGCTAATTGGGAGATTTGGGACTAATAAGGTAATGTTACCTAGCTATGGAAGTCGAATACATATTAAAACGGCGTGCCATACTAGCTTGCTGGCTAGCAAGCTATCAAGACCTTAGTTTTAAATAGTATTCATTCATATTCTTGAATTTCATATAAAACAAGTTGATGTGGGAAAAGTTGTAAAGGAGTGCTGACACAACTACCCAGCAAACAGTGGACGTCCCAGGAACGTTCTTTTTTAGTCCCCTCAAAGTTATGATGCGATGTTCCCTAGGGATGTACTAAAAACATTACTAGGATGTTATTAAAGTCCTAGGAAGGCCACTGTTTGGTTGCAATATGACATTTAATTTAAAAAAAATTAGGGATGTAAAGGAACGCCCCTATCTGGTTATGATATGACATTGTGTTCATAACATTCATGCGACATTCAGGGACATTCCTGCAATGTCTGTCACTGGTTACAAGATAACTTAATGTAATGAATGTATGGGGGATGTTACTAGAACGTCCTGGGAACGTTCTCTGTGACGTCCACGTAACATTTAGAAAACCCTACAATAAGACGTCAAGACGGCATCCTGATGACATTTTGAGACGTTCAGGGGACCTAATATTGTTAGTTGGTGTGATGAGTTCCGCCTGTATTCTGATTGGGTTAGAACAGGGGTGTGAAACTCTCTAATTATATTTGGCCCGTGAGATAATATCAAATTTCAATTTGAGTTGGCCCGCCGGTAACGCATGCACCGCTAATACTACAAATCCCAGAATGCTCTGCTAGTGCCTTGGCGCATCAAGACCCGCAAGCATCCCCTCCTCTTAAGTATCTGACGAGTGTATTTACGTGGCTGGTTAACGGGTATTTACTTTTACGATATAACAGACAATCGCAGAAGCGGATGCAGACCCGCGGTTCATACGTGAAATAAAACGTAAAACGAAGTTTGTATAAAAATAAAGGCGATTGCACCCCCCCCCTCCGTCAACAGAAATTATTGATTGCACCCCCCCGTCAACAATTACAATCGAGGTTCGCGAAAATTGTTGATTGCACCTCCCCCCCCCGTCAACAATTACAATCGAGGTCCGCGAAAATCCCAAGTATGGTTATATTTATAGTCTTAGAGTTACAACCGGCCCTTTGAGGGCAACCATAATGCTAATTTGGCCCGGGGTGAAAATGAGTTTGACACCCCTGGGTTAGAATATCAACAGGAAGTTGGGAGTTATGAGTTCAGTTGAAGAGAGCCACTCGCGGTATATGTGCGTGTTCCTGCTTTTCCTACATAAAAGAGTTAAACTAAACACCTGCTTGACTTTATTTCATGACATGGTGTCAGAAGTTTTGGCCTCACGTCCCGTTTGAGAGAAACGACAGATAGGCTACAGTACAACGCGAGAGGAAGAAGAAAATGCCGAAATTCCACGCACCCGAAGCTTTCGATTTCGCTCAACCATCAGCATGGCCGACGTGGAGGCAGCGATTTTCCCGGTTCCGAATAGCCACAAAGTTGGACAAAGAGGACAATGACGTGCAAGTAAATTCTTTACTCTATGCCATGGGCAGAGATGCCGAGCCAATATTCAGCACATTCACGTTCACAGCCGAAGAACAAAATGAATATTTTGAATCTGTGATCGCCAAATTCAATGAGCATTTTGTGCCTAAACGTAACGTGATCCATGAACGAGCATGTTTTCACAAACGCATACAACAAAATGGAGAAAGTGTCGAGGCTTTTGTTCGAAACCTGTATGAGTTGGCTGAGTATTGTGAATTCGGGCTGGCAAAGGATGAACAGATACGCGACAGAATTGTCATTGGCATTGCAGACGGGGAAGTTTCACAGAAGCTACAGCTAGAGCCTGATCTTACTCTGGAAAAGTCAATCCAGATCGCTCGTCAATCCGAGCAAGTCAAAAAGCAGACGCTCGAAATGAGAGCAGAGAGTGAAATAAACAAAGTGAAAAGGAAGTATAGTCAATTTAGAAAAGGCACAACAGGGACATGGAAAAATGAAAGAACAAAAGTGGATGAGCCAAATCAAGGGAAGTGCACAAGATGCAATCGAGAACATGGCGCTGGCGTTTGCCCTGCATTTGGGAAAAGATGCAGGAGATGCAATAAAGTAGGTCACTTTGAAGTTGCATGCAAAACCAAAGACATAAAGGAAATTACCACTCAGAACACTGATGATGAGTCTATAGGTGCATTCTTCTTAGGAGCAGTCAGTAATGGAGCTGATTCAGAGGAAAGATGGCACGTGGTGCTCCCGATTAGTGGCAGAATGCTACGTTTTAAGATCGACACAGGTGCTGACATTACTGTCATATCACAACACACATACCTCAGCTTACCCCAGCGACCTGTCCTACAACAAACTGCAGCAGACGTGTGTAGCCCAGGCGGCAAACTCCAATGCATGGGGAAGTTTTTGGCTGCCACTGAGTGTAAGGGACAGAAATACAGATTTTGGATTTTCGTTGTGAATGGCACTTACCCCAATAACCTGCTCAGTCGTACGGTGGCATGTGAAATGGGACTGGTACTGAGAGTGGATGAGGTGGACTGTGAGAGTCTGTTTGGCGACATTGGGCTTTTAAACTGCAGACCAGTGAAAATAGAGCTCAGAGAAGATGCAAAGCCTTACAGCATCACCACCCCGCGCCGTGTTCCTTTTCCACTGCTGGCAAAAGTAGAGGGGGAGTTAGCACGCATGCAGTCTTTAGGAATCATCGAGGAAGTAACAGAGGCCACCGACTGGTGTGCGCCTATGGTTCCGGTAGCTAAGAAAAATGGCAAAGTCAGGATCTGTGTTGACCTAAAGAGGTTGAATGAGGCAGTGAGAAGAGAAAGATTTATCTTGCCTACGCTGGAGGATGTAGCGCCAAAAGTTGTCGGGGGCCACTGTCTTCTCGACTCTTGACGCCTCCAGTGGCTTTTGGCAGATCCCGCTCGACCCCTGCTGTCAAAAGCTTACCACCTTTATAACGCCTGCGGGGCGGTTCTGTTTTAAAAGGCTCCCATTCGGAATAACTTCCGCCTCAGAAATTTTCCAGCGAGAAATGAGCACACTTCTGCGCGACCACACCGGCACATTCGCAGTAATGGATGACATCCTAGTCTATGGGAAAACGAAAGCCGAACACGATCACAATCTGGAGGAGGTGATGAAGACGATCAGAGCCTCAGGATTAAAGCTCAATAAAGACAAGTGTCACTTCGCACAGTCAGAGATCAAGTATTTCGGACACATCGTAGGGGCTGACGGAATAAAGCCAGACAGCAGCAAAGTCAAGGCGATATCTGAAATGTCAAGTCCCCAGAACATCACACAATTGCGGCAAATGCTGGGAATGGTGAACTATTTGGCTAAGTTCCTGCCTCATCTCGCCACAGTCATGCACCCAATCTCTGCACTGCTAAGGAATGATGTCCAGTGGGTGTGGGGTGAGGCCCAAAAGCAAGCTTTCCAAGAAGTGAAGCAGATGTTGATCAAAGCGCCAGTGTTAGCCTACTACGATGCCAGCAAGAGGACTGTGGTGAGTGCAGACGCAAGTAGTTACGGCCTGGGAGCCACCCTCCTGCAAGAACAGGGCGATGTGATGCGTCCAATTGCCTTCTGCTCACGAACGCTTACAGACACAGAGCGCAGATACTCTCAAATTGAGAAAGAGTGTCTGGCAGGCGTCTGGGCATGTGAGCGATTCTCACACTACCTACATGGGATGGAAAGTTTTTGCCTTGAAACAGACCATAAACCATTAGTGCCGTTAATCAACAGTTATGACTTAGACAAAGTGCCACTGAGATGCCAGCGTTTGTTAATGCGTCTCATGAGATTCAATGTCAAGGCAATACACGTACCGGGCAAGCAGCTCATAATTGCCGACACACTATCAAGAAATCCTCTCATGGACAGTGACTCCTCAGAGACCGATGGCGATGTCAAAGCTTACGTTCACGCCGTGATGGCCACAAGACCCGTGTCGGACGACAGACTGGAAAAGATCAGGGACGCCACCCTCAATGATGGAGATCTCCAAAAAGTCATCAGCTACGTTCGTCACGGCTGGCCCACAGCTATGTCAAAGACGCCACACTTGCTACATGGCTACCATGCTGCCAGAGCTCATCTCTCAGAAGCAGAAGGCTTAATGCTGTATGATGACAGAATTGTCATACCTGTCTCACAGCAAAAGGATGTGCTGCAGAAACTCCACGAGGGTCATTTCGGCCTGACCAAGACTCGAGAGAGAGCCAACATGTCTGTGTGGTGGCCGGGAATTGGTGCGGACATCACCAGGTGCGTGGCAACATGTGAATTTTGCATGATCAACAAGCCAACTCAAAGGAGAGAGCCGTTAAAAACAACCGCATTACCTGATGGCCCATGGCAGAAGATAGCTGCCGATCTGTTTGAGCAGGATGGCAAGCAGTATTTAGTAGTAGTAGACTATTACTCCCGGGACATAGAGATAGCCCATTTGCCCACCACAACTAGCAAGCAAGTGATAAATTGCCTTAAAAGCATCTTTGTGCGGTGGGGCATCCCATATGAAATATTCACTGACAATGCAACACAGTTTGTCTCAGCAGACTTTAATGAATTCAAGACAGCCTATAACTTTAAGCACACTACGTCAAGCCCACACTACCCACAGGCAAACGGCGCTGCTGAAAGAGCAGTGCAGACTGCAAAACGCATTCTGAGACAACCAGAACCACACCTGGCCTGGATGAATTACCGAGCCACTCCAATATAGGCCACCGGACAGAGCCCTGCCCAGCTGGCAGTGGGTCGTCAGATCAGAACGAGAGTCCCAGCTCTGGGGAGACACCTGCAGCCCCGCCACGTCAGTCCTGATCAGGTGAAGGAGAAAGATAGGCAAGCAAAGCAGAACTACAGGTTCTTCTACAACAGAAGGCATTCAGCACATGACTTACCAGCTCTACAGCCTGGACAACAGGTAAAGGTCAAGCTGGACGGGGAAAAGAGATGGGGGACACCTGCAGTGATTGTCTCCAAAGCACCAGAACCGAGGTCATACGTGGTGAAGACTGAACAAGGCACAGTCACTCGTCGCAACCGGCAGCATCTGCAACTCATCCCCGAGCTACCCAGCATGGAAGGGCAATTGCCACCCGAAAGCGACACCCAACCACCTGGTGTCGCCACCAATCAACCCGGCTCACCAACATCTGCAAAAGGCCCAGACTACTCTTCCACACAAGAAACGGCTGTACAGCTGCCGTCCACACCAGGGCCTACCAAGAGGTCCTCAGGAAGAGCCACCAAGACACCTGAGAAGTTCAAGGACTATATTTGATAAATTCAGATAAATCAGATAGTAATCACAGTTTAATCAGTTTTAAACATGGTTCTTGTAAGGGAAATTACAATGTGTTGTGCTGTTATGTTTGTGTTAACTGAATACTAACGAGTCAGGCAAAACTATTGAGTGACAGCAAATGTTTATTTACAAGGAATATTTGGATTATTATTATGATTATCATTTGGGGGGGTTTGTATAAGGAACTAACTAAAAGAGGGAGATGTGATGAGTTCCGCCTGTATTCTGATTGGGTTAGAATATCAACAGGAAGTTGGGAGTTATGAGTTCAGTTGAAGAGAGCCACTCGCGGTATATGTGCGTGTTCCTGCTTTTCCTACATAAAAGAGTTAAACTAAACACCTGCTTGACTTTATTTCATAACAGTTGGGTAGCTGCTAGCTACACTTGAGAGCAGCTAAGGATCTGCTGAGGTAATAACATGTAGCCTATATATTCCAACAAGTTGTTTGAATATAGAAACTGGTTAGAAACATACTTTTAAAAACATATAAAAGCCTAAGAATTCATGGTTAAGATATGAATATGTGTAATTTATGTCGTAGCACAAAACGTGAAAACTCTCTTAGGCTCATATTAACCACAGACCTTATATTCGGCACAAATCCGAAAGCCCCATGATAAGACCCCATTGGAAATCTGGCGAGGGAACCCATGGCTCAAAAATGCTAACTCAGTTCTGGGTTTTAGGGCTACAAACTGTAGCACTCTATAGGAAGGTGAAGTATCGCTTTTTAAGAATATTATTTGTGTCTTTGTGCAGCAGATCCTCTTCTTGCCATTCTCCTTTGGTTGATTTTCTGAAGTCTGTTTGTGTTTGGGCATTAATGCTTATTTTGCTTCAACCATAAAAGCAGACTCTCTTTCTCTGTTATGAAGTCAGCATGTTTATAGCACTCTATTACGATGCAGAAATACAAGTTGAATTACAGCAGTTCTTTCAGAAAAGGGCGGGTATGTTGCATATGGCCCTGCATTCTCTATGCCAGGGGTCACCAACCTTTTTGAAACTGAGAGCTACTTAAAGGGTACTGAGTAGTACAGAGGGCTACTTGTTTGATACAAATGTCCTGAATAAGAAAGTTGCACAGATCACCTTTTAATAATAATATATGTGAAGAGACTTAGATATTATTACTTTTATTACCCTGTTTAATACTTTATTAGACAACAACACCCTTTTCTGGTGAAAATAAAGTTTTAAGGGATATTAACACATGATGATTGTGCCTTTCAAACCCAAACACCAAAATATTAATCACGTCAATGGGAATTATTCCTCACAATAATTATTAAAAATGATTTCACATGGTAGGAAACACAGATGTATTTAAACACGCAACAGTATTTATTTCTGTTAATCTGTTTCAACATTTGAAAGAGAGTTATCACATCTCTGATATTTTTGTAAATATCTTTCTTGACAGTTTTGTATGAATAAGCAAATTTGTAGCATTTTGTTCAAAATCACACGTTATATTTTTGTACAAATGATCACTTCTAACATTTTTTAGTCACGGGCTTTTTCTGTCCGTAGTGCGCTACCGGGTGGGTAGTTAGCATGGAAGCTTTGGTGACACGTACTGAAGTGTCTCTCCACGTTGTGCCGCTTTGCCGTCGCCAAAGTCGCCCCGCAAATGAGACACATACATTTTTCTTTCACTGTCGTAAAAAAGAACTCTTCCTCCCAATCATTGTGAAAATAGTATGTTTTATTTCGCTTTTCTGCCATGTTTTCTTTATTTTGGGGGTAAAAATCACATCTTGTTCCCCAACGTAGCTGCGCCCGCTTCCTTGTCTCAGCAATGGCTGTTTGTCTTGTGCACGCATTATTCTTTGACTTCAGAAACAAACATTTTTGTTTTTAAAATTTTATATTATATATTGTCATTTTCAAATCTATATTAATGCAAGCGCTTTTGATTTAAAAAGAACAGCAACACAATAAAATACAATTTTTATTTAGACAGATCTCCATGGTGATTAGTGCTATTTTTAGAACATGCCTCGCGGGCGACTCACGTGGTCCCTGCGGGCTACCAGGTGCCCGCGGACACCATGTTGGCTACCTCTGCTCTATGCATTCTCAGCATCGCATTCCGAGCATGTTTCACAAAAGGCCGCATATGAGCAGTTCCTCTTCTGTGTGAGTTTGTACTTGCGCTCTGCAGACTGAGGGTCAGTGTGTAGTGGAGAGAGGCTGAATATTCTTCTGTTCTACAGTAAGTATATTATATATTTCCACCTGTGTAACGCTTGGCTCTGTCAAACTACAGATTATCTTCATGCTGCCACTTTAATTGTGATTTAATTCAAAATAATTGTTCAGAAGTTAATTTATCCTCCCAATGTATTAAGAAAAAAAAAATTCTCAATATGCATTGTGGCTGTCAGTGATATATTTATTTTCCATAAAGATATAGAAATTACAGTTTGAGTACACAGTAAAATGTCCAATATTAATTAAACTCTAACATAATACATATACAACACATACTCTTGCCAGATTAGGCTCATATGTACTGTGTTAGAGTTGAATTAACACTGGACATTTTACTGTCTATAAACAATGTATGTCTTACTTATTAGGATATATTTTGAGAAATTGCAGCTGATACAGGCAATATAGTGTGTATGTCAGAATATGCATTATATGCACTGAAAGAATCCCACAATAATAATGTGTTTGCTATTTTAATCCAAAGTCATTTTACAATATGAACTGGAGTTTCAAGGAAATTATGTTTTATCACAATTTAGTCATGCACAATTAAATAAAAAGATAATTTAATTTAAAAATTATAAACTTGTCAATTCATACAGTTTGTACATGCAGTATAATTTGTTGGTAAATTCAGTGTCTTTTAAAGCTGTGGACTAGACAAGAACAATAAAACACGAATACTCATAGCCACTGTAGGGTAAGTGTTGGCGCGGTACCAGGAAGTCACATTTGCAAACAGCTTCAGAATAAGAGACGAACAGGAAGTGTTCTCTTCTAGTTAGATGTGGTCTGATGCTTTAGCCAGAGGAGAGGAGGTAAAAAAGAGGTTGGACCAGAAAGTAAAAAAAATGGGTGGATGGATGGGTCTGATTGGTCAGACGTAGATTTATATTTTATGCACTTAATCACAGCCAATGATTGTGGTTCACTCTGAATTACTGCTGTACCTTCATCATGACTGCACCTTTACATTATGAGAACATGGGTATATTCTTATATTATTGAGTACAGAATGTTTATAGTGCAAACTATTATCCAGGATACATGCTAAAATATTTATTTTTCTTAACAAATTTAAATGTTTTTGATTGAAATATATAGTCTAAACGCTTCTGCAGGTTCTATGGCTATTAAGTATGTTCTGCATTCAGCTTTAAGGTGTATTAAAGGATTGTGTTTATGGAGAGACGTGTACTGCAGTCTGTAGGATGGCCTACCCTCGCGACATGAATAATAAATAAAAATAAATTTTACACTACTAAACTTATACTAATAAACACTAAAAACTAAAATTTGAACATTATCTTATGATTATACAATTTGACAAATAATATGCCTGCATTTATTACAATGTACTATGCATTTTATAGCAGTTTTCTTGGCTCTAAATGATTTATTATTTCTAATGAAAGGGTAATGTTCTCCAGAGGGTGTCAGAGCTGTTTTCTAACCTCAGTTCCTCTCCTCCTCAGAGACATGATTGAAGTGGAGAGGCTCTTCCTCATTGGCTGCCTGCTGCAAGGTCGGTCCTGAAAGGGGCGGAGTCTAACTATATAATGTAGGGATGTACAATACAGGAATCTATGTTTGTAAATGTTTAACTATATAGGGAATTTGTATTAAACTTTTTTGGATGTTTTTTTAATTTTTTTATATGTACACTGTAGTGTAGGCAATTGAAGTCATTTATATTAACTTTTATTTCAGCTTTAAGTGAGCAATGCTTTTGGTTACTTGATATGACTAAACATAACCATGCAGCAAAATTTCTGTTTAAGTGTTACAAGGTCTGTAAAGGTGCTGTTATGTGTAATAAACGGATCCAAATCTCCATACAGCTGCTGTATTTACAGAGTTGTGTTGTGTGTGTTGTAGGAGCCCTGAGCAGAGACTGGTCAACACGGATGCCTCAGAGTATAGAAGCTCTGGCTGGATCCTGTGTGCTGATTCCCTGCACATTTGATATCCTACCTAAACATGACAAAGATCTGGTAGCTGAGGCTAAAGGAAAATGGAGGAAAAGTAGTCCTTCCGGACCAGTAGTGTTTAATTCCAGTATAACTGAGTCAATGTCTGAACAGAACAAAATAAATGGAACATTAATTGGAGACCTGCTGAAGAAGAACTGCACCACAATTCTGGACCGCTTCCCTCTGAATTACACTGATAAATATTTCTTCAGATTGGAATGCCCAATTCTCAAGTTCAATTTTCCTAAAGGTGTCGAAATTAATGTCACAGGTACTGCATTTACTGTTGTGCCTTTCATTGTGTGCGTTTGTGCTGATGTAGGGAACCTATGTTTTTAATATTAGGTACAGGAAGTATAATTGCTGTCCTCTAAGAAAAATATATCTTATATGAAACAGAGTAAAGAATGCAAAGAGGAATGACTTGTTTGTAGATTTCACATTGTAAATACTGATTTCACATTGTAAGTACTGATTTCACATTATACATACTGATTTCACATTTTAAATACTGATTTCTCATTGTAAATACAGATTTCACATTGTAAATACTGATTTCACATTGTAAATGCTGTATGTTAGTCAGACACTGTTGATGTGGTGATTAGATTGTGCTCTGAGTGCTGTGTGAGTCTCCAATCCTGAGACAGACAGTAACCCGTCCTCATGTCTCCATGTCTCCTAGCCTCTCCACCCAAACCCAAGTTAACCCCAGAGAAGGTGGAGGTGATGGAGGGGACCTCTGTGAGTTTGAACTGCTCTGTGTTACGTTTTCCGTTGCGTCGCGGTAAGGACCCAGACGCGGACCACAGGGTAAGGCAAAAGGCGTCGTTTAATGCTTGCAGGGGTCAAACCAGGAGATCAGAATACAGGGAGGTACCGGAACGACAGGCGATAGGGCAAATGAGGGACAATCCAGAAAGTCGAAAAACCAGGGAATCAGAGTTCAGGCAGTACAGAGGGATCAGGCAGGAGAATGGTCGATATACAGGCGAGGTCACAATAGAAAGGCAAACTGGACAGATAAGGGCAAGGCAAAAGAATAGTCGTACAGAAGGGTATCGCTGAAGCAAAAACAGATCACTGGCATAAAAACAGGTAGCAGGCACAGGAAAAGTAATACGACGTTCCGACACAGACTGGAAGTAACACAGGGCTTAAATACACAAGTAACTAATGACACAAGAGGAATCAGGTGTGTGAGAGGGAGGGACTCCAAACGAGAAACAATGAGAATACATTGGGCGGATAATCAATCACGTAGACAACTAGGGAAAACGCGGACTGGATTGCAAACATATACACGATAACAGATGACCTGGAGTTTCAGGAAATCGTGCAAAGATTAAGAGAATAGGGAGACAAGATCAGATGCAGCTGGGAATGATTAGCAAGGACAGAACAGCATGAAAATGTGCGCTCTAATATGTTAGTGAGATTAGTAACTATACACACCCCTGCCGTTAGTATGATTAGTAAGTATATACAAATTAGTTTGTTAATGGAGTTAGTAGATCTTATCTATCATTAGTATGTTAGTGGTAATTAGTAAATCTAATTGCTCAGAGATAGGTAAGAAGCAAGAGTGAACCCGAACACCAATGAAAACACCGGAAAGGTACAGAGACGTAAACAGGGAGTGACAGATCAGAAGTAAACAAGCAGACAAAGGACAACTAGGAAAAACCGGAAAATAAACAAGCCAGAATACAAACTAAGAATAAACAATACATTCAAAATAAAGCTACAAATAACACGCAGAACACAGATCCTTACACTCTGCTGCAGCCCCCTGTCCCAAACTCCCCCCAAATCTCACATGGACCCCCAGTCTGAGTGACAGTGTGAATCAACTGCAAGAGAATGAGGATCAAACCAAATCTGTGTCTTCTGTTCTGACCTTCACTGCTTCCCACCTCCACCATGGGCAGAAGATCACCTGCAGGGTGCTTTACAAACTGCAACAAGGAGACTTTCAGAAGATATCTAACACCAGTCTGACTCTCAGGGTTCTATGTAAGAGAGCTGGATTTGAGATTTTAAGAATAAGCCAGGAGATAATCAATTTTACTTGATTATCCATCCAATCATCAGTAATTTCCATTTTTATAGTATGAATGTAAAACATTCTCTAATTTAATTTCTATTTCCAATTTTATATTTTGGGAACAATGACCAAACACATATCACTTATCTTTTAAGGTGAAATTATGGCACAATACAGAGGATACAATCAGTACAAACATATACAGGAACAAAAATCTATTCCATATCTTCATATCTTCCAGATCCTCGTAAGAACACCTCAGTGTCCGTCAGTCCCTCTGGTTCAGTGATAGAGGGCAGCTCTGTGACTCTGACCTGCAGCAGTGATGCCAACCCACCAGTGCAGAACTACACCTGGTATAAAGTGAATGGGAGAGAGATGAACACTGTAGGAACTGGACAAAATCTCACCTTCAATGTGACCGATGGCTGTGAGCAGTACTACTGTGAAGCACAGAATGAACATGGCAAGAAGATCTCAACAACTGTGCAGCTGGATATAAAATGTATGCTCAGAGTTTGTATTTATTATATAATTGCATTAATCATATTATTGTTGTATGTTTTGTATTGTTGGGCCTGTCTCTCCCTGTGATTGGGTGAATAAATGTGTATTTTCTGCCTTTGTTCAGGTTTCAGCATTAACTGGCTGCTGATTGGTGCTGCTGCTGGTGGGGCTGCTGCCATGGTGATGATATGCCTCATAATACAGCTCGTTCTAAAGTAAGAGAAACGGGCCTGGAATGTCAGTATAAAGAGAAACGTCACCCTAATTTCATGTTATTGTATTATATTACTCAACCCCACTGCTGGGGTCATACTTTTTTAAATTGTGCTCATCTCGATATGTTACTTGCCCTGTCCCACATCTGCAACACGCCTCTTCGACTTCATGTGTTGCCATGACATTGAGAGTGAGATTGGCTGCCCCAGTGATGTGAAACATGTCACTCTGGCAGTTATTTTCAGAATGGGAGATGGATTTTCATAAGAATGGATATCCATGTCTAGAAGAATGAAAAGTGTTGTAGCTGGAACTTTTTTACACCATATTATCAGTTGATAAATTAAGGTAGCATTAAAATGTAATTTAGTCATTGTCACATAACACTGAGTGAACGATAACGAGAGCAGTGAACAAATTGATGAATGAATCCTTTTAGTGAACGAATCCTTTTAGTGAATGAATCCTTTTGGTGAATGAATCCTTTTAGTGAACGGAGCCAAATGATCAGGTACTTATTTGTATATATTTTTTCACGGTATTAGAAGTTCATGAGTTGTTTTTTCTGGATGGACTTCATTACTTGTGACACTCACTTCACTTATTGATTAAGTGAGTATTCTAAACATTAAACGTGTGCCTCCCTTGAATTTTCTAGAATGGTTAAAACCCATGTTTGCTGCTGTTTGTACAAACACATGCAGAGGTGGGGCAAGAACGAGAAGTTGCAATGTGGGAACCTGGAGGCTGAGGTTGGCATGTGGTATTGGTGTATGGTGGACATCTCGCTGGTGCCGAAAAGTCATTGAAAAAGGGTTAAAATATGCAACTTTTTCAGTCTCATATGTGACCTAGATTTAAACTGGAATTTAAACAGGGAGCACTGGTGCAACCGTAAACAATTGTCCTGGTGCGACTGTCTGTTTTTGTTTTTGTTTTTATAGCCATCAGACACCGTGCTTATTTCCCCTGTAACCATCATAACCAACCAAACTTCAGCTTCTCGTTTCTTAGACAGTAGACTAACACTATGCTGGTTATAGATTGCCTAAAATCGGTCACGGCAATCCTTTCACTGACAGCTGCCAAGTGAGCAGCTAGCATTGCTTAAACTAGCGAGCTGAACCAGTTTGTTCTTTTTGGCTAATAACATGACACCAACAATATAAATCATGTTTTGCTGAAAAGAAAAAAAGAAAATAAAACATTATTATTATTCTGGTTAAAGTATGAGGCATGCAAAACATAGTGTGCACTGCAAACTATGTGGAGTGGAGATGGGGGTGTGGATGTGGGTAAAACCCAGTTTGCAACACCGTGGTAAAGATAGCTTCAGTAGTAAATTCAGTTGTTTATACTATTTATACTATTATTATTTTATTTTTTTGCTAAGACAAAATATTTGCGTTCTGCAAAGCAGGATTTATAAATTTATCACAGCTGATATATATGTATATTTTTATTCATCAACTCTAGCTGGCGGAGGACTGAAGTAAACAAGGAGTCAAACTGGTGGCCCTATTTAAAACTTTTTATAGGGATGCACCGATATATCAATTCCAAAAATTGCTGTTTACAAGTTGTGCTCCATAAGAGTTTCATGAGGAGAAAACACCCACTCCCATCTCTGGCAAATACCTCGCTGGCTCAAACAGTTGAGAATGCAAAATAATTTATACCAGAACTTGTAAAAGCTCAAGCCATTTTCCAGAAAGTACTGGAAATCATTACATTGTATGACCAGCCTTTCTCGGTTGTCGAGGACATAGGCTTTTGGAAACTTATAGGGCATCTTGAGCCCCGATATATGCTCCCGATTCGACAATATTTCTGAGACACATGTCTGCCAGAGATGTTCAGTAACATTGCAGACCGTATTCACAAACTGCTGGCCAACAACGCTGTAATCCGCTTCACCTCAGACATGTGGATTTCCGTTGTTGCTTCACGAGTACGCTTCGTCTCGCTGCTCAGTGGATTGCACACCACAGAGGCTCCATATCTCACTGACATTTTTTATTGGCGTGATTCTCAATGATATGCATGTTGGTAATCTAATCTGAAGCAGAGATCATTTTGGAGGGCTAAGATTGTTGTGATGTCTTCTTACTTCTCAAATAAAAAACAGAGGATCTCCACCAATCAGAGAGCATGTTGGTAACAACAAACAGAACAACGCTAACAGAGATTGGTGGATGCTTTCTTGTGACTTTTTTATTTTATTTTATTTTTATTTTTTGTTCCAGAGGGGGGCTGGAATCCACTCCTGTTTGGTGTTGATTTGCTCCTCCATGGAGATTATAATGACAGCGAGGTGTGTTTTGTATGTCGGCAGTGATGCTGTGTGTTGTTTTTAGGAAGAAGAGAGACAGCCGGTGTTCTGGAATTAGAATGAAAGACATCAAAGGGGTGACAGATTCGGTGAGCCCTGTGTCACACGCGCACAGACACACACACACACACACGCACGCGCACACACACACGCACGCCTGAACAGTTACTTTGTAGTGACTTTTACGAGAGAGGGGGAAAAAGCCTGCATAAATAGAGATATGCCTGGAAGCATAGGGTTCTCACAATGCTTAGCAGGTGTTGAGATAAGCGTGTGGGAAGTACTAGAACAAGCAGGTCTTCAGGTAGACCTACTTCATGCAGGGACAAAATGAGAATGTGTTCAATTATAAATATATTTGGGAGCAGTAGTTGAGAAAAGCCTCTCAGGATGAAAGCATTGTTCTGCAGCTGTAAACAAGGCCAACAAAGATGCTGCGATATGGAGCAAAAGTATAAATCAAAGTAAGTGATATTGTGTTGAATTCATGTCAATTTTGCACATATATCTGAAGTACTTCTTTACACAGGGAGTTTCCAATTTGCACTCTCTCGCGCACACACATACATACACAGACACACACTCTCTCTCTCTCTCACACACACACACACACACACACACACACACACACTCACACACACACACACACACACACACACTCACACACACACACACACACACACACACACACACTCTCGCTCTCTCTCACACACACACACACACGCACACACACTCACATTCTCACACTTGCTTTTCAGAGTCCTCCCAGCAGAAGTCCAGCAGAAGAAGACCCCGTCTACTCCAACCACGCCATGGCAACCACCCCGCCCAGGGGCCCAGACCTGGGAGGGACAGACCCACAGACACTGCCCCTGGCAGAGGGCCAAATCGGGGAGCAGCTGGAAGGCATGCACTACGCCTCCATCAAGCACTCCCCCCAGTCCATGGAGACACAGGGCCAGGATGGAGCTGCAGGCCGAGGGGCCGAAGTGCTCTATTCACAGGTGGTGGTCAAGACGAATATTCAGAAGGGGAAGGCAGAGGATGGGGCGGGGCAGGGGGAGGAGCGTTTGGCCGTAGGGACGTCGATAGAGACGGAGAGCCTGTGTGTGGAAATGGAGAAGAAGAAGGGAATGGAGGGAATCCCAGAATGCGAGTACTCCAACGTGGTCTTTAAAAAGAAGAAGGCACAGCCTTAATGCTTTTATGAGTCCGTAAATGAAGAATCAGCCGCCAGCATACCATTATTCAGCAAGTTCATTTTGCTGAATTTGACAAACTGGGTTTGTGAAAAAATAAATAAATAATGCATTTCAGTTGCGATTGAACCCAGGGCTTATGCTTCGCTCCCCAAGTAAAACATTTGTATATTTTTCTATACTGAAAGTATATTTTTTTAGTCAATAAAGTGTGTTAAAAGTTTGTATAAGTATATTTCAGAATCAGAATCAGAATCAGAATCAGAATCCCTTTATTCGCCAAGTATTTACATACAAGGAATTTACTGTGGTTTATTGGTGCGTACATAAACCAACATAAAACATAAAATGAAATAATATAAAACATAAAACAAAACAAAACAAAACACAAAAACAAGTAGTGCAAGTAGTAGTGCAAGTTTCAGCCAATATAATATTATATTATATATGCAAGATAAAAATTAAAATAAAAAATATAAGTAAAAATAAAAATATAAATAAACAAAAAGTACAGTGGGAAGTAGGTAAAGTGTAAAGTGTCTATGAGGCGGGATAGAGTCTGTGTCTGTGTCGGAGGGGGTCCCGGGCCTTGTTGATAAGGCTAACTGCAGAAGGAAAGAAACTGTTTTTATGGCGAGAGGTTTTGGTCCTGATGGACCGCAGCCTCCTGCCAGAGGGAAGTGTTACAAACAGACTGTGACCGGGGTGAGAGGGACAATCTTGCCTGCACGCCTCCGGGTCCTGGAGGCATACAGGTCCTGGAGAGATGGCAGGTTGCAGCCAATCACCCTCTCCGCAGAGCGGATGATACGCTGCAGTCTGCCCTTGTCCTTGGCGGTGGCAGCAGCGTACCAGATGGTAAGTAAGTAAGTAAGTAAACTTTATTTATATAGCACTTATCACAGAGACGACTCACAAAGTGCTTTACAGTGCATAAAATAATACAAAAAAATAAATAAAATACAGGGTACGAATACAAAAAGCATAAATAAATACATAAAAAACATAAAATACATAAAAACAATGATACATAAAAACAAGGACCAACAGTCAGCACATCGGTACACGCATGCCACAGGCATCAAAGGGCAGCCTTTGGTGATGGAGAAGGTGAGGATGGTCTCGATGATGGCAGAGTAGAAGTGGACCATCATCGTCTTTGGCAGGTTGAACTTCTTCAGCTGCCGCAGGAAGACCAACCTCTGCTGGGCTTTTCCAGTGATGGAGCTGATGTTCAGCTCCCACTTGAGGTCCTGGGAGATGAAGGTTCCCAGGAAGCGGCAGGACTCCACAATGTCAACTGTGGAGTCTCTCAGGGAGATGGGGATGAGTGGGGCTGGGTTATTCCTGAAGTCCACCACTATCTCCACTGTCTTTGCAGCATTTAGCTCCAGGTTGTTCTGACTGCACCAGTCCGCCAGATGGTCGATCTCCCTCCTGTAGGCGGACTCATCCCCACCAGAGATGAGTCCGATGAGGGTGGTGTCGTCCGCGAACTTCAGGAGCTTGACAGACTGGTGACTGGAGGTGCAGTTGTTGGTGTACAGGGAGTATAGCGCAGGGGAAATAACGCAGCCTTGGGGGGAACCGGTGCTGATGGTCCGGGAGTCAGAAATGTGTTTCCCCAGCCTCACGCGCTGCCTCCTGTCAGACAGGAAGTCTGTGATCCACCTGCAGGTATTTCTACCCAAATGTACTTTTCTGAGAGTATACTTGCAATGTATTTTTTGTACTTATGTGCTTTCATGTACTATTTCAAAGTACAGGGGCCACATGTATAAAACTCTGAGTAAAAGAATGCGTAAAAGAATGCTCAGGCTGAAAGTCAGAAATCTGCTTAAAAAAAGTCTTGAATTTTCTACTTCTGTCTTTCGGTCACTGTCACCATATCACACAGACTCCAAACATTGCGTACGTATGGTGTCCATCGTGTGCAGAGGTATGCAGATTCTCACAGCATGTGTTATATTATACATCTGAATTTCTGCGTGGAAACTCACTTACGCAGCTTTCTGAGGGCATTTTTTACATTACATTACATTACATTATAGGCATTTAGCAGACGCTCTTATCGAGAGCGACTTACACAGCATTTATTTTTTATTTTTTTTGCATTTATACATTTTTACAGCTGGATATATACTGAAGCAATTCAGGTGAAGTACCTTGCTCAGGGGTACAACGGCAGTGTCCTACGTGGGACTCGAACCTGCGACCTTTCGGTTACAAACCCAGTTCCTTAACCACTGTACTACACTGCCGAATACGACCCTTAGACCCTTTTGAGGGCGCGTATTTGAGTCCACTTCATCAAAAAGTTTTTGAGCGGGCGACTTTTTTCACAAATGGGAGCACTTAAAATACCAGGATGAACCCCTTATTTTCAGGGTTTTCTTGAGAAATTCAGGGGCACACTCATCTGCCGAACGGTGCACTCATCCGACAATTTCAGTACGTAACCCGGAAGTGAAAGCTTAAAAGACATAGAGCGTATATGTATATCTATGGTATAAGATATGTTCATATTATAAAATACTCTTTTATTTTTGTTAATTCTATTTTCATTCATAATCTACACTTTGTAACAATCGTTATATTTTAACTGATTGATATTCTCAATAAAAAAATAAAAAATATTACGAACTACTTCCTCACTAGTTTGGAAAGAGTTTTGCAGGATTTATTTCGCACACTGCTTGCAAAGTGAGGGCACAGGGCACATAGTAGATAGGGGTCTGAGTGGACAGGGGACAATGGACAGGGAACAGGGGTCATATTCGGACACAGCCTCAGTCTTTATCAAGTTCCCTGTCCAGTTAGTTCCTAGACGGACTACAGTCTGACCAGTCTGATCAGAGCCCTATCTACTACGCCGTGTCTCCTGCGTACTGTGCACTGTGTCTTAATAAGAGCCCTATCTACTGCGCCCTGTCTCCTGCGTACTGTGCACTGTGTCTTAATCAGAGCCCTATCTACTGTGCCCTGTCTCCTGCGTACTGTGCACTGTGTCTTAATCAGAGCCCTATCTACTGCGCCCTGTCTCCTGCGTACTGTGCACTGTGTCTTAATCAGAGCCCTATCTACTGCGCTCTGTCTCCTGCATACTGTGCACTTGCAGAAGTGTGCTGTTTAATGTGCAATGTTTAGCAGTCCATGAAGAATATCCACCATACTATTTTTCAACCGTACTGTGGAAGTGTTGTAAGCAGGTCATAAGAAGTCCCACCAGTGTTTTCATGTCCGTGGTTTTGCAGCTAAATTGGAATACCTTCAAAGTGCAGTCACGGGTAAAAATGGAAAAAAAAGAACGCACTTATTTCAAAAAGTTAAAATAAAAAAAGATGATTTCTATGATGATTTCTATTTAAAATACGTTGGTTTCGGTTAAAAAAATATTTTCGGCTAGTTTTGAGTCGCCATTTAGCTGGAAAGTCTTTCCAGATCTGGCAACCCTGTGCCCCACCCTTGCGCTGCTATATCACGTGTTGTTTTTGTTGTATTTGAAAGAAAACGTCAACGAAGCCATCATTTAAAAATTTTTTAGCTTCACGTCATATTTATGCGGCCAAAATGTTTGTGTACTTCTTGAAAAGTGCGCTCCCGAATGTACTCAGCAAAACCCCGGAAGTAAGTGTGTCATCCAAGTATACAGCAATTTTAAAAAATGTCACCTACTGAACTACTTTCTCGTCCTATCTACTCACCAAGGCTACTCAATGGTGAGGAAGAGTGCTGATTCAGACATGGCCTATGACTGCACCATGCTGCATTGACTTGCAAGCGAATACTTGCTTCTTGTCACATGCTCAACCATCTTTGAGGGACAGAGCACAGAGTGAGTCACAGGGTCCTTTGAGGGACAGAGCACAGAATGAGTCACAGGGTCCTTTGAGGCACAGAGCACAGAGTGAGTCACAGAGTCCTTTGAGGGACAGAGCACAGAGTGAGTCACAGGGTCCTTTGAGGGACAGAGCACAGAGTGAGTCGCAGGGTCCTTTGAGGCACAGAGCACAGAGTGAGTCACAGGGTCCTTTGAGGGACAGAGCACAGAGTGAGTCACAGGGTCCTTTGAGGGACAGAGCACAGAGTGAGTCACAGAGTCCTTTGAGGGACAGAGCACAGAGTGAGTCACAGGGTCCTTTGAGGGACAGAGCACAGAGTGAGTCACAGGGTCCTTTGAGGCACAGAGCACAGAGTGAATCACAGGGTCCACTGGTTTTCATTGTTACATTGTTACATGTATTCAGCTGTTCACTGCACCGTTAATTCGCCTCACGTTCACTGCACCGTTAATTCGCCTCACCTCTATAAGATGACTAAGCAGCCGTTCACTGCACCGTTAATTCGCCTCACCTCTATAAGATGACTAAGCAGCCGTTCACTGCACCGTTAATTCGCCTCACCTCTATAAGATGACTAAGCATTACAGTAATCCAGCCGAGAGGTTACAAGAGCATGAACCAGCTCAATTTCAATTAAAAATTTCAATTTCAATTTCATATTGTCTATCATATAATTGTCTTAGGTTAGGGGCCCACAAACAACATACAAACATACACCCGTAAAAAACTCACATAAAATTACATTAAAACACAAACAATTTCAAATAAATACGAGCAGGTGTGCAAAGCTGCATTAAAAATTAGTGACAGTATATTTGGCCTTATTAATAATGGATATAGCAGTGGGAATGAAAGAGTTTTTGTACGTTTTTTTTTTACTAGAGGTGCTCTGAAGCGTTGGCCTGATGGGAGTAGCTGAAAGGAGTGGTGAAGGGGGTGTGAAGGACCCTTAGTGATGGAGTGTGCCTTTCTTTTTACTGCGTGACTCTAAAGATCTGAGAGTTGGGTTTGAATGGTGCCGGTGATTTTGGTTGCAAGCTTGATGATTCTTGTGAGTTTTTTCTTGCTTTTCACTGTGAGGAAGTTGTACCAGGATGCAATGTTGAATGTGAGGACTGATTTGATGAGTGACCGGTATACTGCTGTTAAAATATCCTGTCTGACATTAAAGCCTTTCAACCTTCTCAGGAGAAACATTGCGCTGTCGGGCCTTTTTGTAGACCCCATCCGCATGTTGTGTGAAGGACAGGTGGTGGTTGATCTCAGTGCCCAGGTATTTAAAGATCTCGACCTGTTCCACCGCCTGCCCCTCCAGCCTGGGTGGTCCAGAGAGAGGGTATGGAATGTCAGGTGCCCGGCGTCTCCCGCAACACAGCTCTTTGGTCGTACTGATGTTCAGTTCCAGGGAGTTCTCCTGGAACCAGAAGACCATGGTGTTCACATCCTGCCCCTGTATGTAGACAGGGAGCGCTCATCTGTCAAGCGGGCCACCAAGGCCATGTCATCAGCATACTTAAAAAGTGACAGTTCATTGCTGTTACAGGCGATTTTGTTTGTGTATATGGAGAAGAAGATGGTTGACAAGACACAGCCCTGTGGGACCCCAATATTTAAAACGATGTCGCTGGATTTAAAATGTAAAACTGACATGTTGGGGTCTGTCCTCTGTTGTGTTGACTTGTAGTTTTTGGAGGCGGTGCAGAAGTGTTTTTGTGTTTACTGCAGATGAAAAGTCCATAAATAAAATCCTGACTTATGAGTTTGGTGAGTCGAGGTGCCTAGCCACTGTATCCAGAAGAGTTAAGCTGGCATCCTCAACTCCCCGTTTCACCTTGTAGGCAAACTGGAGCGGGTCCAGACTCTCGTCCACCATGGTGGTAAGCTCCCCAGCAACCGCTCTCTCCATGCATTTGCAGAGGATGGAGGTGTGTGCCACAGGCCTGGAACCACCCTCTCCATGCATTTGCAGAGGATGGAGGTGTGTGCCACAGGCCTGGAACCACCCTCTCCATGCATTTGCAGAGGATGGAGGTGAGTGCCACAGGCCTGGAATCGTTCATGGCTTTGGCATGGGGCTTTTTGGGAACAGGGATAATGGTTGTCTTCTTCCATGCCCTCGGGACGAAGCTGGCGTTCAGGAACAGCTGGAAAAGCTGTGCCAACACACCTCCCAGCTGAGCCGCGCACTCTTTCAGGACGCGGCCCTTGAGCTCGTCCGGTTCAGGAGCTTTCCTCGGACGTAACTAGGAAAGGATGGAAACGACCTTCCGCTCCTCCACACTGATTGGTGCATGGGCATAGCTGGTGTTGGTCGGGGTCCAGTCCTCCACGAGGTCAGTCCTGTTGAACCTGGCATAGAAGGTTTTCAACTGCTCTGCAAAGGAGGCAGAGTCTGGGCACTTTATCTGGACTGGTTTCTGAGCTCTACCCATCATGGTGTTGAGACCCTGCCAGTTTTTCATCATCCTGTCAGGACAACATCGTCCTTAATTTAGATATATTCCTCAAGCGGAAGAAGGCAACTCTTGTGATATTAGTTTTTTACAATCGCTTTGACACTTAGATCACAAGCTTGTGCTCATTTTTCAAAACTCTAAACACTTCGTTCAATTGCTTGGATACAATACACATAAACCTAAGATCATTTGTTCATTGAACCAAATCACCTGTTCAATATGACAACTTAACATTAAGTAATTATTATTTAAAAATGCAATTCACACATTACATTTGAAAATGACTGTTTTTTAATTTTATTACAATGCATCTAACTATCAATTAATCCAACTGCTCAAAATGATAAGTAACTGTAGCATTACTAATAATGCATAGTTTTATGGAAACTGATTACTAACAACATTCCAAGTTTAGATCATGAATGTTTCAGGATAAAAAAATCTATTGACACCAATTACTTTGGAACATGAACCAATTTTACTACATTATCTTTGAAATATTTTATCATCATTCTTTATCAGACTGTTCTTATGGTTCCACTGTTCCAGACAATATTTTCAGATTGGACTATGTATGTAGGCTGTTTTCTTTGCTTTTCCAATAATGACAACTCATTACAGTAATGATGTATAAAGGGTCTGTATCCACCTGCAACAACATCACAAAAACATGGAGCAGGCAGATGATTCACATCAGAATAGAGATCAAGCAGTGAGAGGAGAAGGAGGAGGTGGTCAAGCAGTGAGAGGAGGAGGAGGTGGTCAGGGGAATGGCAGAGGACAATTACCCCTTCAGAGAGGTGACCGTAGACCTCGTCTTAGAGGAGGGCTTCGGCCTCATCAGAGAGGTGACCATGGGTCTTGTTTGAGAGGTGGGGGGGTATGTGGGAGAGGACTAGGCCACGGACTAAGACAGTGATGGCAACAGCAAAGAGTGTCCAATAAAATCTTAGCAATAGTTGTGGACCTTAATCGTAAATCGTAAGTCATAAATCGCGGCATGACAATGACAACAGCTACAATGATTCAGCCAAACCTCAGGAAATCGCCATGAGAACAGGTCAGTCTTCACATCAGTGGCGGCTGGTGATCTAAATATAGGTTGGGGCGCTAGCATTTAAAAAAAAAAAAAAAATACATCTGACTTTGACTTTAAACAGAAAAAACAAGCCACCTTGTGTCTCAGTTGCATAAGACAGTTTAATTGGCAACAGTGGAGGACAGTTTTTCAAGTAAGACATCACTGAACAGTGGAGGAGCCTCTGTTCATTCAAGTTAGGCAGGACTCATACATTCAGATTTAGACTTCAAACAGATAGGCTACCACAGACCTCCTGGCAGCACCGGGTCCAAATCAAACACAACAGCACTGTCATGTTGCCTAGAGAGGTGCTAATTGCTGCCCCCCACACACAACTCCTTGCTGCACAATTCCTTTGTATTGCTAAACCGCTAAAAACCTCAGACTGAGAAGAGCCTACTTGACTGGTCATTTAAATGAGTCATCATACATTTTGAGACAAAGACATACAACACTAAAGGTGAATTGGCCCATTACAACACAACAACACACTAATGTAGCCTAAAACCACTACTTGAACATACATTTTGCCCTCCTTTCCTTCAGGCCTGCAAATTTCTCAATGACTTTCTGGTTAAAGTCAGTCATCTCAGTCACCAGTCTCTTTTCCATTGACAGCATGGCCAATGCATTCAGCCTGTCCTGGGTCATGGTGTTTCTGAGAAAGGTTTTAATCCTTTTCAAGGTTGAGAAGCACCTCTCAGCTTCTGCTGTAGTCATGGGTGTGGTGATGAGGATCTTAAGGAGAGTGACAGTTTCTGAAAAGACTTCTGCAACATTATTCTCCATGAACAACTGGAATAGGTCCACAGCACCACGACAGTCTTTGAACTCATCCTTGCTGTAGATGAGACTAAGCTCTGTCTTCAGCTTGCTTCCATTGATCACTGGGTAGGCCTTCAAGGTGTTTCTCAGTGCATCTTCAGGAAATGCTGTGTTGTACTGGGCATACCTGTCCCCCTGCAGCAAGGTGGCACTCACAAGGTGGTTTGTGAAGGAGAAGCGTTCCTTGGCATGTCCCAGTATGGTATCACAGACCTATATGGAGATAAAGAATCAAAATAGAGTAATTAGAGTAATATATCAGCTAACTCCAAGGTCAAGGGTTATAGCCTTCTTCTGACACCTGCTGGACAAAATGTGCATATGTGAATGCTGAAGATTAAAAATAATCACTCCAGTGTAACATGGACTGTGACTGATTTCTACAATAAACTCACCTCTGCTGCAATCTGTACATGATCCTGTGGACTGAGTGCCCGACGCCTCTTTGTGGGCCGAGAGCCACTGCTGTGCTCAGACCCAATGCTTTGCTCAACCATGGAATGGAGAGAATCTCTGCAAAGGACAAAGATCATTTATAATATTTTTTTTTTCTTTTAAAAGAGAGAGAGAGATAATATTGATAAAGAGTGACAGTAAGAGAGAGAGAGTGAATAATAATATAAATAAGAGGAATACAGCTTACCTGATCTTTTGTATGTCCTGTTGGAACTGCTGGGTGCACTGATTGATATGAACTGAATCAATGTTCTTCTTCTGGAGCTTGGCGTAGAGGAGGTCAACATGTGGCATGATGTTGTGAAAAAGTTGCAGAAAGAACTTGAATTGCTGATCCTCCAGTAGCATAGTGAAGGCTCCTGCATCTCTGACGGTATTGGGGTCAAAGTCACCTGAATCTTGTATGCTTTCAAAACACTGAATGAGGTCCTCTCTGTGCTCAAACACGGTGTTGACGGCTCGGCTGTGAAAGTTCCATCTGACATTGCTGGATGTTGGCAGTCTATGGGCCACTACTTTATCAAGAACACCTGTCCGCTTGGGTGATTTTGAAAAAAAACTGGCAAATCCACCAAGGTTAGAGAAAAAAATTCTCACGCTGGATATGTGAGAGGTGGCCTGTTGCATGATCAAGTTGAGCTGATGTGCATAGCAGTGGATGTAGTGGGCATTTGGGTACACATCTTGCATTTTCTTCTGAACTCCTGCTGTGGCACCCCTCATCACGCTGGCTCCATCATATGCCTGGCAGATGAGCTTACTTTTCTGGTCCTCAGGAAGGATGGCAGCAAGACGTTCTTTTAGTGCTGTAGCAATGGACTCAGCTGAGGCTGACTGCAGAGCGATGAACTCAAAAAATCTTTCCTGCACGTTGTTTTTGTCATCAATGTAGCGCAGCACAAGCACAAGTTGGTTCTGTGTGGCAATGTCCATTGTCTCATCTGCCTGGATTGATAAAAAATCACTGCTCTGGACTTCTTTGATGATGTGTTCCCTCAAAACATCATACATACAGTCCAGTAGCTCGTTCTGCACAGTTTTTGAAGTTCCCTTAAAAACAGTGGCATTCTCCAGATGCTCTCTCAAAACTCCATCAAGGGAGGCAACAAAGTTGACCAACCCACGGAATATCCCGGGATTGGCGGAGGTCTCAGTCTCATCATGGCCACGCAAGGCCAACTCAAAGGCTCCACAAAATTTCACACAGTCTATTATTCTGGACAGGATGTGTCGATTTTTTGTCACCTCTTCGTTATGCTTTCTAATGCCAATTCTGTAGCCTTCATCGAGTTGTTCAGCGATGCTAAGCCTGCCAAAAAAGTTTAGCTTCATACTGTTGTCAAGATGGCTCCGGCTACTTTCATGACGTTTGCACTTTTCAGCAAGATGTTTTAGGTCTCGTACCCCCGTCGTTGTCCACAATGGTTCGGTGCCAGCACTTTGAAATATCAAACAGGGAAAGCAATATAACGCATTACTCACAGCACATCCAGCTAGCCAACTCAGTTTGTCGTAACATGAGCGAGAGAAGCCCCGTGTATATGCCCGACCGCGATCACTTGTTTGCTGTTGAATGTGCAAATCCGGTCGCTCTGGTCCATGTTCCTTTACTCTTTTCTTTTCTTCCAATGAACGCCTTGAGAAAGGTTCTTTTTGCAAAGAAATAACCGAATTTTCTTTGCTTTCTGTTCCACTTGAAGAAGCCATTTCGAATTATCTCTCTCGCTTGGTCTAGATCTACTAATGAATGAGTAGCAGCCGACTGAACCGAGCCGTACTTGCGCACTCGCAGTGATATCCTGCTAGATGCCGGCTGGGCGTGATAAACATGCCTTAAATCCAATCAAATAATATCATAAACCATGAGGACTAATCAGAAAAGGGTAGGATAGTCCGGGGCGCACAGGCCTGCGTCCGGGGACCTCCTTTTTTGGCCGCGAATCAGGCAGCAGTACAAGGGGGCTCGCCTGAAAATGAATGAGTGCTCTGATTCACCATAACGTTACCGGCGCCCCGCAGTCCCCTGAACATGCATATGTAATGTATTAAACTTTAGACAATGCAAGGCCAACATATAACATGTTTAAGCTACTAAAAAATTAAATAATAATAAAAAATAATAATAAAAAATAATAATTTTAAGCTACTAAAAAAATTAAATAATAATAAAAAATAATAATTTTTTTTAAACTTTTTTTTTAAATTTGTATGTGGGGGAGGGGGGGCGGCGCCCCAGCGCCCTCTATAGGCCGGCCGCCACTGCTTCACATTGCACTAAATTACTGTATAATGCACTGTCAAATGACTGTATAATGCACTGTTAAATTACTGTATAATGCACTGTCAAATTACTGTATAATGCACTGTAAAATGACTGTATAATGCATTCCACTGCATACCACACACTAGGTGTTGTGACTGAATGTATAATGCATGCCACTGCATTCCACACATTAGGTGTTGTGACTGAATGTATAATGCATGTCACTGCATTCCACACATTAGGTGTTGTGACTGAATGTATAATGCATGTCACTGCATACCACACATTAGGTGTTGTGACTGAATGTATTCTTTGTTTTCCCTCACAGAATGTATATACGCCTGAGCGAAATTCAGCGGCATATCATTGACAATGAGGACATGTTGAACAAGGTGGAGGCCGTGCATGCATTCTGAAAAGGCACCAGGTGTCTCTAAAAAAATATGGTGCCTTTTGAAAGTAATGCATGTTTTTTTTTTTTTAAGTGCAATTATTACGTAAAATATTTGCACATATATTGTAGAAACGTTACCAATACATTATTGGCACATACATACAGTATATCAATGATAATAATAATGTTGTCATATCAATTTATTTTTCTTATGCATCTGTAATATTGAGGTTGAAACTGTGAGAGTCTTACACAGTAAGCTTGTCTTTGTTTGAGAGCAGGTCTGAGCCATTAGATGGCCTAATGTAAGGCTGTGGAATGAAAACTCAGCAGAAAGGTTGTGTCTGTATGCATACATGCATGTACGTGTGTTTGTTTGTTTGTGTGTGTGTGTGTGTGTGTGTGTGTGTGTGTGTGTGTGTGTGTGTGTGTGTCTGCATCTGCGTGCATTCATGCATTATGTATGTGTATTACGCTTGAAAGAAAATGCATGTCAGTGTGCTGTCAGAAACGCATAAAAAATTACAACATTTTAATCAGAACACATACATGAGAACAGGTGCATACATGAGTATATAGGCCTAATGCATCTTTCTGATCTTTTAGTCAACGGCAATGAAAGTGTAGAGTGACTTCATCTGTGTATCAAAGGGCAGTTTGTGACACGAGTGGATATATAGGATGGTTTTACTTTAACTTTGCAGTGTTTCCATAGTAACTGTAAATGTCAGAATTGTGACGAGCATTATTTGCATATTTTTGCATTAGGTTCTTATTTGTGCATTATTTTTTGCATGTTTCTCTGTTGACTGTTAGTGTTTGTGGCATCAATGCGTATTTCCTCATGCTGCAAAAGCAGAATCTATGACTGTGTTATGAAGTCAAAGCAATTCGTCAGAGAAATATTTGTAAAACAAATTATGTATTTCAGCATGCTAATATTACTGTACTATGACAGGGAAAAAATAAGTTGAATGTCAGAAAGGGGTGGAAAAGTTCCACAGCATCACATCCTGAGAATGTTTCACTAAAGGCCACATATGAGCAGTTCCTCTTTTGTGTGAGTTTGTTCTTGTGCTCTGCAGGCTGAGGGTCAGTGAGGCTGGATATTATTCTGTTCAACGGTAAGTATATTACCATCGGTGTTACGCTTCGCTCCGTCAAGTTTCAGATTATCGTCAGGTTGCCACTATAATTAACATATAATTACAAATCATTTTCTCATTTATTCTCTCAATAATGGTGTTTTAAGATCATATATTTTCAGAATACAGTGTGGTTGTCAGTGACTTTGTTTTTTTTTGCCAAAAGAGAGAGAAAATACTGTTTGAGTATTACCGCTGTATGTCTCGTGTATTAAAACACATATTTGAGAACTCATACAGGCAGTATAATGTGGATTTCTGAAGTGATGCTTATGAAAGGCTATATCTTGGTAATGTAATTTTAATAAGCATGCGTCATTCTTAGTTATAATACTTACATTCCACAGAGGATGGATGATAATATTAAAAAGAGCCTGTTGTCTGTTGTTTTTATCATTCATTAATTTTATAACTTTTGGTAATTAGCAGTCCAATCATTTAAGCTGCTGGAAAGCTGTTGTATTTGCTGCTTTTGTGCATTCTGACATTTTGGACAATTCCAGTGGATTCTAAAAAAAATTATAATTGCACAAGCAGCTGAGGAGTGAATTCCAACTTTTTTATAAATATCACAATTTAGATCCCAATATTTAAACCACAAACCTTCAGTTATCCACGTCCAGGAAGTGAAGTCCGTAAGGACATAAATATCTAAGCTCCATCCTGAACAACAAGCTTTATCTCAATAAAAAGAAAGAATCACAAACAATCACCAAAATTGGAGCTGGTCTAGAGACAACACAAGAAAGAAGCCGATTCCTGAAACAATTTAAACAATTTAGATTGAAGTATGCAGTCAGTCACTTGCTCATCAAATATGTTTTGATGACCAAGTGTCTGACAAAATAATTAAATCTAAATTGTTGACATTTTTTCAGGAATCGGCTTCTTTCTTGTGTATTAAAGAACTGTATATATGGCGATATGTGTTGTGCTGTATATATGGCGATATGTGTTGTGCTGTATATATGGCGATATGTATTGTGCTGTATATATGGCGATATGTGTTGTGCTGTATATATGGCGATATGTGTTGTGCTGTATATATGGCGATATGTGTTGTGCTGTATATATGGCGATATGTGTTGTGCTGTATATATGGCGATATGTGTTGTGCTGTATATATGGCGATATGTATTGTGCTGTATATATGGCGATATGTGTTGTGCTGTATATATGGTGATATGTGTTGTGCTGTATATATGGCGATATGTGTTGTGCTGTATATATGGCGATATGTGTTGTGCTGTATATATGGCGGCTACTCTGAAGCTAAATGCAAATCATTCTGACACAAATACATTTTACAAACACCACTAAACATCTAAAGCAAACATTTGAACGTCGCATTAAGATTAAAAAATTTGACAAATAATGTTCCTGTATACATTACTACTGTATGTACCGTGTATTGGTTCCCCGACACAAACTGATTTATTATTTCTAATGAAAGTGTAATGTTCTCCAGAGGGTGTCAGAGCTGTTTTCTAACCTCAGTTCCTCTCCTCCTCAGAGACATGATTGAAGTGGAGAGGCTCTTCCTCATTGGCTGCCTGCTGCAAGGTAGGTCCTGAAAGGGGCGGAGTCTAACTCTATAATGTAGAGATGCACATTATTCTAATGGGATTTATGTTTGTCAATATTTATCTATACTTATTGGGAATTTGTCTTTTGCTTTTTTGTTTGGATTTTTATTTTTTATATGTACACTCTCGTGTAGGCAATTTAGGTCATTTAAATTGTATTTTATTGCAGCTTTAAGTGAGTAATGTTTTTGTTTAATTGATATGAATAAACATAACCATGCAGCAACATTTATGTATAAGTGTTACAAGGTCTGTAAAGGTGCTGTTGTGTGTCAGAAACTGATACAATTCCCCATACAGCTCCTGTATTTACAGAGTTGTGTTGTGTGTGTTGTAGGAGCCCTGAGCAGAGACTGGGCAACATGGACGCCTCAGAGTATAGAAGCTCTGGCTGGATCCTGTGTGCTGATTCCTTGCAGATTTGATATCCGACCTAAACATGACAAAGATCTGGTAGCTGTGGCTAAAGGAAAATGGAGGAAAAGTAGTACTAAGGGAACAGTAGTGTTTGATTCCAGTAAAACTAAACAGAACAACATTAAAGGAACATTAATTGGAGACCTGCTGATGAAGAACTGCACCACAATTCTGGACCGCTTCCCTCTGCATTACACTGATAAATATTTCTTCAGATTGGAATGCCCAAGTCCTCTCCGGTTCACTTTTCCTAAAGATGTCCAAATTAATGTCAAAGGTACTGCATCTACTGTTATGCCTTTCATTGTGTGTCATTGGGCTGATGTAGGGAACCTATCTTTTTAATATTAGGTGCAGGAGGTACAAATGCTGTCCTCTAAGAGAAATACAGATAGCATGAAAAAGAGTCAATAATGCAAAGAGGAATTACTTCTTAGTAGATTTCACATTGTAATTACTGATATCACATTGTAAATACTGATTTCACATTGTAAATACTGATTTCACATTGTAAATACTGATTTTACATTGTAAATACTGATATCACATTGTAAATACTTATTTCACATTGTAAATACTGATAGATATCACATTGTAAATACTGATTTCCCATTGTAAATACTGATTTCCCATTGTATATAATGATTTCTCATTGTAAATACTTATTTCACATTGTAAATACTGATATCACATTGTAAATACTGATTTCACATTGTAGATACTGATTTCCCATTGTAAATAATGATTTCTCATTGTAAATACTTAATTCACATTGTAAATACTGATATCACATTGTAAATACTGATTTCACATTGTAAATACTGATTTTACATTGTAAATACTGATTTCACATTGTAAATACTGATATCACATTGTAAATACTGATTTCACATTGTAAATACTGATTTCACAGTGTAAATACTGATTTCTCATTGTAAATACTGTATGTGAGTCAGACACTGTTGATTTGGTGATTAGTTTGTGCTCTGAGTGCTGTGTGAGTCTCCAATCCTGAGACAGACAGTAACCCGTCCTCATGTCTCCATGTCTCCTAGCCTCTCCACCCAAACCCAAGTTAACCCCAGAGAAGGTGGAGGTGATGGAGGGGACCTCTGTGAGTTTGAGCTGCTCTGCTGCAGCCCCCTGTCCCAAACTCCCCCCAAATCTCACATGGACCCCCAGACTGAGTGACAGTGTGGATCAACTGCAAGAGAATGAGGATCAAACCAAATCTGTGTCTTCTGTTCTGACCTTCACTGCTTCCCACCTCCACCATGGGCAGAAGATCACCTGCAGGGCGCTTTACAAACTGCAACAAGGAGACATTCAGAAGATATCTAACACCAGTCTGACTCTCAGAGTTTTATGTAAGAGAGCTGGATTTGACAGTATGATTCTTATATTTTGTAAATCAAGGAATAGTCAGTAGTAGTAATAATAATAATAATAATAATAATAATAATAATAATAATAATAATAACAATAATAATAATAATAACAATAACAATATATTTCATTAATTTAATGCCTTAAATAAAAAATAAGAAATGATCAATTACCTTATGTACTGTCTATTCTTTAAAGTAGACCACCATTACACCACATCAAATACTACAGCAGTCTTGACAAACTGAGAAAAAAAGTGATGTATTTTCACATCTCCTAGATTCTCCTAAGAACACCTCAGTGTCCGTCAGTCCCTCTGGTTCAGTGTTAGAGGGCAGCTCTGTGACTCTGACCTGCAGCAGTGATGCCAACCCACCAGTGCAGAACTACACCTGGTATAAAGTGAATGGGAGAGAGATGAACACTGTAGGAACTGGACAGAATCTCACCTTCAATGTGACTGAGTCCAGTGGCAGTGAACAGTACTACTGTGAAGCACAGAATGAACATGGCAAGGAGAACTCAACAACTGTACAGCTGGATATCAAATGTATGTTCAGTGTTTGTATTCATTAGATAACTGCATTAATCCTATATTATTGGTGTGTGTTTGTGTACAACTGTGGTATTTGTAACTGTGGCATCCTGTGTTCAGACATGCCTCAGATCTCTGACTCTGGGAGCTGCAGCAAAACTGCAGCAGAGATCAGCTGCTCCTGTGAGAGCCGTGGGAATCCCTCTCCCAGCATGGAGTGGCGTGTGTCTGGACTGCGGGTCATTAACTCTACTGACAGAGTCATCAGGGAGGAGCAGCTGGGGAACACAGGCCTGAGGAGCTCCCTCACCATGCGCCACTCACAGGGAGACACACCCACTCTCCTCTGCCTCAGCACCAACACTCTGGGCTCCTCCAGCCTCAGGCTCCTCATTCCGTCTCCACAGCAACGCTGGGGTAAATGGGCGCATGTTTCCTTTCTTTAACATATTATACATCAGGCACTACTATACAGACGATCACATTTTGAAGCATTTATATAAGGGTGTGTAAGTAGTGTGGATGATACTGTACCTGTCCTAATATTTCCTTTTTGTTCTTTCTGCTCTACCTATCATCTCCAGACCGATGCTCAGGTAAGACAGTAAACCCACACGGTCTAACTCAGCCTTATGATTTTTTCTCAGTTAACATTGTTTCTGAGAGCTTTTCATCTGTGGGCTATATATTTATTATATAGCTGGCCAATTTTATAAAGACCCCAGATATATAAACCTCTAAAGCTGTCATCCCATTCGGGGATGCAAGAGCGGGTGAAACTCAAAATGATTTTGTATCTAGCTGTACTGAAACACGTGGGGTCAATCTCATCGTCGATTGGTTCACAACGTGATTGGCTGAATAAATTCCAGGCCTTTTTTTTGTCCCTTTGTGCAGGTTTCAGCATTAACTGGCTGCTGATTGGTGCTGCTGCTGGTGCTGCTGCCATGGTGATGATATATGTCATTATGCAGCTCGTTCTAAAGTAAGAGAAACAGCGGTCTGGAATGTCAGTATAAAGGAAAACTCATTTCATGTTGTGTATTATATTACTCAATTCCACTGCTGGGGCCCCCCGCCCGCTGAAATAAACACACAGAAAGTAGAAAATGAACTGGCTTGAATGCTTAAAATGTAAAGCCCATCTCCATGGTGATTATAATGACAGCAAGGTGTGTGCTGTATGTTGGCAGTGATGATCTGTATTGTTTTTAGGAAGAAGAGAAACAGCCGGTGTTCTAGAAGCAGAATGAAGGACATCAAAGGGGTGACAGATGGGGTCAGTCTAAGCCCTCTGTCTCACACACACAAGAATAAACGCACACACACACACACACACACACATAGACACACACACACACACACACACACAGAGACACACACACAGAGACACACACACAGAGACACACACACAGACACACACACACACACACACACAGACATGCACGCACACACACTCACACACACATGCCTGAACAGTTACTTTGTAGAGACTTTTACCAGATTGGAAAGAAATATACCTGTGTTAAGATATGCCTGAAAGCATAAGCCGACGGTTCTTGGAAGATCTTAGCAGATATTGAGATAAGGGTATGGTAAGTACTAGAAAAGGAAGGTCTTAAGGTATAACTATTTAATGCAGGAACAAAAGGAGAATATGTTCAATTATAAAAAATAAATATTTGGGAGCAGTAGTTGAGAAAAGCCTCTCAGGAAGAAGGCTTTGTTCTGCAGCTGTAAACGAGGCCAAAAAGATGCTGCGATATGGAGCAAAAGTATAAATCAAAGTAAGTGATATTATTTTGATTTCATGTAAATTCTGCACATGGCGCACGTGCATTTAGGCTGAGTCCACTTTTGCTCGTTAGATGGTGTGTTATTTTTACGGCGCAAGGTTAAAATGGGCTGAACTTTATATATATATTTATATGCAATAAACCAATCAAAATGTCATATCCCATTCTAAAAGCCTGCTTTTCCACCTTGGCGGATTGCTTATATGATGGTGAAACAGACATGCTCATGCGTGTGTAGTTAAAGCGTGCGAGCAAAGAATACACTATATGGATCAATATTATTCGAACTAACCATTACAACGTGTTTGGATATACACAATAATAATCTCTAACATTAACACCATGTTTAACACCGACACGGGTTCCCACCCAGCTAACAAAATTAGGTCCCCGGGATGTCACCTGAACGCCTCGAAATGTCATCAGGACGTCGCTTTGACGTCTATTTGTAGGGTTTTCTAAACGTTACATGGACGTCACAAAAAACGTTCTCAGGACGTCCCCCAGACGTTCATTACATGTCGTTATATTTTAACCAGTAACAGACGTTGCAGGAATGTCCCATAAATGTTATGAGCACAACGTCATATCATAACCAGATAGGGACGTTGCTTGAACGTCCCCGGAAAATTCAAATTAAATGTCATATTGTAACCAAACAGTGAAATTCCTAGGACTTTAAAAATGTCCTAGTAATGTTTTTATGACATTCCCAGAGAACGTCACATCATAACGTTGAGGGGACTAAAAGGGGACGTTGCTGGGACGTTCGCTGTTTGCTGGGCAGTAACTCCCGACAGTGCTGTTATTTTAGAAAATGTACGCGGTTTAATTTTGTTAAAAAAACACCTGCAACCGCTGAGAATAAGTTAACAGAATATGGCTTCCGTCTCTCCTTAGAAAATGTCAAATAAGCCTGCTTGTTTAACAAAATGTGTTTGATGATACAATGAAGCATTGTTAAACATCAATTCCATGTTCTCACAGCAGTTAGATCACAGACAATGCATTTCAGCGAGCGAAGTTCAAGCTTCATCCGAAAGTTATATTCTCATAATAACACGTTATTTTGTCTTAATACACGAAAGCTGTCAGGTTGGGAACCCATAGGTTCATGTATACTTACCAGGTTCATAAGGTCCCTGTCACACTATAGCGTATGAGAGAAACGTATAAGTTGCGTATGTAAATTCATAAAATAATTTTCATACGCACAAAAAGCCGTTGAAAATACAGAATTTTTCGGATACTTACCGTATTGAATCTATGAGTAGCGTATGAGTAGCGGATCGCCAGCGTATGGCTAGCGTAATGTGCGTATGGCTAGCGTATGTGTAGCGTATGAACTGCGCATGTCCAGCGTACCGATATCACGTGACAAAGTGCCTATATAACCGCCGGCCTTTCCACATTCTCGGTTCTCAGGATGGGGAACGCAACACACCACCACAACCAGGAAAGAAGTATTGACTCTTTAATGACTGTAGGCTATTACTCAGAGGGTATGCAACATGGTTGAAAAGGACATGATGGCAATAAGCACCGTTGATGGTGAGGGATTTCGAGAGCTAATAAACAGGCTGCGCACACGACTCACTCCCGACCACGTAGATATGCTTAAATGTTCTTGAATAAAAATACGTAGGTCTATCTAGTATGCATATGAGGAGCCTATTCAAAACATAATAGCCTATGTTTTAAGTTGACTGTTCTAGGCTAGGTCTACTAGTTTAACTGTCGCCTTTCAATTTCAAGAGCGATTATGTTAATGCTGCAAGTGCCTAGCGGAGCAACGTTTTCGCTTGCAACAGATGAGACGGAGCGCAATTTCTTTTCTGTTAAAGTAGCCTATACACGCCTTCATATTCTATTTTTGTTATGCTACAATAATGCCTGTTTCTCAAATGTTACAATAAATCTTTGATTGAGGAATATAACATGCATTTTGTATTCTGTCTATCATAAGCTATATTTAGCTTTTATGTTATCAATTAATCGACGATTGTTTGTTAAGGTTAACAACTATCGATTAAGGAAATTCCTTAAAATTTGCATCCCTCCTATGTACCATTATTACCATGTGCCATTATTAATGATCAGTTGATCATATGAATAAACGTTTTTTAAACTTACTTCTGGTGTTTTTCACACTTTTATAATACATCAAATGATATGTAATTTATAAGTACCCCTGACCCCTAGAATAATAAACTGCACTTTACACTTGACTTTAAACTATACAATTGTTCTAAATCATCCTGTCTTGCCATGGAACTGCACCTGCACCTGAGTTGGCCCAGTGCTTCAGGAGGTTCCTCTGCTTCTTTCAATCGTCAGGCATACGCCAAGATGTCTATATACGTTGCAGATACGTCAGACATACGTTAGAAGTACGTTACTCATGCGCTATCAATGCGCTATCAATACGCTAGCTGTACGGTACACCTTCCCATGTCACCCCCCTGCTCATTGACCTCCACTGGCTACCGGTGATGGCTCGCATCAAATTCAAAACATTGGTGCTCGCCTTCCAGGCAGTCCGAGGTTCTGCCCTCCCATACCTCCAAAAACTAATCAGACCCTACACACCTGCCAGATCCCTGCGCTCCGCCTCCTCAGGACGACTGGTACCCCCCCCTCTTCATGCTAGCACCCGGTCTCGACGTCTGTCTGTCCTGGCCCCACGGTGGTGGAATGAGCTCCCCGTGGAGGTCAGAACAGCAGAAAGTCTGACTGCCTTCAAGCGCAGATTGAAGACTCACCTCTTCAAGCTGCACCTCTCTCCACACCTCCCTACCTCCCTGTGACTATTGTTATTAATGTTGTGTAATTCCCCCCCAAAAAAAAAAAAAAAAAAAAAAAAAAAAAAAACCCCAATCATACTGACTGCGCCTAGCACTTAGATTCATATTTGCCTTTTAGGGTTGTTTTTAAACGTTCTTGTTCCTAGTTTGAAAATGCACTATGTACGTCGCTCTGGATAAGAGCGTCTGCTAAATGTCTATAATGTAATGTAATGTAATGTAATGTCAGCGTATGTCAGCGTATGACCAGCCTACTCGACCTATGAGTAACGTACCTCGAGCGTAATTCTAGCGTATTCAGCGTATGCCTACCGTATGCTTAGCGTATAAACCATACGTCCGAACACGCACCAAATTTTTAAGCATGCTTAAAAAACTTTTTGTGCCTCGCCGTATGCCAGCGTATGCCACCGAATGCGACCGTGCTTGAAACGTATACAACCTATGCCTAACGTTCCCCTAGCGTATGTCAGCGTATATCAGCGTATGAGTGATATTTTTCAAACGCTGGCATACGCTAGTACGATACGCAATAGTGTGACAGGGCCCAATGGCCTGCTTATGGAAATATGAGCAACTTGTTTTACTGTTAGTTTAAGGCTTTAAAATAAGCCCATTTCTCTGTGATTACAGGGAAAACTTGCATCTATTGCGGGAAAGAAAGTTATAATTTCTGGGAAAAATATGAATCCATATTTCACAATGTAATCTTGATATCTTGTATGCATGCGCGCCCCCGTGTGTAACAGACAGGAGGGTGTAAGCGTGTTGTGCACATGCCTATGTAGACACACTTATATTGCGCTGTTAAAATAACATAGAAATAACTGTGACATGACTTTAGACCAGGGGCTCGTTTCACGAAAGCGATTTGCGAGGATATTCACTCGCAGACAGGAAACTCACCGAATGGTCACTGGTGTCTTGTAATTTACGTTTACGTTTAAAACAGCGTTTAAAAATGTATATAACTATTTTCAGTCACCATACAGCCATACGTTTGTAAACATCCGGTCAATTAATTTTATAAAATGATAAATAAAACCCGATACGAAGCATACTTTGCGACAATTTTTGTTTCAGAACATCAACGGACACCAGTGACCACTCGGTGAGTTTCCTGTCTTTGAAAATGAGAGTTTATGGTGTTTTTTGAAAGATTTTCTATATGCCCGTCCAGATCCATTGTATAAGTTAGCTGTGACATGAGCAATAAACAATATATCTCAAGACAAAAAGTTTGTCAAAATGTTGATGTGGTCATTGTATATGATCGTAAATAACTTTTTCACAGGGCTTATAATGCTAAATACCAAACTTCTCCTTTAAGACCAACCTGTGCAGTTCACTTGATATGGGCGTTCTCTTGGTAGTTAAACAACGTGAACGCTGGGCGCTATAATGACCCCTGCGCCGGGTGTAAGATAGCAAAGACACTTGCGTTTGGGTTAGCGCTGATTAGCGTTGGGTGTAAGATAGGGCCCTCTCTCTCTGAAATAGCCGTAAACATTAACACACTTACTTCTCAGAGTCCTCCCAGCAGAAGTCCAGCAGAAGAAGACCTCGTCTACTCCAACCACGCCATGGCAACCACCCCGCCCAGAGGCCCAGACCTGGGAGGGACAGGCCCACAGACACTGCCCCTGGCAGAGGGCCAAATCGGGGAGCAGCTGGAAGGCATGCACTACGCATCCATCAAGCACTCCCCCCAGTCCATGGAGACACAGGGCCAGGATGGAGCTGCAGGCCGAGGGGCCGAAGTGCTCTATTCACAGGTGGCGGTCAAGAGGAAAACCCAGAAGGAGAAGGCAGAGGATGGGGCGGGGCAGGGGGAGGAGCGTTTGGCCGTAGGGGCGTCGATAGAGACGGAGAGCCTGTGTGTGGAAATGGAGAAGAAGAAGGAAATGGAGGGAATCCCGGAATGCGAGTACTCCAACGTGGTCTTTAAAAAGAAAGACGTGCAACCTTAAAGAGGCAGTTCACCCAAAAATGTACACATGGAGAGAAATTATTTATTGAATAATAAATTGATCACTTTAAGGGTTCTTTTTCCTGACAAATTTTCTTATTGAACTCCATGGAAAAATAAGTCAGGAGAAGAAACCCTTGAAGTTATTCATCCATATCTACTGCATATCTGGCAGCAGAGTGATGGTTTAAGGCTTGTTTGATACCTCAGACCCTTGATGACTTAAAGCCATTTAGCCCATATGGGTTCCATACTGTTCCAGTGTAATTTACAGCTAAATCTAGTCCCACCCCCCAATTTCTATAAAGATCCATTCACATGCAGAGAGGTTATAGTATCGCTTGTAGGAATGCCAGAAAATAAGATATAAATAGTTTGTTGATATTGTTGGGTCACAGACATCAGGAAGTCATGGCATGCAAAGGATATGCGACCAAATATTTAAAATGGTACAAAAGGTTCTACAATTTCTGAATGGTTCATCCGATATGGATGAAAATACCCTCAAATTAAAGCTGACAGTCTGCACCTCATGGTCATTGTGTCATTTCAAACTCAAAGTGCTAGAGTACAAAATAACTAAATAACAAAAAATGTGTCACTGTCCAATTAAGTGCTCATTGTATGTATGTATATATGTATGTGTCTGAATGCAATTATTGTAATACTGTGAAATGAATAGCGGCTCTGGGTGGAATGCATAGCATGCAGAGCCTGGATTGCTGTACTGTATAGTATACTCAATAAGTGTGCCTTATATGTCTGCTGTTGTGTATTTCAGTTTCTTTGTGTTGATTGTTGGTTCACTGCAAAAACCAAATCTTTACAAGCATTTCAATTTATATTTAGACTTTAGAATCGAATTTCTGTTAGATTAGCAAAAAAGTATCTGCCAGTGGGGTGAGATAGTTTTACTCATTTCAAGATTTGCCAGTGGGGTGAGATCATTTCGCTCGTCAAGCGAAAAGTAAGCTAAAACAAGGGAATAAGATTTTAAGTCTCATTACAAGACTTAAACATTTTTTAAGAGAGACATGTTTTTGCAGTGTTGCTGTTTGCCCACGGGAACGTCTTTTGTACTTGGGGTATTGAATAAACATCTTTGCACTAAAGTGCTATTTCTGACATTTTCAAAAGAGTGTTAAGGCTTGGTTGATCCACGAACCCTCAACCTAAGCGTGGATGTGATAATATGCGATAGATTTAGAACAATCTATAATAATAATACAGTATATTTCTGTTTTGTACATTTCCAGTTTCTTGGGCCTAAACTGGTTATCAGAGAAAGGAGGAGCATAAACACACACGTGTGTGTGTGTGTGTGTGTGTGTGTGCGTGTACCTATGTGTGTACTTCAGCATTAATAGCAACTGAGCGCGACCCGTTGTTTTTTTTTGTTGTTGTTTTTTTGACAGAAGCACACGTTTAACACAACACCCAACATTCTCAGCTCCTTCAGCCTCCAACTGCACGTCCCGTCTCCACAGCAACACTCGGGTATTTCCACATATGGCTGTTTGTAATACTGGCCATTTTTAGCTCTATGCCGTTAAGCCTAAATTATACTGTTCTAAGCATGACCTGTCATTGCCTTTCAAGACAGCTCATTAAACTGAAAGAAAAATGAATTAGACGGCTGAGTATGCTGATTGTTATGACCAGTTTATAAATGTGGGGAACCAGTATTTCATCTTTCCATAAAGTACTTTTTCACAGTTGGATATTTGTAAATTGGTAAAGCCTGGTGATGTCTTTCAGTATATTTTTAAGCATGAATGATTTCTTGTTTTTAATGTTTCTCAATTTGATGTGTAGACTGGCTGCATGAAAAAAGGTATTACCCATTTTATATGCATGAGAGGACAAAGGACATCAAGGATTTTCTTTCTATTTTAGAAGACAGAATATGTTGTTTTAAACACAGAACTACGTTGGATTATCTGTTGTAATACACAGATTTTTCTTTCAATATTGCACAACATTGGAGTGAGAAAAGGGAAGTGTGTCTCTGTTGTACATTATGTTGTAGTTGTGAAGTTGTAGTTATGTTGTGAAAGAAAAGACTGAGTGGGCATTAATATTGATTTGTTTCAAATAAGTTAAGAACTATTGGATATATTACAACTTTCTATTCATTTATGATTAATTGGTCTGTTGTATGGCACTTTTTTTCAACTTGTGTCAAATAAATACATTATTTGCTTATTCTGCTTCAACTGTAAAAGCAGACTCTGTTCCTGTGCTATGATGTCAAACTAGGTTGATCATCAGATAAACATTTCAAAAATAAATTCTGTATTTCAGCATGTTCATATTCCTGTTTTATGACTGAGAAAAACTATGAATTCCGATTAATGTTAGGCAATAATATTCACATGCATATTTCACAAAAGTCCACATATGAGCATTTCCTCTTTTGTGTGAGTTTGTACTTGCGCTCTGCAGGCTGAGGGTCAGTGTGTAGTGGAGAGAGGCTGGATATTCTTCTGTTCTATAGTAAGTATATTTCCATTTTTGTAATACTTGGCTCTGTCAAACTACAGATTATATTCATGTGCCACATTTATTGAAATTTAATTGAAAATAATTGTTCAGAAGTTTATTTATCCTCTAAATAATTGAAGCATTTCAGCATAATTATTTTTCCAGGATACATTGTGGTTGTCAGTGATTTTCTAAATTAAAGTTTGAGTATAAACACTATATCTTTTAAGATATATTTTGCAAATTGCAATAGAAATTGCAGCTCATACAGGCAATAAAAGGTTTATGTCAAAATATGCATTATAAGCACTGAAAGAAGACCACAGTATTAATAAACTGTTAGGAGTCTGAGTTTTGTCTGTTTGTTATTTCTGTTCTTTGTTGTTTATTATTTTCCATTATTATTATTAATTATTGTATTTGTGTATTATTTTGTACTCCTGTTTATTATTATTAGTGTAGTTACTTTCGTGTTTGTTTACGTTATTACATTTATACTCCATATTCCAGTTTATGTTCACGTATTTGCATTTATGTCACTCCCGGGTTATTGTCTCACTTTTCGGGAGCCTTCGGGTGTTTTCGGTCTTTTCTGTATTTTCCCTGACTAAACTAGTTGTCCCACTTATTGTTTATATTACTAATTAACACTAACAACTACTAACAGCTTAGTTTAGGTATTTTACTAACCTACTAATTACTAACGCATCCTTGCTTTAGCTGTCACTTGTTTCCTGCAATTCTATCTTTCAATTATCGACTTTACGCTTCCTCTTTACTAACTGATATCTTACTTCCGCTATCCACTGCCTCTCTTAATGTGTGCGCGTGTCTTTAACACTCCCGCTCATGTCTTGTCTATTCGTTTGCATGCTTAGTCCAGTCCGAGTCTTCTGTGTTCCCTCATTATTCTATCATTGTTCCCCTCATAGTATCATTGAGTATGTACCTGTGAGTCTTCCCTGTTACTCCTCCCACTCACACCTGATTTCTCTTGAGTTCAGTGTTCCCTACCTATATAGACCCTTCAGATTCACTTGTTCTGGGTCAGAACGTTGATCGATATTCTCGGTGCCTACGCCTTACTAAGCCTGTGGTTATTCAACATTCCCGAGACGCCCTTCTGTTTGATTCTGAGTTTTGCCTGCCGATTTTGTTTTGTTTGTCTTTCTGGTTTTCTGGTTTATTTGACCTTTGCCTTTGTTTTGTTTGTTATTACGTCTCTGCCTATTCATTACATGTACATCGCCTAGGCATTTAGCAGACGCTCTTTATTCCAGATCGCCTATTCCTTTCGGTTACAAACCGTCGCCTATTCCATTATACCACACTGCCGCCAGTATTCCTTTATTCCATCGCCTATTCCTTTGTTCCGTCGCCTATTCCTTTGTTCCGTCGCCTATTCCTTTGTTCCGTCGCCTATTCCTTTGTTCCGTCGCCTATTCCTTTGTTCCGTCGCCTATTCCTTTATTCCGTCGCCTATTCCTTTGTTCCGTCGCCTATTTCTTTGTTCCGTCGCCTATTTGATTTCCTGGTTTTGATCTTTTGGACTGTCTTTTGATTATTCTTTTGGATATTGATTTTTGTCTCGTCTGGAATCTGATTACGTGACTTTTTGACCTTGTACTGAAATAAGCAATGTTCTTTTGCTCAATCCTGGTCTGCGCTTGGGTTTCTGAGTCTGGGGCGTTACGTAAACCATTTTCCCCATTTTAAGTAATTTTGCCATATAAGTTTCAAGGAATTTATGCTTTATTGCATTTAATTCTGCAATTAAATAACAAATAACAAAACATAGCAATATATGTACATGCAGTATAATTTGTTGGTAAATTCAATGGAATTTAAAGCTGTAAATGAAAATTAAACACTAATAGTAATTGCCACTGTAGGGTAGGGACACAGTGTTGGTGCAGTACCAGGAAGTCACACGTGCAAACAGCTTCAGAATAAGAGACATACAGGAAGTGCACTCTTTTAGTTGTATGTGTTCTGATGCTTTAGCCAGAGGGGAGGAGCTAATAAAGTGGTTCACTCTGAATTACTGCTGTGCCTTCATGTTGACTGCACCTTTACATTATGAGCACATGGGTATATTCATATATTCTTGTGTACAGAAGGATGACAGTACTATCATCCAAGATACATGGTCTCTGAACATTACCCTATGATGAAACAATTTGACAAATAATATGTCTGCATTTATTACAATGTACTTTGTATTTTATAGCAGTTTTCTTGGCTCTAAATGATGTATTATTTCTAATGAAAGTATAATGGTCTCCAGAGGGTGCCAGAGCTGTTTTCTAACCTCAGTTCCTCTCCTCCTGAGACATGATTGAAGTGGAGAGATTCATCCTCATTGGCTGCCTGCTGCAAGGTAGGTCCTGAAAGGGGCGGAGTCTAACTATATAATGTAGAGATGCACATTATTCTAATGGGATTTATGTTTGTCAATATTTAACTATACCTATTGGGAATTTGTCTTTTGCTTTTTTGTTTAGATTTTTATTTTTTATATGTACACTGTCGTGTTAGCCATTTAGGTCATTTAAATTTTATTTTATTGCAGCTTTAAGTGAGTAATGTTTTTGTTTAATTGATATGAATAAACATAACCATGCAGTAAGTGTTACAAGGTCTGTAAAGGTGCTGCTGTGTGTAAGAAACTGATCCAAATCTCCATACAGCTGCTGTATTTACAGAGTTGTGTTGTGTGTGTTGTAGGAGCCCTGAGCAGAGACTGGGCAACATGGATGCCTCAGAGTATAGAAGCTCTGGCTGGATCCTGTGTGCTGATTCCCTGCACATTTGAGATCCCATCTAATTATGACGAAGATCTGGTAGCTCCGGCTAAAGGAAAATGGAGGAAAAGTCATGTTTATGGACCAGTAGTGTTTGAACAGAACATAATTAATGGAACCTTAATTGGAGACCTGCTGATGAAGAACTGCACCGCAATTCTGGACCGCTTCCCTCTGAATTACAGTGATGAATATTTCTTCAGATTGGAATGTCCAAGTCCTCTCAAGTTCACTTTTCCTAAAGGTGTCCAAATTAATGTCACAGGTACTGCATTTACTGTTGTGCCTTTCATTGTGTGTCATTGTGCTGATGTAGGGAACCTATGTTTTTAAGATTAGGTGCAGGAGGTACAAATGCTGTCCTCTAAGAGAAATACAGATAGCATGAAAAAGAGTCAATAATGCAAAGAGGAATGACTTCTTAGTAGATTTTACATTGTAAATACTGATTTCACATTGTAAATACTTATTTCACATTGTAAATACTGATTTCACATTGTAAATACTGATTTCACATTGTAAATACTGATATCACATTTTAAATACTGATTTCACATTGTAAATAATGATTTCACATTGTAAATAATGATTTCACATTGTAAATACTGATATCACATTGTAAATACTAATATCACATTTCATTGTAAATACTGATATCACATTGTAAATACTAATATCACATTGTAAATACTGATTTCTCATTGTAAATACTGTATGTGAGTCAAACACTGTTGATGTGGTGATTAGTTTGTGCTCTGAGTGCTGTGTGAGTCTCCAATCCTGAGACAGACAGTATCCCGTCCTCATGTCTCCATGTCTCCTAGCCTCTCCACCCAAACCCAAGTTAACCCCAGAGAAGGTGGAGGTGATGGAGGGGACCTCTGTGAGTTTGAGCTGCTCTGCTGCAGCCCCCTGTCCCAAACTCCCCCCAAATCTCACATGGACCCCCAGTCTGAGTGATAGTGTGGATCAACTGCAAGAGAATGTGGATCAAACCAAATCTGTGTCTTCTGTTCTGACCTTCACTGCTTCCCACCTCCATCATGGGCAGAAGATCACCTGCAGGGCGCTTTACAAACTGCAACAAGGAGACATTCAGAAGATATCTAACACTAGTCTGACTCTCAGAGTTCTATGTAAGAAAACTGGATTTGACAGTATGATTCTTATATTTTGTAAATCAAGGAATATTCAGTAGTAGTAATAATACTACTACTAATAATAATAATAATAATAATAATAATAACAATATATTTTATTCATTTAATGCCTTAAATAAAAAACAAGAAATTATCAATTACCTTATGTACTGTCTATCCTTTAAAGTAGACCACCATTACACCACATCAAATACTACAGCAGTCTTGACAAACTGAGAAAAAAAGTGATGTATTTTCACATCTCCTAGATCCTCCTAAGAACACCTCAGTGTCCGTCAGTCCCTCTGGTTCAGTGATAGAGGGCAGCTCTGTGACTCTGACCTGCAGCAGTGATGCCAACCCACCAGTGCAGACCTACACCTGGTATAAAGTGAATGGGAGAGAGATGAACACTGTAGGAACTGGACAGAATCTCACCTTCAATGTGACTGAGTCCAGTGGCAGTGAACAGTACTACTGTGAAGCACAGAATGGACATGGCAAGCAGAACTCAACAACTGTACAGCTGGATATCAAACGTATGTTCAGTGTTTGTATTTATTAGATAATTGCATTAATCATATTACTTATTACATACAATGGGGAAAATAAGTATTGGACACAATTTTATTATCAAACATATTTCCAATGTAGCTATTTACATGATATTTTGACCAGACATTGGTATTAACTCAATAAAACTACACAGCTAAAGAAATTGTAACGTTCCAATTCTTAAAAAAAGATGTATTAAACAAGCCTTTAACCATCACTCTGCTGCCAGAAATACAGTAGATATGGAAGGATCACTTTAAGGGTTGTTTCTCCTGACAGATTTTCCTATTGAACTCTATGGAAAAATAAGTCAGGAGAAGAAACCCTTCAAGTTTCACTTTATTGCACATAACTTTTTTTAAGAATTGGAACGTTACAATTTCTTTAGCTGTGTAGTTTTATTGAGTTAATACCAATGTCTGGTCAAAATCTCATGTGAATAGCTACATTGGAAATATGTTTGATAATAAAATTGTTGACGTGTCCAATACTTATTTCCCCCATTGTATGTGTACAACTGTGGTATTTGTAACTGTGGCATCCTGTGTTCAGACATGCCTCAGATCTCTGACTCTGGGAGCTGCAGCAGAACTGCAGCAGAGATCAGCTGCTCCTGTGAGAGCCGTGGGAATCCCTCTCCCAGCATGGAGTGGCATGTGTCTGGACTGCGGGTCACTAACTCTACTGACAGAGTCATCAGGGAGGAGCAGCTGGGGAACACAGGCCTGAGGAGCTCCCTCACCATGCGCCACTCACAGGGAGACACGCCCACTCTCCTCTGCCTCAGCACCAAAACTCTGGGCTCCTCCAGCTTCAGGCTCCCCGTCTCGTTTCCACAGCAACACTCAGGTATTTTCATATATGGCTGTTTGTAATACTCAACTTTAACTGTTTGACACAAAGCCTCCTTTGCACACACCTGAGCACTCATGCATTTTACAAAATTAAGAGAATCTTGTGAGGGTTGGTGTAAGGTTCGGCGACCGATAAGGGATCTAAAAGCATATCAGGAAGATACACCACAAAGCGGATTAAATCGCACCAGGGAAAGAATGAAACAAAAGAATGGAAGAAAAACTTCCAACTTCAAACTGTGATGAATGACGATTTTTATCCAGAATATGTTTGACCTTAAATAGAATACATGAAATTGGAGGGCCAGAGTACTCTGTGATGAGCAGCTTAACAATGTGGGAACCAGTATTTAACATTTTCATAAAACACTTCTTCACTGTTGTATATTTGTAAGCCTCATGATGTCATTAAATGCATTATCACCGATTTAATTTCAGGATGCCAAAGCCCTTCAATGTTATATCTTATCATAGCAGCACTGATTTGTCTGTATGTGCTGACTGTTGCATTTGCTATCCACAAAATTAAAGAGTGAGTACATCTTTTAAACTTGAACTTTTTTTAATTTAATGCTGATAAAAATATATCTTTATCATAATCGTTTTTTAATTATGCATTTGTATTGTACTGTTCTTCTGTATCATGTGACCAGATACAGGAAGGCAATTATGCTGCCAGTAATTTTAAATGACTGAATTTAGAATGATCCCATAGAGGAAATGGCTGAGGTCTACAGACATACTGTATTAGCAGAGGTAATAACACATTATCTCTCTCTTCTCTGGTTTTCATGTCTCCAGGTTGTCTAGAAGACTGAAGGTGAGTCTCAGCATCCTTTCCTCCTCTTCCTCTTCTGAAACACTCTCACTGGCGCTCAGCCTGATTTCAGCTGTATTTTACATTTACACCATCTGTGTGACTTTTCCTTTAAAGGGAGGGAGGGACGGTGACACATACGCCAGTCTGCAGCTCTCCAACATCAGCCCTGAATATGACGTGCTGCAGGTGAATAAGTGGGATGCATCTGAGGAAAAACATACTGCAGGGGGCGCCACTAAGCTGATTAATATTCATGTTTCTGAAAATTAAATTGACTGTATGTCCAGTAAATGTACGGGTAGCTGGTATAACCTGCTGGGCATTACTGCAATTACTGCCTGTCCCACCTCCTCCGGTGCCCATGGTCAGCGGTTGACCTGATGAGAAAGCTGAGTCTTGCCTGTGGGATCTTGCACAAGTCTGATCAACTGATTTTCCGGTTGAAAACCCCGTTCCAGGTTGTGCAGTTTCCTTGTCGGCCCTGTGACACAGCCTTGATCTTGTAGCGCTCTTTCTTCATTCTTGTCAACTCTGACACCGCCATCTTCTTTTTCTTTTTCCGGTTGGCCTTAGACTAAAAACGTGGCGCTTCTCCGCACCCTAGTCCTGCCCTTCCTGCCTGGACCCTGCCGACAAGTTATTGGTCTCTATAGTAAAAACAGGAAACTACAGAGCTGCATTTGTCTTTAATCACTCATATTCAAATGGAGGTGAAGACCTCCCACTCTCAGGTGAAAGGCTGAAATGCTCTGTGGAATCACTTTGGACTGGATTCAATCCACATTTGTCCTTAAAAGACCTAAACCATAGAAAATCGGCAGGCCCTGACAATCTCCCCCCTAATTTTTTATGTAACTGCTGCCACAAACGTGGTAAATGATATTGTGGAAGCCTTGGATGCCAAGAACTACTGTGCTGCCCTTTTTAATAATTTGTCCAAGGCATTTTATACCATTTATATATAGTGTTTCAAAATTATTCGCCCATTTCTCTAGGGTTGATTTACTTTGGCGTTGGCGGGGAGTTTTGTCCCATCTTTATGCAGAATTGGGTAAAAAGGCCTTCTCCTACTCTGCCCCCAACAACCTGGAACATGCTACAGCAGGAACTGAAGCTCTCCAGCATGATTCCCCTAGGGGATTTTAAACTACTTTTACATAATCTGGAGAGAGTGTCTGTGGGGGTGTGCTCTTGTACATAGTATTTTAAATCTGACTACCACTTTGGTCCTTTTGCGCTCATCACTTCGATGATTTGTGTTCTATTTTGTCTCTGTGTTGAATGTCCTGTCTGTCTGTAACTTTGTGTTGTATTGCTGCTGTTGCCTTGAACAGGTCTCTCTTGAGAATGAGACCCTGTGTCTCAATAAGATTACCTCTCTAAATAAAAGTAAAATAAAATTTTAAAAATGTAATAAAAATATAGGCACTGCCCTCTTCCTCCACAGACACAATTATTTGAATTGTCAAGGTGGAGCTCTGATGGTCAAGAGATGAAGGTTTAAATAACCATGAAAGTGTGTGTGTGTGTGTGTGTGTGTGTGTGTGTGTGTGTGTGTGTGTGTGTGTGTGCGTGCGTGTGCGTGTTTGTATGTGTTTGTGCTTCATATCTTAGGTAAAGAACAAGCATCAGAAAGACACTGTGACTACACAAGAAGAGGACGATGACTACCAGAACACTGGAGATGGAAACTGAGACCAGATCCAGTGGCTCATTAAAACTATGAGCATGTTGGGTTTTCTTAAAAGATGATATTTTTTAAAAACAACCACTGAATGTGGAGGGTGAATTAAATGTTTGTCCTCCAGGCATTTCTATGACATGAGGAGATATGTATTTTGTATTTATCATGGACTCTCACTGTGAATACATTGTTAATTTCATCCATCCTGATTTTTCATACTTTTTACAGAACCATTCTATTTTTGGTGCACTGTACTTTACTGAAAAACCAAAAAAAAAAAGTATGGGAAAGTATATTTACTCCTGATCTTTCTCAATTTGATGTGTAGACTAAATGCATGAAGTAAGTATAAACCGTTTTACAACTACGTGGGAAAGGGCTGTTTTTTTAAAGGGTTTAGACTATAAGGAGTACACATTTTAATTGACCCGTCTGTGATAATATATCTTCAAAATTGCTCAATATTGAGGGTTTGGGTGAGAAAAGAGAAGTGGGTTTCTCTTTTTTACATGATGTTTTTACAAAAGAAAAGTCGTGGGAATTAATATTGGTTGTAATAAAATATGTTTTCAAGTTAAGAACATGTATTATTATACATTATATTTACTTGTGCCTTTCAAAAAACTCAAAGAAACTTACCTCTGGTAAAATACATTTTACCACTCACCACTTACAATGGCTGGGGGGCAACTTGCCTCAACCACGACCAATGTGTATCACCCACCTGGGTAATAAACGGCAGCCATTTTGTGCCTGAATGCTCACCAGACATCAGTTGAGATGGAGAGAACATTTGTTTAGTCAATTATATCATTAGGTGGAAGGCTGTGAAAGCCAAGTGGGGAATTTAGCCAGGACACTGGGGAAACACGTACTCTTTTTGCGAAGAGTGCATGGGTTCTTACTGACCACTTTGAGTGACGTACTGACCTCGCTTTAACGTATCATCCATAAGACGTCATCTCCAACAGCACAGCGTCCCCATCACTGCACTGGGGCATTGGGATATATTTTACCAGAGGGAAGATCACCCCCTACTGGCCAAACAAACACCACTCCCAGCTGCAATTTAGTTTCCCCAGGAGTTCTCCCATTCAAGTAAAAACCAAGCCCACACCTGTTTAGTTTCAACCATTCAGCAGGAGCAGAGTGCCAGGTGGTACAATGTTGGATTTATTACAACTTTATGTTTCTTTATGATTACTCTGTGGGATTGCACTTTCTGTCAACCTGTGTCCACTAAATAAATAAAAGTTTACTTATTTGTAATTTCCGCTAACTTAATGATTACTGCACAGATAAAGGGCTTATGCAACCTTCATGTAGTCTTACTTCTTTTTCATCAGGGATAATTTATATTAATAAATTAACAGAAATATATGAACATAACCTATGAGATTAAACTAATGAACTATTGAATCAAACTAAATGTACAGTTATTGGGATTATCTAGATCACATGCTCATCACATGCATTGCCTGGAGGGCATTCTCATCACATGCATTGCCTGGAGGGCATGCTCATCACATGCATTGCCTGGAGGGCATTCTCCAGATTAGAAATAGGATACAAAATGCAAGCAATTTTGAAAGACAATATTTTAATCTTTACACTTTGAATACAACTGGGCTTTTGGAAATAACCATTCTGGTATCATCAGATGCAAAAAATAGAGCTTTGAGTTTGTGTTTACTAAATATTAGTTTTAAAAGTGTACAATTATTGAAACAGTTTTAAAGTTTTTGTCATATTATTTATGTATTGTAAATAAGCTAGCAATACATTATTGATACATATATCAATGATAATAATAATAAGCAGCAAACATTGTACCATGCTGTTATATCATTTATTTGTTTATATCATTTAAATTCTTTTACTTTTACATCTCTAATATTTTACAGCGTCTGAAACTGTTGACAGATTTACACAGTAATTTTAATTTTATTTTGGTGATCTGGTGTGTGTATGTGTGTGTGTGTGTGTGTGTGTGTGTGTGTGTGTTCTGTGTTATGTGCATTATGCTGAGTATAGGTGCTTACATGAGGATATCGACCCAATACATCTTTCTGATGTCTTTATTCAAAGGCACTGAAAGTTTAGAGTAACTTCATAACTTCATATGTTTATCGATGGGCACTTTGAGACATTAAGGGATATATGAGATTTTCTTTAAATCACTAGTAGACTTAATGAAAAAATATATATATATATATATACATCTGCAAACTACAATGTTAGCTTTCAGCACAACCTGCAATTGCCTGAGACATCTTTAATTTGAAAGAGATCGTATTGCAAAAGTGTGCACAGGGTGTGCATTAGATTAAGTAGTACAGTACAGTTAAGTAGATCCCTATCTTTTGAGTTTAAGTCTAAAAGTTGCATGTTATTCTCTGATGAACACAACCGGATACTGCACCATTTTAAGCAGGGCATTGTAGGAGCCCCTAGCACCCCCTATTGATCATTAGTTACAATAGATAGATGTACAGTAGATGTACAGAAGATGTACAGTAGAGTAGAAGTACAGGAGATGTACAGTATAGTAGATGTACAGGAGATGTACAGTAGGGTAGATGTACAGGAGATGTACAGTTGGGTAGATGTACAGGAGATGTACAATAGAGTAGAAGTACAGGAGATGTACAGTATAGTAGATGTACAGGAGATGTACAGTATAGTAGATGTACAGTAGAGTAGATGTACAGTAGGGTAGATGTACAGGAGATGTACAGTAGGGTAGATGTACAGGAGATGTACAGTAGAGTAGCTGTACAGAAGATGTACAGTAGAGTAGATGTACAGGAGATGTACAGTAGAGTGGATGTACAGGAAATTTACAGTAGAGTATATGTACAGAAGATGTACAGTAGAGTAGATGTACAGGAGATGTACAGTAGAGTGGATGTACAGGAGATTTACAGTAGAGTAGATGTACAGGAGATGTACAGTAGAGTAGATGTACAGTAGATGTACAGTAGAGTAGATGTACAGGAGATGTACAGTAGAGTGGATGTACAGGAGATTTACAGTAGAGTAGATGTACAGGAGATGTACAGTAGAGTGGATGTACAGGAGATGTACAGTAGAGTAGATGTACAGGAGATGTACAGTAGAGTATATGTACAGGAGATGTACAGTAGATGTACAGGAGATGTACAGTAGAGTAGATGTACAGGAGATGTACAGTAGAGTAGATGTACAGGAGATTTACAGTAGAGTAGATGTACAGGAGATGTACAGTAGAGTAGATGTACAGGAGATGTACAGTAGACCGCTATGTTTACACTGGAAGCCTGAAAATAAACACAATCTGAGACAAAGCCCCGTTACCTGGGGTGCGTTTCTCAATAATGATCGATCAGGTTACCTGGGGTGTGTTTCCCAATAACGATCGATCACGTTACCTGGGGTGCGTTTCTCAATAATGATCGATCAGGTTACCTGGGGTGTGTTTCTCAATAACGATCGATCAGGTTACCTGGGGTGCGTTTCCCAATAACGATCGATCACGTTACCTGGGGTTGCGTTTCCCAATAACAATCGATCATAGAGTTAAGTGTTAAGTGATTTATATGAGTGATTCTATGAAGGGTTTTTAATTTGTAACACACGTTTCCCGAAGTTTCCCTTTTTCGGTTAGCTGGTCTGAGCCGTTAGGTGGCCTAATGTGTGTGTGTGTGTGTGTGTGTGTGTGTGTTCTGTGCATTATGGTGAGTATAGGTGCTTACATGTTGATATCCACCCTGTAAAACCTCTCGCAGCTAGACCAATGAGGGAAGAGCTCGGAGCGGAGGTTTAAGCGTGATGTATTCCGGTATTGCTGTGGGAAAAGGAAAAGGTTTTTGTGAAATATCACTCACTTATTTACTCATTTATCGGAGTCCATTTAAAACTAGAATTTAGAATTTGGTCATCTGAGCCATTAGGTGACCTAATGAAAGGCTGTGTGTGTGTGTGTGTGTGTGTGTGTGTGTGTGTCTGCTGTGTTATGTGTGTGTGTGTGCATTATGGTCGGAATAATTATCAAAACACAATTTTAACTTAAAATACTACAATACACATACATGAGAAAAGGTGCATATATGAGGATCTTGGCCGAATGCATCTTTCTGATCTTGTATTCAAAGGCTTTGAAAGTGTAGAGGCACTTTGTGACATGAGGGGATATATGAAAGGGTGTCACTTTAAATCACTTGTAGAGTTTACAAAAAAAGATACATCTGTTAACTACAACATTAGCTTTCAGCAAAACCTGCAATAGTCGAACAAATCTAGTAAAAGTGCGTGTGTGAGTGCACAATGAAAATATAGACTTATATGTATCCACATTTGACATGATGTTGTTAAAATGTGCACAGTTTTGTGATGAAAATTACATTTATTGTATTACTCGTCTAATAGCCTAATTGGGGAAAACGTGATTAGAAGAATGTAATTCTATAAGCCTCAATGATGTCAGGAACATCTTCAGAGATATGTAAAACCCATGTCTAGTGCTTCCTTTACCATTATTATCACTTTCATTTATTCTATATGTTTAATGTTTATTTAAGGTTTATTTTTTGCACAAAGGTAAAATATATTTAAAACTAAGGTATCTGAGTGAATTAAATTATAGTGTGCGCATGCAGGAGGTCGATGGTGAAATGGAACTTGAAGAGACGTGATTGCAAACACATGCGCAGGGGGGTCTACCTTTTTTCAAATTGAGCCTCTGCCCCTCCCAAAGTCTGTGCATAGCCCTGTTTACAGTAGATGTACAGGAGACCCATATCTTTTGAGTTTAAGCCTAAAACTTGTCATACTTGCATGTTATTCTCTGAAGAACACTACCAATACTGTAAGCTAGGCATTGTAGGAGCCTGTAGTGGCCCTGATTGGTCATTAGTTACAATAGATGTACAGTAGATGTACAGAAGACCACAATATTTTGAGCTGAAGTCTAAAACCTGTCATACTTGCATGTTATTCTCTGAAGAACACTACCAATACTGTAAGCTAGGCATTGTAGGAGCCTGTAGTGGCCCTGATTGGTCATTTGTTACAATAGATGTACAGTAGATGTACAGTAGACCGCTATGTTTACACTGGAAGCCTGAAAATATATAGGGCCTATAAAAGTACATTTCTAAATGCTGGAAACAAATCTGATATGAAGCCATGTTACTTGGGGTGTGTTTCCCGATAACGATCGATCGTTAGAGTTAAGTGCATTCTACGAGGCTCTTTAATTTATAAAATGTGTTTCCCTTAACAGTTCTTAAAGCGAGAATGTGCACTCACTTCTTAAGAGCTGTTAGCGTTGCTGGCCGTGGCGCTGCTCATACGATTCAAGGAATTCATGTGAAATTTCAAGGAGGCAGACATTCTCTCACAAAAAAAAAAGGATTTTTTTCAGCACCTAAACACTTCACTTCCTAATTTTCTAGGATGTCTGAAAGATTTTTGCAGAAGAAAATCACCAATTTGAAGGTGAAGTAGCTATAAATACAAAAAGTCCTTTTGGGTCATATCGACAAGAACAAAAAAATATGGTTCAGTGTTAACTGTCACTTTGCAGTGTTTCCATAGTGACTGTGGATGTCAGAATTGTGAAAAGTATTATTTGAGTGTTATGAAGTCAAAGTAGTTCGATCGTCAGAGAAATATTTGTAAAACAAACTCTGTATTTGAGCATGTTCATATTACTGTATTATGACACAGAAAAACAAGTTGAACTTCAGTTGTTGTTTCACACATTTTATATGAGTGTTCACCAAAAATATTCACAGCAGCACATCCCGAGCATATTTCACAAAAGTTCCTCTTTTGCGTGAGTTTGTACTTGCGCTCTGCAGACTGAGGGTCAGTGTGTAGTGGAGAGAGGCTGGATATTCTTCTGTTCTACAGTAAGTATATTTCCGTTTATGTCATACTTGGCTCTGTCAAACTACAGATTATCTTCATGCTGCCACATTTATTGAAATTTAATTAAAAAGAATTGTTCAGAAGTTGATTTATCCTCTAAATAATTGAAGCATATTAACATAATTATTTTTCCAGGATACATTGTGGTTGTCAGTGATTTTCTAAATTAAAGTTTGAGTATAAACACACAATAGAAATTGCAGCTCAAACGGGCAATATAACGTCTATGTCAAAATATGCATTATAAGCACTGAAAGAAGACCACAGTATTAATAAACTGTTTGGAGTCTGAGTTTTGTCTGTTTGTATTTGTTATTTTTGTTCTTTGTTGTTTATTATTTTTCATTATTATTATTAATTATTGTATTTGTGTATTATTCTGTACTCCTGTTTATTATTATTGGTGTAGTTACTTTCGTGTTTGTTTATGTTATTACATTTATACTTCATATTCCAGTTTATGTTCACGTATTTGCATTTACAGTCAAGCCGGAAAGTCTGCACACCCCTTTCAACTCCTCCACGTTTTATTACGTTACAGACAGTGGCGGGCCGTCAGGGCCAGCAAGGCCTTCTCTGCTGGCCTAAACATCATCAGAATATACATTTAATTTTGATATATTTTTTTCCACAATATGTATTTATTTTTTCCCCCCAGTCTATTCTCTTCTCATTCATTCTTTCCTCTTGTTGTGCGCGCTGCAGCCTCAGGATCGAGATTTGGAGGGCTGGGCCCTTTATGTTAGATTTATCCATCCAATCATATTCAGCCATGTTGTGTTGTGGGTCCAAGAAATCCTTATGCCTTCAGCTTCACATTCAGAATCAGTGGTGGCGGCCTTGTAAAAAACAAAAACCCTGTGTGGTGTTAACCCTGTGGTGTCGAATTTGATTGGCCCGGCGACACCGCAGCAGGCGTACAGATAACGTCAGCACGTTCACGTGATTGGATTGGATACGCACTAGAGAGAGAGAGAGATAGCATAGCAGAGATACTGAACTTGACGACGATTTCTTTTTTTTTTTTTTTTTTTTTTTTTTTTTTTTTTTTTAAGAGAGAGAAGAGATTGATTGAGATGCAGATATAATTACGCCATTTTTTCAAGACGAACTTTTTAGAAAAAAGAGAGAGAGAAAGAGAAGAGAACGCCAACTCGACGCGCCAAGAAGAGACGCTAGCGAGTCAAAGTGGACATATTCAAGAAGGAACACACTTTCACCACACCAAGCAATATCATCTTGAACAAAAAAAAAAAAAATTTTTTTTTTTTTTTTTTTTTTTTTTTTTTTTTTTTTTTTTTTTATTTATTTTTTTTGTGTTTTTTTTTTAAAATACTGCTTTGGGGGGCGCGAATTAGCGATTTTAAACGTTAAAACTAACACTTTTTTGGTGGACTTTGGTGGACTTAATAAAACTTTTGGTTAAAAAAAATTAAATTTTATTTTTTTTTTTTTTATTTTCCAGTATTCTTTTTAAAGTTTTTAGTTAAAACTTTTAAATTTAAAATTATTATTTATTTTTTTTAAATGCTTATTAATAAAAATATATATACTTATAACTGTGAATGTAATATTTATTATGCTTTACCCTGTTTTATACTGTTTTCTGTCTAAATGTATAGTTTTCTTTCTGTCATAATGTATAGAATGTATTAAGGTGGGGAGAATTCAGGTAATTCAGGTAGGATGAAGGTGGGGGGTGAAGGTAGGGGCCCGTGACTGCCACGGCCCGCCACTGGTTTAACATATTCTACAATAGATTGAGTTCATTTTTTGTCTCAAGATTCTACACAAAATAGCCCATAATGACAAAGTGAAAACAGGTTTTTAGACATCTAAAAACTCCTGTACTTCTACTCTACTGTACATCCTTGTGGAGATGGGAGAACCTTTCAGAAGATCAACCAACCAGGCAGCACTCCACCAATCAGGCCTTTATGGTAGAGTGGCCAGACGGAAGCCCCTCCTTAGTAAAAAGCACATCACAGCCCACTTGGAGTTTGCCATAAGGCAAGCAGAACTCAACAACTGTACAGCTGGATATCAAATGTATACTCAGTGTTTGCATTCATTAGATAACTGCATTAATAGTATTATTGGTGTGTGTTTGTGTACAACTGTGGTATTTGTAACTGTGGCATCCTGTGTTCAGACATGCCTCAGATCTCTGACTCTGGGAGCTGCAGCAGAACTGCAGCAGAGATCAGCTGCTCCTGTGAGAGCCGTGGGAATCTCTCTCCCAGCATGGAGTGGCGTGTGTCTGGACTGCGGGTCACTAACTCTACTGACAGAGTCATCAGGGAGGAGCAGCTGGGGAACACAGGCCTGAGGAGCTCCCTCACCATGCGCCACTCACAGGGAGACACGCCCACTCTCCTCTGCCTCAGCACCAACACTCTGGGCTCCTCCAGCCTCAGGCTCCTCGTCTCGTCTCCACAGCAACACTGGGGTAAACGGGCGCACGGTTCTCTTCTTTAACATATTATACATCAGGCACTAATATACAGAGAAGCACGTTTATTTAAAGTACTGAAAAAATAGTGTTGATTCTCATATTTTCCTCTGGCTCTACCTTCAGCAATAGTCAGAAATTGTTATGTTCCACACAATAGCATTTTTCAATTGTCTACATTGTTAAATAATACATTAATTGATTTATAAATGAGTTAATTTGTGAGTGTTACTTTACTAAAAGATGAATGCATGTATTATATTGGAGAGAAAACTGAAGTAATTAATGTTGTTTTTGGGCCTGTCTCTCCCTGTGATTGGGTGAATAAATGGGTATTTTGTGCCTTTGTTCAGGTTTCAGCATTAACTGGCTGCTGATTGGTGCTGCTGCTGGTGGTGCTGCTGCCATGGTGATTATATGCCTCATAATGCAGCTCGTTCTAAAGTAAGAGAAAAAGCGGTCTGGAATGTCAGTATAAAGAGATATATCCTCCAGGATATTGTATTATATTACTCAACCCCACTGCTGTGGTAATCATTTTAAAAATTGTGCTCATATCGATATGTTTCTTGCCCTGTCCCATCTACGCCTCTTCGACTCCATGTGTTGCTATGACATTGAGAGTGGGCGTGGCTGCCCCAGTGATGTGAAACATGTCACTCTGGCAGTTATTTTCAGAATAGGAGATGGATTCTTTTCAGGAGAACTGATATTCACGTCTAGAAGAATGAAACGTGCTGTAACTGGCACTTTTCACACCATATTATCAGTTGCCAAATGAATGTAGAATTAAAATGATCAGGTAGCCTAGTTGTATATTTTTTTCACGGTATTAGAAGTTCATGATTTGCTTCTTCTGGATGTATTTCATTACTTGTGACACTCACTTCACTTAATGATTAAGTGAGTATTCTAAACATTAAACGGGTGCGTGTGCCTCTCTTGAATTTTCTAGAATGGTTAAAACCCCTGTTTGTAGCAGTAAATGTTTATTTTTTTTTGCTGTTGCTGGTGTTGTACAAACACAAGCAGAAGTTTGGCAAGAACGAGAAGTTGGGGTGTAATGTGGGTACCTGGTGGCTGGGGCTGGCGTGTGGTTTGTATGGTGAACATCTCACTGGGGCAGAGAAGCCATTCAAACAGGGCTCAAGAGTGCAACTGTTTCGATCGCATAGCAAAACAGTTGCACTTTTTAAAACCTAGATTTAAACTGTGTGGCCTGGAATTTAAGTAGGGATCACTGGTGCAACCGTAAACAATTATCCTGATGTGACTGTCCGTTTTTTAATTTTGTTTTTGCAACCTATCGCCATCAGACATTGCGTTTATGTTCCGTGCAACCATTCTAACCAACCAAACTTCAGCTTCTCGTTTCTTAGACAGTAAACGTCCTCTATGCTGATTATAGATTGCCTAAAATCGGTCTCGGCAATCCTTTCACTGACAGCTGCCAAGTGAGCAAGTAGCATTGCCTAAACTAGCCAGCTGAACCAGTTTGTTCTTTTGGGCTCATAACATGAAACCAGCAATATACATCATGTTTTGCAAAAAAACAAAAAAAAAATCCATATTAGTGTTTGGGAAGACGTGACCCCCTCGACCAGCGGCGAAGTTCATCAAGATGTTCACCACCTGTCATGGTTTCCCTTCCTTTTCTTTAAATTCCACGCCTTGTCTTTTTTCGGTCTATAAGAATTTTCTTCGCATTCCCTTGCGGGATTTTCCTTTTGCCCAGGTGATTATCTCGTTCACCTGTTGGCCGCGTCAGGAGGTATTTAAACACCTGAGTTTCGCTTCCTGGCGCTTCTTTATCATTTCGTCTTCACGTATGTATGGTTGTTGTTGTTTCCTCTGCTCGCACTTCAAAGATTGTAAATTCTTTATTCGCGTAGTAGAGCAATATCAAAATAACTACTAGAAGCTCAGGGAATATAGTTTCGGTCTTCCCTCTTCTCTCTTCTCCGTTATTTTATTTTCATTTGTTTCACCAGTTATCGGGCGTAATAGTCAAGTTCCGAAGGTGTCTTTGTTTTTGCTGTTCTTCTGGCTATCGAGATTAGTGTCGCCCGTGTTTACGTGGCTATCCAGGTTTTACAAGGGTGTTTTTGGTTTTGGCTACGGCTGGGAGGTTTTTTCATTCTTTCTTTTCTTTCATCGCGTGTGGCTCATCGTTGTACCACTACAACGCCCTTACACCACCAGCAAAAAAAAGGGAAGCTGTACACTTTTTGCAAAAGGTTGCTAAAATATTCATTCTTCTGGTTAAGGTACAAGGCACGCAAAGCGTACTGTGTGCACTGCAAACTATGTGGAGTGGAGATTGTGGGTAAAACCCAGTTTGCAACACCGTGGTAAAGATAGCTTCAGTAGTAAATTCAGTCGTTTATACTCTTTTGTTTTTTGGTGACACTTTATTTTGAGTGTCCCATGTTGATCTCAACTTGATATCAACTGAATGATGAGATACAGCAAACAGTCAGTTTAAAAGAGTGTTCAGTGTCAATACAGTGTTTCTTGACACTCACTTCAAGTTTGTGGACAATCACCTGCCATGCAATTGACTTTAAATTAACACTGAACTGATATACAATTGATATCAGTTGATATCAAGTTGAGTGTCAACATGGGACAATCAAAATAAAGTGTTAACTTTTTTTTTTTTTTTTGCTAAGACAAAATATTTGCGTTCTGCAAAGCAGGATTTATGAATTTAACACAGCTGATATATATGTATATTTTGATTCACGCCCTCTAGCTGGCGGAGGACTGAAGTACCATGTGAGGAAACAAGGGGAGTCAAACTGGTGGCCCTATTTATAACTTTTTGTGAGGATGCACCAATATATCAGATGAGGATCCAAACATTGCTGTTTATAAGTTGTGTTCCATAAGAGTTTCACGAGGAGAAAACACCCACTCCATCTCTGGCAAATACCTCGCTGACTCAAACAGTTGAGAATGCAAAATAATTTAAACCAGAACTCAAGCCATTTTCCAGAAAGTACTGGAAATCATTACATTGTATGACCAGCCTCTCTCGGTTGTCGAGGACATAGGCTTTTGGAAACTTATAGGGCAACTTGAGCCCCGATATATGCTCCAGAGTGGAAGCTATTTCTGAGACATATGTCTGCCAGAGATGTTCAGTAACATTGCAGACCGTATTCACAAACTGCTGGCCAACAACGCTGTAATCCGCTTCACCTCAGACATGTGGATTTCCGTTGTTGCCTCACGAGTACGCTTAGTCTCGCTGCTCAGTGGATTGCACACCACAGAGGCTCCATATCTCACTGACATTTTTATTGACGTGATTCTCAATGATACGCATGTTGTTAATCGAATCTGAAGCAGAGATCATTTTGGAGGGCTAAGATTGTTGTGATGTCTTCTTACTTCTCAAATAAAAAACAGAGGATCTCCACCAATCAGAGAGCATCTCCACCAATCAGAGATGTTGGTAACAACAAACAGAACAACGTTAACAGAGATTGGTGGATGCTTTCTTGTGACTTTTTTATTTTTATTTTTTGCTCCAGAGGGGGGCTGGAATCCACTCCTGTTTGGTGTTGATTTGCTCCTCCATGGAGATTATAATGACAGCGAGGTGTGTTTTGTATGTCGGCAGTGATGCTGTGTGTTGTTTTTAGGAAGAAGAGAGACAGCCGGTGTTCTGGAATTAGAATGAAAGACATCAAAGGGGTGACAGATTCGGTGAGTCTGAGCCCTGTGTCACACGCGCACACACACACACACACACACACACACGCACACACACACACACACACGCACGCCTGAACAGTTACTTTGTAGTGACTTTTACGAGAGAGGGGGAAAAAGCCTGCATAAATAGAGATATGCCTGGAAGCATAGGGTTCTCACAATGCTTAGCAGGTATTGAGATAAGCGTGTGGGAAGTACTAGAACAAGCAGGTCTTCAGGTAGACCTACTTCATGCAGGGACAAAATGAGAATGTGTTAAATTATAAAAAATATTTGGGAGCAGTAGTTGAGAAAAGCCTCTCAGGATGAAGGCATTGTTCTGCAGCAGTAAATAAGGCCAAAAAGATGCTGCGATATGGAGCAAAAGTATAAATCAAAGTAAGTGATATTGTGTTGAATTCATGTCAATTTTGCACATATATCTGAAGTACTTCTTTACACAGGGAGTTTCCAATTTTCACTCTCTCGCACACACACATACATACACAGACACACACTCTCTCGCTCTCTAACACACACACACACACACACTCTCTCTCACACACACACACACACACACACACACACACACACACACACACACACACACACACACACTCACATTCTCACACTTTCTTTTCAGAGTCCTCCTAGCAGAAGTCCAGCAGAAGAAGACCCCGTCTACTCCAACCACGCCATGGCAACGACCCCGCCCAGGGGCCCAGACCTGGGAGGGACAGACCCACAGACACTGCCCCTGGCAGAGGGCCAAATCGGGGAGCAGCTGGAAGGCATGCACTACGCCTCCATCAAGCACTCCCCCCAGTCCATGGAGACACAGGGCCAGGATGGAGCTGCAGGCCGAGGGGCCGAAGTGCTCTATTCACAGGTGGCGGTCAAGAGGAAAACCCAGAAGGAGAAGGCGGAGGATGGGGCGGGGCAGGGGGAGGGGTCAGCCCCTGTTTTGGGCCCAGAGGAGGAGCAGTTGGTCAAAGGGACCCCCAGTAGTCACATCCAAAGCCTGACATTGATGGAGACGGAGAACCTGTATGTGGAAGTGGGACATAAGAAGGAAATGGAGGGAATCCCAGAATGCGAGTACTCCAACGTGGTCTTTAAAAAGAAGGCGGCACAGCCTTAATGCTTTTATGAGTCCGTAAATGAAGAATCAGCCTCCAGCTTACCATTATTCAGCAAGTTCATTTTGCTGAATTTGACAAACTGGGTTTGTGAAAAAATAAATAAATAATGCATTTCAGTTGCGATTGAACCCAGGGCTTATGCTTCGCTCCCCAAGTAAAACATTTGTATATTTTTCTATACTGAAAGTATATTTTTTTAGTCAATAAAGTGTGTTAAAAGTTTGTATAAGTATATTTCTACCCAAATGTACTTTTCTGAGAGTATACTTGCAATGTATTTTTTGTACTTATGTGCTTTCATGTGCTATTTCAAAGTACAGGGGCCACATGTATAAAACTCTGAGTAAAAGAATGCGTAAAAGAATGCTCATGGTGAAAGTCGGGAATCTGCTTGAAGTCTTGAATTTTCTACCTCTGCCTTTCTGTCACCGTGTCGCCATATCACACGGACTCCAAACATTGCGTATGTATGGTGTCCATCGTGTGCAGAGGTACGCAGATTCTCACAGCATGTGTTATATTATACATCTGAATTTCTGCGTGGAAACTCACGTAGCTTTCTGAGGGCATTTTTCTGCTCAGCACTGTTTATACATGTGGCCCCAGGTGTTGTATGATAGCCATTAATGTACTGTAAGTGTAGTTTATGTATACTTATAAAATGTATACTAAGATGTTTACCAAACTTAAGTTGTAATATAGTATACTTATTCAAAGTGTACTACATTTCAGTATATTTCTTACTGTGCTTACGTAGATTCATCAAAAGTGTTTTAATGCCTGTATTAGTTTAAAGTTGAACTTAAGTACTACTTTTTAAATGTAAATGTTTTTAATGTGTATTTTATGTGCTATTATAGTATATTTCTAAAAAGTATACTGAAACTTGTAGTACTGAAGTTAAGCTGTACTGGAGTATACTTTTTAGAAGTGTAGGCCTTCAATTTTGAATATATTTCTAAGTATGCTTAAGCATATCTATGAAGTGTGTTACTGCATGTACTTATTTTAAGTTGAATTTAATGACTACTTTTTCACAGTTTGTTTTCACCCAGTGTATTTTGCATGTTATGATCATGTATTGCTGAAAAGTACTGAAACATGTACTTAAGTTTAGATGTAGGCTACTTTAATATACTTATGAAAAGGTGTGCTG